>CM021108.1:286908782-287072645 GCA_007115665.2 Sequoiadendron giganteum | reverse complement strand
GAAAAAATAAATTGAATCCTTTAGTGAAGGAACAATAAATTATCATAGATGTGTGGGCTATCCTGCAGAAGGGCGGGGTGACTTCATTTATGGAATGGTTACATGGTTTTAAATCTAGTGTCTTTAAAGATTCTGTGGATGCCTGGCATGGGCATGTTCTCAATTTTTTTGGGAAGGGTGTCACAATCACAAAAGACTTCATTGTAGAGGTGACTGGGATGTCCTCAGAAGGGAGGAAATTTTATAGAGATAAGAATCTCTCATAGTAATCTAGGTAGAATTTTCTTTGGGATATAGAGCATGCCAAAATTTTTAGATTGGACTATGGTGGCTATGATAGGACCAAAATCAAACCTATCTGGTAGGAGGTGGTGATGGCGGTGATGAGATACTTCACCTTAGATGACAGATATACTACATTGTATGGTCACCATTTAATTTTGTTGAATCATTTTTGACATGATAAGCTTATCTCCTTCTTGTTTTACCTATTACAATCTTTGGAGGAAGGAATTTCAAATTTCAGGAAGAACCCCATAAACCCTTATCTACATGAGGGTTTGATGTTGCTCATTTTTGACTTTATTAAAGCTAATTGTATTGTTAAGGCTCCCTGTTCCCCTGTTTCAAATAAAATGAGGAAAGGGAGTGGAAAATGCCAAATTGAAGAGGTTTCTGAAAGTGAAGGGATAGAAATAGAAGAAAATTTGGAGGGGTGGTCTAATGGGTACAATATGGACCTTGATTACACATCCTCCTCTAGTGGGAAGAATCCCTCTTCTTCTAAGGCTAAACCTTCCCTCTCTCGTGTGAAGCGCAAATTGAAAGAGGCCTATGAGGAGGTTGTAGAGGATATGCCTTACAGTGGTAAGAAGCTTAAAGGCCAGGGTTTGGATTCCAAGAATCTGAGGGATAAGCTTCTGGAGATGGCTGTAGAGGAAGATATGGTGGCGGATGTGGAAAATTTGAACCGGGATCTTGATGATGTTGGTGAGACTCCATTTGTTGTGAAAGATAATAGTTTTGTTAATGTGGATGAGTCTGATTATGTTTATGATTCCTTGGGTAGGGATAAGTCAAATTTTATTCCTAAAATGTGTCAAGATGATGAGTTGCCTACTGGTTCTCACCAGTGTAGGGATTTGTTTTGTGGGGCCATGGACTTTACCCAGGCATCGAGTATGGTGAAAGAGGGGGCATATATTTCCTTTAATTTGATGATGTGGTTGGTTAATGAGTTGCATGACCTTCATAACAAGCACAATACTATTTCTAGATGCAACATTTCCACTCTTTGTAGTCTTAAGGAGTAAGATTCCAAATTTTCTATGGAAAAAATTGATGAACTCTAGTATCGGCTATGTGGTGGATGAGTTGGCTAAGCTAAAAAAATGACTATGGGCCAAGGGTGGTAGTGCTGGAAAAGAATTACAAGAAGTTGCATAAGGATGTGGACATGCTCATCAATTTGAGCAAAGAAAAACTAGAGGCCTCGGTTGAAGGGTTGATTTTTCTCAATGAGAAGGCCAAAGATTGGATGGGAAGAGGTATTGTTGATGACCAGATGACTAAGGAGAGGAAGGAAAGAACTTATATGGACATAGATGTTGGGTTTCACATGTGTACTCGAAGCAGAACCAAGAAATACATTACGAGTCATATGTAGGATGTGGAGGATATTATGGAAATGCATGATAATTTGGTGTCGAAGGATCTGGAAGTATAAAAGATGCTCAAAGAAATTATTTAATGGTCATTTATTTTCTATTTTTTTCTTATTTTTCTTTTGGTGTTTTCTACTGATGTGTAGTTGATGTCTAGGTAATCAACTCATTTTTTGGTTTTCTGGGGCGGGCAACCTACTGTTCTATCTTTTTTACCATTGTCTCTTTTTGTTTAGGGTTTTAGGCACCCTTCAAAACCTATTTATCGTTAATAAAAAACAATAAAGTATCATAAATATCAAAAGATAATAGAAAATAATATTTCATCGACACTTATTATTGAACACACTGAAACGTTGAGAGGGGGCACTCAATCAACATATACTAAAATTTAAATAATTACATTTGCATATCAAATCAAATTAACTGAAAGAAGATAAAAAATGAAAACAAGCACCACACAAGGACACCAATATTTTTTATGTGGAAAACCCAACGAGGGAAAAACCACAATGAGAGTTAACTCATAATATATGAAGCTCACTGCTTACAAAAATTACAATTTTGTTTAAGGATCATTTCCTAAGGACTTGTAGACCAAGGTGCATAACCTTAGGGAAAGATATATGAACCTACTAAAGAGGCTCACTGCTTGATAGTAGGATACATGAAACTTATAATAAGAACTTAAACACGAACTACTATTAAAGAAGCATCTAACATATGTTGATGTTTTTGATTAAGTAGGAAGAATTTATAGGGTGCCATACCCTTCACATAGTTTTCCCACAATCAAATCTTGTGTAGAAACCTTTCTTTGTCATATTAACTACCTATCAAACCTTATATCAAAGCTTGTTGTTCTTGATCATTTCATTACTTTCACATTCCATCAATTCTCTATCAAAGAAACACTTATACAAAAGATTATAGTTGAATAATCTTCATTATAAAAACTTGCATTGAATCATTAAAACTCCAAAGATAGAAGCTTTTATCTCCAAACTAAAAAATCCACTTTCTTTGAAATTGCATACTCAAAAACACTCCATATAAAAAGAAAAATAGAAAACTTTCATCTGATTTGGTTCCAATCACAAATTCCACATCTAACTCTCTGCATTCCAAAATAGAAACAAATCTTAAAGATTAAGTCTAACATTCAGACTCCCTCCAAAGCTATTACTACAGGAAATAACTATTGGAAAGTTTGAATAAGAGCCCTTGATCTTCATTTTCCTCCAAAATAACTTTTAAAGAGAACCATTGATCAACACTTAGACAATTCAAATAAGTCTTTTGACTTAACCAACAGGTGACTACATACAAGGGGGTTAGTTGAGAAATGTAGTGAAAGCCTTGAGCAAATCACTTAAATAAATAGTGACTAGTGACTGTAAGTCACTTTCAAAATAAAAGAAAAAATGAACTTGCTTTAAAAAAACTTATATCACATAAAACCCTAGACCACTAGAATGATAAGAGTCTTAGGGTATTAAAGGAAATCATACTTTTATGTTGTGAATCATAAAAATAAATTCACCAACTCCCTTATGAAACATTCAAATTCCTGCTCTAATACTTAAATGAAATTCACAACTTTGATACACCTTGAAGCTTTGATACCTTAAAGCTTTGATTGCTTGAATAACTTGACAAAAATGAAACCTTTAATTCTTTTCTTGAATGACTTGAAACACCTTGATGAATGACTTGAATGCCATGGATAATATCAACCACTACCAATGCCAAACAAACAATGACAATGAAAAATCAATGCCAATGCAACTCCCTCTTTGGAATTGATGTCACCTTCTCCTATTTTGCACCTTATTTCTCCCCCTTGCACTTGAAAATTGTTTTTGACAACTCTTTCTCCCCCTTTGAAAACAATGACAAAAGAAGAAGACCAAAAAACTAATGTTAAGGAAACCAATAAAAAAATTGAGATCCAAATAACAACATACAGTACTTGCAACCTATTATTTGTCACTGACTAACAAGATTGACTATCATTGTCAAAAACATCAAAGAACCACACCAATGTCCACTCTCAAACTGTCACCAAGCTCAATATCTAAGCAACTATTATCAAACAAAAATGTCACTAGCATTGACTAGCAGAGTGTTGTCATTAAGTGAAGTAATTGTTCAAGCAAAAAAAATATTCATTGTCCCATCACTATCCAAGTAAATGTGCACTATTCATTATGCAAGGAAAGAAACACTTGATAGAGGCATAAAATGTATTGAAGAAAACATGAAGTATCACTGTAGCAAGATGCTTACAAAGAAAACTGTGTGCAACATTGGCACTGTAATCAAAAGACTAAATCACTACCATTACCAGGCATCCACACTATCACAATACTTGAAGGATCCTTAGCATGACTTCACAAATACAACTATTTCAAGGAATACAATTTAATTCTACAATGAAAACATTAATATATCACTACTACATTATTTCTCATTCATAGTGGAGAATTCATTGATCAACATCCTATGACATTACATGAGGCTATCCTCTCCTTGGATCATGATAGCTTATTGGCCTCTTAAATATGAATGTGACTACCTTTTAACACTATCTTGACTTTAAAATGTCACAATCCTATCCCCAAGCTATATGCTCCTTGTTCACTGTAAAGCAAAGACTATCACTGTTAACAACTATAAACTGTTTCATTGTTCACAAATGTGCACTTGACAACCACTCACTTCCTTTCCATAGGGTGCTGCCTTTATCTCATTTCACTATATGCGCAAGCTTGGATCATAAATTTTTATCTAATATTTTTCTCAATATGTAAGGTTTGATCTCATGAAACCCTTAAGATTAACTCCATGACAGTGAACTTCCAATACTGCCCTGGCAACTACTACTAGAAACATGTCATTATGTTTTTATACATTTAATATTTTAGGGATCATAAGTATTGTTTGCAAAATTTGGCATGAACATCAATGTATTTTACATGATTGCACACTGTCATTAATACCCTCAAGAGAACCATGTAACCCAAAAGAATAAATCATACCCTATCAAGATCTTAGAGGTAGCACTGACAAATAGTGTATAAAATGTATAAATGATAGGGACACTATCCAAATTGCACCATAGGGAACTTGTAAACATTCCTTGAAATCAAGATGTCACTATTATAGATAAACATTAACTGGGTATCAAAACTTCCAGAACCATTGATTACTACAAACCATTGCAGTTACTATGGTAATATTCTCTCAAACCAATAAAACACAATAAGAGCACTGTATACTGAGAACACCTAACATACCAAATATACAAAAGTAAAGAATGAACCCTTGATACCATACCTCTAAAACTAAGAAAAGAAATATTATAATCATTTTTGCCAATCCCACTATTCAAGTGAGTATCCTCTAAAGCATTTACCACAAAAAAATGTGTTGCCTCACTATTTATTGTTCAAATGGTGTATAGACAAGTATAGATACAAGCACAAAGCCACTGTTTTTAAAAAAGACAATACCACAAATACCATAGAAGCACTGGTAAGAAAGGCATGAAGAAGCACATTTCATTATCCTATTATACTATTTATGATCATTTGCAAGGCTTAGATATATATTGCTGCAACTGTATTCCTCAAGTTCATCATAAAAAAACTTGCATTGAAGTAACTCTATATAGTTTTGAGACTTTTATATCAATATCATGAAGCATCAACATCAAGGACTACACAAAGAACTGAGTGAAGAATGAGCACTAGACATCAACACTATGAACATATAGTCATACCCCTTACAATCAATGACTAGAATCATTATGTTCATTATGCAAAGAAAGACAACACTACATTGTGCACTTGCAAGAAGAAATAGTCAAGAAAAAAGAATATAAATATCACTAACCATTTGAAGAGATTGTCATAGAAATAAGGAATTTGTATGTACCACAGTCACCATATACTAAAAACCGCAAAAATTTGACATACCATCATCTATTGGAAATATTGTCAAGATGATCAAGACAACCATAAACAAATAGCTGCAAACTAATTTTCATGAATTCATTTTTTTATTTATAACCTTTACAACCTCTTGGTTGTTTTCTATGGGGTTTTAATGATAAAACTATGAACATATCCCCCTAACCTAATTATTATCTTTTATGCACTTATAGATGTCACTTGTGCAGTATGCACAAGCTTGGATTCATCTATCTCTTGGTTTTTTTTTCTTCTCCAAACCAATTTCATCTTATCAGCATTAGAATGTTCACTAATTGTCTTTTGTTGAACCTCCAAGTTAGGTCTACAAAACTTAGCTATATGCCCAAAATTTCCACAATTAAATCATCTCAACTTGTTTAAGAGCTCAAAAGGATTTCTATTTGTAGCACCTAACCTCCTTTTAGACACAATCTTACATTCACTAGCTTTATGCCCATATTGGTTATAATTAAAGCAATAACCAAATAAGTGCATACTATACCTTAATTGTGTATTCCTTTTGCTATTAAATGGTCTCATGAATCTATTATTTGTGACATTAGTGAACCGGAGATAAAGTGGGATAAGGAGGGATGGTCCTTTCCTATTCTATCTAGGTCATTCAAATATGTCCTAAGAACCCTAATAGGATTGGCTATCAACCTCTCAAGGTGAGTCAATACATAACTAGGAGGACTTAACAGGCGGTGTTCTATCAGATTAAGGGCTTCACCACCAAGAAAATGCTTGGAAATAACAATGTTTGAAAACATAGTGTGATATGCAAAACACTTAAAATAAGAAAAATGAAGCTTATCAATACTGGATATTTTTGATGGGTGTGTTTAGTACTTTCTCAACACAAGTAATGCATAAGTGCATCACCTCTCTTGAAAGGAAATCTCCAACAATGAGTTGCTAGAAATTACCCCAAGGTCTCTCGGGTGTCAGGTTAGGACATGCATGGAACTTCTCAATGGTTTAAATGTGATTTTACTGATAATCATAGGGAAAAATTATGGAATTTATCCTAGAGGAGAATTGGATCTTAGGATGGATTTTCTAAGGTGGGAAGTTAGTGTACAATTTGCTACAGGTTCAGACAACAATCTTAAACTCCTATTTCAGCTTTAGATTTGGTTTTACAATGTGCAATGAACCTTAGCATAGGTTGTTTATAAAAAAAAAAAAAAGGGGGCAGGAAAGAGAAGAGATTCCTAGATCTTCAACTAGAAATGAACAATGATCATGGAGGGTTCTACTATGGACAACTTCCTTAAAACATAATTTCACTTAACCAGATTTGTGCACAGTATCATGAAATTTGTGCAAGCTTCTAAGGATTGCAAATATTCTACCATTCATTCACCATAAATATGCATGAACAAAAGACAAAAGTTTGGAGTAGCTTCAAACGCATGCCCGAACTAACTTTACACAGCTATCCACCATCAATAAACAACCAAAATTATGGACAAAAAAGGCATCAACATAGCAGAAAACTACATAACCATTGAACAACATTAACTATTCTATCAAAGCCAATTAAAACAACCAAAACAACAAAGTAAATCTTTCTAAATCATCTAACTATGGGAGATGAACCATGTAACATGCAAGAGACACATAGGAATCCACCAAAATCCAATGAACTTCTATTGATATTTCTACAACATGCCTTTACAACAACTCAACTCCTACAAAATGAGAGGAGGAGACCCCTATTTATAGTTTTTAAAAAGAAAAACATGTGGCCAAGATTAATTTGCATTGTGTGGCCATAATTCACTTTACATTAGGGTTTCACCTACCCCCAAATATTTTTCAATTTAAAATTACATTCCTTGTCTTTTCCCTATCTTGTCCTCTAGTGACAACACTGTAGCTCTTTTGTCTTTAGCAGATTGTTGTTTTCCTTTTGTTGTAGCTATATAGATAGGAACTCATCTTCAATGACCAACTTACCTTTACCTTTCTTGATGGTAGCATATTCTATGAACTTCAAGATTAATGCTTGGAGCTTATCCCACTTTGAAATATCAGATTGAAGCATCTAAAAGTTCAACTTTTTGGATCTGTGAGTGATGGTTTCCCAATCTCCATCATGTTTGGCTAAATTTTGCAGGTGAAGGCACAAGAATCAAAACCCATGGAATCTTTTGTAAGATCACCACTGGTTCCATCTTCCATTTTCTTTTGAAAATGAGGCCTAACCTTCTCTGATCCAATTTAGCAGTAGGTATATCATAATCTATCATCAACTTTAAGTATTCTTCGCATACCCCTATGATTTATTTTACCCAATCTAGATCATGTTCCAACTCATAAAGCACCTGCTCCAATATCTCCTTTCTATGGTCCAGGCCTAGCTTCCAATTTTCTACGAGCCAAAGATCTTTCATGACCATTGTAAGCTCTTTCTTTACGGTTCTTCTAGGAAACTTAAGGATTTCCTCAATCTTAGGTACGTGATCCTATATATTTCTGGAAACTCGGTGCAAGTCTTATTTATGTCTTCGAGATATTTTTGCACATCCAAAAATTTATTTGTTGTCCTAATAGCATGTCCAATGCCCATATTTCCATTGTAAAGAACCTGCCAAAACTAGTCCTTTGTAGCCTTCATCCAATTCTTCCTTTTTTTCTAACTTATTAATGTGCTCCTCTGAGAGTGGTAGCAGAGTAGCAGTGGAAATCATGGAAGCTCATCAATTGAAGACCACTACTAGATGTATAGTGCTAAATCAGCCACATTTGCCTTCATCTCATCTTTGGTGGTCTTATCCTTTTTCATCTATTGCACTATGGTGGCAACGGATCCCTGGAGGTGATCAATCTTTTGTTCCCTCAGGGTTGTACCAAGATTGATGGTGAAGATGTTGTAACTGATCCCTTCCTCACCCACTATTGGGGTGGAAATTTGCATGGTCCTCAATCCTGAGGCGTCCATAGTCAGTTGGGATCTTACCTTTGGTTTCTTCTTCTTTTTGGTACTAATATTTTCTTGGGCTAGGATGGCCTCCAATATTTCCTTGGGGTCCATTGGGGTTGGAGCCTTCTTCTCTAATTTCTTTTCGAGCCATTTTTGAATTGGAATTTCTCCTTTAGGAGATTCATGACTCTCCCCTTCCTCTTGAGTTTTCTACATTTGTGATTCTTTATCGCCCAAGGTGTCTCATTATAGCCTTTACCCTTCTTCTTCATCTAAATCATGTAGAACCATTGTTACCTTCTTAGGATATGCAACAGTCTCACACCTCTAGGAGCCATCTTCTTCTTTTTCATGCTCATGCTCCTCATCATCCCCTGTTCCCGCCTCTTTTTCAAGCTTCCCCTCATCTTCCTTTACTTCTTATTCATCATGAATAGGCACTTCTTCATCGGGTTTGATCCCTTGATCTTTCTCTCTTGTTGGATTCCTAGTGTCCTCCATGTTGGAAACCCTTCCCTCAATGATAGGTTGTCTTTCAACCTCTTTCTCTTCAATTTCCTTGAGTTTCCAAGCCAAATATTCATTGAGACTGGGATCAGAGGTGTATTCAATAATATTTGCACCTGAATCCTCATCACCTAGCTCAGAGGATTCATAGACAACCTCATCGATCACTAGGCACTCAAACAAAGGATGTTCATGAAAAGCATCCGCCTCCTCTTCCAACTTCCTAGCCACTTCCCTTTGTTGTTTCTCCATCTCCTCAAAAATTGCATAGTAGCCTCCATTGAGGGTGGCTCAGTAGGAGGAGGAGGAACTAAAAGACCAGTTATTGATTGGGCAATGGCAACCTGCACAGTGGGGTTTTCTAACATTCGAGAGATCTCTGATGACATATTTTGCATGTACCTAGTAAAAGACTCTGGAAGGGTGAGTGTAGGCATTGCATCTGTTGCGGTGGAAGTTGGAAGAGAGAATGATAGAGACATGGATGATGATGAGAGTGGGGAGGTAGTGGCCAAGGAATAATCTATAGTTATGACCTACAAAATAGGAGAGGTGGAGGCAAGGTGGACAGAAATGTCCACTGCGGGTGGAGAAGATATGACTGCTACTTGTGGGATAAGCAAGGTGGTAACAACAACAGTGGAGGCCATGGAAGAAAATATGATAGGTGAGGAATTTGGCTACTCTTCTCACTCATGAAGAGGGTCCTCCTATATGGTGGGCATTCCCATGAGACCACTTGATCTTTTTGGCCTCTTCGAGGCTCCAACTTCTGCAATCTTTATAGGAGACTCCTTTAACTTAGGGTGTTCTTCAGCTGTCTCCCTCCTTTTCTTTGATCTAGTGATGAGGGGAGATGATGAGATCTCCCCTATTGAGGCTTCCTGAACAATGACATTATCAGTTTCACCCTTATGTGGATTCTTGGGCTTCCTTTTTGCTTTAATTGGGAAACTTTCCCATCAATCCATCACTTAGTTCTTGCTTCAACAGGCCTAGTAATAGCATCTAGGTCATCGACCTCTTCTTCATTCCAATATATTGTTGGCAAGGGTAGGTTGGCAATAGAATTATATCTTGGGTCTATTATTGTGCTTTCCTTTTCCACCACTTGCTCAAGTACTAGAAATAACTTCACCATTTTGATGAAGTAAGTCATCATGTGCATATTCTGCCACATATAGACTTCCTTGTCATCTTTACAATTTTCCTAAAAGTCTTTGATACTATGTAAGTGGGCATAATCTACCCCCACCATCTTTCTCAATTTCCCATATGGGTCCATTTGGGGCCTAGCAGTATAGAATTTCAAGTTATACTCACTTAACTCCTTGTCGGAGTTCTCTATGCACTGGGAAGTATGGAGCTCATACTGTCCTTGCCCAATGACAAGAGTATAGGGCACTCCTACCCAATACTTATCACTTAAAAGGGCATGTGATCTTTGTAGTTATCTGGAGACTTCAAGCAATATGATCCAGTCATTGGGATACTAGGGTAGCTTGTATGACTTGTCAGAGAATCATTTGGTTCAGATGTAGGTGAACTTAGGAACTATATAAACAAGAACCCAAATTGATGGATGAAGGCATTGGAACTGTGTAAAAGCCACCTCTCAAGATCACCCCAAAGAAACCTGACAACATGGCCTATGAAGGAATCATTAACCCTGTAGTATTCCTTTTTGAAATTTCTATATTAAAGTTGGGGATACTTGTCATACACTTTTGCTGCTACAAATAGACCCCTATATTGAACGTGGTCTACAAGAAAATATACAAGATAGGAGGTCATGTAAAACTTGGATGTCTTCTTTACAACCATAAACTTCTCATGTAGGCAGTCACTAATCATTCCCTCCCAATAGAAAAATGTGTATCCTCAGAGGATTTCCTTAATGAAATAATGCAATAGTTGGAAGACCCATGACCCTGCTCAGAAGATTCACTAATTCGTGGTAGTCTGCAAAGAAGTCATTCCTGTATAGCTCATGGGGGACCTTATTAGCACTGCCCCTCTTTTCCTTTAGCCAATATTGGTTGATGAGATTTTTGCACCTGAGGGGATCTTCATCCCACATTTGCTTGCCATACCCCATGACGGTTTGCTCCATTTTGATGAAGGTGGGGATGTGGAAGGTATTTCCAACGGACTTGGTGGAAAATTCAGTCAATATGTTTCCTTCTCCATCCATAATGGTTCTAGTCTCCTCTTGGTATGCCTCTCTATAGGCCATTACAAGTTCTGGAGCAATGAGAGCCGACGAGAAACTTGCATCTTTGGGTAGTCCACTGCCTCTAATTTTCCAAGAATTTTATGTCTTAGGATTGAACCTAACCCTTTGTTTGAATTCCTCAATTTGTATCTGAAATGTCCTTCCACTCAGTGAGGACTTTGGAGTTGAGGGGCTTCCCCTGGAATTTATACTTCATTTGATCCTTGTCCTCTTTTCCCTGAGGATCCTTTGCAATTTTATTTCCCTTGTCCTTTTCTATAGCCATCCCCAAGGTTCCAGTAGTTGGTTCCATATATCCTACAACCAAAGGAGGCAGCAAATGATATAATCATGAAATACAAGGAATGCCAACCAACATCCTGCAAAATAGTGTTGGATCAGATAGTCATGTATAAAAGCCCTTTGAATATTATCTTTGCCTTTTGTTTGAGGGAAATTACGTAATGCAGGCCTAGGGGTGCAAACTTCCCTGGGCTAGCAGCTATTTGTGTCTATTGTTAGAATGACACTTGTAGGACGGGGTTCCAAAATGTGGGATCCACAAAGGTGAACGATTTTTGGGGCATGCAGGTTGGGAGACGCAGGAGGATGCTAAGGGTTGTCCATTCAAAATGGTGAAGTGGGAGTGGTTTTCCATATGCGGTGTTCCGCGGTGTCGAGCCCATGAAGAGTCATGACCATTTATTTTTTGTTTGTTAGTTTGATGGTGATCAAAGGTGCAGGATCCATAGAGGGGGGAGACATAGGTTGGAGGCCATTTGGAATGGTCAATAGGGGATAGAGCCTAACATGCTATGGTCTGCAAGAGTCCACCCACAAAGCTCGAGAGTTAGTCATTTTGGCATAGCATGAATGAAATTTGGGGCAACGGGCTCCAATGGTTAGAGAGATGACATTAATTGATCATTCAAAATGGTAGGGTAAAATAGCTGAGGGCAGACAACGGTCCACGTTGGCGAGCCCAAGAGTTGCGACAACTAGGGATTTCTTCATTGTTATTTCTACAACTTTCAATCAATGAAGTTAGGAGTGGGATCCGTAAGGGCGATAGACACTTGCAAAAGGTCGTTGGAAACAACGACAAGAAATGGCAACAAGCTGATGAAGACCCACATAGCCGGGCTTGAAAGGGACATTGGGCGGTTGGTTAGGCCTTATAGTTTTTCATTATTGAATCACCGGGTCAGGTTCCGATGGGCAGAACGATGCTATGGGATAGCCGTTTGAGATGACATCCCCAAAGGGAAAAAGTACTGCAGATACCTGTGAAGGCGGGTCCATAGGGATTGATGGATGAAATTCCCAATGTGAGGAAAGAGTTGTTCAAAATGATGTTTAAAATAGGGAGGGGCCTACAGAGACCTGAGCAAGCGGGTCTAGAGGGATTGGTGGATGGTGCATTTGAGGTGCATCCTGAAGGTCTAAACCACCAAGAGTGGAGGTCTCTTCACAAAGGTGGGCTCGAGGAGGGTGATGGCCAACTTGAAAAGGGTTTGTGTTTTGTTAACAAGGGATGGCTAGGCAGATGGAGTAGGCCTAGGGAGCAAGAATTCTACCTCACAGGAAAAATGATGAGATGATCAAGTCCTTAAATGGATTCAATCCTTTTTTTGAAGTCTTTCGAGTAATTTCAAATGATGGATTTAACAGGAAGGAGGTTATTTTACTTAGATTTGATGCGTAACTGAAAAAATCATTCAATAACCTAGCTATTTGGAAATAAGGAAAGGAGGTGTGAAAAAAAACAAACTTACCCAATGATCTCGCAATGAAAACTAATGAAAACTATGTGGAATGTAAGTTGGGTGGTGGATGTGAGGTGTGGGTGCAACAATGGCTGCGGATGGTGCTCCAACTTCTCCCTACAAAAGAATTTGTTGAAAATGATAGGTTGTAAGGAATTTTTCAATCATTCAATAACCTAGCTATTTGACAAGAAGGAAAGGAGGCATGGAAAACAACAAACTTACCCAATGATCCCGCAATGAAAACTAAAACAATCATTCAATAACCTGGCTGTTTGGCAAGAAGGAAAGGATGTGTGAAAAACAAGGTGCTTAATTGAAACAATCATTCAATAACCTAGCCATTTGGCAAGAAGGAAAGGAGGCGTGAAAAACAACAAACTTACCTAATGATCCTGCAATGAAAACTGTTGAACACTACATGGAATGTAAGATGGGTGACATACATGAGGTGCGAGCACAACAGTGGCTGTGGATGGTGCTTCAACTTCTCCCTGCAAAAGAATTTGTTGAAAATGATAGGTCATCAGGTATACATATATATGGTTTCACACATTAAATTCTAGCCATTAATGCTTGTATGGCAGTTAGTGGGTCGGTTGGTCAGTCATTTCAAGATGGCATCAGGGTCAGTGGAGTCCGACATGTGGGTGGAAATCAAGTGATTTCCATTTAGAATGATGAAGATAAAAAGGGTAGACAGGGGTATAGGTCCCACAGGGTGGGAGGATGTCAAGCGTCCACCATCCAAAACAATGAGAGAATAAGGGAATTCTGCATGTGGCAGCCCAAAGGTGTGGACCCGCATCGTCCCAAGGGCATCCGACCAAAATTTCATGACTTAAAAAATTCTTGAGGGAGGGGAAAAATTTGATTGACTTAAGATGATTTTGCAAGAGCTCCTCAATCATGTAGAGTTCAAAAATAGGGCACACAAAATGAGGCAAAGTAGAAATGACCTAGCACAAGTGAAACATAGAGGGTCCCCATTTAGGATGGGGCATGTGTGCTATAGGCATAATAGAAATAAACAACTCCAAGTTAGGGTATGTGTACCTGGGAAGCCTGGAGATGCCAAGAGGATTTTTCTAGAAATGCAAACAAACTGCTGAAAAATGCCTTGGAGGAGTAAGACACCTTTACTCCCATCTTAGCCCCACTTCTATTTTTTGCAGCAAACAAAAAGTCTTTGGATAACGAAATAGAATACTAAAAAATCACTAAAAGATTCCACATAGAGGACTAAGACACCTTTACTTTTGTATTATTCCTAATCTGAATTTTTGATAAGTATGAATTTGGTCCCGACCCCCCAGATCTGCAATTGCCTCTCCTTAGATTTCAAGTTCTGAGATAGCCAAATGTGACATGTAGGTGAGTTTCCATGAAGATGAAAACTTTGAGAATGCAACTTTGCAACTTTGACAACTTTGCACTCCAAGTGATCTTCAAGTCTACAACCTAGATCTACAAACACAAATGGACAAGATGGAAAAACTTGATGATTGTTAGTAAATGGGGGTTTGCCTTGGTCAAACCCCTTGTTGGAAATTAAACCCTTAAATTAAATAGAAAT
The DNA here is from genome assembly GCA_007115665.2 of Sequoiadendron giganteum. Taxonomy (NCBI): domain Eukaryota; kingdom Viridiplantae; phylum Streptophyta; class Pinopsida; order Cupressales; family Cupressaceae; genus Sequoiadendron; species Sequoiadendron giganteum. The sequence goes on along the minus strand of CM021108.1, from coordinate 287,058,008 downwards.
GATGAAGGAAATTGTGAATGAACAACATGAAATGTTTCAACTCACCAAACCATTGCAAATACTACAAACTTGTGTATAATGGCTGCAATGGATATGGATCTTGAAATGCTTGATAGATATGGACTTGAATTTCTTTCTTAGATCAAAACCCTACATCAAAAATGTTAGCACAACAACACACATGATGCTTGAAACTTGATGAATTTCTCTTGAATTCTCTCACAAAAGACTTGGGTTGAAATGAATGAGTGAACCTTGTATTTATACCTGTTTATGCTTAATATCTTGAAATTATATCACACCAAGTTGACATATGAATTCAAAGAATAAAGGAGGCTAAATCCTGCCAAGATTTGAAATTAAATCCTGAAAATGACTCAAGGAGGACTAAGACGCCACCTACCCTAGGTGGCATCTTAGTCCCAAGTGATGAAACTTGGAGCACATACACCAAAAAGGGACCCAAAATAGATTCCTCAAAATTAGGGTCCTAGGACCTCGGGGGGACAAAGATGCCCTTAGTGGCATCTGAGTCCCAACTGGAAATTAGGTACATTCCAATAGGAGTCATTAGGGAATTAGATATGCTTTGGAGAATGTAAGGATTTACTAGAAAAACATGCCATTCATAGGGCTTGTGGACATAAAATAGGGCCAATTAAGCCATAAAGAAGGATAAATAAAGTAAGACGGGCCCAAACAAGTGTGAAAATGTAAGGGTATGCATTTTACTACACTACAATTAGTACCATCATCAACATGTTGAAGATCATTGGAGTGTGAACATTCGCCTTTTACAAACCCTAAATCAGTTTTGTTCTTATGTCCTTTTTTCTTATCCAAGAGATCTACCAACTTATCACTACAGCCACACATATCCAATGTTTTCTTCAAAGCCACAACCTCTGCCTCTAAAGTACAACACTCCTTTTCCTTGGTATCTAGCTCCATTTTGGCGACTTCTATAATTCTCTTGTTCTCTTCAAGCTAAAGTTTTAAGTATACAACTAATTTTTCTGATTCATTCACCTTGTTGATCATATTTTCAATCTAATTTATTTGCTCTATTGCACCCTTTTTGAGTTTTTTAATTTCACAAAGTGCAGATCTCAATTCTCCCTCAAAATCAACCTCTCCTTCACTATTATTAGATTGATCTTCACTATTAAAAATGGTCATAAATAAAGTTTCCCCTCCTTCTTCAATTGAATCTTCTAAGAATTATTTTGCTACACCAACATCCTTAGCAAGCAAACTTTTCTTCTTTTTTAATTATTTTTTCCTTTTAGGATTATGCTTCTTCTTTTCTTGTCTTCTATTGTTCTCCTCTTCACTTTCAGAATATTTATATGGAAATTTAGTAGAAAAATGTCCAATTTTACCATAGCTGAAACATTTAAATGGAAGCTTCCCCTTATACTTCCCTGATCCTTCTTTTAGTTTTCTTACAAAGGTAGACTCTTTATCATTTAATTATTCTAAATCATAATTTTCTTCTTTATCCTTCTTGACCCATTTAAAAGCAACCTCTTTGCTTATGGTGTGTTCATTATAAATTTTCATTTCATATGCTGTGAATGTGCCATGAAGTTCATCTAAGGTGAGTTTGTTTATATCCCCTTATTCAACAACAGATATTTTAGAATCATACTTGGTTGTAAGTGCCTTAACACCTTTTGACAACTTTTTCTCCTCCAAAGTTTCTCCAAGACCTCGAATAGTATTGACTATTTCTTGAACCCTTAGAAGATAATAAACAATCTTCTCATCCTTATTAATTCTTAATCCTTCAAATTTATCTCTAAAGTTTTGTATCTTGGCTTCCTTGACCTTATCATCACCCTAATAGATACTATTTAACCTATCCCACACAACTTTTTCTGATTTACAATCCAAAACCTTGACAAGAATATCATTTGTAAATCCATAGAAAATAGAATTTTGTCTTTAGCATTACATTCATATGCCTTTTTCTCAAAAGAAATGGTAGGTTTTGTAGTAGTAGTATATGTAGTTACAACTGTTGCTCAAACATCATAACACTGAGAAGATATGTAGTTTTCCATTCTAAACTTCCAAAAAGAAAAACCCAAACCATCAAATAATGGTACATTGGAGGTAGAACAACCATCTTGATTAGCCATAATGAGTACTCATCTACTCGAATCTCCCAAGTTGTTTAAAATTATGCACATGGACCTATGGCTCTGACCACTAAGACAGGGGGGTCAATCAGTGGTTTGATAAAATTAGTCACAAAACCTTGACACTCTTAACCACACAAAACTTAAGATATTTTTTCATGAATGAACACAAATATTTGCAAATTACAATAATACATGTGAATCTGAAATACGAAATCATACAAAAAGTAGAACATCATCAAGGAAACATGAAACACCAAATTTATGAGTGGAAAAACCCTAAAAGGGTGAAAATTCCACTCTAAACAATTTATTTTATTATCTTCAAAGGGCACCAACCCACTGAGAGCACCAAATCTCCTTCAAAGCACCAACCCTAAAAACACCAAAGCACTAACTCCAGTGGTTGAAGCACCAACCTCGAAAGCACCCAAGCACAAACTCCAGTGGTTGAAGCACCAAACTCGAAAAAACTGAAGCACCAACTCCAGTGGCTAAAGCACCAACTCTAGACTTTGAATACAAGAGAAAATATATTACGGAGGATTTCTCTATTTGAATTCAAACCAATTCTTTACAAAAGTCTCAACACAGACTAACAAGGTCTTTTACATTAATCCTACATACAACCAACTCTCACACAGCTGTCATGTCTTCAAAAACTAAAAAATCCTACTTTATCTTATATTTGAGAGAAGTAAACTACTCAAATCATCTTCAACATATTATTCCTTCAAAACCACACTATCTCTATCAAAACCACTTTTCAAAGCTGTTACAATATCCCTCAACAATATTTCTATAAACAATCAAAATCATTCATAGCTCCTGCAATCACCATGAATTTTTTGTGACAAATTCATCTCCTTAAGTATTAGGCTCATTTCATTTCAACACTAAATCATATCTTAGACTAAAATCAAGAAAGCTATAGTCACTTCAGAGCATTCAATTATGTAATTATCATTCTTCACATACTACTTCTTTTCATGAAAATTCATTCATCAATTTCTAACATAACACCATGAGGAAACCTTATATCAAAGCTTGCTCAAAAACCTTTATCTATCATATAAACCACCTATCAAACCTTATATAAAAGATTTTTTTTCATAATCATTTCATTATTTTCACATTCCATCAATGTTTTTTCATACAAAAACTTATACAAAAGATTGCAATTGAATAATCTTTATTGTAAAAACTTTCATCGAATCATTAAAAATCCAAAGATAGAATATTTTATCTCCAAACTAAAAAATCTACTTTCTTTGACCCTACATACTCAAAACCACTCCATGCAAAAATAAAAAATAAAACTTTCATTTGATTTCGCGCTAATCACAAATTCCACATCTAACTCATTCCAAAATAGAAACAAATCTAGAAGATAAAGTCTAACGTTAAAACTCCCTTCAAATTTGTTACTATTGGATGGTGTGGTTTTATTTATGATATGTGGTTGTCATTGATGTCAACACTACTAGCATTGGAGATGCTTAAGGCTGTATATGTCGAGGAGATTGAGAAAATTGTAAAAAAACTATTACAGGAAGTTTGTGATGTTGTGAAGGTCAAAATGTTGAAAAATTTATGTATGATGATGATATGAAGATACACTTTAAAGGGTTTATTTCTAAGCCTATCTAGTATGTTTTCTGAAAGGTTCAATGGTACATACCAAGATTTGTGTAGGTGGTGAGTTTTGGTGTTCCTACAATCATTCTATTACTGTAGTAGGTGTTTCTAGAAGATGAAGGTGGAATTCTTGTAATCTAAGTTGTTGTGCATGTTCGTGTGATGTTCATGGATATTTCTAGAACATATCCTATCATTTCTATATGTCCGCATTATTTGGTGTGATCGTGGTCGAAGGATTTTTTGTTGGGTGTTGATACTTCCATGTTCTTGGCTGACATGTTGAATGTAGCGTGTTGCAAATCATTATGTATTAATCTTTTATTGTTTGGCATTTTTGAGGATGTTGTTTTGGGTCCTCATTATGTTGTGAATGACTTGTTTTGGTGCACATTAATATTTATTGGTGTATTGAGGCTGACAATTGTAATCTATTATTTATTTGTAGACAATGGAGTTGTTGTTGTAAATCCATGTAGCATATATATAAGAGAGGTTGTTCTCATTTTGAGTAGTGCTCGGATGTGTGCTTGGTGTATTTGTACAAAATACATGTGCTAATAAAGATCAAATCATTCAGGAGAAGAGAAAAGTGTGAAAGATATTGAGTAGAGTGTGAAGAATTTTTATGTGCCTAACCAGAATTTTCATCAAGCTTTTGTAGAAGCTAATCTTTCAGCTCATCTTCATCAAATGGTTTTAATCTAATTATTGTATGTAAGGTAGTGAGACTTCCTCTAAGTAGTGAGCTCTAGGTAGTGTGCCTGAATGCAAGTGTATTCTATATTTTATACTCCATTATACTTCTAACAAGGTATAATATTTTGGACTAACATTCATCGTGGTTTTTCCCCTAATAGGGTTTCCACGTATAAAATCTTGGTGTCTAATGTGTTGTTAATTTATGCTTTCACTACTATTCATCGGATCTGTGTTTGCAGGTTAATAAGTTAGAATAAAGTTTAAATTCTATGACAATTGATTCACTCCCCTCTTAGTTTTATCTTCTTGTTTTGCCAACAATTGGTATTAGAGTTAGTTCCTCAGAAGAGAAAGTTTAACAACTTGAGGTGATCTGAAATGGCATCTTACAAGAAGGACAGTCCTAGATTTGATGGAGCTAACTACTCTCTTTGGAAGTTCAAAATGGAATGCCACTTGAAGTATATTGGAGAAGCTTACTGGAAGATCATAAAGAATGCATATACCATTCCCCAGAATGGTCCATCTACTGATGAGGAAATCAAAGTAGTAGAGGAAAATACCAAGTCTATTGAAGCATTGGTGATTGCTTTGATAGATTCTAAAATGTCAAATGTGATAAGTCTGTAGACTGCCCATGAGATCTAGAACAAGTTGGAGATGTTGTATGAAGGAGATCCATTAGTGAAGAGTGCTAAGCTATAGAGTCTAAGTGAAAAATGGGAAAGTATGAAGATGAGTGAATATGAGAAAATCCATACCTTTTCTCAAAGAGTGAATGAATTGTTGATGAGTATTAGATGAAGAAGAAATTGTGGCTAAGATACTCAGATTTGTGCTTCCTTCCTACAAAGAAAAAGCTCATGCTATTGATGAACTCAAAATAGTGATGAATATAACAAGAGACATGTTGATTGGGAAACTTGTAGCCTTTGATTTGAGTGAATTTGGTGAGTCCACCTAAGATAGAATCTACATTCAAAGCTACTGTATTCAAGAAAAGAAAATAAAAATATGATTTAGGAGAAATCTCAAATAAGACATTCAAATATGAATATGAAATGAAGAAGTTTGAAGATAAAGAAAGAGAATTGGAAGAACTGGACGCACTAATTATGAAAAGAGAATCTAGAGGTCATGGTAAGTGCAAAGGAAAGCTACCTATTAAGTGTTTCTCTTGTAGTAAAATAGGTCATTATGCATCAAGGTATCCTAAAAGACCACCTAATTACAAACCTAAAAAGTCTAAATATCAAAAGAAGTGTTAGTTTTTTGAAGAAGGTGTTACTGATGATGGATCTAATAAAGAAACTAGAAATAGAGATGAATGGGTATTTATTGCTATCAAAGAAAATGGTCAAGTTTCCACTGATCTACTAGTAATGTTAATGTTGAGAAAGCTCTTGCAACCAAGATTGAAGAAAAGGATGAGTGGGTAATTGATAGAAAATGCTCACATCATATGACTGGTGATAAAAGAAAGTTTGTGAGCTTGGAATATTATGATGGTGGTGTTGTGAGATTTGGAGACAACACTTCCGATGTGATTCATGGCAAAAGTGCTATTTATTTTGGTGTTACACGCAATACTAATGATGTTATTTATGTAGAAGGATTAAAGAATAAATTGTTGAGTGTTGGTCAGATGGTAGACAAGGGCTAAAATATTCAATTCAAGGATGTTAGCTGCAAGATATTGGGAAATTTAGAAAACATGATTGCTTCAGGAACAAAGACAAGAAGTAATATTTTTCACTTAAGTTCTGCTAGTCAAAGTTGTTTGGTTTCTCAAGTTGATGTAAGCTAGTTATGACATAGGAGCTTGTGTCATGTGAACTTTGATAACATTGTCAAGATAAGTTCTTCTCAATAAGTCAGAAATTTTCCTAAGATAGTGAAGCCTACTAACAATATGTGCAAGGAATGTCAGATGGGAAAACATACTAGAAACTCTTTTCGGAGAAAATAGTTTAACTCTAATGGATTACTAGAATTGATACAGACTGATCTCTGTGGTCCCTCCAAAATCAAAAGTATTCAAGTTCAAAGGTATTTCATGTTGCTTATTGATGATTACTCTAGAATGATATAGGTTGCTTTCTTAAGAGAAAAACATGAAGCACTAGAGAAATTCAAAAGCTTCAAAGCTATGGCAGAGAATGAGACAAGTCAGAAGATCAAATGCCTAAGGTTAGACAGAGGTGGTGAATTCACTTCCCGGGAATTCAATTATTTATGTGAAGAACATGGAATTCAAAGGTAGTTATCTGCACCCTGGACCCCTCAACAGAATGGAGTTGTTGAAAGGAAGAACAAAACCGTTCTAGACACTACTAGAACCATGATGTTGGAAGCTAATGTTCCTCATTTCTATTGGAAATAAGTTGTAAGTACTACAGTAAATTTTAACAATAATAATGGTAAGACCCCTTTTGAACTATGGTTTGGTTACAATCCTACTATCAAGTATTTCAATTTTTTTGAAAGAAAATGCTAGATCAAGAGAGACGACGATATAGGAAAGTTTGATGCTAGAAGTGATGAAGGGATCTTTCTAGGTTACTCTACTAAGAGAAAAGATTTCCAGTGTTTTAATAAGAGTTTGAAGAAAATGGTTGAAAGTGCTAATGTTAAAGTTGATGAAGATATTGATAGACAATATAGATATAGTGGATATGATTTAGATGATTTTGATAGTACTAACAATGGAAATAATGTTTAGACATGAAATCAACTTCAGATTGTTCTAGTGAACAAAGAAAATAAAGAAGAAAAAATCAGCAAAAGTGCAAAACAAAGAGCATAAGAATCAAAAGTTAAAGATACAAAAACTCCAAAGTATGTGAAGCCAAATCATTCAGATAGTTAGATCATAGGAGACAAGAGCAAATGTGTGCAAACCAGAAGAAGAATTCAAGAGAAATATTATCTAATTTCCAAAACTAATCCTAGCAATATCAATGATGCATGCAATGATAAATATTGGATGGAAGCCATGAAAGAAGAATTGATGCAGATAGAGAAAAATGATACATGGGATCTTCTCCCTAGACCTCAAGACAAGAATGTGATTGGAACAAAATGGGTGTTTCGGAATAAGTTGAATGAACAAGGTGAAGTGGTCAGAAACAAATCCAGATTGGTCTACAAAGGATATTCATGAATGGAAGGTATTGAATTTGAAGAAACCTTTGCTCCTATTGCTAGAATAGAAGTTGTAAGATTATTTCTTTCTTATGTCTCTTTCAAGAACTACAAAGTCTATTAGATGGATGTAAATTCAACATTTCTGAATGGTGAACTAGAAGAAGTGTATGTTGAGCAACCAGATGGGTTTCAACTGACTGACAAAGAAAACATGGTATGTCGATTGAAGAAAGCTCTATATGGAATCAAGAAAGCTCCTAGAGCTTGGTATGCTAGATTGGATAAATACTTGTTGAAGCTTGGATTCAGTAAATGTACTGCCGAAAACAATTTGTATTTCAAGTTGGATCGGAATAAAGAATTAATCATTGAAGTCTTTGTTGATGACATTATTTTTGAAGGTGATGCTGATTTGTGTATGAAGTTTGCTAATGAAATGAAAAGTGAATTTGAAATGTCAATGATTGGAGAGTTGAAATTCTTTTTAGGATTGCAAATCACTCAGCTAGAAGATGGGATCTTTATATCTCAGTCCAAATATGTAAAAGAGTTACTGAAAAAGTATGGGATGGAAGAATCAAAGCCTGCTAGGACACCTATGGTGACCGGATGAAAAATAACATAGAATGATGAATCTCCTAAAGAAAATCAAACAAGATATAGGTCAATGATTAGTGGATTACTCTACCTAACTAAGACTAGGCTAGATATAATGAATGTTGTATGCATGGTTGCTAGATATCAAGAAGATCCAAAAGAATCTCATGTTACTGCTATGAAAATAATCTTTAGATACTTGAAGGGGATAGTTGACTTTGGTCTTTGGTACCCTAAGGATGATGATCTTATCCTGAGTGCTTACATTGATGCATATTGGGTAGGATATGTGGATGACAGAAAGAGTACCAGTGGTGGTGCATTCTTTCGAGGGAAGAATTTGGTATCTTGGATGAGTAAAAAGTAGAATTGAGTTTCCTTATCTACTGCTGAGGCAAAATACATTGTTGCTGCAACAAATTTTACTCAAGTATTATGGATGAAGTAGATGTTGAGAGATGTAAGAATTGAGTATGAAGATCCAATTTCTATATTTTGTGATAACTCAAGTGCCATGAATATCTCTAAGAATCTAGTGTTGCATTCAAAGAAAAAATATATATCCATTAAGTATCACTTCTTGAGAGATAAAGTGAGTGACAAAGAAGTTAGGCTGGAGTATGTGCCTACCAAGGAACAAATTCTAGATATCTTCACTAATCCATTACCTAAGGATAATTTTGAGTAACTCAAAGGCAAGTTAGGGGTGATTTCCCCTCTTGATCGGAGCTAATTGATGTAGGTCTTTGTATCAGTCTGTGAATTCATATCTATATCTTATTCTAGATTGATGTCATGGTGGCTGCTACTCAGGAGGAGTAGTCAGATGTGCTTAATATGTGGTTAAAATCTTGTGTACCTTTTCTATTTATGTTAAAGGGGGAGAGATGTAATGTGAAAAAACCTTTGTGGAACAAAGGGGGAGAAGTGTGATTAGAGATAGCTAGATTGATGGTATATTTTTCACATCATGTGCTGCCATCAATGCCAAAGGGGGAGATTGTTGGATATTGTGGTCATATTTCTGATATGTGGTTGTCATTGATGTCAACACTATTAACATTGGAGATGCTTAAGGTTGTACATGTCGAGGAGATTATGAAAATTGTAAAAAATATATTACAAGTAGTCTCTAATGCTATGAAGGTCAGAATGTTGAAATAGTTATGTATGGTGATAATATGAAGATGCACTTTAAAGGGTTTATTTCTAAGCCTATCTAGTATGTTGTCCAAAATTTTTAGTGGTACGCATCAAGATTTGTGTAGGTGGTGAGTTTCGGTGTTCCTACAGTCATTTTGTTGCTGTAACAGGTGTTTCTAGAAGATGAAGGTGGAATTCTTGCAATCTAAGTTGTTGCACATGTTCTTGCAATGTTCATGGATGTATCTAGAATATATCCTATCATTTCTATATGTCTACATTGTTTGGTGTGATCGTGGTCGAAGGATTTTTCGTCGGGTATTGATATTTTCATGTTCTTGGCCGACATGTTGAATGTAGTGTGTTACGAATCCTTATGTATTAATATTTTATTGTTTGGTATGTCCTATCATTTCTATATGTCTACATTGTTTGGTGTGATCATGGTCGAAGGATTTTTCGTCAGGTATTGATATTTTCATGTTCTTGGCTGACATGTTGAATGTAGTGTGTTACGAATCCTTATGTATTAATATTTTATTGTTTGGTATGTTTGAGGATTTTCTTTTGGGTCCTCACTATGTTGTGACTAAATTTTTTTGGTGTGCATTAAGATTTATTGATGTATTGAGGCTGACAATTGTAATCTATTCTTTATTTGTAGCCGATAGAGTTGTTGTTTGTTGTTGTAAATCTGTGTAGCAGATACATATGAGAGGTTGTTCTCCTCATTTTGAGTAGTTCTCAAATGTGTGCTTAGTGTATTTGTGCGAAATACATATGCTAATAAAGATCAAATCATTCAAGAGAAGAGTAGAGTGTGAAAGAGATTGAGCAGAGTGTGAAGAAGTTTTATGTGCCTAACCGAAACTATCATAAGGCTTTTGTAGAAGCTAATCTTTCAATTCATCTTCATCATATGGTTTTAATCTGATTATTATATGTAAGGCAGTGAGCCTTGCTCTGAGCAATGAGCTCTAGGCAATGTGCCTGAATGCAAGTGCATTCTATATTTTATACTTCATTATACTTCTAACAAGGTTTAATATTGTGGACTAAAATCCACTATGGTTTTTCCCCTAACAAGGTTTCCACGTATAAAATCTTGGTGTCTAATGTGTCATTAATTTATGCTTTCACTGTTGTTCATCAGATTTCTATTTAAAGGTTAATAATTTGGAATAAAGTTTAAATTCCATGACAATTGATTCACCCCTCAGTTGCCTCTTTTTTTTTCCAACAGTTACTATGGGAAATAACTATTGGATAGTTTAAATAAGAGCCCTTGATCTTCATATTCCTCTAAAACAACTTTTAAAGAGCACCATTGATCAACACTTAGACAATTCAAAATAGTCTTTTGAATTACCCAATAGGTGATTGCATACAAGGGGGGTAGTTGAGAAATGTAGCAAAAGCCTTGAGCAAATCACTTAAATAAATAGTGACCGGTGACTATATGTCACTTTCAAAATAAAAGAAAAAAGGAACTTTCTTTAAAAACCCTTATATCACATAAGTCCCTAGATCACTAGAATGATAAGAGTTTTAGGGCATTAAAGGAAATCAAACTTTTATTTTGTGAATAATAAAAATAAATTCACTAGATCCCTTATGAAACATTCAAATTCCTACTCTAATACTTAAATAAAATTCATACCTTTGATGCACCTTGAATATTTGATACCTTAAAGATTTGATTTCTTGAATAACTTGACAAAAAATGAAACCTTTAATGCTTTGCTTGAATGACTTGAAACACCTTGATGAATGAATTGAATGCCATGGAGAACATCAACCACTACCAATTCCAAACCAATAGTGGTAATGTAACAAAATTTAACATCAATGATAAATGAATACCAATGCAATAGAATAGTCATTTAATGAGTACTGGACCTAGGGTTTGATATGTGCTAAAAATAGAAAAATATAGAGAATTGTGGTAGTAGTGCAAGGCTCAAGGAAAAGAAGACTTTTCGATTAATAAATCTAAATGAATCTAGAAAAATAGAGTGAATGAAGAGATACCTAGATCAAATGCAAAAATATATCATCTAGGATATATATTTAGTGTGAAGAGTGAGTAGAAGAGAAGAAAAGAGAGGGAAAAAGAGCAGAGAAGAAAATAATGAGAAGCTACAGAATAGGTCTGTAACATAGAATTGAATTCAATTGAACCATTTATAATCAAGATTTGTAGCTCCATAAATCTGATTGGTTGGTTCCATCAAAAACCTAAGTAGGTGCTAAATTAGGGAGTAGGTTCTTCCTTAGAGTTGGTGCTCATAAATTAGGGGATTGGTGTCTCCTTAGGGTCGGTGCCCTTAAATATTATAAGCAGTGAGGTTTTTATTGTGAGGTTGGATTATGATAGTAGATCCTAGTAGCTATTCTCACCATGGTTTTTCCCATATTAGGTTTTCCACATATATCTGGTGTTATGTCTATTTTTCTGTGTGATCTTTACATTTCCTTTTAATTTGCATTAAAACTATTAAAGGATAAGTTTTTATTATTGATTCACCTCCCCCTCTCAATAGATATTTGTGTTTTGACAATTGGTATCAAATCACCAGTTCCTTTGAAGAATATTAATCAACTCAAGTAGATCTTGGACAATGCACACAAATGATTGTTGGATGTTGTGGTTGTAATTGATGTCAACACTATTAGTATTGGTGATTCTGAAGGCTGTATATGTCGAGGATATTAAGAAAATTGTAATAAATATGTTGCAAGTAGTCTATCATGTTGCGAAGGTCTAAGTAGTGTTAAGTTGTGTACATTGAGTTTCAAGTGTTGCACTTTAAAGAGTTTGTTTCTTAGTCTATCTAGGCTATACCTCAGAAGTTTCAATGGTACGCATCAATATTTGTGCAGGTTGTGAGTTTCGATATTCCTATAGTCATTCTATTACTATAGTAGGTGTTTTTGGAAGAAGAGGATGAAATTTTGGCAATTTCAGTTGTTGTGCATGTTATTGCAAAATTCGTGGATTTTTCTAGAATTTATCCTATCTTTGTTGTACTTCTACATTATTTGGTGTGATCATGATCAAAGAATTTTCTATTGAGTGTTGGTATTTTCATGTTCTTGGCTAACATGATGAGTGTAGCGTGTTGCGCATCCATGAGGATTAATATTTTGTTGTTTGGCATGTTTGAGGGTTTTTTTTTGGGTCCTCACTATGTTGTGACAAAAAAAATTTGGTGCGCATTAATATTTATTTATGTACTGAGGTTGATAGTTGTAATTTATTCATTATTTGTGGCTGACAGAGTTGTTGATGTAAATCCATTTAATGGATATATAAGAGAGGTTATTTTCCTCATTTTGCGGTATGTTGGATGTATGCTTGGTGTGTGTGTGAAGTATATTTTCAAATCAAGATCAAATCATTCAAGAGAAGAACAGAGTGTGAAAGAGATTGAGCAGAGTGAAGAAGTTTTATGTGCCTAACTAGAACTATCGTCGGGCTAGTCTAGAAGCTAATTTCTCAGTTCAACTTTATTAGATGGTTTTAATCTGATTATTTTATGTAAGGTAGTGAGCCTTCCTCTGAGCAGTGAACTCTAGGTAGTGTTCCTAAATGCATGTGCATTCCTTATTTTATTCTTCATTATGCTTCTAACAGGGTATAATCTTGTGGACTAACATCCACCGTGGTTTTTCCCCTAATAGGGTTTCCACATATAAAATCTTGGTGTTCATGTGTTTTTGATGTGTTGTTAATTTATTCTTTCATTATTATTCATCAGATCTAAGATTAAAGGTTAAACGTTTGCATAAGTCTTAAATCTATGACAATTGATTCACACCCCTTCTCAGTTGTCTCTTCTTGTTTTGCCAACAATTGGTATCAGAGCAAGTTCCTCTGAAGGAAAATTTTAACAACTTGAGGTGATCCAAGATGGCATCTTCAAGAAGGATAGCCCCAGATTCGATGGTACAAAATACTCTCTATGGAAGGTTAGAATGCAATGTCACTTGAAGTGCATTGGTGAGACTTTCTAGAAGATTACAAATAATGCATATACTATCCCTCGGAATGGTCCATCTACTGCTGATGAAATCAAAGAAGCTGAAACAAATACCAAGACTATTCAAGCATTGTTGTGTGCATTGAAAGATTCTGAAATGTCAAATGTTATAGTTCTATAAACTACTCATGAGATTTGGAAAAAGTTGGAGATATTGTATGAAGGAGATCTACTAGTGAAAAGTGCTAAGCTACAGAGTCTAAAGGGAAAATGGGAGGACATGAAGATGAGTGAAGATGAGTCTTTCTCTCAAAAGGTAAATGAGTTGGTGATGAGCATCAAATGTGCTAGTGGAACCTTGGATGATGAAGAGATTGTGGCTAAAACACTTAGATCTATGCCTCCTTCCTACAAAAAAAAATCTCATGTGATTGAAGAACTCAAGATAGTGACAAATGTGACAAGAGACATGTTGATTGGAAAATTTGCAACCTTTGAGTTAAGTGAATTTGGTGATTCTGCACCTAAGACAAAATTTGCATTCAAAGCTATTGTATCTGAGAAAATCAAGTAGAGATATGATTTAGGAGAGAGTTCCAAGAAGTTATTCAAGTATCAAGATGAAATGAAGTAGATTGAAGATGAAGAAAGACAATTGGAAGAACTAGAAGCATTGATTGTGAAAAGAGAAGCCAGAGGCCATGGTAAGTACAAAGGAAAGCTACCTATTAAATATTTTTCTTGCAGTAAAATAGGTCATTTTGCATCAAGGTGTCTTGAAAGAACTTCTAAGTACAAACCTGATAACTCTAGATTTCAAAATAAATGCTATTATGCTGAAGAAGGTGTTATTGATGAAGAATCTGATAAAGAAATTGAAAATGAAGATGAATGGGTATTTATTGCTATCAAAGAAAATGGTCAGATGTCCACTGAATCTACTAGTAATGTGAATGTTGAGAAAGCTCTTGCAGCCAAGATTGAATGAAAGGATGAGTGGGTAGTTGACAATAGATGCTCACATCATATGACTAGTGAAAAAAGAAAGTTTGTAAGCTTGGAAGATTATCATGGTGGTGTTGTAAGATTTGGAGACAACACTTTTGGTGTGATTCATGGTAGAGGCACTATTTCATTTTGTGGTAAACATAATATTGATGGTGTTCTTTATGTAGAAGGCTTAAATCATAACTTGTTGAGCTTTGGACAAATGGTAGAAAAGGGATACAATCTTCAGTTCAAGGATGGTAAGTGCAGGATACTGGGAAGTTTAGGATACATAATTGATTTAGGTACAAAGACAAGAGGTAATATATTTCACTTAAGTACTACTAGTGAAAGTTGTTTAATTGCTCAAATTGATGTAAGATGGTTATGGAATAGGAGGTTGTGTCATGTGAACTTTTATAACATTTTCAAGATAAGTTCTTCTCAAGCAGTTAGAGATCTTCCTAAGATAGTGGAGCCTACTAAGAATATGTGCAAAAAATGTCAGATGGGAAAGAAGACTAGAAACTCTTTTTGGAGCAAACAATATAACTCTAATGTATTGCTGGAATTGATACATACTGATCTATGTGGTCCCTCTAGAATCAAAATTCTTCAAGGTGAAAGGTATTTTATGTTGCTTAAATTGATGATTACTCTAGAATGATATGGGTTGCTTTCTTAAGAGAAAAACATGAAGCACTAGAGAAATTCAAAATCTTCAAAGCTTTGATAGAGAATGAGACAGGTCAGAAGATCAAATGCTTAAGGTCAGACAGAGGTGGTGAATTCACTTCCTAGGAATTTAATTCTTTTTGTGAAGAGAATGGAATTCAAAGATAGTTATTTGCTCCCTGGACCCCTCAATAGAATGGAGTTGTTGAAAGAAAGAACATAACCATTCTAGAAACTGCTAGAACTATGATGTTGGAAGCTAATGTTCCTCATTTCTATTGGAGAGAAGTTGTAAGTACTGCTGTGTATATTATCAACCAGGTAAATGTCAACAGTAATTATGGTAAGACCCCTTTTGAGCTATGGTTTGGTTATAAGCCTATTGTCAAGTATTTAAAAATATTTGGAAGAAAATGCTACATCAAGAGAGATGGTGATATAGGAAAGTTTGATGCTAGAAGTGATGAAGGAATCTTTGTAGGTTATTCTACTAAAAACAAAGCTTACTGGTGCTTTAGTAAAAGGTTGAACAAAATGGTTGAAAGTGCAAATGTCAAAGTTGATGAAGATATTGAAAGACCATATAGATGTAGTGGATATGATTCAAATTATCATCATGATAGTACTAACAATGGAAAGAATGTTTAGAAACATAATCAACTTAAAATTGTTCTGACGAACCAAGGAAATCAAGAAGCATAAGCTAGTGGGAGTGTACAAGAAAGAACAATAGAATCAAAAGTTAAATAAAATCCTAAAGTTCCAAGGTATGTGAGATGAAATCATTCTAATAGTTAGATCATAGGAGATAATAACAAAGGTGTGCAAACTAGAAGAAGAATTTCAGAAGAGTATTGTCTAATTTCCAAAATTGAGCCTAGAAATATCAATGAAGCATGCAAAGATGAATATTGGATGGAAGCCATGAAAGAAGAACTAATGTAGATAGAGAAAAATATTACATGGGATCTTGTTCCTAGACCTCAGGAAAAGAATGTGATTGCAACCAAATGGGTGTTTTGAAATAAGATGAATGAAAAAGGTGAAGTGGTCAGAAACAAAGCAAGTCTAGTTTGCAAAGGGTACTCACAGATGGAAGGTATTGATTTTGAAGAAACTTTTTCCCCTATTGCTATAATTGAAGTTGTAAGATTATTTCTTTCTTATGTTGCTTTTAAGAATTACAAAGTCTACCAAATGGATGTAAAGTCAACATTCCTACATGGTGAGATAGAAGAAGAAGTTTATGTTGAGCAACTGGATGGATTTCAATTGACTGATAAAGAAGACATGGTATGCTAATTGAACAAATCTCTATATGGAATTAAGCAAGCTCCTAGGGCTTGGTATGCTAGATTGGATAAATACTTGTTGAAGCTTGGATTCAATAAAGGTACTACTGACAACAATTTATATTTCAAGTTGGATCTAAATAAAGAGTTAATCATTGAAGTCTTTGTTCATGACATTATTTTTGAAGGTGATGATGATTTGTGTGTGAATTTTTCTGATGAAATGAAAAGCGAGTTTGAAATGTCAATGATTGGAGAACTGAAATTCTTTTTAGGGTTACAAATCAGTCAGTTAGAAGATGGAATCTTTATATCTTATTCCAAATATGTAAAAGAGTTATAGAAAAAGTTTGGCATGGAAGACTCAAAGCTAGTTGGTACACCTATGGTGACTGGATGAAAACTTACACAAAATGATGATTATCCTAAAGAAAATCAAACAAGATATAGATCAATGATTGGAGGATTAATCTACTTGACCTAGACTAGGCTAGACATAATGAATGTTATATGCATGGTTGCTAGATATCAAGCAGATCCAAAAGAATCTCATGTAACTACTATGAAAATAATTTTTAGATACCTGAAAGGAATAGTTGACTTTGGTATTTGGTATCCTAAGGATGATGATCTTATCTTGAGTTCTTTTACTAATGTAGATTGGGTAGGAGATGTGGATGAAAGGAAGAGTACTAGTGGTGGTGCATTCTTCTTAGGGAAGAAGCTGGTATCTTGGATGAGAAAAAAGTAGAATTTAGTTTCCTTATCTACTACTGAGGTAGAATACATAGTTGTTGCAAACAACTATACTCAAGTATTTTGGATGAAGCAGATGCTGAGAGATATAAGAATTGAGTATGAAGAACCAATTTCCATATTCTATGACAACTCAAGCGCCATAAACATTTCCAAGATTCCAGTGTTGCATTCAAAGACAAAGCATATATTCATCAAATATCACTTCTTGAGAGATAAGGTGAGTGACAAAGAAGTTAGAATGGAGTATGTACCTACCAAGGAGAAAATTGTAGATATCTTTAGTAACCCATTTCCTAGGGATACTTTTGAGTATCTCAGAGACAAGTTAAGGGTGATTTCCCCTCTTGATCAAAGCTAATTGATGTAGGAATTTGCATCAGTCCATGAATTCATAGCCATATCTTATTCCAGATTGATATTGTGGTGGCTACTACTCAAGAGGAGTAATCAGATACTTTTAATATGTGATTCAGAGCTTATGTACCTTTTTCATTGATGTCAAAGGGGGAGAATTGAAATGTGAAAAACATTGAGAGAGAAGAGGAGAAAGGAAAAGAATAATCTAAGGGGGAGAAGTGCAATATGAGAAGAAGAGTGAACTATGTTGATGGTGTATATTTTTTGCATCATGTGTTGCCATCAATGCCAAAGGGGGAGATTTTTGGATGTTGTGATTGTATTTTTGATATGTGTTTGTCATTGATGTCAACACTATTAGCATTAGTGATTCTAAAGGCTGTATATGTTGAGGATATTGAGAAAATTGTAATAAATATGTTGCAGGTAGTCTACGATGTTGCGAAGGTCTAAGTAGTGTTAAGTCGTACATGTTGAATTTCAAGTGGTGTGCTTTAAACTGTTTGTTTCTAAGTCTATCCAGGCTATACCCTAAAAGTTTCAATGGTACATATCAAGATTTGTGCAGGTGGTGAGTTTCAGTGTTCCTATAGTCATTTTGTTACTATAGTATCTATTTTTGGAAGAAGAGGATGAAATTATGGCAACTTCAGTTGTTACACATGTTCCTATGATGTTTGTGGATGTTCCTAGAATGTATCCTATCTTTTTTGTGCATCTGCATTGTCTGGTGTGATTGTGATCGAAGAATTTTCCATTGAGTATTGGTATTTTCATGTTATTGGCCGACATGATGAGTGTAGCATGTTGCACATCCATGAGGATTAATATTTTGTTGTTTGGCATGTTTGAGGGTGTTGTTTTGGGTCCTCACTATGTTGTGACTGAATTTTGTTGGTACACATTAAGATTTTTTTATGTATTGAGGCCGATAGTTGTAATTTATTCAATATTTATGGCTGAAAGAGTTGTTGATGTAAATCTGTTTAGCGAATATATAAGAGAGGTTGTTTTCCTCATTTTGAGGTATGCTTGATGTATGCTCGATGTGTGTGTGTGAAGTAGATGTGTGAATAAAGATCAAATCATTCAAGAGCATAGAAGAGTGTGAAAGAGATTGAGCAGAGTGAGAAAAAAAAATTTGGGCCTAACTGAAACTATCATAAGGCTTTTGTAGAAGCTAATTTCTCATTTCAACTTCATCAAATGGTTTTAGTCTGATTATTTTATGTAAGGCAGTGAGCCTTCCTTTGAGTAGTGAGCTCTAGGCAATGTGCCTGAATGCATGTGCATTCCCTATTTTATTTTTCATTATACTTCTAATAGGGTATAATCTTGTGGACTAACATCCACCGTGGTTTTTCCCCTAACAAGGTTTCCACATATAAAATCTTGGTGTTCATGTGTTTCTGATGTGTTGTTAATTTATTCTTTCATTATTATTCATCAGATCTAAGATTAAAGGTTAAAAGTTTGAATAAGTCTTAAATCTATGACAATTGATTCTCCTCCCCATCTTAGTTGTCTCTTCTTGTTTTTCCAACAATGGCTATCAAGAAGGTTCATCCTCAAACAAAGCACCTCTCTTTGATGGATCAAACTATGCTTTCTGGAGTATAAGGATGGAATCCTATATGTCATCTTTAGGGTTTGATGTTTGGATGTTTGTGGTAAATGCTAATGTTATTCCTAGTACACTTTTGACTGATTAGGATGGTAAGAAAGCATATGAATCAAATGCAAAAGCTAAGAATGTACTTCTCTGTGGATTGGAAAATTTAGAGTTTTTCAAAGTAATGCACTATCAAAAATCTCATGAAATTTCAGGAAAATTGAGGAGCATCTATGAAGGTGATGATAAGGTAAAGAAATCCAAGCTACAAACTTACAAAGGTAAGTTTGAAATTCTTAAGATGAATGATGAAGAAAAAATTTCAGATTACCTTCTAAGGTAGATTAAATAGTCAATGCAATTAAAGGCCTTGGAGAAGAGATGAAAGAATTTATCATTTTCAAAAAGATACTAAGATCTGTTCCATCCAAATAGGACTCTAAAATCTCTACAATAGAGGGAGTAAGATATTTGGATAAACTCACTATTGATGAGTTGCATAACACCTTCATTTCCTATGAGATGAGAATGGGTGATATATATACCTCCAAAAGAGAAGCTACATTCAAAGCAGCCAAAAAGGAAAATGCACAAGCATCCGAATCTGAGAAGACTGATGAGTAAGAAACTAACTTTGTCAAAATATTAAGAAGAGGGTCTATAAAATAAAAAGGTAATTTACCCTTTAAATAATTTAACTATGGTAAGATAGGAAATTTCTCTACTAAATTCTCTAATAGAAGAAAGGATAACCATGAGAAAGAATACAATAATAAAAAGAAGAAAGCCTACTTCTCCAAGAAGAAAAACCTTTTGAAAAATAAGATCCTATACACAAAAGAAGAAATTTATTCATCTAAAGATAGTGATAGCCCATATGATGACCATGATTTCTCCTTTGTGGTTGAGAGAGATGAAAATCTATTCATGGCATTAGGATCAGCTTATGAGGATCAAAAAAAAGAAGAAGTTGAAGATTTTGATGAAGAAGAAGAAGGAGAAGTGGATCTAGAGGATGAACTCATTTGTGCTCTAGATGAGATTGAAAGGTTGAGAAAGGAGAACACTAAGAAGAAGAATGAACAAAAGGAAATTAAAAATCTATCCAAAAGACTTGAAGAATTTGATCAGATGATAGTTAGCCTAAAGACAAAGGTTGAAGAAGGAAAGATCATTGAATATTTCTTGAGTTCACCAAGCTTAATGATAAAGTTGTTGAATTTTCAAAACTTGAAGAAGAGATTGTTTCCTTGAGAAAAGAACTAGAAAAATCTATAGATCAAATAGAAAAAGGTTTGAAGTTGAAAGGAGGTCCTGAAATTCTTGATGAGTTGATTAACTCTCAAAAGCCATCAAAGGAAAAATATGGTCTTGGTTTTGAAAAGGGGAAAAGTCCTATAACCAATACATCTACAAACTTATATGATAACTTCAAAGTAGAAGGAAAGTGGAAAAATAATGAGAAATCTTGCACTAAATATTCAAAGAAGAATACCTCTAGAGATGCAAAGATAGACACAAGAACTACTGATGTGAAGAAAGCTAAAGGAGAAAAGAAGCCTACCGAAGATAAAAATAATAACAAGTCAATCTCTAGAGACTCAAAGAAGATGCAAAACACAAAAAGGGTGAGAGACTTGAAGAAGTAATGTCCAGAAGACCTCATCCTACAAAAATAAATGCTATGAAAAAGTATTCCTCATTTTCTATGGTTATTGCTATACCTATAATCAATTTGGTTATAGGGATAGTGAATTTAGTTGTACCTAAAAGGAGAACAAACTTTATGAGTAAAAATTCATTTGATCCTTTGATAGATACAAATATAATATGCTATAACTATAATAGTTTTGGTCACATATCTAAACAATGTACACAATAGCACAACAACCAATTAGCACCTACAATAGCACTGGATTTTAGTGTATTTGATTCCATTAATTGGGCACGGCTCATGACACAAAATTTGGTGCTAAAAGGTATGCTTATTTTGGCATTAGATTTTGTGCTAGATTTGTCGCCGAATCTAGCACCCACTTTAATGCCGAAATTTGTGTCAGAAAAATGGTGCCAACAATAGAGTCTCCTTTAGCATCAGGAATAGCACCAGAAAATAACATTGAAAATAGTGCCTAAATTAGTGCCTAATTTGGCTTCTAGTTTTGCTTCCAGTTTTGCTTCTAGTTTTGCTTCTAGTTTTGCTTCCAATTTTGCTTCTAGTTTTGCTTCCAGTTTCGCTTCCAATTTTTCTTCCACTTTTGCTTCCAATTTTTCTTCTATTTTTGCTTCCAATTTTTCTTCTAGTTTTTCTTCAAGGTTTGCTTCTAATTTTGCTTCTGATTTTGCTTCTAATTTTTCTTCCAGTTTTGCTTCCGGTTATGCTTCCAATTTTGCTTCCATTTTTTCTTCCAATTTTGCTTCCAGTTTTGCTTCTAGTTTTTCTTCCAATTTTGCTTCCAATTTTGATTTCGGTTTTGCTTCCAATTTTGCTTCCAATTTTGCTTCCAATTTTGCTTCCAGTTTTTCTTCTTGTTTTTCTTCCAATTTTGCTTCCGATTTTTCTTCCAGTTTTCCTTCTAGGTTTGCTTCCAGTTTTGCTTGCAGTTTTTCTTCTAATTTTTCTTCCAGATTTGCTTCCTAGTTTTTCTTCCAGGTTTGCTTCCAGTTTTGCTTCCAATTTTTCTTCCAATTTTTCTTCTAGTTTTTCTTCCATTTTTTCTTCCAGTTTTGCCTCCAATTTTTCTTCCAAGTTTGCTTCCAATTTTTCTTTTGGTTTTCCTTCCAATTTTTCTTTTGATTTTGCTTCCAATTTCACTTCCAGTTTTTCTTCCAGGTTTGCTTCCAGGTTTGCTTCTAGTTTTGCTTCCGTTTTTGCTTCTAGGTTTGCTCCTAATTTTGCTTCCAATTTTTCTTCCAAGATTGCTTCTGGTTTGCTACTAGTTTTTCTTCTATTGTTGCTTCCTTTTTTTCTTCTAAAAATGCTTCTTTTTTGCTTCCATTTATTGATTCAATGTTTTATTTCAATTTAATTAGTTAAATATATCATGCCTCTTAAATAACTCATATGATTATTGAGTAAGTAATTTAATTATTTAACTCATTATTAAATAACAAGATAAGCATTATAACATGATCATCATCTATAATTAAAAAAGTTGAGTCAAATATCGATAATTTAATTTAATTTGACAACATCCATCTTGAGTAGTAAATTAAAATCATCATACGTAATAAATATCCATCAAAAATTAATCATCGACCATTTTTAATATATATATAAATTGACTAGTCAATACTAATAAGATCATCATCATATATAACTAAAACAAGTGAAATTCAAATATTCCACTAGATCAATAACATGTCAAAATGATACATGTCCAACAGTCGACATAAGTCAAAATGATACATGTACAAATGCTAAAAGTAAAAATGATAAATTATGTAACTCAAATTGATACAAGTCAAGATGATACATGTCTAAATGATATAAGTGAAAATGATAAATGTCAATTTGATCCAACTCAATAATATGGTAATGTAGGCCATGAAAATGATACATATGATAGTAACCATGAATAGAGGCATCATAACAATATATCAACAATGATCCATGATGCAGTCTATATGATCATGAATGTCACTGGTTATTACCAGCAACTACCTCATCATCATCACCACCATCATGATCATGATCATGATCATGATCATGATCATCATAACGATATACCAACAATGATCAATGATGCAACCTATATGATCATGAATGTTGATGGGTACTACCAGCAACTAGCTCATCATCATCATCGTCGTGATCATCATCATGATCATCATCATCGTCATCATCATTTTCATTGGCCTCAGTGTCTTCCATATCTACATTATCATCATCCTTTGCCATGTGATCTATATCAGTAGAAACAATATTTTTTGGATCTATATCATGATGAGGATCATCTTGATCTTTTGAAAGACTTGTGTTCTACACACTACTGAATTTGATCCCAATTTTTGATGGTCATTCGTCATAATTTTGATGATCTATTGTCGGTCGATCGACGAATCATAGAAAACAACGTTCTCGCTCACTTTTCATCTATATCCTGACAAACTGTAAAATGTTGACCTCACAACGCAAGCTCATCAGAACCACGACACTCACTTTTTCAATCGCACAATGAATAGTGGTCGAAGCACCAGCAATATACCTTTTTTGAAGCGTCGGAGGAGCGACATACATTCGTCGAAATCGCGACACCCACTTCGTCGATTGTGTGATGAATAGTGGTTGGAGAACAGGTGGCATACCTTCGCTAAAGCGTCGGAGCAATGACATACATTCGTCAAAATTGAGACATCAGTGTCATCAGTCTAGCGACGAACAGTACCCAGAGCATGGGTGGCATACCTTCGCTGAAGCATTGGAGTAGCGACATATATTCGTCGAAACTGAGATGACAATGTCATTGGTGTAGCAATGAATAGTACCTAGAGCACGGGTGACATACCTTCACTGAAGTGTCGGAGCAATGACATACATTCGTCAGAACTAAGATGACAGTGCCATCAGTATAGTGATGAACAACACCTAGAGCATGGGTGGCATACCTTCGCTAAAGTGTCAGAGCAGTGACATACATTCATCAGAACTAAGACGATAGTTTTGTCGCTCTAGTGACGAACAGCACCCGGAGTGTGGGCGGCATACCTTCGTTGAAGTGTCAGATTAACAACATAAGTTCATCAAAATCACAATGAGATAGGCAAGTCATTACAGAAAAATTTCATCGAATACATTAGAGATTCGTCAGACGCTTTTTGCGGTTCATTGCAATTTCAACGAAACAATGCAATTTAAAAAAAAAAACTATTTGTTGAAATGTAGGCATATCGGTGAAAGATCAAGACTATTACAACGATCAAAATTTCCTGAGAAGATATATCAGGAGGACTGGATTTTGGTCTCAGCAATGATGTTTCATCGGTGAGATACACATCTTGTCTCATCGATGAAGCACGAGGGAAGCATATCAGCAAGACATATACCATTAGAGTAAGTTCTGAATGTCTACGCGACCTGTTATGTGATGTCAATAAGATTACACTGGTAGGAATCTTGGTGACATAGTTGAGACGAAAGAATAATCATCAAGGAGACTCACCACATCGGGGAAGCTATAGAATATCCTAGCGATACATGATCTCTTGTTGATGAAGATACAAATGGATCAAAATAATTATCGGGGTGACTCTGGGCGATATATAAAAGTAGTAGGAGGCTCCAAAGTGCATCCATAGGGATAATGATAGGACATAAGGACATGTCAATCAAAGAGATAAAGTTGATGTGCCAAGACCATGAGCATTTAATAGGGGTAGTAAAAGACGAGATGGATTGTCACCAATGCTCAGATTTAAAGGACAGATTGGAAGACTTCATTATGAAAATTTAGATCACAATATGATTAACCCTATTTGGACAAATGCAATGACATTAGTGTCAAGAGTTAAGAGGCCATTCAACTTTGCATTTCAATAAATTATTGTATGCATTGAGTAATTTTTTATAAGGTAGAAAAAGGATAGTCATATGACTATTTAA
Organism: Sequoiadendron giganteum; assembly: GCA_007115665.2. NCBI lineage: Eukaryota > Viridiplantae > Streptophyta > Pinopsida > Cupressales > Cupressaceae > Sequoiadendron > Sequoiadendron giganteum. The sequence continues at coordinate 287,033,370 of CM021108.1, read as the reverse complement.
AATATCAAACAACATGTCAGTTGTTGTGTTTAATTAGGCTTATAGAGGCATGGATTTATCATTTTTTGCATACATCTACAGTCCAAGCTCTAGGCCTACATTATTTGGTTACTATGTATGAGAAATGAGGAATGAATAATTGTAGAATATGGAGGCTATGGATGATATTATGATGGCCACATTTTATGTTGATCAACAATTGGAGCAAAATATAAAACCTATGATGAGTCATGAGATCAAGGGGACTGTCATGGATAGCAAGCACAACCTACAAACTGGATTCTAATTTTGCTAAAAAAGAAAAAATCAAACTAGTGAATATTAAACTACACACTAGAATCTAAATTTGTGGAAAATGAGCAATTTGGTGAGAAAGAGTACCTATAGTGCGTCTTGGATACTTAGCTAGTGTACTAAAAAATAGGATTGCAAACCCAAAATTATTCTCTCTGGAAATTCAATAGAAAAATACATAATGTTATCCTGGATACTTGGCTCTGAGACAGTCAATAAAAAAATATGAGCATGATTATGAATGGTTTTACCTCGTCTCACTCTTGATCTCCATGTTTGAGAGCCTTCTCTTTAAGACCCCATGAATCCACTTTGATCCAATGCTTCCAAAAGAGATATTAATGTGTAAACAAGGAGCCACATTTAGACAAACTGGTTGTTGATTTCTTTTAGGAAATTTAGAGACTACAAAAAGAAGATACCTGATGGGGATCATGTGGGCTTCCTAGAGAAATCACTGCGATATGGCCTCGAGCAATAATGAAAAGCTTTGGATTAGCTTCACAATAAATCCTAACAGCATGACATTGAAAGTTGCTCAAGTACTGGGTCCTCTCCCCTAGATTAAATTAAGGAAAACATTATTGTAAACACAATATGTATAAAAGAATATGAATGTAAAGGAAAATGGATATTAGCAAAACATAAATGTAAATAAAAGTAGTGTGAGTAGAAAATGAATCTAAATTGGTCTTGAACAAATAAAATCATACCCAATTAGCATTAAGTTATACTGACCTTGTACTCATTACCATTGTCAATCTTGAAGGTTACTTTGATGCCTTGTATAGAAACTCTTTGGCCACGAGACAAGAGAAGGCGAGAAAACCAAGTGTATATTGACGACTTCCTGACAATCAAAAAGAAAGAAGCAACTAGTCAACCCCATTAGAATAGAATAATCTTATGAATTGGTTTTAATTGTTTTACTAGCTAATGGATAGTGGACCTAGTTCTCTTGAATTGAGATACTACTAAGATGTGTTGACTGGTGATTTTAGACTAATGATATTCTACTTCAATCTCTATAAGTTACTTTTGTCTTAAATATATTCAAGATAACTTTGCCAAAAAATTCCCTGATCTCTTAGAAATTATGCAGATTATTTTGTTAATACTTCTCCATTTTGATATTTCCTTTCAAAAATTCATAGAAAGATATGTAATGCCATATTTGAAACTTACATATTTTAATTTTACTAGTTCTATAATTATAGTATATGATTCCAACAATTGTGAAACGCATTGGCAATATGTTGGATGAATGAAGTAAACTATGCAATTGGCAGGTGTAAAGCCAAATTCCTTAACCCTTGCCAACATCCTTCTTGCCTATTTTAAAACATGTGCTTTGGAATAGGGCATGAAAATCCATCTAAGTATAATGAAAAGGAGATTTTTGTCAGATATTATATTATAGTAAGTTGAATGAATGTAAGTAGAGATATTTTAGCATAGCTGTAGATGGTACAAACTTTCATGGTTAAGTGGAAGCCTCCCATCAACAACAAGATCCAAATATCTGTGTATCTATCTCAATCGATCCTCTAAACCCTTTAGAGCTATCAAAATTTCCACTAACCTATTATGCACAAAAGTCAAATTTTAGAGACCACTAAAATAAAAATAAAAAATAGAGCTTTGAAACCAAATCCACACAAAACAAAATTTTGATAGTGAAAATTTAGCACTTTCTTTCATCTTTGCATATTGATTTGATGCTTCAAACGATGCATTTCTTATATTGAAAAGTGCATTACTTACCTTATTGAGCTTCTCTTTGTTTTGAGAATAGTTTAATATTATCTACTTAATAGGGCCAACCACGTGAAGGTGGAAGCTCATTTGGCCCCTCCCCCCCAACCTTCACATCACTCTCAATTTCCTATACCCGATCATATAACATTAATCATTCATTCATCCATTAATAACATATAACATTCATTCATTGACATATAACATTCATTCATTAACATATTCACATTCATTCATTCATCCATTAATAACATATAAAATTCATTCACTCATCCATTAATAACATATAACATCGATTCATTAACATATAACATATTCACATTCATTCATTAACATGTAACATATAACATTCATTTTTTCAATTTTAACATATTATCAAAAATATGGTTGTCATAATATGATTACAACCACTTTTTTATTTGTTTCTTTTTTTCAGCTAAAAAAATCTGAAGTGGAGTATCATTTTCAAAATCATCTATCCCCCCTTCAAATTTTTTGAGCTCTACTCATGATCTTAATGTATGCCTAGTCATGTACTCACAACGTGGATGCTGTTGCAAGGGGGGGTCTGCTGCAATAGCAAAGAAATGTTAAATTGATATGTTTTATTATTATTGTTACATGTATTTCATTAATTAAAAGAACATCAGAGTGATGCTCTTTACCTAATTGGGCAACATCATGTTCCTGATATTGTCTTATAGCCTCATGCTCAACATGCTGAACACCCTCTAAATCCTAATCTGGAGTTGAAACATGAAAGATTACATTAATTAATACACCAATTGCAATTAAATATGTTTAAAAGAACATTAGAGTGGTCCTCTTTACCTGATGGAGCCACATCATGTTCCTGATCTTGTCTATCCTGATCATGCTCAACATGTTGATCATGCTCTACATGATGTAAAGTTGAAACATGAAAGGTTGCATTGATTAATACACCAAATGCAATTAAAGATGTTTAATTGTATTAATCCATACTATGTTTTGTCTAGCACATGAATACATCCAGTACCAAGATGCACACCATGGCCTTCATCTATAGGTTGTGCTCCACCCTCACCAGGCTACATTCCAATGTCATGTGCAGTATAATCATTTCTTATTTGTGTAAAACAAATAGGCACATTATTATGGTGGAAATTAATATTGAATAGATTGCACAAGTATTCAATTTGAAATAAACTTTATTAAGTTTATTTACCTGCATGATGGATGTAGTGGAAGATTGTGTTTGCCCAGTCAAGACTCCATAGCCTTGGTGGAAGACAATCTTCAGGTCCTCTTCTGTGGGCACTCTGTTGAAATCACAACCCTGCATTTTTGCATGCGATCATGAATTTTGCTTGTATGGTGTGATAAAACCAAAAAAAATTGCAATTTATTATTTGGATGCAATATTTCATTTATTGATACTTACAAATCATGCGGCTAATTTCATATAACCACCAGAGCCAAGTTTGTGCTTCCCATGTTTTTCTAGTCTTGCCTTTGTTGCCTTTGATGTGTTGGGCAGCCTATGAAAAAATTGAAATATGTTAGATTATGTAAAAAGAAAGAGTAATCAGTATATAATTAAATTGTTAATAGTATCACATACCTTCCTTGGCCCGGTGGTGTCTTTCCTTTTTTCTTTTTAGCCTTCTCCTTTCCATCTGACACCAATTCCTTCCACTCCCTCTCTGGAATCATAGGGGGAAGCTCGTACTTTTTGTTCTTCTATAAATGTGACCTATATTGGTCCCTCACATACTTTAGATAGGTACCAAATTTCTTAAGGACCTTGGTTTGGTTGAATGTTTTATCACCGAGAAAAACACAACTAAATAGTTAATGAGCTCATCTTTTTAATCTTGATTTTGAGCATTCCACCATGTACGTATGGTGGGCCCGAAGAGCTCCAATGTAAGATCACTTAGATGTTTATAAAAAACATCGTTTCCTACAAAATGATCATGGGATCATTAGTCTATAAAGAGTGATGAATAATTAAATTTCAATTGGATTATATATAATAATTATTAAAACATTTTAAAGTACCTAGGACCTTCTCTATCTTTATGGGAAGGAAATCCTTGGTCACCACAAATGTGACCAGAAATGTTTCCGTACTAGTAGTACAGGAAGATCCAGGACATGCTGCTAAACCATCACCAGTACTAGCAGCCTTTGTATCCATAGGTACTGACACATGTAGTGGCATGTATTCGTTGCCAGACGGTGCACTACTGAATGCCTACATGGTATGTGTTTCTGACATTTTAGTCGACAATATAGGCACAAATGATGGGGTAGGATGATGTGTTGTATGTGCAAGAATATCAAGATTGACACTTGTACTAACCCCTACTTCTTGAGAAACACTTGCAATACCTTGATCATGGCCAACAGCATGATGAGGACGCAAATAATCCTATAAAAATAACACATATTTTAGTTCATGACATAAAAGAGTACAAAATATAAAACCATGAATGAACTTATGTTATAATTAAAGATCTCATGACAGCTTACTTGCAAGTTCTATGCTCTCTCAGACAATATTTTAACCCTTTCTCTTATCTCATCTGTTTGAGGCACTATGAATACCAACTTAAGGATTTCTTCATTGCATATTTTTTGGGCCTTCCTCATCATATCCACAGGGTTTGCAGAAAATGTGATGTCATCATCGCATAATAGTGACTGCACCTCCATATGGATGCTCTCCTATACTGCTGGTGCCTTTCCCCGATTAGCCAACTGCAACAAGAATATTAAAAACATTATCAAAATTAACCCAATAAACTCATGAAAAAAATATAATAATAAAAAAAATTTCTCGTATCTAATTTGTACAATTACAATGAGGTGAACCTGTTAGATAGAAGCACCTGAAGATGGATCATAATCTACACTTTGGGCCAGAGCCTTCCTCGTATGATCAATGTTCCGCTATGACAAAAATTAAATATAAAAAACATTACCAAAATGAAACAAATAGACTTACGAAAAAAATATAATAATAAAATGGTATATTGGAGTCATTAATTGGAGGTTGGGTAAAATGGTATATATTACATACAATCCCCATAGTAATTGTTTTTTTATCTAAGCGATTCAAATTGTAATCGATTAGCAACTCTTCCCCTGTAGTTATTGATTTTATTGCGCCTACGAATACACAGTTTCCCTCTCGTGCCTTGAATATACAATTGGGTTGCTTATTTGTTGACCCAGGTTGTGTACTATTTATAAACCCTACAATATTCCCTGATGCTTTTGGCCTCCCATCAATGTACCTAGCCACTCCTTTATTTTGATCTTAATCTTTTAGTTGTATATAATTTGTTGATAGTGCATACCTATGCATACTTCGTGTATATCGAACCAGTTGCATCCAATCTTTGTAACTGTAATAAGGTCCAACATACTCCATCAACTCAGTAAATTTGTCATAACGGACCTTTATGTCGTCCATGCAAAATAGGCCCAAACCATGTAATGACGATGGTTCTATGCGATATATCCTCTCGTTGACACAAAGATCAGTGTTTATTGGAGGAAGTTCCTTGGGTACCCATTATTTTTGTAGATTTTTGTACCTCAAGGGCACCTCGATTTTGCCTATTCTCTCATCATCATAATAACATGACCCCCCTTCAGCAAGAAAAAATTCCATGCGTTTACGAAATTTTGTTCTAATATTTTGACCTCTAGTTGATCTCCCTCTTTTAGACCTACTACATGTCTCGCTTTCCTCTTCTCTTCCTGAATTTACCTCCCTCAAGCAAGACAAATCTGACAAATACCTATTTGGTGGTACCTGCACTCATAAGTATGTTGGATGAAGTTCTTTCATGGTGATGTGATCTAAAGGTGACATTATGATTAATCTATCATTTCATCACTAGAATTTGATAGGTTATAAGGTAATCAAGTCTTGATAGATTACAAGTTATTGTTACTATCGTCCAAATGTGTCCATCACAAATCAAATCTACTTAATATTTTAACTCCAAAACTTTGTAACAAGTGTTAAATGTGACTATGGTCTACTAGTTACACAAGCAAGGTGTCAAATGTATTCTCTAATTGTAATCAAATGACTTTTTCTCTTCATTCAAGCAAATAAACTTGAAGGGAAACACCACCAAGTGGTTTACTGGACACCTACATGACTAAAAATAGGAGAAAATTTACATTTAATTTCCATATTTCTAAGTGGTTAACGGGGAGGGAGTGTGTACTAGGCCTAGTAAAGTCATCATAAGTTTATGCTTTAGCAATAAAAAATGTTTAAGTCATCTTAAATCTTCCTATGTCTAATTTCTAGGAGACTTTTGGTATGTTTTAAGGTAGGATGAGTGGTCACATCAATGTTATAATTCTCTATAACAAGGTTTCAACATCTTCAAATAGTGAAATTTAGTGCTCATAGTCATTTAAAACAACAACATTTTGATTATGTATGATGGTAGGATTTGATAACTTAAAATAATTGGCTACCCAACAAACTTAAAGTTAAAAGAAACTTTTTTAGTTTAAGGGGTTAGCACTTTCTTTCATCTTTGCATATTGGTTTGATGCTTCAAATGATGCATTTTTTATCCCACTTCTATCATATTGTATTCCCATCCCATTTCAATTGTTGAAGGAGTTGATACCAAAATTTCATATTAGATACCACATTCTTGAAGCAATTTTCTGTGTTTTTTACATTTTTTCTGAAGTTCTTTTGTGTTGTATGGATCCATACAAGCTTGAAATGCTCTGAGATCATTGGTGTAGATAAATATATGTGTTCCATTTCATTTTCATTTGTTTTGAAGTTCTCAATCACTATTTTGTGGGATTAAACAATCAAATACAGGGATTGCCCTGTTGTGCCTGTGTAAGGGTTTGAGGGCTAAATAGAAATGACATCCACCAATCCATCCACTGTCTTGGAACTATAACTCGGTGGATTGGTGTGCATCATGGTGGATTTGATGGAGTTTCAAATCTTGTTCTTTGAATTCCATTTATGTTTTTCCCTTGTCTTGGCTTGTTACATTGTTTGGGAGGAACCTAAGGTTGGGTTTTACCTTAGCTTTCATAAAAATCCTAATGTTCCATGTAAAACCTTGGGTGAGATATATTCGGCCGTTACATTTTTGGAGTGGGTATTAAAATAAATTATGTCTCATTGTTTTGTCTAGGCTGGGCCCCTTTTCATAAATTGAGTTAAATATTTTTCCTAACTTTATTACTTCCTAAGTTTAGGTTGGCCCATGCCCTATGTTACTGATATTAGCCCAAACCTAAGGGGAGGGTTAATAATCAAAAGAGATTCTGAAACTTCAACTACAAAAGCTACAAACTTGACTGTAAATGTGGCCAAATTGGTCCAAAAGATAGCTGAAAGAGAAGCTAAGAAGAAAAGTTTGATGGAGAAGTATAACACCATTATTGGAGAGTATAGTAGAATGCAGTAAAGGAATGTTGAGCTACAAACTGAGGTAGACAAGTTGAAGCACAGACATGTGGGGGAGTCTTATAGTGCTCCTAGTACCTTGGCCATACCTTCTACATCAAGATTAGTACCTCCAACTTCTCCAATTGTTTCTACTCCTGGGTCCCCCATCCAGACTCCTGCTCCTAGTCCTTCATTAGAGCCAGTTGAAGAGGAGGTTGAGTACTCTATAGATCCCACCAAAAAGAAGATTCTTAATAAGATTAGAGAGCTACAAGAAGCTCTAAAAGCAAGTGAGAAGGGAGCAGTTGCCAAGCAAAATGAAGTTGTAGACACAATTTTTAGACATTTGAATTAGGGAGTTGATGGTAGATTACGATCAGTTTATTTTTTATATTCTTTATTCTTAGATTCAATAAGAAACATTACTAGGGATCAAGAATTAGTTTTGCGTTTAGTTGAGAAGTGGATCCCTAGGGCCAATGACCTAGATGTTATGTATAAGGCCTCTAGATTCGATGCAGACAATAGGTTAAAATTTAACAATATGTAGATTGATGGAAGAGCCCAAAGAGCCTTTCTCGATGTTATCCAAGTACACATAGCAGCGGTCTTCTCTTATACAATTGGACATGATTTCAAGAACTTAGCTAGGAATTATTCATTTAACCTAAGGTTTTCTCATAATACCATCATTGAAAAAGTATGATCAAATTCTTCTATTATGAAGAATTGGTCTATGTACCTCTAGTAATCACTATAAAAATGTGAAAGACTAAGCTATTTTATTTTTTCTATCTTATCTTATACCATTTTACAAGAATTGGGGGGCCAATGTATGAGAAGATCTTTGGAAACTAGGCATGAAAATTGTACGTTAAAGAGAATGGGGGTGCCAAACTTACAGTACTCATTGTCCCTTGGTCGTTGATTTTCCCTGAGTGCCCTCAACCTCATCCTCGGCACTGGTATTGACCTTTTTTTAGCTCCAAACTCTTCGTCAGTGCTAGTATTGACCTTTTTTTCACTCCTCCAAACTCTTCCTTAGTGCTGGTATTGACCTTTCACTTGTCCAATTTGACAAGCTACAACTTGGTTTAGTTAGGTTTTAGATTATGTTAATTAAATTTAAAATTATGGTGCCATTTAGAGTAGTGAATATAAAGCAAGCAAAGCCTATTATGGCACCATTTATAGTAGTGAATATAAAGTAAGCCAAGCCTATTATAGTCATGAGGGAAATAATAAAACTCCTAGGATACTTTGTGAAACCATTTTACTTGGTTAAAGGGAGGCCATAAAATATACCTTTGGATTTTTTCAATCTTCAAATATGAGGATTTGCAAGGTTCTTAGCAACATGAGTAATGGAAATGTGTGTAACAAGAATTTTTGAACACACATGGAATCTCCTTTCCAAAGAAAGGGGCTTCATAATTTAATATGATAATTTTTCTCAGCTCTAAAAATGATATGTTTCCTTAAAGAGGAAGGAGAAACCTAAAAGGTAAAAGAGATGCTTAGGAATCTCAACACTTCCTTATGATCAACCCCCTTCTATCCATAGGAATTGAACCAATTGGGCTTGGCTAATAATGATTTCCTATAACATTGAGTTTTATGCCACTATATATTTGACCTTAAAGCTTTCCAGAAAATATCTAGGCATTGAATATCCTAAATAATGTCATGTTCGTCCTCCAAGAGAGTGAGAAAGGAGTCATTAGAAAAATGACCATTGAATAGTTGGGTTGTAGAGTTACGAAAAGTAGCACCTTTAATAAGGTTCCATGAAATACTATTAGCCAAAAGATATCCAAAGGCTTCCATAAAAAACACACATAAAGTAGGAGCTAAGGGGAAAACATGAAAAATTGAATGAAAACACCCAAAATCCTCAAATTTATGTCCATTCATGGTAATACAAGTATAACCATCATAATTTTTTTTTTGAAAAAAGTAAAAAAAATTGAGGAACAAATCCTAGGTGACATAACTAGTCCAATTCAACACCAGAGGTAGCAAGAGATTAATGAAAATACCACAAGTTTTATGTAGAAGTAAACTTCCATTTGTAAAGTTAGTAAGAAGTAGTGTCGAAAGTGGAAAATTAATCATGAATTCATGGCTAATAGAGCATACAAAATATATTGGAAAATTCAAGAGAACTTATATCTGCACACAAACACACTAAAAATAATAATTATATCATATAGTTCATTTGGGAATATATTACAATATGGATTTTACAAAGCCTTTCAAATATACCTTCCCATTTGAACTACTATCTTATAAGAATATAACTAATTATTTAATAACAAAAATAAACAAGTTAGTAAGGTGAATTTATTAATGTTAATCTTAATATTCCAACACCCTCTGTCAAGTTTTACATTCCTCACAACAAGACATGTTGATTGAAACAAACAAATATGTATAGTCTAAGCTAACATCATTTGATTTTTCTTTAAGTTCTCCCTCAAGAACATCATTGGCTCGAGTTATACAAGTCCACACTATGTGATCCTTTTTCTTACAATAATAACATTCATTTTTATTTTTTAATTATTATTACCTCATGAGTGTAATACATTCTCATGTTGAGAATCAACTTTTAAATATTTTCCATTGTTCTTTTTTCTTCTCCTAATAGGGCCAAAATCACATCTTCTTGTGTTTGAGAAGTTATCGAACGACTACCTTCAAAAGGTTGATGTAATCTCCATCTCAGCACCAAGGGCCCACTACATTATGCATCGCCAAGGAAAGATACATGGCACTCGCCTGTGACATCACAATCAATAAACACCTTGCATCTTTGTATCATGTGAGGGTGGGCAACCATTGATCTCCAACATCGGCAATCATGTTCATTCATAGCAGTCACCAGCACTGAACATAACCGTCAAGCAACTTTTCATCAAGATTATAACATCACCGTCGATTTTGAGCACGTGCATCTCATAGCCTCTTTAGTAACCTGTCATTTAATGTATTAAAACTCAACATAAATATTAAAGCACTTTGATTATTCCTCAGGCACTGGCGGCTGAGACATGTGGTGCTCGCCCGTGATATCGCAATCAGTTGAAACTTAGTGGTGAGATCATCACAAGATCGCGGGGAATAGTCAGCATCAACTAATGGATGATCGACGGTCATTAAAAAATCGTTCCCTGCAAAAAATATAACAATAATTAAAAGTTTAATAAGACAAATAATTGTAAATTAAATTTATTTTAATAATTATTTGTAATTATTAAAACTTAAATCTAAATTAAAAATTAAAATATAATAAACTAAATGTAAAGTCAAAATATATCAAAATCAAAATATTATTAAAAATTATTATTTTTTAATAAATAATTAAATAAAAAGGTAAAAAATAAACTTACTATATTAACAAGAAAAGACAAACTTGGGGTCTAATCGGATGTGACAGGGCTCAACAGTAGAGGGCAAGATGCAAATAAATCAAACAAGTTTCGAGGCACACTCCTTAGGTGGCTGGGCCCGTAACCCCTCTAAACCCATCACTTTTTCCGTTGCCGTTTTCATTTTCACAATTGCCAATGCCGATTCCGTTTCCGGGTACCTTCTCTCTCCCCATCAGAAATATATTTTCATTTTTAATCCCACATGTGCTAGGGAAACAACGCAAGAAACAACACAAGGGAGGACTAGATTATAAAGTGAGAACTTAGTGTGTATGTCCGTTCATTCATATAATATTTTAACTTTTGTATTGCCATGATTTTAATCTCTCGTGACTATATCTATATCCTATAAGATTAATAGTTTTAGTTTATTCTGACTTTTTACATTTTATTAATAATTAATATTATTAAAACAATTAAATATTTTTATTTAAAAAAAAAATCTATTAATAATAAATTATTCATAATTGATATTTAGTTAAGATTTTTAGATGATGATAATAATAAACAATCAACAAGAAACAATAATTAAAAATGAATTTTAAATAACAATTCTAATTAAAATAATTAAAAATAATTTTTTGATTATTAATTATTTAAAATTACAAAACTACACATAATAATAAATTATTAGTTAAAAAATATTTTTAAATAACCATTCTAATTAAAATTATTAAAAATAATCAATAATAAATTATTTATCATTAATTATTTAAAAATAAAATTGATGAATAAATTACAAACAATTAATAATTTGACATTATGATCTATGATTTTATTAAAAGTTGATCATTTTGGATTTCAACAAACTTGACACACAAATGACAATTGAGTTTCAAATTGAGTAACACAATAAACACTAAAACAAATTGAGACTGTTACAAGGGTATTGATGCAACTTTTATGCCTCATCTGCTTGTGAGTCCTCCTTAACCTGAGGCACTCGACTTCTACAAGTGCATAGAAGAATTATACACCTGTGAGCTATGACGAGCTCTTTGCTTGCATGGTCCAACCATGTCTCACTTTTGTTCAATTCCTTGAACGACTGTTGCATCCAATGTAGGCTTGGTGACTCCACTAAGTTCTTCATCCTTTGTGTCCCCCATAAGACAACTGATTACTAGACCTAACCACCTTGAACTCTGAGTTTTCTCTTCACATGGACTGGAACACCAAACTCCCAATGAGTTCCTTTCTAGCTCTTGGGGACTTGACTTCCCCCTTACGCCATTGAGCCCGGGATCCTTCCTGATCACTCGGTCCAATGACCTCAAGGATTGTACACTTCATCTCGCTTGACACCTACTCAGCTGCTTCCCAAGTCCATCTAGGTTCCACCTTTCAAATAGCATCATGTTGCTCTGAGCAACCTTTGTTAAGACCTTGCACCAACGATACCAATCCGGATATTTTGTGATCCAACTTTCAAATTCTTCATTCTCTGAAACATTGGTTCTTGAATTTGTTCTTGACATAAGCAACATCCAATCATCGATTATGGGATTTGCATCCTTAATGTTTATTAGAATTTGACAAAATATTTGTTGTTCTTCATTTTGTCCATCTTTTTGAAAAACACAACTTAATGTAATGACCATTTTGAATTCTTCCCATAGTAGCTTTTCTCACCTTTCTCTTTCATATGGAGCCATGTCATTTACTGGAGGTAATTGTGGCAAGTCTCCAACTAAAATCATGTAGATATGCCTAAATATAAAATATTTACTTAAATTGATAAGTATGAATTTGTATAGAAGGAACTATAATAGAATTGAATAAAAAATATTGTAATGTAAAGTTATCAAAGTTAGCAATTTCAATCCAGAACTCACCTCTAAAACTTTGGTTACTATTTTTTGGGAATGCTTGTCAAAGCCTGGAATCTATGTTTTCAAGCAACCTCTCCCCAAAGAAACTCATTTCATCTATCAATATGTATCTGACATGTGATATTTCTTCTTGGAAAGTTGTAAGTCTTGTCCCTTCTAGTTCATTGAAATCTCTTATTGGAATTATTAGCTTTGAATGAATGGTTGAAGCACCAATGTTGAATGTTGCAACTCCAGTAGGCATGAATAGAAGTAGAGGAGATTTTTTGGGAGAAGAATTTTTTTCTAGTGCTAGGTTATGTGTTAGGTTATATAGGGTTAGGTTATATAGTGTTTGAGCCTAGCATCAAACACTACAATTAGGGTTAGGTTATGCTTTTTCTTTAGGGTTAGGTTTGGGATTAGGTTTATGGTTATGGTTATAGTTTAGGGTAATCTCTAAATTTAAGTTTAAGTCATAGTTGATTATTTTCCCACAAAAAGAAATGGCTTAATCTTAAATTTAGACCTTTTCCTAAAACCTAACATCATATCCCTAATCTAACCATAACCCTAACCCTAATCATAAGATTGACTCATACCCTGACCTTAACCCTAGCCTTGACAATAAACCTAATCCTAACCCTTACTTGGAAAGTAAACCATCATTTTCTCATTAAAGTAACCTTGGCCATAACTTTAACCTTAACACTATTTATCAAAGCCATAATCTTAACCATAACCCAAATCCTTTTTATCACAACCCTAAACATAAACATAACTCTAACCCTAAACCCTAAACCATGATCTTAATTGTAACCCTAAACATAAACACAACCCTAAACCATGATCCTAATTCTAATCCAACCCTAACACTAAACTTAACTTACACCCTAACCTTAACCCTAATTATAACCCTAAACTAAAGACAAATGCTACACCCTAAACTATAATCCGAATCTTAAACCTAGCCCTAACCCTAATCATAGCCTAACCCTTTTTCCCGAAACCTTAACCTTGACCCTAACCCTCACCTTTATTCTATCTTTATAACCCTAACCACAACCAAAAATCTAACCCCAACCCTAGCCCTAACTACCTAACCCTAAATATTTTTTCTTTTATTTATTAGTTGCATTCACTCTAATAACCCTAAACCTATCCCTAAACCTAACCCTAGCCCTATCCCTAGCCCTAATCGTAACCCCAACTCTAAGCCAAATATAGAAACAACCCTTAACATAACAGTAACCCTAAAACTTAATTCTAAATATAACCCTAATACTATAATCCCTAATTGTAATCCTAAACCCTAACCCTAATTTCATATCTAATCCCAACCATAACCAAAACTCTAAATCTAACCCTAACCATAAAACATAAACCCTAATCTAACCCTAATCGTAACATTATTTTTCCTAACCCTTAACCCTAACTCTAAACCTAACACTAACCCAAACACTAAATCCTAACCCTAATTAAATACCCAATCATAACCATAAATTGTAACATGATCCTTTGAATTGGATACTACATAAAAATTTATGTGTTACAATCATGGCTTCCATTGCTGGCATTTTTACATTGGGATGCATATATTTTTAAAATCAACAAAATCTTTTAATGTCTTGCCAAAATTAATATTATTAATTGTAATATCAAACTTATAAAAATGTATGCAAAATAAGAACATAAATAAGAAATATATGGTAATAGTTTCTTCAAAAAAAAAAAGTGATGTGGACTACAAGGACTATAAGATATCCACAAAAGAGATCTACATTGAAAATATTGTAGGGAAATTCAAGAAAATACAATTGGTAGATGTAAATCCAAATAAATGTGAAATTGTGTACTATAATGATTTTAGAATATACACATAATGGAATTGTTGAAAAGGTTTTAGAAACTTTCAAACAAATGCAATTGGTAGATGCAAAGAAAAATTCCACAACCTTCACCAAAATCCTTATTGGTTTCCTTAATATGGGAGATTTGGAACAAGGTATAGACATCCATCAAAGTATAATATGAAGATGATTTTTTTCAAATGTTGTGGTTGTAGATGCCCTTTTAAAATTTATAAAGAATGTGGAAGGATAGAAAAAGCTTGTGAACTATTTGACAAAATGTCTCAAAGAATTATAATCTCTCAATTTATTTTAGTGTCTATTTTGTTATACCCCATGTCCCAAATTGGGTATAACACAATAGACACTAAAAAAAATTGAGAGATTGTTATGAGGGTATTGATGAGACTTTTCTAATTATAGTTTATTCCATGAGATTGCAATTATTTGAGGCATTGTGTCAAATAGATCATGAGCTTTGTCTATCCTCCCACATTTTGCATAGATTTCAAAAGGTCATCTACAACCACAAGATTTGAGAAAATTCATCTTCATATTATGTTTTCCTTATGATTGGTTGACTCTTATCCTAAATTTGAGTGTTGTTTGTGTTTTGACAAGAGTAGATTGATATTTTTTTAATTTTCTTTATCAAGATCAAAATTACATGCACATAGAATGAACCATAGTTTAGTTACAACACTTGGTCTCTTCAAAATAATTAGAGAAGATTAGGGAGAGGAAGGAATGTACACCAAACTAAAAAATAAGGGTAGTTTTGGCTTTGTTAGTTTTCTTTATATACTCTACTTGTTTCCTATAGGGATAAAATAATCACTATACAAATGAAAGATGGTTGATTATCTACCGAATATTGTTTTTTGTGTTTTGAAATGGAAGATATCTATGTTGGAAAACAAGGATAGACAACTGAGAGGGGGGGGTGAATCAATTGTTACAAAATTGAAACTTATTTAACCTTATTTAACCTTATTAACCTTCAATCTCATATCTGATAATTAATAGTGAAAGCATGAATCAACAACACATTAGAAACACACATAACACCAATATTTTTGTGTACAAACCCTGTTAGGGGAAAAACCATGGTGGAGGTTAATCCACAATTTATACCCTGTTAAAAGTATAAAAGAAATGAATAAGGAATGTACATGCATTCAGGAACACTGCCTAGAGCTCATTGCCTTACATAAGATAATAAAATTAAATCCATCTGATGAGGTTGAACTGATAAATTAGCTTCTTCAAAAGGTTGATGACAGTTTCAGTTAGGCACATAAATACTTCTTCATACTTTTCTTAAACTTCTTCACACTCTGCTCTACATTCAAATGATCTAATCTTTATTCACACAAATCTCACATACACTTCACGTACACTCTCTCTAAATGAATAAAACAATCACTCTTATATATCCACTTCATGAATTTACATTAACAACTCTGTCAGCCAAAAATAAATAATAGATGAATACAAACTGTTGGCCCAATTCATGAACAAATCTCAATGTGAACCAGCCTAAATTGGTCACAACATAATGAAGACCTAATCAACATCCTTGAACATGCCAAACATTCAAAAATTAATCCACAAGGATCTACAACACACTACCACCATCATGTCAACCAAGAACATGAAAACTCGAACATGCAAAGGAAAAATATTTGATCACGAGCACACTGATCAATGTGGATGTACCACAATGATAGAGTATGAGATCAAGAAACATCAATGAACATCTCAAGAGCATACACAACAATTCAATTCACTAGAATTACATTCTCTTCTTTCAGAAACACCAACTATAACAACAAAATAATTGTAGGAACACAAAAACTCATAACTCGCTCCAATCTTGATGCACACCTCTGAAAATTCTAGAGGATATACTAGATAGACTAAGCAACAAACCCTTTAATACATGACTTCATAATACCAATGTACAAAAATTTCCACCACTCTGATCTCCACAACTTCATAGACTATCTGCAACATATTTATTTTAATTTTCTCAATATCCTCGACATATAAAATATTTAAGACATTAATGCTAATAGTGTTGGCATCAATGACAACCACATATCATGAGCAACACAACCACACAATCCAACAATATACATCTCTATGAAAATTGGTATCTGCTAATAGTAAACTTATTATCTTATTTATAGCATTTCCTTAGCCTTTTATACTAAAAAATTCAAGGTAGAGGGTAACATGATTCTTTGAGTTGGATACTACATAAAAATTTATGTGTTATAGTCATTGCTTCCATTGTTTGCATTTTCACATTAGGATGCATATTTTTTACAATTAACATTCTTTTAATGTCTTTCCAAAATTAATATTATTAATAATTTCAAACTTTTATAAACATCTATGGAAAATAAGTACATAAATAATAAATATATTGTAATAGTTTCTTCAACAAAGGATAAAAAAATCATGTGGAACGTACAAGGATTGTGGTGGGACTTAAAATTTACATGGATGGAGGCTAGGGTTTTGGGGTTTAAGGTGGGTGTTTTCTACTCGTGGGGTATTAACGAGGGAGATCAATGATAATCCTTCCTCGTGGATCTCACACGATCAGATTAAAGGCCCTTGAGGGTATTGTGAGGTCTACAAAGAGGTGACACATGGCCTGGTTCTTGAAGCGATAGGGCTAGGTGGGACCTGCTATCTAGTTGCAACCTCTTGTTTTATTGGGTTGTGATTGGGCACGGTGCTCCCAAGGTGCTGATTTGGATTTTCAAAAAAAATTTGACTCAATCTGAGTCGTCTAATTTGCCATGTTTGATGCGCATTAATGGTTTGATTTTTGTTGGGTTCCTGTTCATCCGTGTTGGGAGTTCTTGCTCTCTGCAAGTTGTTCTCATTAATGGCACGGGTTTTTTTAGTGGATCCTCACCTGATTTTCCTGCATGTGAATAGTGTTCTCCTGATAAATGCAATGATGGTTTGTACGCCATGCCTTCGCAAGCCAAGAATAATTTGTGGTGGCTACATCAACCACTAAAATGCTCGAATGCTCGTGCTACATTCGAGCAATTAATATTCTCACACCAATTAACTCTATAAATGCTCATTGTGTTATTTGGTATTATCATCACATTTTGATTTGTCTTGTTTTTAGGTGGTTGAGTCTCTCCTATATTTTGTGAGGTGTTCTTTTCAATGGACCATTCGGCTATGCACAGAAGTACCAGACTCGAGGTGAGAAATTTGTAGCCTGACGGGGTACAACCTGTCCTTAGCAAGCCCAAGGTTGTCCATGATGCTTATAAAGGGCCGAGGAGCTCCAAGTCCCCACTGGTGCTTTCTTCTGGTTCTAATGGTGATGGGTCTCAAACTGACTCAGACTACTGACATTACTTGGTGTCCATTACCGAGCTATTGGGGGTCAATGAAGAGTCCCTCGCAGTTGCCCCAATAACTATGATGGTGTTGTGCCATGCTACCAGATCATGTGTTAAAGAGGATAAAAGGAAGTTGGTATCACTTCTTACTAAAGCAAGGACTAGGAGCAGTTGCCTCTACCAGGGCCGTGTGTCTTGCAAGTAGCTGTAGTTGTTGGGTGTGTTACTTTTGGGTGGTGTGTTGATGTGGACGTACGCGTTCCTGCCATGCTCTTTTATCTTTAGCTCTAGTTGGTTACAATGGTACAACTATTTTGATTCCTCAAAGTGATTATGGTTTTTTCTAATGATGAGGAATGTGAATCTTAATTGAATTCTAAATGAAATTCAATTTTGGAATGAACAATGTAGCCTATTTCTTTGTTTATTTCTTGTCCTATAAAGGAGATTTGATGGCTCATTGTTAAGGGTTGTTATTTTGTTTGGGTCCAAAGGCTTAGAATAGGTACAGTTAGTGGTAATGAAATATTTTGAAGGTACTATGTAGGAAATCATGCTAGGTTGGGAATAGTATGAAATAAGTATACTATGCTTTTGTAATTACTGATATCGAAAGAAATCTAAAAAATTAAGAAATTTTTCTCTCCTGTGTATGGGCCATGGATTATGAATGGATTTATCAAGGGTTTGTTCATTCAGTTTCAATGGTGTAGTTGAAAGTGTAATTTGTTCTCTTTCTTTAACTTAATGAGTTAATCAAATGCTTGAACACAAATTGCATGTTTATGGTTATATGCTCAGGATTCACTAAGGAGTATTGCTTTAATATACTGACAAATCTCATGGTAGCAAAGCACTATGGTGATAAGTTCATTTTCATCTGAATTATGTTTTATATGACTCCCACCCAATGGATGAGGCACTAGATAGTATTGGTAAATTCCTTTCAAGTATAGGACTGTGAATCTAAGCACGATGATTCAATACCTGAACATTTTAACAAATATCAACTGCTATCTCTTTTTGGGATATAGATCTTATGATAATTTCTAGTCTCATTGCTTTGGGATATCTATTATTATTCTTTGGTTTTTCCACAACCAAGGTAATGACTGTATGTTAGTGTTAGTGGGGACTACATCTATAAGAAGTGTTCTTACCAATCATGAGACATTCTTATGAACACACTTGGGTTTACCCACCTTGGTTTCACAGAGCCAAAAGTGTAGGAGATTTCAATCTTTGACTAACTCTTGTTAGTTGGCCACTAGCCTTTGTAGTTCTTTATAACGGAGGTTGTCTACCTCTTAGAGAATTGAAAATCCTATGTGGGGAAAAACACCAATAGATTGTAAGATATACACAAAATGGATCTACATTGAAAATTCAGTAGGAAAATTCAAGCAAATACAATCGGTAGATGCAAAACCAAATAAATGTAAAATTGTGGACTATAATGATTGTAGAATATACATAATGTATTTTTTTAAAAGGTTTTAGAAACTTTCAATCAAATGCAGTTGATAGATGCATAGACAAATTTCACAACCTTCACCAAAATCCTTGTCGATATCCTTAATATGGGAGATTTGGAACAAGGTATGGACATCCATCAAAGCATAATATGAAGATGAATTTTCTCAAATGTTGTGGTTGTAGACTTCATTTTCAAATCTATGTAAAATGTGGGAGGATAGACAAATCTTGTGAACTATTTGACAAAATATCTCAAAGAATTGTAATTTCATGGAATACACTCTAATTAGAAAAGTTGCATCACTACCGTCATAACAATCTCTCAATTTGTTTTAGTTTCTATTGTGTTAATCAATTTGAAACTTAATTGTGATACATTAACTTCATTGTCAAATTGTCATTTGTGTGTAAATTTTGTCAAAATCCAAAATGATCAATCATTAATAAAATAATGGATCATGTAATATTGGGATGGGTGACCTCCTAGGAAGGCCTAGTGCTTCATCGCTTTGAGAATCATTTAGATGCAATGAGTGCTAAGTGGACCATTCATTATCATTAGAGATGGGTTCTTGTAAAACACTACTCATGAAACATGGGTCAATGATTTTGACTTGTAAAACTACATAATTGAATCCTGATAACAATATCAAAATTTGACATAGTGTGAAAAATACTTCCTACTTCTCAATAGATCATGTTGTCAAAATCTAGAATTTCAAATTATGAATTCTTTGTAATTACTCAAAAGATCATGTTGTCAATTGAACCTATTGGCAATTTTTTACTGCAACCCACACGTGTTTCCTAGAAGCTCCTATGAATATGCCACAGTCAATCATAAAAGACTAGGAACTGTATGGCCAACTTAACAAGAATAAAAATAAGGCTAATTAGCCTACACTTCGGACTCTATAAAATCCAGGAGGGTATTCCATAACATGTGCTCTTAACATACAACACTTAAACAATTCATTTTCACACAGGTAAGCAATAGATAGATCCCTAATTAATGTTAAAGGATGAAATCCTTCAAGAAATTGACTATTCCTTAAAAATGACTCATGTCCATTAAACAGAGAATCGCAAACTTCACATGAAGTAAATTGATAGGAAATGTTTGAGTAAAATATCCTGATGCCATAACACAACACATATGAGAATAAAATGTAATCACAATTCTAGTGCCATATCCTAGCACACAGAGTCAAAAGAGAAAACTGAACTATAGGGTAAATTTCATTTTGAACACTTATTATCTATTATAAATTGCATTACAACCCATATATCTATACCTGAGTTTATTACTCCTTTATGAATCCTATTTGTTATATTGCATGAATTTACTAGTTAACTGAAGCATTTAACTAACCCTTTGAACCAAAGCTATAGTTAAACATAATTCACAGTAAAGAACAAATGAAAATCAATGAAAATCATCTTTGATCGATATTTCATTAATAATCCATGTAACATAACATAATAGGAGAGAAAATAAACTCCAAATATTCATGAGTTTAATACAAACATGCCCAAAAACCCCATGATTAACAAAGTTCTTTAGTCTGACTCAAAACTTTTCAAAACCTAGACTTACAATTCATACTCTCTATATTACTAGACTCTTATTTCTCATATTTTGGATATTTCAACCAACCACTCTCTTGGCCCAGAATTCCCTTTTATAAAACAAGGGAGCCAACAAGCTTCTGGTTATAGAGTACACATGTCCATTTGTAATTGGATTGCTAACTCCTGATTCAGTTACAATTCTATTATGCGAGTGGAGAAAAAATCATCATTAGTTGATAAGGAGGAAAGAAAACATCACTCCAAAGGCCTCTCCCCATACATCAAAGGCATGCTTAGCCATTATAGTATTAACTCCACCTCAACACCCTGTACTTGGAGTCAAAAGGAGAATGCAATTTTAGAATATAATATCTAAGGCCAGACCTGTATTATACATGACCAAGTTGCAATTCTCAACTATAACACTCATAATTCTAGTTCATCAGTGAACACCTTTTTTCATAATTCAAACTCCTCCTTGGAAGGCCACTGGAAAGCCACAACCTGATCAACCTTGTTTCAATAGGGAGCATACTTTTCCATTATCGATGTGGCCTTTTTATCAAAGTTCTCTAAGAAACTTATAACAAAAGACAAGTTTTCCAATGTATTCTCTAGCATGCGGATGTCAGCATTTTTGCATATCTCATGTGTTTGAGACATCATTATATTGTTCATTTTCTCCTTCCAAACCTGCAGGGGTTTGACTTCATCCTGAATATGTAAAATATGAGGCAATGGGGTCAGGTCCTTTCCATCATACACATCTTTCAACAATTTAATCTTGGATTCCATTAGGGCGGAAAATCCCTGAAACTTCTGCTCAACAATTCCCTTGACCAATTGATATGTTGCAATAATAGTAGGATATTTATCACCATGTTGTTTTTCCCCTATTGCCATGAATTTCAACTTCTCCATTCTAGGGATCCATTTGTTTAGCAATGGGATGGCCAATTCTTTATCCCTTGGAAACATTTTTAGTGCTTGCAACACTAGGACATAATTTGCATGAGCATTTTTTAGCTTACTTTGGATCCTTCTATTTAAATGTTTCAAAATATTGTCCACTATCACTACATTGCTTCTTCTTGTTGCATCCTGGATTTTCTTTACCATCTCCTTATATTCTTCAACTTGATGAATCAGTTTCTCCCTAGAAATTCCCCCTCTAGGGCTAGTAGCCATCTCAATAGCGATAGGCACTTGTCCCATATTATATGGAACAATAACCAAAGATTGTGCTTGTGTAGGAGGTTGAGAATGCTCTATTGGTGGGTCAAGAACAGTGTGGATAGAACTGGCTTTCTTTTGAGATCTCATGGTATTCATTTGTTGCCTTAATAAAGCCAATTCAGTTTCTAACTTTTCTACCTTTTATTGACTCTTATTATATTCAATAATAATGTCACTATATTGGCCTCTTAGAGTATCTTGGTCCTTGGTCAAATCTTCAATAGTTGCTCTGGTGAATTTGGAAACATTCATGACCATATCAACAACTTCCAATATTGGGGTGTCAGCAACTCTCCTCACAACCAAGTGACCATTGAAGTTAGAAGGTTCTGCAACAATTGGATTTTTAGAGCCAGTGGATAGGGACCAAATTGCCAATGCATCCCATTCCTCACTAAAGTTCGATCCCTTGAGTGTCAATGTAGCCTCCTCTTCAATAGAAAGAAGTGGCTTATTACCCCTTCTTATTGTGTCAAACACCACAACATTAGTGATATCCCATTCAGAGAGTAGCAATACTCCACTTTTTTGTACCAATTATCGGCCCTGCTCTAGTGTTATTGCTTTGAATTTGTCTCATCTATTCCCTAACCTTAGCTTGAATTACCTTCTCTAGGAGCTCTGGATGCAAACTTCTCTCATGTGCCACCTTCTCAGCATATAATGCAATATGTGCTCTCCACAAAAAATCTTTAAAAGCACTAGTTTGAATAAAAGAGTCATCCATCATGAATTCTCTACAGGCTTCTATTCTCAAGTCATTATTGCTTGTTATTCCTTTGATTTCATCTTTTCCTAACCTCAAAAAAACTGTACCTGAACCTGTTGCAATGTCAACTAGGTCCAATGGCATCTCAGGATGCATTTCATCCAGAGTGACAATAATGTCGTCATCCTCATCACCATCACAATCAACAATCTTTACTCTTTCAACCCTTATCTTCTTTTGGGGCTGATAAATAGGCCTCTCCTCTTCCTTTACCTTAGGGTACTCTTCAATGGTTTGTGATTTTCCCCTTTCTTCCACAACCCTTTCATATTTCAAAACCCCAACCAAGCTCTCAAAATTATCAATAGCATACATTACCCTGCTAAACTCATCTTTAGCATTAGGTATGAGATTGAAACCAGGTGTTTTCTCCTATTTACTTTTTACAATTTTAGAGTAGGCAATGTATAGTGACTTTCTCTCATCTTGTAATTCCAAATCAAAAATATTCCTGATGATGTCCTCAAGAAAGTAGAAGTTGTGGACAAAAGCTCTTGTCTAATGTTTTGCCTTAATTTGAGAGATAAAACCCTTAGGATCATGATTCCTGGGGCACACAGTCCTTAGCCTATAAGGCCCAATTAATTTATGCAACTCCTTCCATCCTCCCTTTGCGATAAAAAATTTGGCAAATGTCGTATATTCGGGGAAGAAAGAACCTTTCTTCTGTTCAGCTGGAAAGTGTAGTTCTTGAGAGCCCCCCAACTATCTCATGATTTCCAAAAATCCAATTCTAAGGGGCACCTCCCTTGGCAGAACCTTTGGATTGACATTAGTGCCAAAAACCCTGAAAACTGTGGTATTATGATAGGGGATAATGTCTCCCCAATTGTTCATTATGTTCAATTCAAGCCTTCTCCCCATCGGCCTCGAGAAGTCATGAATTTATTTTGGGATCCTTTGGGGGTCACGAACCAGAGCCTCCATTAATTTAGATCCAAAGACATTATGGAAAGTTACATAATCAAACTTATGATCATGCATGTCAAGAATCCTAATCCAATATTGGATAGGCATTTCAATGTTTCCTTCCTTCTTCTTTAATTCCATATCTTTTTTGAACACAGCCTGACCCCTATACAAAAACATGTGGATTAATAATAGGAACATGTGGATTAACAAGGAATACCATCTAAATCCAACCCAATTATTCCCCTCCTTTAGGGCTACCAGATCCGTGTGCATCTTCTCTGCCAAATAAGTGGAAAAATCAGATATTACATTAAAACCTAGGTGCTGGAGATTTACTTCCATCTACTTAATATTGGTAGGCAAGGTTTTCTTTAAGTTGAATCCTAGAACTTGACATAAAGCACAAACAGTCTTCTTGAAATAACTGGAGAAATAGTCGACAGGAAAAGGTTCAGGCTCATTCCTACCAATTACTACCTTCTTCTGATTTTTTCCTCTTCTTGAGACTGCCAAATGATGTATTAAAAAGGATGTTCTAAACAAACCCCTAGTATTTCTATATTCTTGTTTGAAAACCTCCAAGTCGACAGGAACCATATCCTTACTCCATTTGTGCAATTTGAAAATCTCTGCAATTTTTTTTTGGTTATCTTAATCATCAATACACCAACATGTGTTCTAACAATTCAAGCCACATGGTCATATCTAGCAGCAATGTCCTTTAAAATATCTACATCCATATAAACATTAGGAACCACCAATTTACCTGGGTCTAACTTCCAGGGGTTACACAAAGGAATTGACAAATTCCTATTCCCAAACCAATTGGAGAACAACTACCACCCGGTGTATGGTAACTCAACATCTTGAATTGCACATTGCTTGTTTGTCAATCCTTCCAAGATTTGAGGCCCATAGAAAAAAACCTTTCCCTCCTGCTTCTTGCTAGTAGCGGGTTGTAACAAATCAATAATATCTTGGGATAAAGACCTGGTAGTTGTTTCAGAACTAAAACTTCAGGCTGTGGGTGCCATTTATACTAGACTAATGATAATTCGAACTAGGGTTTGCTAATTTTCAGATAGCAAATAATTACAATTTTCTCCTTTATCCTTAACAAAAAATTCTTCAATATTCAAAAATACCTAGCAATTATCTAGACAAGCTCTAAAAGCGATTCTATTCAATCAATTCTTCAAGAATCGAAATAGGAAACAATCACAAATTGCCCAACAAGTAACTATAAAATCTTCTTAATTTACAAGAAATGGCGAATTTGCTACTTACAGTTTCAATCGCAGAACATCCAGGGCAGTGAAAGTGAGAAATTATAACCATAGCTTGCTTCACTCGATACCAAGCAATTCTTCCTCAATGTAGAGATACAACACGGAAATAATAATTCACAAATTTTAGCATTTAATTATGCAAGCAGAGTCGAACTCATCCATTACTATTCACTTGCACGAGATACAAAAACTATAGTACAATACCAGTTTATTTTTGAATATGAGTTGTTGATCAATCACAACGTTGGCCAAGAGAACGACTTAGATTTAGTCAAAATAGTTTGAAAATACCACGTTGTCCCTCCAGTCACCAAATGGATGGTATATTCACCTACTGGGCACCACATTAGCATGAAAATGGGCCCCGATTTTATTATCAGTGCACAACATCAGAGTCCATGCGTCACCAAATCGCACACCTTGTAGCATTATTGAACTTCAGTTTTAATTGCGCGAGGTCAGTGAGGAACGACCACGATGTGTCAGTATGGAAACAACTGCTGGCATCAGACTTCATCATCGATCAGTGGGAAAAACTGGTGCCCACCATCAAATGTGATAGATGGCAGCATCTCGCATGCCTCACACCATATTTGTGACGTTAGCAGAAGCCTTGTGAGGTCTGTGAGCAATAGTCAATATTGAAATCACTTCATCTGACAACCGTGCAAAAAGGTTATTTCGCTTGAATTTATTATTTCTTAAGTCTGGGTCGGTTCGTGCCCCGTGCTTTAAGAAAAAATTGAGCCATCATTTGTCGTTGTCCTAGGTGATGTCCCCTTCTCCCTTTAAATAGTTTTTTTATTTTGCAGGGGGTATTTTTAATGACCATCAATCTTCCTACGATTGATCCTGACCGCTCCCCGCGATCTCGTGATGACATCACTACTGGTTGTTTGGTGATTGCGATATCACAGAAAAGTACCACGTGTCCCAAGCTGCTGATGTCGAAAAGGGATTAATAAAGTGTTTAATATTTGTGTCAAACTTAAATACGTTATAAAGTGGGTTACTAAAATAGCTACAAGATGCATGTGCTCGAGATCGACGGTGATGTTATAATCTTGGTAAAAATTTGCTCGATGGTTATGTTTAGTGCTACTGACTGTTGTATTTTTAATGACTGTCGATCTTCCTATGATTGATCATGACTACTCCCCATGATCTCGCAATGACATCGCCACTGGTTGTTTGGTGATTGTGATATCACGGGTGAGCACCACGTGTCCCAAGTTGTCGATGCCCGAAAAGGGATTAATGAAGCATTTAATATTTGTGTTGGACTTAAATACATTATAAAGTGGGTTACTAAAATAGCTGCGAGATGCACGTGCTCGAGATCGATGGTGATGTTATAATCTTGGTAAAAAATTTCTTGACAGTTATGTTTGGTGTTGCTGACTGTTGTGAGTGAACGCGATCGCCGATGGTAGGAATCAACGGTTGCTCACCATCGCGTGATCCAAAGATGTAGGATGTTTAGTGATCATGATATCACGGGTGGGTGCAACATGTATTCCTTTGGTGCTGCCTTCTGTGATGGGCCCTCAATGCTAACATAGAGATTTCATCAGCCCTTTTGAAGATGGTCATTCAATGATCTGGCAAAAATAAAAGATCAACAACTGAAGTTTAAATTCGCATCAAATGCGATTGGAGCCGTTGGCGCGGTATGCAAATGAGCTTTAATGGAAGACAAGACATCTACTGGCCCAATTCAATTGACATAAAGTATCTTCTATTTTTCTATCTTCATCACAAAAGCATTCAAATATTTTCCAAGCAGTTCAAAGCCAGAGATAAAGTTTTTCGAGTGATCACCATGAAGTTTGGTTCTCTGCAGGGTGCGAAATCCCATGAGTTATTTTCTAAATGGTTGGGTTAATTTGACTATGTCTTTGCAAAGGGTTCTATTGTGTTGATCAAGGGGTTTTGTTAATTATTGTCATAGAGTTACTAGTTCATTTGAATTATTGGAATTGCACAGTTGTGTTGTATTTTTGTGTTCTGGGTACCCCTACTTTCTTCGAGGATTTAATTTTTTAAAAGAAGCCCTAGTTGTTTAAGATGGCACCACTGAAGCAGCACTCTGGCCATGTTGATTATTTGAAGAGGAATTTGTATGATGAATTCCTAGATCAACTCCCATTGTCAAAAAATTATAGGAAGAGTGGTTTGGTTTTAATGAATGGAAAGACCCTAGGCAAAGGTCTATTGTGCAGAAATTATAACATTGCGGATGCCAGGATTCCTATGACTGGTCTTGAAATGTTTAGGTTGTGGTATGGATAGTGAAAATTACCTCACCCCTTCTCTAATGCCTAGAGATACAACATGGGGAAACTAACAATGCCAAATGTGTTCCCTGATGTTGACTTGCTCAGAGAAGTGGTAGCACAGTATGATCCTATGACAAGGGTCATAAGGGATAATGATGGTGGAATTCTGCTAAGCATAAATGCAGATGAGATTCGACAGATTTTTTATTTGGTTGAGTATAGCCCTTTCTTAGTCCAAATAGATTTTGAGGAGATGAAGTAGGAGTAAAAAAATTTAAAGCCTCTTTTCAGATTGAGGTTGCTTCCTCCTCACCTGGCTAGGGCGGGAAGTTCAACAATTCTTATCAGCCCAAATGACCAGGAATCTTTCAGGTTGAGTTTTTTTGCCAGTCACTTCCTAGCAACATTTTATTCATTTTGCCAGATTTTAGGGTTCAACCCTAATACTGTGATGCCAGTTGCATACATGTTTTTGGGAGCCCAGATTCAACATCCCAACTTCTCTATGGTATATGACTTTGCATCATTCTTATCAGAGAAGATGCATGAGGGTTTGATGAAGCTGCATGTGGGGATACTGGCACTCCTTTTTTCTGGTACTCCTTGTTGATGCATATGTTCCTATACAAGAATGTTGTTTTCTTCTCAGAAAAAATGGAGTTGAGGCAAGAAGTGAATGGAGAAAGGTTACCAGTACAGGTGTGGAGTGCAGATTTGTCTTACAATAGGGGAGGTTCCAACTTTGTGCAATTTGATAACTGCTTTGCCTCTAGACTCAAGGCTCGGTTGGTGGTAAATATACTAAGAGTCCCTGAATATTTACATGACTTCCTCCGAACAAAGGTGAGGAAGCCTAATTTAAAAGTGTGTCACAATTGGGGTGATATCATCTTGTACCTTGTAAGCACTATCTTGAGGGTGTATGGTTTCTAGGGAACCCCTCATATCCTCCCTTTTAATGTACCCTCAAGGATGGGTTTTGCCGAAGTTATGTGGCAACTAGGTTGTATTAATGAGGACAACCTAACAAAGAAAGGAAAAGGGACTTTGTTCCCTGAGTACACTGTTGTTTCTGATTTTGTCTGTTCCAAGGGAGGATGGGTCCACTTCTGAAGGTTTTTTGATGACTTCAATTTGAGGAATGGTCCTAGGAGACAACATGACCCTGAGGGATTCTTTGCATTGTTTAGACAGTGAATTAAAGGTGGAAAATTTGCACATGAATTCAACTTTCTTGAGGACCTAATCAGAAATGAGTTTGATTTGAATAGGCAGGAGCTGAATAAAGAAAAATGGATTGCATATGAAAAGTTGTTGGCTATAATACATAAAATGGATCCAAAATATGATCCATTAATGGAGTTCACTCCATTTCACAAGAGAATAGACTTCTTAATAGATAATTTCAAATATATCATGGGCACCTTGATGACCAAGAGGGTTAGTTTGGAATTAGATTTTGGTATAGAAAGAACGGATGTGAGATTTGAAGAAACAAGGCCAACTTATCAACCACTAGTTGACATGCCTCTATACAAGAGAAAGAGGAATGTGAGTAGTGATGAGGATGAAGGGGATAAGAATGGAAAACAAGTCATGCAAGAATCATCATAGCTAGGTCCAAGGATCAGAGCAATCAGAGGGATAAGGATTGTGGATCTAGATTCACCACCAAGAGGTGATCCTACAGTGTTACCATCAGATCCAAGCCCTAAGAGGCAGAGAGTTGAGGAAACACACGAAACTCTGATGGATGAGATAATTGTGACTGATCAAGATATGCAAGTTGGTATCCCTTCCCCTCCTAGATCAACACAATTGGTGCTTTCTGACATGGATGTAAAGAGGCAATGTATACAAGATGCTAGGATGGAGGCCTGTAAGGCATTCTTGGATGATGATGCATTTGTAAAGACTCCTGTATTCTTGCAACTAGTTTGCTAGTTTGGCAAATGAAACTAGAAGAGTACCAGAACAAATGCAAGAGCAGGAGAGAATCGAGACCTGATAGGTTTGAGTGGGAGAATGATGATGAGGTCAAGGCCAAATTAATGGAAGAATTCAAAGGCATCACTCCTAAGGAGGGAAGAATACTTTTGACTCATGTTGGTGTCTTAATTTACCTGAATGGGACATAGCTAATGCGGTTGCATTCAATGCTATCTTACAATCCAAGCACGCTATACAAAATAGTGAAGAAGAGGTTAAGGCAGCTTTGTAGGAATATACCTTCAATGAGGAGTATGAAACTCTAGCCATATGGGAATTGGCACCCAAAGGCAGAAAGAAAAATGTAATTGATATTAGCCCACACCTAAGGGGAGGGCTAGTCATCAAGAGAGTTTCTGAAACTTCAACAACAAAAGCTACATGCCTGATAGTAAATGTGGCCAAATTGGCCCAAAAGATAATTGAGAGAAAAGAGGCTGAAAAGAAGAGTCCGATGGAGAAATACAATATGATAATTGGAGAATATAGTAGGATGCAACAAAGGAATGTTGAGCTGCAATCTGAAGTAGATAGGTTGAAATATGGGCAAGTGGGAGAATCCTCCAGTGCTCCTAGTATTAGAGCATTACCTTCTATTGCAGGGTCGGTCCCCCCTACTACTCCAATTGTTTCAACTCTGGGGTCCCCCATCTAGGCACCTACTCTTAGTCCTACACCAAACCCAGTTGAAGAAGAAGTTGAATATTCTATGGATCCCACCAAGAAGAAAATGTTGAATAGGATCAAAGAATTGCAGGTTGCCTTAAAGGAAATTAAGGATGATGCAATTGACAAACAAAGTGAGGTGGTTGACATAGTTTTGAGGCATCTTAATGAAAAGGTCCATGGTAAATTACCATCTATACATTCTTTGTATTCTTTATTCTTGGATGGAATAAAAATTATCAATAGGGATCAGGAAATATTTTTGCCTTTGGCTGAGAAATGGATCGCTAGGGCCAATGATCTAGATATTATGTACAAAGCTTCTAGGTTTGATGCAAAAAATAGGCCCCAGTCATTGAAGCCTACTCAAATCTTTGTAAAATCATTGAACGGATTCCAAGCTCTACCTGATGATCTGAGTAGAAGAATTAGGGAGTTGATAAAGAGATTTGATGATTGGAATGATACATTTTTTCTTGAGATTATTGATGCACAAGGAAATGTTAAGACATTGCAACAGTGGCAGGATGGGGCAGAAGAAGTTATCAATGCACAAATCAAATTTATTTGTGATGATTCAAACTATGATTTGTTGGTAAATAGTATGGATAAGATAATTAACAACGACACATTCTTAGAGTTTTTTGAAAGGGAAGCCAATCAAGTTGCAATGAAGTACACACCTTACAATACTAAGGTGAATGAGGTGGTGAATTTTGGCTAGCCAACAGATGAAGAGTATCAGAGATGGGTGGAAAAGTACTTAATCGAAGAGGAGTAAAACAGTGTCTATTACCACAAGATGGATGAAGGAATGCGAGACGATGATGCAAACAATTCTGTAGATAGCCACATGAAATGATTTAACAATAGATAGGGTATGTGAACATAATGAGAAGATGTTCAAAATGGAGTTAGCCATAAGGAATGCATTGGAGGATGTTGATACACACAAGTAGCCAACTTATCGAGATTATCTGTCAAACATCTATTTATGGCTTAATAGAGCATAATTTCTAGCTTTTTTATTGTTGTTAAGCAAAAAAAAATTCTCAAAGGACGTACCCTTTCACAATTTTGATATATTTATATTTGTTTCATAATGTAAAGCAGATATAGGTAGATAGGAGAAAGATATAGTAGATAGTTTGCAATGAAAATTTCTTTTAAAATACTGAGATGCATGTATGAATTTTGATGAAGTTAATGAAGATGTCTGAACTTGTGGCTTAATCTTAGTATCAACTATTTATGGAATTATACAGTTATCTGGTTGTCTCCATTTTGATGCTTTTCTGTTGTTTAAATATATATGTCAAGCATATATATAAATTCAGTTTACCGATACACATTTTCTATATTTGTGTGATGTGATTATTTGGTTCTTTCAAGTAAAGATTAAACCCTTCTAGTCAATCACAGTAATTGAAGAGTATTAATCGGATCAATAAAAAGAATCACATAGACATCTATGTGCCAAACACTTTGAATTATTTCCATCATAGATTACACTTTTATAGATCTTCATTAGACTCCATACACCCAATAAGGAAGTGGTCTCACGCTTTCATCTTTTGGTTTATCCATTTTATTTTTTACATCTCTTAACTGAACATATTCTAATATAATTCAAATATAATTAAAATTAAAAACATCATAAATTAATTATGTAACATCATAAGTCAAATATAATTCTATAAAGAAATTAATATCAAATAGATAATACAATCACATAACTCATACATTTCAATGTCATTGATCTTCTTCTTCATCCAACTCTTTGTCTGTATCATCCAATCCATATTCAACATTGTAAGGAATGGTCATATCATCATCATCATCATTGATATTAGTTTCAATAATGTCATCATCCACACAGATATCATCTTCATGAACATTAACTCCTACATCATCATGATCTAGTTCCTCCTCTTCGACATCTTCGTCAGGCACATCATTAAATAACTATTGAGCCTGATCATCATCTACATCATCTTCTATTTCTTCAGTATCTTCTTCTTCCACCACATTATACTTTATTGGCCTTCCTCTTGGATCATGTCTAACAACATATGTCCAACCTGCTTTACCTGGAACCTTTGAGTAAAATACCTGCTCACATTGGCTTGGAAGAACATAGGGCTCATTTCTAGCTCACTCAAAATACCTTGTATCAACCATGGTAAATCCATTATCATGTTCAATAATAGTTCTCGTAGGATCATTTTCATTCAATCGTAGCCTATGCCATAGGACAACAAACAAATATAATTTGAAGAACTTAAAGTCACACTCAACTATATCATCCAAAATTTCATAATATTGATTTTCTGAGACTTTTCAATGTATGTCGCTTCTAGATGAAACATTAGTCACCTGGAAGACTGCAGTTATTCCGGAATCACAATTTTTCTTCATGTCATCCAAATTTTTGATTCAAAATTTATGACCACTGCACCACATAGCCTTGTGGTGTTTCACCTACAATATGTCAAACATGTAAAACTTATTGCAATATCGTTAGTTGATAAACATATTTATTCTTAGCCGAATGTATGCAAAGAAAAAGATCTCAACATATATATACATCAATATAATTAAAAATAATTAAATAATATGGGTGATTAATATATTTATATATACCTTTTTATCTCTTAAACCATATGCTAAATCAATTTCCCTTGGTGTAACATTGGAATCTCCATTACGATGAGCTTCTTTAACCAATGAAGCCACACCTTCCCATGTTAATGTGCGACCAAATTGTTGACATCGTTCAATCCATACCATCATCTAATCAAGATTGTTTGCGAAGTACAAATGTAGTGCATCCCACTCTCGACCAACTGTATCAAAAAAATTGAAATTATTAAACAACGTATAATTAGTTAATTACCACGGTATACGACCTTAATTTATAATTCATGAATATTAAAGATTAATAATTAAATAAGTACAATATACATAAAAACCAAATGTAAAATGTATTCTAATTAATATCCATGACCATCTTATAATTACCTATCACTTTCCTCAATCTACCTTTGCCCATCAGGTACTCCCCTTCGAATTTGTTAATGGAGTTGGGATCCCAAATGCAATCTACATGGATCTTTGCTGCAAACTTAGGAAGATATTCAGTAATGTACATCATGGTCTGGTATACCATGTATCCCTCCACTATAGAACCCTCGAGATGTGCTATTTGTCTAACCAAAGCCTTCAAAAATTTCAAGTGCCTCTCAACCATCCACATTGACCTTGTGTGTACAGGTCCACACAATTCAATCTCCTCAACTTGGTGTATGAGGTAGTGTTCTTGTGCATTGAAAAATGTTGAAGGCAGACACTTTTTCATTTCACACATTAGACAAGGAATTTTTCTCTTCCAATAATTTATATCTTCTTTATGGATTTCTTTAGATGACAGCCATCTACAAGTGATTTAAGGCACAAATACATTAACGAGATTTAACAAAAATATACAATGAATTGAACAAATATCACTACTTACCTCATGTATTTTCCAAGATCATATATAACTTTCTTGACATTATTGTCGAAGTTGTCTAGGAGAGATAGAGGTAGAACGTACTGCAACAATTATAAAATGATCTTTTCATTAATATTTTCCAAAAATAGTAAACATAATACACTAAAAATTACATGTAGTATACAAATATATATATAATATACAAAAATAATTACCTTAATGAAGGTATTCCAATCATGCATTTTCATCCTTGACCCAAATTCACCTTTCTTTGTTATGATATTGTTTATGTTCACAGAAAATCGTGTGGGAAATCGAATTTTTCGTATGACTTGTTTTATAGAATTGCTTTACTACTCCATTAATAACCAAGGAAGTGCACTTATATTAATGGTCTCCATCACTATTTAATTGAATGACATTTTTCATTACATGACTGGCTTCCTAAATGTCACTACAAATTTTGCTAATTTTTTCTTTGTCGTGCTTTCCATCCAATATTTTCCATAACATTTCTGTCATATTCTTTCCGATATGCATTATATCAAACAAATGCACAATTTGTAGCTGCTCATAGTAGGGAAACCTACTAAATTGTATGGGATAACTTTTCAGTCCCTGTGGAAGCCGACCATTAATTCCTTGATGACCCTCATGAAGCATATAAGTTAAACAAATTAACAATGACAATCATTGTCAATTATAGCATGAGTAAACACAACACAATATAAAAATATAAATTCAAAACATATCATAAATGATAGATAAACAATTTGATCCGATGTATAACCTTGATGATTAATTCTATTATATTCCAACTTCCATAGGCGAGGTGTCATTCTTCATGGTTTTGATGTAGTCTCTTCTTTCCCATTGAAAATATGTTTTTCAGTAGTTCGATACTTATGATTTCTATGGAGGAAGTGCCTATACTCATCAAACACCTGCTTTCCTAAACTTGTTGAACGACAAGATTTCATCTTTGGACTACAAATTGGACACGCAAATTTTCCCTTTGTTTGAAGACTTGCAAATCATATATAATTGGATTAAATATGTCAATTTTTATAATTATATATAATGAATAGATTATTTAAAAAACATGCATGATATCTACTTCATAAAATTATAGCATACCAGGAAAATGTGTTAGCCCTAGGGCATCATGAATTGTCCATACAAGCATTGCATGGAATTCAAATTTTCTTTGTCCTATTGGTCTATATACGTCATACATAGTCACACCATTCCATAACTTTAGTAACTCGTTGATAAGAGGCTCAATATATACATTCATATCTTTAACTTGGTACTTACCTAGTTGAATGAACATAAACATTACATAATTATTATAACCATTTTACTGCAATATATATAAATTCATGTACATGACTATTAAATGAAAAAACATATAAGTCATTATGCAACAAATAAGACAAATGAGATGCTACTACGTTAAAGAAAAATGATGTAAACAAATACTTGGAACAATCATTGCCAACATTATGTGCTCCCTTTTTATTGACATCCATGAAGGAATGTTATTGTTGATAAAAAAATAGGCCACACTGAGTAAATAGATCTCAGCTCTCCAAATGGATTAATACCGTACACTGCCAATGAAAGCCTGAGATTATGAGTTTCTTCTTTAAAGTGTGGCCATTGTTCCTCCATGTCCCTAAATGCATAGCCATCTGTAGGCATTCAAAGAATCTCATCTCCACTTCTATTTCATGCATGGTAATCCATAAATTGCGCTAATCTTTCGCACCTAAATAATTTTTGCATACGTGGATAATGGGAATATAACAAAGAACCTTGTGAGGCACCTTTTTTGTTAGTTGATCTATTCGATATCTACTGATATGACATTCCAGGCATTCTATTGAAAATTCATGTTGTTTATGATATATAATATGATCATTAGGACATGCATCTATTTCTTGATACTCCATTCTAATATCTTTCATAATGCTAGATAAATCTTGGTATGAGCGAGGTAAAATATTTGATGGTGGTAACAAAAATTCACCAATCAATCTACAACAAAATATAATTTTTTAATATAAAGAATATTAATGGTACATACTTCATCCTTTATTTACTAGCGATGAACTAACAACAATTAAGATAGATGAAAAAAGATGACATATATGACATACCTTAACATCTGTGAGATTGCTATGTTGGATAAACCATTCATAACCTTCAAGTTCACCAGCAATAATACAACAGAGAAAAGATTTTTTTGGGATCCTTCATAAAGGGCTCATATGCCTTCTCAAGTATAGGTAAATCATGAACATCATCAAAGTCATCTCGATCAACATGATCAGATGTGCCACTACATGTGTCATGGATCAATGTATTTGTACCATCATCTTCAATTGTGTTTTTTGGTGCATGATCATCTTCTTCCATAGGATCATTAACTTCATCTTCGATATTCACAGCTCCATGTTCCTCCACTTGTAAAACCACATTCTTCAGGTCGTGATAATCCATATCATGTGCCCTAGGGCACCCCACCTTTATAATAATGATAGACACAAATAAATCATGATCATGATCAAGTTATTTTTTATATATATCAAGTGTTAAAACAACATAAACATTTACAAATTCAATTAATATAAACACATATAATAAACAACTTACCAATGGATGATAACCATGCCCCCCTTCAATGTGACCATGATGCCTACAATGTTTCACAGCTATTGTGATTAAAAGTCTTCTCATTTTTAAGCCGTTGTAATTATTGCAAGGACAATAACATTTCCCATCACCCTTTCTTTTCAATCTAGCCCACAATCTATCAAGTGAATCTTCATTTTGTTGGACTAATATTATCTGACATGATTTTTCTTTACCAAGCTTGAATATTTAGATCTTCAAAAAATATCAAACTCACACTCCAATAATTTTTAATCATAGACAGGTAAAAAATATAATAATTATGAAATTTTACACCAAAAAAATTTGGCATGAAACCACCCCTGCAAAAGAGAAGATAGTCTGAAGTTAATGACCCCAAAAAACACTTTCAAATGCTAATTCCAGAAATTATTAAATTCTGATTTTACTATGATTTCCAACTATTAGACTCCTAAAATCTAGAAATGAAATTCTCAAAATGCAGCTAATAGGCCTCAACAATTAAGGCCTACTCAAGACTTTGTGAAGTCACTGCAAGGTTTCCAGGCCTTACCTAATTATTTCAGTAGGAGGATTAAAGATTTGGTAAAGATTTTTGATGACTGGAGTGACACATCTTTACCAGATATTGTAGATGCCCAAGGACATGTTAGATCGCTGCAGCAATGGCAGGATAGGGTAGATGAAATCATCAATGCACAAATCAAATTGATTTGTGATGACTCAGATTATGACATGCTGATGAGTATTATGGATAGAATCATTAACACTAGCACATTTTTGGAATATTTTGAAAGGGAGGCGAATCAAGTAGCAGTAAAGTATACACCTTACAGTGCCAAGGTAAATGAGGTGGTAAATTTTAATTGGCCAACGGATGAGTAATATCAAGGATGGGTAGAAAAGTACTTAACTGAACAAGAATAGGACAGAGTCTACAACCGGCAATTAACAACTCAGTGGTTATGGTTATAACAAATTTTGGCTATGTCTTGGTGGCAGTTTTGGTGCAAGCTTTCAAAGTTTGGAAAATGCAACAATTATTCTCTAGTGGATGGGAAGAACATGAAGATTCTCCAGAGACTCAGCTGTTGTAACCAATTTTTGAAATGTCATAAGGCGGTCCAAGTGACTAGTGACAAGTGTATTTCTGGTCCAATGCTTGTTGCTCCTTCATTTTCCCTATAAGAAGGATTTCAAGACTAGAAATATGGGTTATCAAGTTAGATATCTTTAGGTCAAGTCTAAGTGAAGTTGTAGAGCGAATTTGTAAAGAGCCTGATATTATAGTGAAGATACTATTCTTAGGTTTTGTGTCATTCTATTGTAGGTTTTAGTTTCATGGGTACTTAATTTTCAAGACAGTACTAGCATCTGAATGAAAATTACTCATTTCAAGCTCATGTATCTCCATTCTATGAATATATTATTATCTTGAATAAAATGATAAAGGGTTATTTTGTTCATCTCACTGTTATGGTGTGTGTAATTCTCATTTTGGCTTTAATTCAAGGAATTATTTAAAATGCTTGACTAAGGTTATAGGTGACTATGTTCATATAAGGATTTGATAAGTAGTATTGGGTTAGAATATAGATTGATGGTATTGTAAGGCAATATTATTTGATATTTTATATTGTATGTGTCTAAAAGATAAACTTGGTTACGTAAAAAACAACTAACACCTTTGATATTATCTAGCTATGGCTCCCAAATCTATTGAAAATTGATCATTAGGGTTAAAATTGAAACCTTGCAAATATAATCTTTGTCAAAATCCATCAAGAATTTTCCATCAGTTATAAATAATTCCCTTATAAAGAATTTGTGAAGTTAGGTCTAAAATCTGGAAATGAAATTCTAAAAATGCACAAGACTAAAAATGAAATCTAATGAGATGTTGCTTTAAAATATGATTTTCAAACTTGGAAGTACAAATCTGACTTCACAAATGAATTATGGAAAAAGACAATGACTACCCTCAACCTTGCAATATCTTCTTGAGTTTCTTCTGATTTTCCCCAAGAAAACTGTCAAGCAAAACACTGTTGCAATAAATAGTCGAGCTCATTTTTATTTATGCCTACCACAATTTAACTTTGCAGGTCTGTGAAAATTTTGACAAAATATCTTCGTCGAAACGTAGATGAAAAAAATGGTTTGTCAAAATTTCGATGAATGTCGGGGGTAAAAAAATTTAAAAATGAAAATTTGCACAAGTGCCCGATGATACATCTGATTATATAGCTTTCATCGGAAGGTTTCGTCAGATTTTGCAATCAAATGAGTTAGTGATAAAAAAAAATATTTAAAATGAAAAAATATTATTTATTTCATGCAATCTATTATATATCTAATATTACAACATATGAGATGAAACCATAATCATATTACATCATATCAATGTTCACATAACATAATAAAATTTCAAAAAAATTATAGCTAATATGTCATTCCAATGATGTAAAACATGCAACAATTCTAATAAATGTTAGTAAAGATCATAAAATTTTTTTTATACAATTTAACTATCAACTATAAATTGTATTACATAACCTTCAATGCCAACCCTCTACAAAAAAATGAGGAGACTGTAAGAAGATTGGTTGTAGGGGGCATTGGTATAGGAGATGGGCATGGCTCTTCCAAGCCATCCATTGAGATGGTTTCATACAAAAATGTGGATAATATCCTCGTTTCTAGAGAGCTCATGATTCAGGTTGATATGAAAAATGATGTTGTTTTGGTACCCATATATGGTATCATGGTTCCATTTCATGTAGCCACCATCAAGAGTGTTACAAGCCAACAAGATGCAGATAATTCTTATATAAGGATAATTTTCAATGTTCCAGGTACCAGCTTTAATGCCAACTACATGACAACATTCAAATTCCCTAGCAATATTTATGTTAAGGAAATTTCCTCTAGATCCAAGGATTCAAAGCATAACAACCATGTGGTACAAATGATTAAATCCCACAGATGATTTATAAAAATGAGAGTATGAAAAGTTAGAGAGAGATACACTGGTGACTCAGGAAAAACTTTAGCTTTCAAAAACAAAGGCAATTAGGCTAGCAGACTTGTGGATCAAGCCAGCATTTGATGGAAGAGAAAGAAAGATGACTAGAACTCTAGAGGCCCAACATAATGGGTTTTGGTATTCAACCATGAGAGCAGAAGAGAGAGCTGATATTATGTATCAAAACATTAAACATGCACTCTTCTAGCCATCGGATAAGGAGATGATTACTTTGCTTCATTTTCATTTGCATAACCATATCATGGAATGGGAACCAAGAAGACCAAGGATGTCCAGTTCTATGTGGAGTTAATGGATGTGGTCCAAAATTTAGGAGGGGCAAGAAGGTCAATGTATGATCCTGATGAAATTGAGGAAGAAAAGGAAGAGAGGGACGAAAAAAATAAAATCAATGTAGAGTTTCAAGGATTTTTCAAGCAAGTAAGAGAGCTATGGGAGAAACCTCATCTAAAATATTTTGAACTAGAGTTTGATATACCATTTAGAGAGCTTGGTTTTCATGGAAGAGGAAGAAAGATGATTACTTTGCTTCATTTTCATTTGCATAACCATATCATGGCATGGGAACTAAGAAGACCAAGGATGTCTAGTTTTATGTTGAGGTAATGGATGTGGTCCAAACTTTAGGAGGGGCAAGAAGGTCAATGTATGATCCTGATAATTCAGAAGGGTTAGATCAAGGATATGAACCCTCTGATGTAGAAGAGGAATCAAAATCAGATTTTATGTAGCCACCATCAAGATTGTTATAAGTCAACAAGATGGAGGGAATTCTTATATAAGGATAATTTTCAATGTTCTAGGTACTGTCTTTAATTCCAACTACATGCCAACATTGAAATTACCTAGGAGTATTTATGTTAAGGAAATTTCCTTTAGATCCAAGGATTCAAAGCACATCAACCATTTGGTACAAATGATTAAATATCATAGACAATGTATAGAAATGAAAGAGTTTAAAAAGGTAGAGAGCTACACTGGTGACTCAGGAGAAACTTTAGCTTTCAAAAACATGATATCAATATGTCAAATATATGACTGTGGCTGATATCCGTATTTCCCATTGAAGCAAATGTATGTCATTGTTTTTCCTTCAGGGCATCGATGGGATATCAGATGATGTCTCCCCAATACCCCTTAGTCTCTTTGATATCATACCTTAGGCATGTAATTAATCACTTATGACATTCTTTGTGTTGTCATCTCATTGAGGCAACTTTAATTATATTATGTCGATAGAAACCATTCCTCCCGATACCCTTTTCTTTTGTTAGTTCATCGTTGTATCAGGGAAACCGTGTTTTTTGTCAGCTTGATAGGTTTGTGTCTCATTGATACCATTGTGTACTTTATTAATAACTATCTTCATCATGCCATTGTATCAATCCATTAGTTAGACAACATTTTATCTTTCCCCGATATACTTTGGTGTCTCCGACATGCTTTGCTTGGGCTATCAGCAAGCCAACAAGATGTGTTCTAGTGATATTTGTTTCTTATTTTGATGAATCAAACCTTGTTAACTCTGTATTCCTTATTGAATTGCTCATTCAGTCACCAGTCTCTTAAGTCATGAATTAAGTCATTAGCAACATATCATTATCAGCCCCCTTGCATAGGTTTATTGATCTCTCGGTCTTATATTGCCCCATTTAATTTTTCCTAAGTCGGGCTCATTTGTAAACATTGGTCGTATATCACACACCTCGCACGACTTAGACAAGTTATCTCCAAAAACTTGTGAGGTCTTCGAATGATGGACATGTGGACTATTTTGTTTGCTTGGAAA
This sequence comes from Sequoiadendron giganteum, assembly GCA_007115665.2. NCBI lineage: Eukaryota > Viridiplantae > Streptophyta > Pinopsida > Cupressales > Cupressaceae > Sequoiadendron > Sequoiadendron giganteum. The sequence continues at coordinate 286,992,232 of CM021108.1, read as the reverse complement.
AGGAGGTGGAGTCCACGAGAGAGGATGATATGGTCTCCATTCATCAAGTTTTCATTGGTTGATGAGGTAATGAAGAAAGACAAATAAAATTCAAACCATGTTGACTTGATCTCGACCATTCTCTATGCCATCTTGGAAAGATATCGACAACTACTATTCAAAATTGGATGCACAGCTAATTGAACCATTTTCTTCACGTGAGCGATCAATAATGGTGGATAGGACACTCAGAGCAGCTATTTTTTTTACATTAAAGCACATAACAACTTATTTTCCTCACAAAATTTAGGATTGCAAGTAAATTCAAAGCCTTTAGGAGATCATGCGAAGTATTTCAAGTTGCAACTCGAACAAATTAAGGTATCCTATGAATGAAATAGTCGTAAGTAAAATTACAATCTTTATCTTTTAAATAGTGGTGATTTAAGGAAATTTTTCACTTCTTTCTTTCAAATTGGATTAGCTTGCATGTTTTAATTGCTTTGTTTTTCTTTAAAATTGTGCATAAGTGTGGTCTTCTATTATGATTCAAAATTTGTATATCCAATTTGCAATTGTTGTTAATTAAACATTAGGTATTGAGCTATCCTACATCAAAAACCTAGCTTACTTTGAACCTACCTAGTTGTCCATGGCTCCCAAAGCCCAAGGGTCTAGTTTTGAAACTCCAACTAGGTTATTCTGGTAGGATATTGTTGACCAACTCAAACCCTTGACAAGTAAGAAAGCTCAGGGGCAGGTAATATTTCATGGTCCTAATATTTATGAAGGGTTGTTGGATAAGCAAAATTGTATCAAGGATGTTGAAACACATTTTAACTGGATGGTACATGTTCAAGAATTGGTTCAAAAATAGAAATTGTGGAGTTTCCACTTGCAATACCTGGAGATTAGACATGGCAAAACTTGTGGTCCCAAATGTCTATATGGATGTGGAATTTTTGAAAGACATTGCAGCAAGGTATGACCCTATTTCTAGGGTAATTAGGGCATTTGATGGTGCTAAGATGGTCAAAATTACCAGAGAATAAATTGTTGAAGTCTTTGACTTGTTTGAGTGGAATGAAGACATGATCCCTATTGACTTGGATGTTTTCAAGAAAGAGTATGAAAATACCCAAGTCTTGTTCAAAACCACATTGCTACCAATACATACTGCTACCACAGGATATGGAAAAAATAAGAGACAAATAAAGATTGGAAAAGATGAAAGGGGACCTTTCCCTATGAAAGACTTTGCTAACTACTTTAAGAAGACCTTCTATTCCTTATGCTAAATCATTGGTTTTTATCCACCAAAAACTATGCCAAAAGAATATATGTACATGGAAAGACATATCTAGCATGGAGCTTTCAACGTGGTTTATGATCATGCTACTTACTTGGTAGAGAATATACACAAGGTTTGTTTTCTTTTAAGGAAGGAAAGAATTGGGTTCAATTCTGGTGGTACTCCCTATTAATGCATATGTTTCTATACAAGGGAAGGAAATACTTTGGTAGAGATATGTCATTGAAGATGAAAGAGGATGGTCTTGAGTTGTTGGTTTAGTGTTGGACCAGGATTCTAGATAGACATGATAAAAAAATTGATTATGTGGTCTTTCATAATGTGTTTTCCTCCAAGTTGAGAAGATCCTTGATTTCTTGAGACCTATGGAAAGGAGGACTGAATTGCAGATAACTCATAATTGGGGAGATATCATTCCCTATCTAGATACAACTATATTCAGGGTATATGGGACACCTATCAATCCTTATGTTCTACCAAGGGATGTATCTTTGTAGATTGGATTTATTGAAATAATGAGAAAACTAGGAGCTACACAAATGGCACATCTACCATAAAATCAAAAGGGGTCTTTCTTCCCTAAATGGACAGCCTTTGCAAACTTTGTGATGGTTAAGGGAGGGTGGAAATCTTTTGTTAAGATATTGGAACCCTATGACTTGAGGATAGTGTACCCTAGAAACCATGACCCTGAGGGTTTCATTGTTGCAGTAAAGGAAAGGACAAGGACCAATGTATTTGTGCATAACTTCTACTACCCTAAAGATGTTATCAAGAATATTTTGGATTTCAAGGTGCAAGTGGAAAAGAAGGCCATGTATCTTGCCTTCAAAAATATGGTTGAGAATGCCATGAAGTTTAATCCTAGATATGACCATTTTCCAAATATCAGGGGAGAACGGGGAAAAGTACAATATGTTATGGAAAACTTTGAAAGTGTTGTGGGTGTATTAAGAAGGGATAGAAAAATTGAGGATAATGGGAAGTCATTGGTGATAGAAGAGGGGCCATTTGCACATGAGGAGGAAAGACCTTTCTATGAGCCTCCAAAAAAGATTAGAATATATTCTAGGAGGAAGGAGATTGTTAAGAAATAATAGACATTGTCAAGCCCTACTACCTCAGAAGGGTCAAGGGAAGCTTCTCCAGCTAGGTCAATTTCATCACCTCCTAGATAGGCTCTACCTATTGTTATTGAGATTGATTCACCCCCAAAAGGCCCTTCTCCATCAGAGCAACCACCAACCAAGAAGCAAAAATTTGAGGTGAGAAAAATTGTTGACTACCCAAACATCGAGGAAGAAGAAATATTAATCACTCCTAAGGAGATTCTATAGGGAATGCCTTCTCCTCCAAGGGAGGTTGTAGCAGATGCTATAGAAAATAGCCTCAGATTGGGAAAAGGGGAGTTGAGTTGGACAAACTACTTGGATAACTTGAGACATGAAGCTTGTAAGGAATTTATAGAAAATGAATCTTTTATTAAAACAAGAGCATTCCGAGATTTTGCTTGGAGGGATAAGGTTCCAATTTATGTCGATAATGTAGACAAGGAGAGAATTTTACATCCTAAACTCCCTGAGAATTTTATCCAAGAAAATGTAATGAAATCCATGAAGAAGGAATTTCAAAGTATTGTAGATGAGGAAGGAAGGGTGCTTGTGTAGAAAAGTGGATTTTTTTTATTGCTCGAATGGGACATTGTTGATGTTGTTGTATTGGACACCATAAGAAGAGCTGAAAGGACACTATTTCAAATTGAAGAAGAAGATAGGTTGGCAATAAATGGATCAAAATTTAGTGAAGAATGGGATTCTCTGGTCATTTGGTCATTATCTATGAGATCTAGGAAACCAGTTGTGGTAGAACCAACTGACTTTAGTGGACAATTGGTTATAAGAAGAGCTATTGACACTCTAGCTCTAGAGGCAGAAAACATGATGGTGAATGTTGCCAAGTTTTCCAAAGAAACTGTAGAAAGTTTAACTACTAAAAGGGACTCATTCAAAGGATAGTTAAAGATCTTTTTGTTGAATATGATAAGAGTCGAGAGAGAGTTGCTAAGCTGGAAATAGAGCTAGCACTTTGGAAAGGAAACGTGGAGATGTTGAAGTCTCAAGGACAAACTAGCTCAAGACAAGCTTCATCGACCATTTTAGTGGAACATTCCCAGCCTTCTTCTTTGTTAGAAAAACCCATGACCATAATACCATACAACTTGGGTTAGGAGCCACATGCAACTAATGAGCTTACAAGGGAGCAACTACTTCAATAGGTTGAGGTACATAAGAAATTGCTTGAGAAAACCCAAAATACAATGTATGAGAATAATGCTCATATTGTTCATACAGTACTCAAAAATATGAACAAGAGGATTCAAAGAAAATTAAATATTTTTCATGCAAATTACTCTTCAATGTTACAAGTAATAAGGTTGTCCCAGAGGGATAGGGATATAGCTATCCCAATCTTGGATAAGTGGATTCCAAGATTTGGTGATTTGAAATTCATAGCGGTGGGGATTAAATAGAAGGGAGATAGTTACCCCAGAGTGATGAGGTAGATTTGACATTACTATTGGATATCCAACATACATACGATGAGGTAAAGCCTCTATAGGTGTGGAAGGACCAAATGGATACCACTATTGCCTCATAGGTAGTTCTGATTTGTGAACATGTTGATATTGCTATATTGAAGGATTCTCTAGAGAAATTGTCTTTCATTATCAATTTCTTATAGGATTTTGATAAAGAGTCAACTTCACTAATGGTGAAATATGCTCCATCTAGAACAAAGATGGATGAAATCATTAATTTAAATTGGTCATCTGATGATGAATATAAACAATGGAAAAATATTTTTATTGGTGAATTGGATTTATGAGCACAAAGGCAAAGTACACATACATTTGGTCAAGTATAATACACATACATTGCGGTCCGATGAGAGGGTGAAATGTGTACAACTTTTTTTGAGGCTTTTTTTCCTCCCTTATTCTATAAAATGGAATTCAAGGCCAATTGTACAGGTCTTTTGTTGAATTCTGGAGTCGGGTATGCAAGTAGAAAGCATAGAGAAAAATCATTTTGAGTCGATGTCTTAGGTTTTGAGTTAATCTGGCCAATTTTATCAATTGTATAGTTTCTAAACATGTCTAAGTCAAATATTTAAGTCTCATGAGGTCATTGTCTCTCCATTCATACATTTTATATGAATTATTAATGAGAATGCTATCAAAGATATTTTCATTACTGTTCATTGTTGTCTAACTTTACGTCTTAGAGTAAAGACAAGGTCTTATTCACCGTTTATGTAATATCATAAAGTTCACTCTTGTTAGCTTGATTTCTACAATTATTTACACAAGAAGACAAAAAGACCAATAGAAAAAAAATAGAGCAAATAGAGTACAACTGTAATTGTTTGTCTCAAGTATCACTCTATAACCTCTTCAAAGATTATTGAAACTCAACACAATAAATGAAAATTGACATATTAACACAACAATATCCAACTAAGTTATTAAAATTCAACTATTGATACCTCATTCTCCATCCAGATTACAAAATCGGCCCACTATTTGCTCTATAACATTTCCTTTTCATATTGCTTTGGATGTCGGCCATATTTCTCCTCCTGTAAAAATATGGCACATGGACTAGTTAAAATAATTAATATGCAATCATTTACTTTTTCCTAGGAAATAAAAATATATCATTTAACATATTAAATATGCTTACAAATGTATAGATCAAGGCTTGTAAACCTTTCTAGCCACTGTGACGTATGGCACAAATTTTTTGAAGCCTAGCCTTGGAGGCCTTGTCCTGAAACATATACTAATTCAATTTAACTATGCACAAATAGAATTTAATTTTTTTATAATAAATTTGATATATTCTTATGAGAAAATTCAAATACATACATACTTTCCTCATTGGACTTCCTTCGTTCATTAGATTTCTCATATGCTTCTATAAGCTCTTTCCATACTTTGACACTTACATCAAGTGGCCTTTTTTTATGCCTTAGCTCGGGAGGGATTTTTTAATCTTCTTTGTTTGGTTACACAAAAATATCTTGCAATTTTGAGACATTCATAGCTTTACCTTCTCACAGACCAAGCTATGCCAAATTCAATCTCTATGCATGATTACCACTTTTCACAGGTGTATGGGTATCTTTGAGAATGGAAAATGTAGATGGTATTTGAACCGTTGAAGGCATGATTCCTTCAACCTATTCACAAAGTATTTTACAGTATCTGTCATTCAAACTTCCTCTGAAACCACATCGTATTCTATCTTGGTATTCTAGCTACCAATGCAAGATGCAAAAATTGGCATGGTGGAAGAAGTCCCTGTCCCAAGAGTGGCTGGTATAGTGGAAGTTTCTTCTCCCTATTCTACATTCCAAGAGTTTACTATTATTGATTTCCTCTTGGATATTTTTCTTGATCTAGCACTGCTTGGGGAATCAATTGATTCCCTTTGACACAAATGATTTAGCTGTGATGTTTGAGGGGCTTCAATAGATCATTTTTCTATGTATCTGGCAAGCATTGTCCACTTCACATCATCCAATTTGTTCTCTACCTCTACCCCCAATATGTAATCCAATGCATCTTTATCTTTGTCAGCCTCATGTCCCCATATATATATAATAAATTTCTTCTTTTAAATTTAAAAAATAAAAAATAAAAAATAAAAATGAAAGAAACAATGGAAACATTTACAAATCTATAAATTGACAATGAATTACCTCATTGTGGCTAGAGCCCTCTCCATTTGTTCTCTTCCCTCTACTGCTTGACATTCTGACGCGACCTAGGGAAAATTATTTTCATCCATTCTGTGGAGGCCAACGCATGATTTTTGTAAAATTTTATAAGAAAGCAAACCAATGAGCACAAGATTCAAAATATAGGTGATAAAAATAAATCATACTAGCTAAATGCAAAAGGACAATGTTTGTAAGATTTGTGAAGAATGCAAACAAACAAGTATTGGCTACCTAACCAAATTCAATTCATTTTAACACAACATATGGGCGAAATAAACATTAAATATGCCAATTTTTTTGATAAAAGTAACATTTAGATACCTCCCTACACTAGATGATGCCAACTACTAATGAGAATCACACATGATACAAGGGACAAAAATAAGTCACACTAGCTAGAAATAAAAAGAAAATTCTTACCACATGTGGCTCCAACAATCTCATTACTCAGAAAACTCCATGAAATCTCCAAAAGCAACTTCTAGGTGAAAATATGTGGAGGATGACAAGAGAGCTTCCAAAAAGGTCAATGGAGAAAAATGACATGTAGAAGAGAAAGCTCGATGGAAAAAATGACATGTAGAAGAGAAAGATCAATGGATTAAATGACATGTTTTTCCAAACTTTTCAAATGTTTTTCATAGTAATTTTTTATTTTTCATTTTTGATTCATTAGTCACTGCTATATTGCCAACTTTAGCACCGAATTTAGTGCCAAATGCTAACCCTAAATGTAATTTCTTTGGGGCGTTCAAAGCGGCACAAATTGCACCTAATTTAGCACCTACTTGTGGAAAATGATGTATTTTGCATGGAAGCCGATAAATAAATTCCATTATTTTTATTATTTAATTTTGAGCATTTATTATAGTGGTGTTATTACTCTCAACTCTTTATCCTAGGAAAGTAATATTATTTATTAATTTTTATTCAATTAGTTTACTTGGGATATTTATGTGAGTCATGTTATTCTTCCTTACATGAATTCATGAACCAAAACTTTTTAAACACACTCAGGTTTCATCCTTAGAGTTTATCCTTCTACATTAAGGTTATAAATATAAATTTTTTAAGTAGATATGATTCATTTTATACTTTATTAGGGCTTGGATGGACCCCTTATCTATGTTTCATTGCTACTATCTTGATTAGGGTTTGGGATTTTTTTTGCGTAATCTCTTTGATCCCACTAACCCACCCATATTTAATGTATTATTGATAGATAATTCATCATGTATTATCATATATATGTCTATTGCCTTTATCCATGCACATATTACATATTTTTACTTGCTTTTACACTTTTTTAGGTCTCATCATTCCATCCTAAAGTAGGTCTCAATCAAGAATAAGGAATCCAATCTCTATTTTTCAAATAGAAAATATCTACTGTTTTGATGAATTTGTGGAAGAAGTGTAAGGTAGAGAACCAACTAAAATTATTATTAATAGGTTTTATTTGTAGTCAAATTGTAAATAAATATTTTTGATGTAAATTTGTAGTCATCTTGTAATCATAAGATTTGACCTCTAGTTGTCAAGATTTCACATGTAAAATTTTTGTGAAGAGAAAAATGTTGCAATGTCCTATTTTGTTTTTCATAGTGCATATTAATGAAAAGCGGTCATATTAAGAAGATAATTTCAACAATATTCTCTTGGTGCACAACTATTATGTGAATATTGGAATTGTTGTGTATTATAGGATCCAGAGGAGGCCATGGATAGAGGACATGGACAACATAGAACTACTAAATCAGAGAGAGGAAAGTGGGTGGAAATAGATATGACAATAGAATCTGCAGATACAATAGAGGTAAGAAGAGAAAGCAACCTCAACCAAAGGAGGAAGGTGTTTATGAATTCACAAATGCTACAACATAGAGGAGATAAAGTCATTTTTTTTGTCCATGAGGCCTCTGAGGTCAAACTTATTAGTTGAAAATGTACAAGAATTGTGATTAAATGCGATTCTATGATCAAGGGAAAAGTTTGAAAATTAGGATGGCCAAAACATGATATCAATATGTCAAATATATGACTAAAGTGAGGTTTTATGTCGGATAACATATTCTTTGAAATGATATAATTAGTGTACTAAAAATTATTTACTATGTTGTGTACTATAGGGGTGAGACGAGGCCATGGCAATAGATCATGTCATATCAAATGAGGACACAATAGATGAAGTGGGACATCAGGTACTCAAATTTTGACTTAACTTAGGAATAAATGATCTGATGGAATTTTGTGATACGTCCATCTTTTTTATCACAGTATTATTGAAATTTATAATGTATTATCCAATCTTGACATAAATTAATGCATGTTGTTGATTATCTTAGATGGAGATTGGAGCAAATGAAAAGCCTAAGCATTCAACTATCAAAAGAAGAAGATATGTACATGGGCGTGGACCTAAAACTATTAAATCACGTAGACAATAGTGGATGGAAGAGGATATGAAAATGGATCTTGCAAACATAAAAAATGATTGCACTAAACAAGAGGTCGGTTAGGACTATAGTACATGGGATGAATACTTTGAGAAAATTGTTGTTTGTGGATGTTATGTATGTCATGGAAAGAAACAATTCAAATGAGAAATTGTACAAATACATTACATATATGATGAGCTTCTAGTCAGTAGTATGCCTCCTACAATCGATTTAAATCCAATAGGAATTTTGGTAAGGAATTTTCCAGTTTGATATAAATAACATGTATACTTCATTAAACATTATTTTATATTATTTAAATAGCTAATTTTTTTCTTAATGGATATTTGCAAGATAAAGTTCTTGGATTAAATTTTCTTGGATCACTGACTTCCAATCTAGAGGGAAATGATCATCTATCATATGATACATCTAACAAAAATATGTGCCAATATACTAGCTCAAAAGATGAGGAATTGATGAAAATAAGTCACAGAACAAGAACCAGTTTAAAGATGCATAATTTGCTTAAAGATAGGGGGAAGGTAGACTACATACCCTATGAGAATGAATGTGATGGAGATGATGAATTTCCCCTAAGTTTGAGATCAATTTACAAAGATACATTTGATCATCGACTATATTGCTTTTGGCCTAGTGATCAACAACTACCTAGAGTGTATGAGGTGTTTCAATTTTGGGGATACAACTACATGTAGATATGACCCTCCAATATTCATAGAGAGAATCTAGGCCTCTTTATTGTCCAAAATGTATATGTGGGATCTAAACATAGAAACAATTTGTAAAAAACCACTTGGAGATTAATGCCATATTATGGTCCATCATATTACAAAGGTGAATGGAGAAGGCTGGCAGAATATAAGCCTAGCATGTCAACATATGGTCTAAATTCAAATATGTATACACATCGTCTCCAATTGGAAAGTGGAAAATAATTTAATAGATATCATCTTATGTATATAGATGGACGTGCATACACACACAAAAATATTGTAGGATTTATAAATAGTAGTAAGGGAAGGGACCCTACTGTAAGACCAAAATGCCAATTTGTTGAGGTTATAAATGATAAATATGGAGATATGGAAAGAGAGGTTGATAGATTGATAATGGTTTAGGCTATTATGGACCTTACCATTGGTGATGATTTATTGATTGATTACCCCTTCTTAAAATGCACTCTTTCATGAAAGAAAAGGGAAGAACAAGGTCTCCCTAAGGATGTCCGTAAGGGCAGAAAACCAAAGAATAATAAATGAGTGTGGACTAATGTTTTATAAATTATGTTGTCAAAATTATGTTTTATTTAAATTATTGTATAAATAAGGTAGTCTATAAAATAATATTCCATTATTCAATTGATGTATATATGTTCATACAATTTATATTTTTAGTTTTTAATCCATATTTGATTATATTTCTTTGAAATTGATACATTTATGATTTATCCAATTGTTGCCAAATATTAAATAATGTTTGCATTTATTGATAGGTAGAAGATGTTGATGAAACACATACTAATACCCAAGATCCAACTGGGTTATTAAGATTTGGACAGGATGATCCAAACCATCCTTTAAACCATACTAGGGCGAAAAGAGCAAGATTGAAGAAAATGCTTCTGCTTGAGAAATTTGAAGAGCTGATGAGATCTGCACACACTGATGACATGCCACCTAGCCTTCATGATGATGATCATGGTAGTGAAAATGTAATGCATGAAGAAGGATTGAATGAAATGATTATAGATTTCTTTGGGGATGGAAACAATGATGACAATAATGATCATATGGTTGAAAATAATGATGATAGTAGGGGTAATTACCAACGTAATGTTGATGATAACAACCTGAAAGAATCCATCAAGCAAACATCAAAGACACCCATGTTCAAATTAGGTGCAAGTAGAACCTCAAAATTGGCATGCACATTAATATTATTAGAAATCAAGTCACTATTTGGTTGGTCAGACAAAGGATTCACTACCCTACTAAAGTGATTTGAAATCTATTTCTTACTTTGTATTGTCAATTGGTGTACATAATTTTTAAAAATTCATCAAATTCATTTATATTTCTTTAAGGGGATTTTAAAACCATATATTGTATATAAATAGTCCTAGTATAGATTGGCATGTCAAACATGTTCATCATAAGTCAAACATTCAATTGATTTAATCTTTGGCAATCTTACAGGGCACTAAAAACTAAAATATTCCCTAAAGAGAATGCATTGCCATCAACTTGTAGAGAGGCGTGTTTTTTGTTTGTTGAGTTGGGGATTGAATATAAGAAAATTCATTCATGTAAAAATGATTGCATTTTATATAGAGATGAATATCAAAACAAGGTAGAATTCCTTGTGTGCAAAGAAAAGATATATCGTACATATGTACAAGGTCCTACAGTTCCAAAGAAGGTTTTACATCATATGCCAATTATACCTAGACTTCAACAAATGTTTCGTTGCAATTCACTTGCACAATTGATGGACTGACATACAAAGAATGGGAGAAAAGATGGATTCATGTGAATTTCAGTTGACTCTAAAGTAATGAAACACATAGAGGAAAAATGGCCAAGAAAATTCAAAGATGAAACCCGTAGTATCAGGTTTGGTCTTCCAATGGATGGAGTGTGCCCATTCTCTTTCCTAAGCTCAAATTATAGGGTTTGGCAAGTCATATTGATAGTATACAATATTCCCCCATGGATGAGTGTTAGAAAGGAGCACCTTATGTTGACTCTCATTGTTCTAGGAAAACATCAAGTTAAAAACATGGATGTTTATCTTGCACCTTTTATTGATGAGATGAAACTTCTATGGAAAGGCATAAGAATGCATGACATATCATGTCCTCCATCAAGTAGGTCCTTCATGTTGTATGGTGTGCTATGTTGGACTATTCATGATTTCCCAAGACTTGGTGTTTGTTCTGGTAAGATAAATATTTACGTATTTACACTCATAATTTATTTTCATCCCAACTTTCATACTTAGTTTTATACTATTTTTTTTATGTTATTAACATTACTTGTTGAACTGTAGGGATTCAAACAAATGGGATATTTGCATGTCCAAGATGTGCAAAACAATTTCAAGGGCAGTATTCTAAATATCTACATAAATTTATTTACGCAAACAACATGGTTTTTCTACCTCTAGATCATAGGTTTAGAAATTTCCTAAAGAATCAATTTGATGGAAAATTTGAAAATAGAGGTCCTCCCATGATTATGGTTCCAGGTGATTGGCTTAAGAAGTATGAAGATGCTGAATTGAAATCTTGGGAGGATTTTTTTTATCAGGTTGATTCAATTGAGGAATCAGAACAAGTTGTAGTTAATATGCCAAAAGGAATGAAAAGGAAATCCATATTTTATGAGCTCCCTTATTGGAAGGATCTATTAATATCTCACTTGTTAAATCCTATGCACATATTCAAAAATGTCCCAGATTCTATATTTTGACATATATCAGGCAAAGAGAAGGACACCTTGTCTTTGAGGAGAGATATTTATCTTTCACATACCAAATTCGATAGAAAACATTTGTGGCCAAATAGGGAAAATGAAACATATGCAAAAGCTCCATGGATTTTGAAACAAAAAAGAGCTAGACCAACTAGAAAATGTGACCCTTCCAATAAGGACACCTACTGGCTATGGGTCATCATTGGGTAAAGCTTTTACAATTGATGGAAATATCACAAGATTTAAAACACATGATTTTCATAATTTTATGAAGGTATTATATATCATCATTTAACATTTACTCGTAACATTGATTAAGTACTAAATATATTTTGATATTTTTTTTGTGTGAGAAAAAATTACTAATGACCTTTTCATAAATGTGTTTGATAGCATATCATGCCATTCGCAATTAGGGGGAATTCCTATCTTACAATTGACTTAAGGAATTCCATAAGTCGATTGTTAGCATTTACAAGGTATGTTGCTATATGAAATGTCCATGTGTGAGAGACATAGAGATATTATATTGCATTTTATTTTTCTACAAAAGTTTCATACTAATTTACTATTCGTATATTAGGTGGGTGACCTCCAAGGAGATCCACGAATGTGAAGTGCCAAAGTGGAAGAAGGAAATTGACGAAATTGTATGTGTATTTGAGAAGGATCTCCCTACAAGTCCATTTACTTATACACCTAGTTGATGACATTGAATTGGTAGGTATCATATCAATGAGGTGGATGTTTTTCTTTGAGAGGTATATGAAAACTCTAAAAAGATATGTACGACAAAGGGAATATCCAGAAGGTTGCATAGATGAAGGGTATGTATTGAATGAAACATTTTTCTTCTTGTGTGAATTCCATGGTAAGGATTTTGAAGATGGGCCATGCATCTGGGATGAAGAACGAGCATCAGATATTATTGATGGAGAAAAACCACAATCTAATGGTGTTCAAGTAGAAATTAGTAAGTAAATTCATGATCAATGTGGTTTTTTTTCTTGCAATCATTAACTTACTCTATAATTTATTTGTCAAATTAACAACATGATATTTGGAGTTTGAAATAAACATGTTGGCATGTAATAGGTGTAGACAAAAGTGCTATAATCGACAAGTTCATTCTATACCACATGGAATTTATGACCAAATGGATTGATTTGTATGATAAAAAGAGAGAGAAGAAGTGTTAGAAGAAAGGAGACAGTTTAAAAGATCGAACCCAAGGAATACTCCACTTCCCACTAATCTGCTAAGGGAATGGGGCAAAGATTGCACACTAGAATGGGTTACTAAACAAATTCAAAATCAAATAGAAGATGCAGGTATAGATTCAAAAATAACATAAGATGAAATCAACATGTCTAGAGGATGTGAAATAAAGGTATAGTTGGAATTTTACAAAATGTTGTTTCCTTACAGTTTTGACACTACTAACTATTTTAATATTTTTCATTATATTTGTTTTCACTGAAAAAATGGTCTTTCACGGGCGAGGAAATATCCAACAATGTGGGCATATGGTCAACATTATCATGTAGAAAGTGTAGATGTAAAGAGACGATCCTTCGATTATAGCATTATGGTTCAATTCAATAAATCTAGTTGATTAAGCTCAAAAGATAAGAATATAATTGAAGGGAATCTACAATATGTTGGGAAAATACAAAAAATTATTGAGTTAGATTACCGCTCTTTAAAATGTTGTATTTTTAAGTGTAGATGATATGAAGCATTTGAGAGGACACAAAGACATGATACCCATAGTGGATTGTTTTCTATAGATTCCTCATGCTTCCTACTGGAGGATAAGGAGCCTTATGTTCTAACAATTCATTGTTAGCAAGTATTTTTTTAACTCAAACAAGAAATGGTAGTGATCATTAATCTATTAATTCATAGTTTATTGTGAATATATACATGTGTTTATTAATCAAAAAACTTGTTATAACATATGTCTAATATATGTATGTCATTCATGTGCAGGTATTTTTCTATGAAGATATTTTGGACCCAAAATGGGTATTTGTCATTCATTATGATCCAAGATTAAGGCATGTATTTGACAAAACATTAATGGATACTGAGCAAAACAATGATGGCCAACAAAATGAGAGAGAGGGATTAGAGAACATCAAAGAAATTGGCATCCATGATGATGTCAAATATGGTTATGTTTAGGCATAAGAAGACAAAAAATCCAAAGTTAGATGATGTTATGGAAGACAACAATATGGATGGTATAGAAAATGATGATCCAAATACATCTAGTAACAATATAGATGGTCTACAGTCAAATTTCAATAATGATGAAGATGATGCAGGTCAAGATGAGGATGATGATAATATTAATTACTTGAAATAACATATGAACATTGACAATGGTACATTGGATGACATTGTAGCAGACAATAATGTTAATGACCAAGACTTATAAATTTTCAGAATTATTTGCAATCCATGTTTAAAAAAGGATGATTCTTATGGCCTAAAATTTGAAATGCTTTAGTAATATTATTTGTGTCGATACAAATTACCTATTGCAATATCCTTAAATTGTTCAATCTTTGGTATGCATTGTTGGAAAAAAAAAAAAGGATTACTTGGATGCTTCTTCCATTCACTTTGTATCAACATATTTTTGTGAAGACACAAAATTTAATAAAATATTAATGGAAGTAACTCAAAATTATTTAAATAAGCAAATTTGTTAACTTTATTATTTTTAAATAGTTTCCATTTTTATGTTGAACATGTAACAAGGAAAAATAAGCTCAAACTTTCAAAAAAAAATAGTAGCTCTACCAATATCCACAATAAATGCTTTACTATATCAACATATTCATTCACATAAGCACAATATTGAGGCTCAATAACTGATATTCATTCAAATATAAGAAGAAATAACTATGGAAAAGATAAGAAAAATACATAATGATAACACAATCATGGAGACTCTTTGATAATAAGATGTTCTCCATTATATTGCTTCAATTGATATTACAATGCTCTTCTTTAATAATCTTAGTGTTATCCCCTCAAGTTATTGTGGAAGTATGAAAGAAATTTTAATTCTTAAGTTGATGGAAACCAATCAAAAAAATTCTCTAAAAGGAATTTTAATCCTTAATAGGAGCCAATTAAAGTAAACTAGAAACCAATCAAAGCATCCACATAGTAATACAAATTTTCCCTAATAAATCTTGGAGACTTAAATAACTTGAAAAGATCACTTTGGAGACAACAAAGCAATAAATAAGCATAAAAATTTGACACAACAATTAAACACTGAAAATGGATTATGAATTATAATCAGTCATCTCCATTATATTTCCTTTTAAATAATATGTATTATAACAAAAAAAATTCAATATGAAATGGATAGGTGGATGGGTCCAATCTATCTTCTTACGAATGCCTACTATAATAGGATTGCATAGTATGATGTTTGATGACAAATAGTTAATTAACATAAATGAAAACATAACACTTTAGCATGTGAATGCATTGATCCATTAATCTTCTAGAAGGTTCCCATGACCACTTAAGATCTATTCAAGGCTCCTACTCCATGATAATGCATCACCTGTAGAGTGTATCTTCCTTATGATGTTAGCTGGTCTTTAAGCTCCAATGGCTACCCCTCTTTATTTTTTGTGTCTCTAGTTTGGTTGATGAACAAGTTGATGGTAGAGAGATGACAAATGTATTACTCCTCAGCATAAGTTTCCACATTGGAAATTTCACCCTTCATATCATATTCCACATACACCATCTTTTTAAGTTGTTTATGTGTATTTTGTAACACCATCTCTTTGTCATTTATTTCTTGCAATGCAATAGGTAGATACATGACGAGATCATCCTTCCAATCATCTTTCTCCCTAGGATTTCCAAGGATATCATGGAGTGTAGGATACAAATCAAAATAGTTAAGGTCCTCTTTGATCCTATTGTGGTAGTTTTGTGATTCCACCAACTTATTGTATGTCTCCAATGTTTGACCTTTCAAGGATTTCTCATTTAGGAGCTCCTCCCTTTTGTCAATCATCCATCCTTGCAATATTTCATTCTCCATAAGTGTTGAGTGTGTTTGTTTAAACAATTTACAATATGCATCAACACGATCCATCATCTTGTTGAATCTTTCTTTGATTATCTCAGACACAACAATATATTTAGTGGTTTTTATTCCCATTTCCAACTGCTTGAGACTTCTGATGACAGTGTTTCCAATAAGCTACATCTGCTAATGCATCCAATATAATTTTGTCACTCTATATCCATGGGGAATATAATTTTGATCTAGAAGAGGAAGATGTTTTATCTCTATGACTAGCCACCTCCTTCCTTAATTTATCATTTTCTTTTATTATTTTTTCAATCTATGCCTTTGTGAATTTTGCAACATTTATGTTTAGCTCAGTTTTTTCAATGGGGTTAGTGCCCCCTACCCTATGGACCAAAATATGTCGAAACACTTGGTTTGGATTACTGATGATAGTAGGCCTTTTATCTTGAGGATACGATGCCCAAATTAGCAAGGTGGCTTCATCTAGGTTGTACCCTAATCCTTAGTACATTTCATCACTTGCCTCTTTTGTTAGATGCATTGTTTTGTCTCCTCTTTTACTAAAACTATCGAACATTATTGTAGAGCTCATATCCCATCATGGTAAGATTAGTACCCTAGCATCTTGAGTAACTATTTTTCCCTTTCAAGGGTGATAGATTCTAACTCTTTGTCTATTTCTTCTCTCAACTCTTCCAAGGTGGTTTCCTCCTACTCAGGAGTGATATCCTTCATCCTCTATCTTAGCATTTTTCCTTTATTCTCATAAAAAAATGATTTAAATTCAGAAGTCTTGACAAAATCACTATCAGAAATAAATTATTTCTCGACCTTGACTCTCACATCATTCAAAGAGTTCATCTAATGCTTCAAATTTGAAAATTTTTCATTTTGGAGGTGGCTCATATTGTATAACTATAGGGTCTCTTATCTATTCGACCTCATCATCCTCCTCATCACTCTCTTCTTCATCTTCTTCACTCATGGTTGTATCTATAGAGAAGTTCATTTTTGGACTATTCTATGAGGGTATGTAATCAAGAGGCTCTATGTCCTTAGCCTACATTCCTGAATAAGTTGTCTGAGGTGATTCAAAGACATCTGGGGGTACATACTTTATTAGCTCATCCACATGAGTGATGAGCTACTCAATTCTTTCTAAAGGGTCATGTACTTCATTAAATGCCCCTGAATAGGATGTGGCATTTCCTTTCTTCCAGGTCTCAACAAACACAACTTTGTTCTATGTAGTCATCCTATTTTTTGTTGAGGCCTCATCATAATTTATTATTACATTATCAATAGAGAATTGGTGTTCATACATTGATATTCCTTGTGACAATTTTTCCTTGTGAATAAAACCCTCTATATCAAAATTCTTTCTTTCATTACCCAATGGTAAATCATATTTTTCCAATTTCATATCAATTTCTTCATACCCTTCACTGGTGACTACTATAAAATCTCCAAAGCACAAAGTGCTAGGCATGATAGACTGCTTATTGTATCTCTTAAGATGGTTTCCATCAAATTTAGCCAATTGTCTCACAATTTCCAAATAGGCTATTTTGTCTAGAACTATTTTTGGCAATAGATGCAGGGCTACTTCAAACCCATAGAATCTAATCATAGTGAAATTAGGAAATTCATACCAAACCCCCCAATTATGATTTAACTTTTTCCTGGGGTCCTTTTCCTTTGGTCTCAAGAATTTTGGTATTTCAGGGGACAGGTTATAATTGCATGGATGTCCCAGCAAATTCAACAATGGCTTGACAAAATATTCCTCAACGTATAGATAGTGTGATCTACCATATCTGTTATCCCATATCAAAGTCCACATTTGTATAGGTTTATAATTCCTACTTTCATCTACATATCTTATCCTTAATTCTTCTCCCTAGAACCTTCTAACTTGTCCTTCATGTAGAAGAAAATACATAAACAAAGAGTAATTTCTGAAATCATGAATGTTATCACTTTTTCTTTTGATCCTTCCCATCCCCTAGTTCAAAGCATTAGCTAAATAACTGACATAGTCAAATGGTTTGACATATTTTCTTTGTATGTATGCAGCCAAGACCATTAGGTAAATTGACATGAGGGGTGGGACCTATACTCCTAACCTCCGTTTTGAGTTGTGCAGTAATGGTGAATTCCCAACCTCTGTTCTTTTGCTCTCATATCCAGTGAATCCTTTTCAATTCTTAATGAAAATATGTGATCAAATTGAGGTATAATTCACTCATCTCTAGCTCACAAATGCTCCACTTGCTATCAATATTGTCATCAGGAAGAAAATTTATTTTGAATATCTCAATGATATCCTTGAGACGTCACATCAGTTGAAAACAATCATCATCGTTGCATCGGCGAGACCACGATTCCATTTTCACCAATAACCACCTTCTTCATCGATGAACTCCTTCCTTTCAGGGTATTGGCGGGACATCAGATAATGTCTCCCCGATGTGCCCTAGTTCCTCCAATATCCTTCCTTAACATGTATTTGACAGTTCATGGTCTTATCGGGTCATCGAGGAGACCCTTGTTTGGCTTCCACCGATAGGTGTCACTTCCTTTGATGCTTTCAACCTTTTATCATTGCATTGGGGGAACCATACTTTATGTTGGCCCGGTAGCCTTCTGTTCCCTCGATATACTTCCACCATATGTTAAAATTTGTTACTATATAACCTATCACTCCATCGATTGGACGTTGCGTTTCCTTCCACTGATATGTTCTAGTGTTGCTGATATTATTTATTTAATATGTTCTAATCCCTAAGATATGCACATAGGACCAAGAAATCATGAATTAAGCCAAAAAATTATCTAAGAAATAATTTTAAATAAAATTTATAAAAAATAATAAAAAAGAATATTAATCAAATGATGTTATCTCATTTGTTATGCATTACTCTTTTTTTATTTGTAATAAGTAGCAAAGCTGCATGCATTATATTGAGTACTACAAAAAATTGCATCCTTTTAGCCCAGCTAGTAACTTGGAAAAATTCAAAGGGCACTAAGTGCCCACGATCACCACCCTTACAAAAATCCAAAATTAACAAGATCCGCCATACATTGTGGATTTGATAATGAGCCAAACAAATCTATATTGATTCAAAACACTAGACAAAACACCCAACAACCACCCCACCCAATACCATCCTTCATTCTTCTTCGTCATAGAATTTGGTGGATTCCACCAAGTTTGAAAACACATGAAACCATTCCAAGCCTTTTATTTTGTTCAATCTCATCCATCTACGCAAGAAGTTGTAGCCAACCATTGCCCATCTCCTGTGGTGCTCCAAACCTTTATCTCTCATTTCCATGATGAAGGGATGCCACTCCACCTCTACACCTTCTAGAAACATTTTGTCAATGTCATCCAGTAATGGAATTCCAACTCCCAGTTGTGCCACCACCACCACATCCACATCATCAAGTAGAATTTATGCCTTGAAGACCATCCTAAGAAATATTAAGAACATTATTTTCAGTAGGTTTAGATCTAGCAATGACACCAAAAAATGAGAAGCAATGTCTAAATTTCCCCTTGTTTGATTATTGAAGAAGCAAAAATTCTTCCCAATCACCATATGCATGACTTCCAAACATAGGATGTCTTTGTTCAAATAGGTCTTCTTCAACCTTTGATCCATTCTGAAGGTTGAGAATGTGAATTTATTTTTTTGAGTAGTGTAACTTAATTCTTTCTGCCTCTTAATTTTGTATGGCTCCCTCAAGGTGGAATTTAATTTCCTTTTGGATAACTATACTTCCACCACCCTTCTCAGTCTGATGCCACCCTCCTCAGTCCAATGCCACCAACTCTTGTTAATAAACTCTGAGGTATATTTTTCTCGGCTCTTTCTCTCAATCTTGTCATAGGGGAGAATAGTTAATTTGAATATCTCCTTGATCTATCGAGCTATCAAATGTAATACCCCTCCATTTTGTTTCTTGTTCAAGTTGTTTTATGCTATGTTTGGTTGTAGTTACTTTGATACTGGATACATTTTGTTATGATGTTTTGATCGCTACTATTGAGCGACAACTATTATTGTGGGATGTGGTTATCTGATTATTGTTTCACTTGCATTATGGATTAATGATGTTGTAGAGTTAACATGAGATGCTATTATGAGATTACTGGATTATGATGGAAGTGTCAATTTCGATGAGTGTATTGGTGAAGAGGACGGTTTTGCATCACTCGTTTGCGAGTGCCCTATGAATCCGTAATTTGTTCTTCACGGTGTGTATTATATGCTGGATATATTGTATGATGTTTACTTATTTTTAGGATTGCAGGTACATGACATCGACTCCACCTGATTTCACAAGTTTGAGCATATCGATCCAACGGTTAAGTTGAACGGAAGATAGTAGCTAGGTAACATGTGTCAAGTTTACACCCTAGCCTTTGTGTGTCGTCAGTCGTGTGTGTTGAGTCATTGTCTGTCTTGTTTTAATGTTATTTAATTCAGAAGGATTCTTGATTTGGAAATAGATATTTAGAATAATTGCATTTAAATCATGTTGATGGTTATTTAATCTAAATAATGCAATGTGGATAAAAGTTTTAAATTAATTAATTATATTTAAATTATTTAATTAATTAAATTTAATCCAAGGGGGTTGAATTTAGTTATTAAATAATTAAATTAATTAATTAAACGTGATGCAAGAGAATGAAAGGAAATAAAAGAATTAAAATTAATTTTGGAATTTAATTTCAACTTGTGGGAATTAAATTAGAAATTGTAATTAAATGTTTACTTGGGAAATGAGTTTTAACTTTGGAAATTAATTTATTATTTGAAATTGCATTTTAAATTGAAAGTGGGTTTTCGAAAATTGAAATTGAAATTGAAATATCTAATTTGCATGTAATGTGAATTAGGGTTGTAAAAATTGAAATTGAAATATCTAATTTGCATGTAATGTGAATTAGGGTTGTATTAGGTATTTTTGATTTATAAAGAATACATGTTTTAATTTTAGGGAGGAGAAAGTTTTTAGAAAAATACATTTTTACATTAGAGAAGAAATTTTGGAAAATTTGCACAAGAAGGGTTTGAAGAAAGTTTTGATTGTAGAATTAATTGGAGGAAAGATTGTTTTGCATTTGTTGAGTTTTGGATTGGATTCATTGGAGGATTGAAGAAAATTCAGGAAATCTTTGGAGGAGGCTTGCATCAGAAATTCATCTCTTCTTGTAGCTTCTTGTACCAGGTTTTCCTCTTTGTGTTTTATTGTTTTTGATTGTTTTTTTTTTAAATAGTAGTGATTAAAGAATTTGTTTGTTAAATTTGTTTTAGAAAATAAATTTGTTATTAGAAGAAAAGAATTAAATAAATTTACAGCTTTTGCTTGTGAAAATTCTTGAGTGAAAATTGTGAAAACCTCAGTTGAATTTAAACTATTTGAGGAAATCGATTATGTTGTTATTGGAAATCAAACATAGAGATTGAACAATGCATTTAGAATGTTTTTAGAAAATGAAACCTTCTGTTTATTATTAAAAATCAAATTTTAAAATCTGCAGGATAGTTATATTTTTCATGGTAAAATGGTCTGGTTGTGTCACCTATAACTCCACTTCACAAACTGGTTTGTCAGGAAATTTAAAGGGTTTTTGCATTTTGAAATTTTCTTATCCTTGTAAAAACATCACAAATACCCAAATCGTAGTTTTTGAGTTATGCTTGAAACATGAGACTGATGTTAAGTTATTTTCCCATGGCTGCTCTGAAAATAAAATAATAATAAATTGATATTTATAGATATTAATATTTTATGTATTGTTATTATAATATTAAAATATTATTTAATAATATTTTATATTATAATTTATAATATTAAAGTATTATATTTATTTATATTATTTTAAATAAAATTTGTATATTAGATTAGTGGAATTAAAATTATAAACGTATGAGAAATTATTGTTTATTTTAAAATGGCATATTAAAGTTTAATTGAAGGAGTTAAATATTTGATTTAAAGAATGCATAATTTAAAATTTAATTGTGGAATTTAAATTCATGTATAAAAGGTCCAATTATTAATTTGATTTAATTGGAAAAATATATATATATTTTGGAAAATTGATGATAAGGGATATTTTATTTTGAATTAAACAATTTAATATTCTATAAAGAATAGAAGATATGTTAATGATTAAATATATTTAAATATATTAGTTTATATTTAGTATATATATACTGAAGGTATATATCCATTTGAGAGAATAAATAATATTTTATCTTATTTTATTCTGTTGTTTGCAAATTGGGTATTATTAGTGTTTTAAAAGAAATGATTAGTATGTGTAGAAAATGTATAGAGAAAGATATTTTTTTTAATAGAAGTAATTACTTGATTTAAAAAGAAATATTTATTTTGTTAATATGATTGAAGAAAATATATTGAGATGTATATATATCCATGAGTATTTTCAATCAGTATTTACCTTGTTTTATTTAAGTGCGTGTAATTTAGCTTTGCATGAAGAGTTTAAAAGATAAGTTTTGAATGTATGGTCAAAATTGATAAGGAAAAAGATATTTAAATATATTGAAGAATTATAGAAATATTTATATTTAAATGTTTGTTTTAATTAATGAGATTTAATTAGAAATGATATGAATGCGTGATCAAATAGATAAGCCAAAAGATATTTTTATACATTGATGAAATTGCATGTTTTAAATGGATAGTTGAAAAGGCATAGACTCCGCATAGAAAATTGAAAAGATTGTTTGCAATAGTGTTAGGTTGCATTAGAAGTAAATTTAGGAACTAACTATATTGAAAAAGGAAAATAGTTATTATGTTTTATTTAGTTCCATAGAGTAATCTAGTAATTGTGAATGGAATATTAAAGAATATATGTAATTAAATTTATTAATATATATATTTGGTGTCTATATAATATGGAGCATATACATATATATATTAAGTGTAAAATTCATTATCGTATTTTATTTTAATGAGATGCATGCAATATATTATTGAATAGAGATTTAAAAATGGATTGATTAGTATATATAGAAAATGGATAGAGAAACAATATGTTATTATATTAAAGTGATTGAATGTTTTAAATAGAAAATTGAATGAGATGTAAGATTTGGTTAGGAAATGGAAAGAGTTTACTTGCATGGATTTGTGTCGATTTAAAAGTAAATTTAGAAGTTGTTTTATTGATGAGGCAATCAATTATGTTATTTATTAATTTCTATTTAGATTAATTGAATCATTGTGATTGGATTATGAAAGAGATATGGATTTAGTATATCCAAAAGTAGTATCTTCCTCATGATTATCTTAAAGGATTTAATTCTCTGTATTCAGTAAAGGGAAGTAAGTTTAATTGTTTTAGATTTCCAATAATGAAAGGGGAAATAGGGGTTATGATTATTTTAGATGATCTAGTTATCGTGTCTTTGACTTTTTCAACACTACCTATTGAATGAGTATGGATTTAGGAAATCCAAATATTAGATTTGATTAATGACTTGAATGCTTTTGTTGCTATGTCATCAAGTTGCATTTTTGGTTTTGGGATTTAGTGTTAGTCTTAAATTATAAGTCTTCCAGAAGAACCTAGAAGACAAGGGTTGTTGAATTTTATGTCATCCAATTGTTTTCCCTTGGGTAGTACATGGCATCTTTTCAATTTAGTCGGTTTCCTTGAATGGGGATCTTTTGTACCTCCTATGAAAGGAGTGGACTATGTGATTGTTTCCTCCAAGATGTTTGGAGTGAGTTCTATCTTTTGTTTCCTCATTTTTTTGGAGTGGATTATGATGCCTAGTTGATATGCATTTGTGTTTCCCTTGGTGGATTGTTTGGGTGTGTGTTGTCGAATAGAAGAGTGGCTTTTGTTAGAGGCCAGAGCCCAAAGTGGTAAACCAGGTAACCTTCAGAAGTGAGTTAATCAAGTGATAATTAAATTAGTGTACTTAGATGATTAGGATGCAGTTCACACTAATCAAGATAATTTAATCCTCACTCATAGACACAAGGGCTCGTATAGACTTGGGATGAGTGAGAAGGCCTGGAATGGCATAGTCATTTATCTTGTCAGTACGAGAGGTATTTGATGCCGCATGAGTGAGTATGAGTGTCGGGATTCGGTTGAGGCCACCAAGATTATCGGAGCCTATGAAGGATGCCTAGAGGAGATCTCATGACTACTATGCGATGACACTCTATCTAGGACAACAATTGGTTTTGTTTTATGTGTATGGTTCTATGAACATACTTGATTAATATTATGGCTAGAAGCAATGTGACCTATGTCAGTGATGTGGGAGTTGTACTTGATTTGTACTTGCATGGTGATTGAGTTGTACTTGTTAGTTCATTTGCTTGGTTATATCAGTATGAGCCTACCTTTGGTTAGTGGTTGTAGATATTTATCCATGTTACTTTGTTAATGTCTCCTAGCATGGGGGGTGGGCCTTTGGGTACCACATTGGTTGGGTGGAACATGCACCAAAACCGTTGGGTCCCCATTGTTCTTCAGTTCATGGAGGCGAGACATCTAGATGGACGGCTCGAGTTCTTGTGTTGTTCTTGCTTTGTAATATTTCAATTTGTATATGATATTTTATCCCTCTTTTGTATGAAGTGGAGTTATGTAATTGTAATACATTTGTATTATTGTCTCATTCTGGGAATGAGTGATGTAACTATTGGATTAAGTTAATGTTTATGAGATTGTATCTTGGTGGATCATCTTATTATGTTATGTGGTATTTTTATGATGTGATGTTTATTTCATAAAGCTTATAATGCTACGATTATATGTAATATGTATGTGTGGGTTTAAGTAATCCTAACCTTGTAGCCTTAGAGGTTGTTGTTAATTAGTAAGTGAATGTGTATGTTAAATGCACTTTATAAAAAAAAAAAAATAGTTCATTTAAGACGTTAATTGCAACTTCTTTTAAGGTTACTTGGCGGGGCATTACATCAAATCACTCAAAAGAAATCATTATCATTGTATCAGTGGAACCATGATTTACTTTGGCTGATATCCATATTTCCCATTGAAGCGAACGTATGCCATTATTTTTCCTTCAAGGCATCAGCGGGATATCAGATGATGTATAACTGATATCATACCTTAGGCATGTAATTAATCAATTGTGAAATTATTTTTGTTATCAGCTCATTAGGGCAACTTTGTTTATATTTTGCAAATAGCAACCGTTCCTCTCAATACCCTTTTCTTGTGTCAGTTCATCACTGTATCAGGGAAACCATGCTTTTTGTTAGCCCGATAGGTTTGTGTCTTATCATTACCACTGTGTAATTTATTAATAATTATGTTCATTATATCATTGTATTGGTCCATCGATGAGACAACATGTCATCTTTCCCTGATATACTTTGGTGTCTCTGATATGCTTTGCTCGGGCTATTGAGGAGACAACATGATGTGTTCTAGTGATATTTATTTCTTACTCTGATGATATTTATTTTTTGAACTCGATGACAGACTAGGTGCTAAAGTACGCTCCAAAGTAGGCACATAATTAGGCCTTAAATTAGGTTCTATTATTGACACTACACTTGGAACTAAACTTAGTGCTAATCTCGGCGCTAGACTCATAACTAAATTTGACACTGAACTTGGTGTCGAACCTGTCGTTAAACATGTCATAAAATTTGGCACTACTTTGCACTGAATTTAGCACTTGCTTGTTCTAGCTGATGAAATAAATGCTAAAAATAGCGTTGACCTGATAAATAGCACTGACTTTTTTAAAAAATTGGAGAAAAATACATTGAAACAGTGGGTAGAAGCAAAAAAGGGAGCTAATCATAGGGATTTGTTGTAGTGGTAGAACAAAATTTGTAAGACCAAAAGTACAAAATAAAAAGAAAGGCATGTCCCACAGAGTGAACAAAATTTCAAAATTCTCTACAATAGAGAAGGACAAGACAAAAAACAGACCCAAGAAAGTGTGGAAAGAAAAATATTAGAAGGTTTCATAATCAATGATTTCTCAAACTACACTCTATACCAAGAATCAGAATTTATGGGTAATAGATAGTGGTTGCTCTCAACACATGACTAGTAATAAGAGAAAGTTCATAAAAATGAGTAGATGTAAGGAAGGATTTTTTAGTTTGGGATACAATACTATAGTGAAAATTTGTGGCAAAGAAACCCTAAGCTTAGATGGAAAACTGCCTACACATGATGTTCTTTATGTTGAAGGATTAAAAAATAATTTTCTAAGTGTCGTCCAAATGTGTGAAAATGGATAAAAAGTCACATTTAATACAAAAGGTTGTGAGATAAGGAAATTAAGAAGATTATTTATAGAAGGTAAAATAACTAAAAGAAACATTTATAATCTTAGTGAAGTGAATGGTAAAAGTTTTCCGATAGGACAGGTTGATGAGAATTGATTATGGAATAGAATAATGGGGTCATATAAGCTTTGATAAGTTAGTAAAATTAAGCTCAAAGAATCTTATTAGACACATGCCTAAGATAACCAAAATTTGCAAACACCACTTGCAAGAAATGTCAGCAAGGCAAGCAAACGTGGGTAAAATTTTAGATAAAAGAGTATGCTACCACAAAGCCTTTGGATTTGGTGTATACCGATCTTTGTTGTCCCACAAAGATAAAAGGATCGAAATGAGAAAGTTACTTCATGATTTTGATAGATGATTACTCAAAAATGACATGGGAAATCTTTTTGAAGGATAAGTCTTGGGCATTTGAAAGATTCAAAATCTTTAGGTCCATGGTTGAGAAGGAGATTGGACGAGAAATCAAATTCTTAAGATATGATAGAGGTGGATAATTCACCTCGAATGAGTTCATAAAGTATTATGAGAAGCATGGGATTGAAAGGTAATACTATGAAGTAAGAACTTGACAACATAATGGAGTTGTTGAAAGAAAGAACAAAAGTGTCAAAGAGATGGATAGAACAATGTTAAATGAGGCCAAGTTACGTAATGTGTATTGGAGAGAAGTAGTACATACAGTATTATACACCTTGAATAGAGTTCAAATGAGGGTAAATAGTGATAAAACCCCCTATGAACTATGGTATGGAAGACCTTCCTCTATTAAATACTTCAAAGTGTTTGGTAGAAAATGCTACATTGGGAGAGAAGATAACTTGGGAAGCTTTGAATCTAGATGTGATGAAGGAATATTTCTAGGATATTCCACCCAAATTAAAGCCTTCAAATGATACAACAAAAGGTTGCAAAGAATTCTAGAGAGTATCAATGTCAAGGTTGATGAAGACTTGAAACATGTTAAACCTAATGGAGATATCTATGAAGAAGAATCATTTTGAAGAGAAAATAGATGATAGAGAGCTTGAGGAAGTAATTGAAAAGCCACCTGCAAGAAATGTTCAAAAGGATCATTTTGTAGAGTGTAATTATTGGTCATAAAGATGAAGGATTTTAGATAGGGAGAAGAGCTACAAAGAATAAAGAGCAAGTAAAAATTGATCTAATATCTGAAATTGAGCCTAAGAGCTATGATGAAGCTAGCAAGGATGAGAATTGTCTAAAATCTATGGAAGAAGAACTAAGCCAAATTGAAAAGAACAAAACTTGGGAATTAGTTCCAAGATCTCAAAATACGAATGTAATAGGTACTAAGTGGGTCTTTAGAAACAAGCTCAATGAGGATGGAGTTGTTCTAAGGAATAAGGCTAGATTGGTGTGTAAAGGATATGCATAAGTTGAAGGTATAGATTTTGAATAAAAAATTTCTCTAGTTGCTAGATTGGAATCCATAAGAATGTTTCTAGAAATCTCTATTTATGAGAAATTCAAAGTCCATCAAATGGATTTCAAGTCTAATTTCTTAAAATGGAACCTAGAAGAGGAAGTCTACATAGAACAACCTGAAGGATTTCAACTATCAGAAGAAGAAGATTATGTTTTCATACTGAAGAAAGCAATGTATAGTCTAAAACAGGCACCTAGATCATGGCATTCAAGACTATACCAGTACCTACAACAAGGATCCAATAAAATATGTGTAGGTAGTAATCTATACTTCAAATCAGAAGGTGAACATATGATAATCATTGTTGTATATGTGGATGACATTATTTTTGGTGGTAGGAATAATAGAATGTGCAAGGAATTTTATACTCAAATACAAAATGAATTTTAAATGTCCATGCTTGGAGAAATTTCTTTCTTTCATGGTCTACAAATAACACAAACTGATAAAGGGATATTTGTATCTCAAATCAAGTATTCTAAGGAGATGATCAAGAAGTTTGGAATGGAAGACAACAAGCCCATAGGTACTCCTATGATAGATAGATGCAAGTTAAGAAAAAAAAAACCATGTATAGATCAATGATATGTAGCTTGATATACTTGATTGAATCAAGGCCTAATATCATGCAAGAAATGTGCATGGCTACAAGATTCCAAGCTGCTCCTAAAGAGTCACATGTCAATGCAAGGAAAACAACAATTACATATATCAAGAGTACAATTGACTATAGAATATGGTATCCTAAAGGTGAATATTTCACTTTGACAACATATGCAAATGATAATTGGGAAATAAGTGTGGATGATAGAAGAATAAATAGTGGTGGTGCATTCATCCTTGGAAACATACTTGTTTCACAATTGAGCAAAAAATGAGAATCAATTACTCTTTCTATAGCTAAAGAAAAATATGTTGCAGTAGTGGCATGTTGCACTAAAGTATTATGGATGAAGAAAACACTTAAAGACAAAGGTATATTACAAATCACCTATCTCTATTCTTTGTGACAAGTCAAGTGCTATTAAAATATCAAATAATCTAGTTATGCATTCTAGAACTAAGCATATATCAATTAAGTATCACTTCTTAATCGAAAAGGTTACAAATCAAGAGGTCAAAATAGAATATGTCCCAAGCTAGGATCAAGTTGTAGACATATTCACAAAACCTCTTCCCAAAGATAAATTTGAGTATTTGAGATAGAAATTGGGGATGGTTTCTCCTACCTCTTGTCACTAGATTCTAGTGATAGGGCATGAGTCCAAGGGGAGGATAAAAAAAAATTTGTTCATCCTTGGATGAGAGAGAAAGTCAAGTCAGGTATGAATGGTTTTATGAATTTCTAATGACTTTATGGCTATCGATTCTTGGAAAAACTCTTTTAAATGGCATGGATGTCAAAGGGGGTAAATTTAAGAAGAAGAATAGTGTCCATTTAAGGAGCCTTTTCCATTGATGTCAAAGGGGATAATTGATAGAAAATTTTGTATGTTTTAGAGAATTTTTTTCCAAATGCTCTATGTCCAAGTTGTGTTTTGGATAAATGATGTCTAAATGCTCCATTTCCTAAGAGGGAGAAAGGTTTTTTTCAAGAGCTTCAGTTTACATTCATAAAAAGCCAATGGGAGGGTAGTCAAAGTGGGAGAATGACTAGAATCAAAGAATGATCAGAGTATTTATTTTTCCATCAATAACAAAGGGGGAGATTGTTGGCAATATGATTTACATTGATGTTGAAAGGAATCATAGGGTATTCATGGTGGTCATTGATGTTAGTGATCACTTGCATAGAATGTTTGTTTGTAGTTGCATAGTAGTTGCATAAGGTAGACGTAGGCAGTTCCAGAGAGTTACAAAGAAAAAACATCACATCTAATATGGGTTTTTGGAGTACATCTTAGATGTATGGTCTATAGGTCCAATTGAAAATTATTGAGCTCAGAAGTGAATTATTTCTACTCTCTGGTCTAACTATGGTTTTACAAAAAACCCTTAAGGGTTTCAATCATGGTACTACATAGTTTTTTATTTTTATGTTGATTGACAATTGGTGGTAACAAGTCACTTAAGTTATGACTTAAACCTTCTTCATCATTGGGCAACTAGTTCCTTCATCCTTATGATTACTATTTGGGTAGAGTGTTTGGATCTTAATATTTCATAATTCTAATGCTTAATACTTTATCCTAGATTGATGAATGGTGGTGATCAGAGATTGAAGATCAGGAAGCTCTTGTACACCCACAAGGCTATATAGCTAATGTTAGCTCTTGACCGCAAAAACACAAAATCTAACCACATGTCTAGTGGGACCAATTCCAATAATTATCTACTTTCCAAAGTTCGCTGACTATGATAAATAGGGTTTTGAAGATCAATTGTTGTTGTAACATCACTTTTTTACCCACTCTGATAGTTAAATATGTGATGAAGTGATATGGCTCCATATGTTCCACATGTCATATGTAGGACACATGGCACATTTTTTCCATTTCATGGAAAGGATGGTGGGTCCCCAATTTGGCTTTATGGATTCATGGAATAGCAATGCATGTCAATGATGATGATGGTGAGATTTAAGCCTATCCAATGAAAAAAATTCAGCTAGATTTTAATTGCAAATCTACGACACAGATTCAAAGGAGATTTGATCAAATGATTATGTTTTAAAGTTAAATCATATTAGTTACTAAGACTATCAGATCATCGAATGAATTTATAGATCTATGACCAATATTCAAATATTTGATTCTCTCAACGGTCAAGTGGTGGAACTCTCAATCAAGCAATGGAATTTGACTTAGTGAAAAAATTTACTATCACAACTGCTCTAGTTGAATTATTATTGGTGGTTGAAAGGTACAATTTGTGACATTAAAGAACATATGGCTACAAGTTCTAATACTAGATCAATCATGCAAAAATGGTCATTTGATGCATATTAGACCTAAGGTTTGATACATGCTAAAAATAGAAACATACAAAGAATTGTGGTGGTGGTGCAAGCCTCAAGGAAAAGAAGACTTATCAGTTAAGAAAATAAGTCTAGAATAATAAATTGAATGAAGAGATACCTAGATCAAATGAAAAAAATAGAAATATATCTAGGATATACATTTAGTGTGGAGGAGAGTGAGGAGAAGAGAAGAGAAGAGAAGAGAGGGAAAAAGAGTAGAGAAGAAGAAGAAAATGAGTAATTGTAGAATAGGTCTATAATAAAGAATTGGATTCATTTGAATCATTTGTAATCAAGAGTTGTAGCTCCATAAATCCAATTGTAAATCTGATTGGCTAGTGCCATAAGAAAGCTAAGTAGGCACTCAGTTAGGGAGTAGGTGCTTTGTTAGATTTGGTTCTCTTAAATTACGGTTTTGGTGTATCCTTAGGGTTGGTACCCTTAAACATTATAGCTAGTGAAGTTTTTATTGTGAGGTTGGATTAGGATAGTGGATCTTAGTAGCTATTCTCACTATGGTTTTTCCCATATTAGGTTTTCCATGTATATTTGGTGTTACATCTATTTGTGTCTATGATCTCCGCATGTCCTAATTTTCATTAAAATTATTAAAGGATAATTTTTTATTAATCTACTAATTCACTCCCCCTCTCAATATATTTTTTTGTTCCAAAAACATGGATGTAAATCCTTATATCTTCATAGTACACAAAATTGGTTGGAACTTTTAAGAACACACCATATTTGTCCACTTCCATCACCTTGAAAGGAAACTTCTTGTATTTTGGCCCTGGTTTTTCCACAATGTAGAAAACCATAGGTGTTCCCTTGATAAATATTTCTAAAAAAATAGGGTTTTATATGCAAAAATAAGAAATACTTGTGAATACTATTGTTAGGGTTTACCCTAAAAACCTTCTCTTCCTTAGCTCTTTCACACACTTGATATCTTTTCAATGAAATAAATTTTGATCAAATAGGGATTAAATATGCTTCACCCCAATCCTAGTCACTCTGCAATAAATACATTTCTTTATTCTTGAGACAAAATTTTAATTATCTTCAGATCCATGATCATTCAAAAAACCTCTACAAAGAGAGCATTTGCTTCAGAACCTTGAGAAAATTTCATAGTATCACTTTCCAAACATATCCATGTCACCATTAACCATTATGTTGAAGATTTCAGCATCTTATGCTTTACAGGGGTTTAAAAAGATTTGCAATTGCAACTCCCCCTGATCCATACTTTCTTTTAGTTACCAGAGAATCCATTTGCACTAGGAACAAGTACAAATCCATCTTTAATTTCACTCTCTTCCTTATTCTTATATTTATTTTTTATTTCCTTCTTTTTCTTAACAATGTCAGTCTTCTTTTGAGGAGCAAGAGGTCTTACATTCTTTCCCTTGTAGAACCTTTGAATATGTCCTAATTTATTCTAATTGTAATAGGTGATACTAGTTTGTGGAGCATAATTACTTCATCTCACATTAGATATACAATAAAAAACCCTATGAAAAAACTTTTTTGATTTGTGGTGGTAACCATAAAAATATAGAAAAGTCATAGCATTATTCTTATTCCTAAAACTACTCCTCATCATTTTACTTATGCATTCATTAGCCTTATGATCTATTTTATTGCAAGCATAGAATTGAACATGAAATGATTGAGAGTTCATAACATTGTACCTTGGATACCTAAATTAATTTTGACTTATCTTTCTTCTCCATTCAATAGCCTTATATGATTTATCTTATTACAAGAATATAAATTATCATTGAAATATTGAGAGTACCCAGTAGGACTATGCTTTCTAAATTTCTTATTATTGTTCCAGATAGGAATGAATCCACCTTCTTTCTTTCTATCTTGTTATTTATTTATATCTCTAGAGGAATTTTTCTTATAATATTCAGTGCAAACTTTCTCCTCCTTTATATTATACTTTCCTTATGCTTTAAATTTATCATATAAGTTTGCAAATGCACTAGTTATAGGAATTTTCTCTTTTTCAAAACCATTACTAGATTTTTATTTTGATGGATTTTGAGATTTAATCAACTCATTGAGAATTTAGAAACCTCCTTTTAGTTTCAAACCTTTGTCAATTTTTTCATTAACAATTTCTAGTTCTTTTCTCAAGGAAACAACCTCTTCTTCAAGTTTTGAACATTCAATAGCTTTACCATTGAGATTTCTATTCATGAAATCATCAATCCTCCTACCTTCTTCAACCTTAACTTTAAAATTATAAATTAACTCTTCTACCTCCTTGAGTTTAATTTCACATCGTTTGCCTCCTTCTATTTGAGATTTCAATTTTCCAATTTCTTCTTTTGATTTTCTAGGATGTGCCTTCAATTTGACAATTGTTTCCTCTAATTTTTCAAGCATGAACTCATATTTCAGATTTAGTGTTCTTGATTCATCCAAATATTCAAGAGCTAATTGGATTTCTCCTTCAAATTCTACCTCACAATCATCTAGATTGATGTCCCAACCATCAAGTTCTAATGACTCAAGATCTAGTTCTCGAGAAAACATATCCTTACTCATTTCTTTAGATTACATGTGTTCGAGTGTAGGATCTACCTCAAATGTTAGGCTTCTCAAAGGAACATGGATCTAATAGAAATTATTGAATACACCGAAATGTTGAGAGGAGTTTGAATCAACATATACTAAAACTTAAAACAATTCTGTTTGTAGATCAAATCACATTAACTAAAAGAAGAGAAGAAATGAAAACATGCACCACAAAAGGAAACCAATATTTTTACGTGGAAAACCCAATGAGGGGAAAACTAGAGTGAGAGTTAACTCACAATATATGAAGCTTGTTGCTTACAAAAATTACAAGGTTGTTTAAGGCTCATTTCCTAAGGACTTTCAAAATAATGTGCACAACCTTAGGGAAAGATACAAGTACCTATTGAATAGGATCACTTCTTGATAGTAGGATACATGAAAATTATAATGAGAACATGGACATGAGTTGATATAAAACAAGCATCTAGCATATGTTGATGTTGTAGTCCCCTTTTTGTATAATTAATCTATCATACCAAATTCACATAATTTATATTTAACATATTGCACAATCTCTAATAAATCAATTCACAACTATTTTTTTCTTCTACAAATACCCTTTGCAACAACTCAAAACGGTAATTAGGTTGGCTCCAAGATGACCTATAAAATGAAATGAGTGATACCACACAAGTCGGCTTCACACACATGCATTATGAAGAGAAAATGAGTTATAGATCAACACACAACATAAAATGTTCAAAATAAATTTCAACACATCGTCCAAATAAAAATTATTTAACAAGATCAACCATAGATAAAGGGAACAAGACTTTTCACCCAATCAACATCAACACTATCAAAATTGCCAACTGTTCATGTTTACACCACCGAGGAGAAACCAAAAACATCATGCAGACCAAGATGTGAATAATTTAGTCAACGAAAAACATCTCTTCAACCTTCTTCTGAAGTATCTGATCATTATTATCTAGCACAAGAAGAGAAACATATTGAACTGATGAAAATAGAGCATCTTGAATAGACTGTAACACTTCAAAACTTAGGATATTGTATTATTATACACCAAAACATTTGAGACTTCCAAGGATGAACCCATACACTTTTCTAATCATATTCCCATGTCTACAAAACCACATCTATCACTTCAGAGGAATGTGAAGCATTCCAATAATCCTTCATTAATAGTTTACTCTGCCAAAGCTCAAATTAGAACTCTATCACTTATAAATTTCACTGCAGAAGGTGTAATGACTTGAATTATTGAATATAACACCTTCACATCTTAACCATATTATCTTCTAAACCACAAGAAAATATCTTGATCTACGGAAGTCCATGGACCAAAGTACCATGACTCTGTTTTAGAGTATACACTATGAATTCCTTAGCAAAACTTCTACAACTTATCTCCATGTGTGGTACACCAAACATGAATGATGTCAGTGAAAACATATTGTAAACACATCATAACATGGGTACCTAAATTTGCATCATACTTAGACACTAGGCTTATCACCATTATTTCATATACTTCATGGCTAAATTTTACCAACAAATATCTCTACACATCAACTATCTTTGGAGTATATAAAATATTCGGCACACACATTTGACATCAATGACAACACATATTGGGTTGATATCAATGAAAAACTTATTTACAACAATTATAACTTGAATCAAGTTTTAATAAAATTAAAATAAGGTTAAAAACAAAAGTGAACTATGCATTTATGACTTGAATCATGAAAAATAATGAGACATAAAATCAAGAAAAAGAAGAGTGGGTTGAAACAATGGATAGTGAAATAAATAATTGACAAGAATGACACATGGGATATGGTTCAATAATATCATAGTAAGTAACTTGTTGGTATAAGTTAGAATATAATGGAAGAATTAATATAATAAGGCTATATTTCTAACCAAAGGTTACACTCAATAAGAAAGTATTGATTACACTTAAAAAATTACACTTTTAGCACAAACTAGTACTATTAGATTAGTTTGGGATTTGGTAACCCAATTAAGATGGGAAATTTATCAAATGGATGTAAATAGTTCCCTTTTGAATTGAAATATTGATGATAAAATTTGTGTCTCAACCTAGAGGTTTTTAAATACCTTCTAAAAAATAATACTTTTAAAGATAGAAGAAGGCCTTATATGGTCTCAATTGGAATCAAGAGCATAGTATTGTAGTATAGATACATATCTACAAATAAATATGGAATATTCATGTCTCAAAAAAGTGATTTAGATATCCTACAATTTTTTAGATGACGAGTTACAAACTACTTGCAACACTCATTAACATTGGACTTAACTTGTCTTACTTAGATGTGTTAGATCCAATGGACCCACTCCATATATATAGTTTATTTTTATTTTTATCATCTTAACTATGAATCAGCCAAATATCACTTATACCACGAGATTGGAATCTAAGTTCATATTAGAACCTAAGATAATATATTAGAGTGTAGCTAAAAGGATTCTCATATGTGTTAGAGGGACATTATGGTGTCAAATTTTAGCATTCAAAGAATAGTGTAATGATTGGCTAATATAGATTCAGATTGGGTAGGTTCTATAAATGACTAAAATTTTACTTCTAGTTACACTTTTAACCTTAGTTCTATATTATTCTCTAGGAAGTCTAGGAAACAACTAATTGTATCACTTTATACAATAGAGGCAAAGTAAAAAGGTGAAAAATTAGTAGCTTTCCAAACATAATGGTTAAGATGACTATTGAAGGATCTTCACTAGTTTTATTTTTTGCAAAAGGCCATAGTCGATATATATTATATTTATATAAGAAAAAATTACATCAAATGACAGAGTTATAGAATTGACCAAAATTAGAAAGCCAAAATTGTGCCATTTGGGAACAAATAAACAAAAGACTAACATGCACTATTTCTCCCAAAAATAATAGTGATCGGCTAGATGGATACTTATACTATCTTGAGCATTATGTACAAAAAAAATTCAATCTACAAAAATAAACATATTTTCATTCCTCCATATATCCTTCATTTGTAGAAGTGTCACCTCAGCTTTCATTAAGATCAATCCCATTATCTCCCTAGCCTTCATTTAGGTCTACAACATTTTATATTCTTGGATTGAACCTTGTAGCTACTACCACACTTTGAACATGGTGAATGTGATGTGAGAGCAATAAAGTCACAACAAAGAACTTATCTTTAATTTTTTGACCATCTAAAGCCCTAACTCTTATGAATGAAAATTAAGGACCTTGTACACTTCCCATGGGTCAAATTCTTTCAATCATTTTTTAACAACTTCATACACCACTGAATATGGCTTCTTGTGCTTTAGATAACACTTCCAGAAGATTCCTCTCACATAACCTTTCCCTCTTTCTAAGTTATACAACTGTATGCTCTTCAAAAGCTCATCCTCCCCAAGATAATTTAGTCTCACAACCTCTTCAACCATAATTTTCAATAGCTTAAGAGATTTCAAAATATCCAATGAATTAGAAAGGAAAATTGAAAGTAGTTGGGATGGAAACAAATTTTTGGGAGCATTAGGCCGCATGCCTTATTCACCAATGATATTTTTTACACTATCCAAAACACTTGGAAACAACATTTTGAATACTTGCGATAATTCAAAGTCCACCACCTCACCTAAGAATGGATGCTCCCCTACATGAGCCTAAATTGGAACCCTGAAATTCTTCAATATGTAATCCATTGAAGATTTATAATACCAAGCATAAAATGTGTAGACTACACCCAATAGTGGAAATTACCAAGCATAAATTATATACATACTACACCCAATATTAGAGTGAGACAGTCCAACAAAATCCTTCACCAAAGATGTGAGTTTCCAGAAAGGAACACCTAGAATTACCAACACACCCAATAGAGAGATCACCCACAACATAGAAATTAAACCACACAATGACCTAGAGATGTGAGTTGCTAGAAGTAGAAAAGAATGACCCAAAATTGAAACTTTACTAGAAATTGACACCACACTAATGCAAACAAAAATTTCTTAAGAAAAATGACACCCCAATTGACAACTAATCCATCTTTAGAATAAAGAAAGCTGCCTCAACTCTTCCAATTCTAAACAACTCTATAACACTAAGTTTATACAAAGAGATCCACACTACTATCAACACCAGACTTAGATATAAACCAAAAAACGTGCACTGTACATTCCTTCGAAAGCCATAATATATGCTTGAAAGTGATAATGCATCAACATTTTAAAGAAACACACATGTACTTTACAACTAATAATTTAAAATTTTCATTAAAATCACCCCCATGTACACATGCATAAGATATTTTGCAAAAATGAAATATTTTTTTAAAATCTTGAAAATACATATCATTATTGCAAAGAGTTGGAGAGGAACAAATATTTAACCAATAAAATGAAATTAAACAAATTAGTTATATTCCCTTCTCTTGCACATGTCTTTAACACAAGTATGCTAACAAGCTTTTATTTTGCAAGGATTCCCATCTATTTTTCCAACATCACGTGTGACCATTCCACACACATACACGCTACCAGATTGCCAGCTATATTTTCACCACATACTTTTTAATGAGCATTGTACAAAGACCTTGAGGTTTTAATTTCCTTGGAGTTGAAGACTCTTTCCATTATTACCAACTATATTATGATCGCTTATGTCACCTACTAGTGCTTCATTTTCCACCAACATGTTCCATTTAAATTTTATTTGAGATCTCATCCAATAGGTTATTTTTGAGTCATCCTAATATATATCCTTTTGAAATTGCTCACATCCAACATTTGCTAACATGCCAGCTACTTGATTTCCCTCCCTATATGTATGGAGAATTTGATATGCATCAAGATTTTCAAATAGCTTCCATGCTTGTTGAAGAACATAACTTATTTTCTAGTTACAAGTCCTACACTTTCTACATGGATTGACAATGAGTAAATCATCACCTTCAACCTGGAGTTTTGAAATATTTAAACTAGTAGCCATTTTCAATCCCTATAGTAATGCTTGAGCTTTTGCAAGATTATCAATACCAGAAAAAAATGGATTGAATTTACCCCAATGAGAGACCATGCATTATCCCTTAAGGATCTTCACAAGTTACATAACAAACCTATCTTGTTATATTGTGATAATAAGAGTGCTATAAAATGACAAAGAATCTAGTGTGTTATAGCAAGACCAAACATATTGAGATTCAACATCACTACATCAAAGAGTTGGTTCAATAGGAACTGATCAAGATTATGCATTGTAGTACAAAGGATAGATGGTGGATATTTTCATGAAGCCTCTAGCTTATGAAAGCGTCTAGACCCTTAGATATATACTTCAAGTTCTTTCCAATGGCCATTATGGGGGGAAATGATTGCAATAATGCCCATTGGGATTATTGACTTATTTATCTTTCTTTCATCTTTGAGCATGTAAATAAGTAATTTAGTTGGGATATTAGGAATATGGCTTTGTGTAATAATTATCACCTACAATTTGAGATTCTATATAATAGATACCCCACCTCCCCTTCTACAATGCAATTTGGGGCTTTTGTATTTATTTTTTGTGATAAAAAAACATTGTTAGTTTATTTATTTTTAACTCTTTAATATGTTGACAACTTTTATTTTATTGTAATGTAGTCTAGTAGAACTTCTATTAGTTATTTTAATATAATAATTTAATTTTGTTAATGATATAATGAAATGGGAGGAATTTTGCATTTTAAATTTACTTACAATGTAATATATGGTGAAATTGAGTACTATGATATTTTCTTTAATTTATTTGGAAGCCATGATTTCTCCAAAATTTTAATAAACATTAAGCTTAGTAATAGGATATTAGTGATATTTCAAAAAAATCTAGCCTTATCCTTTTAAAAAATCTCCTTCCTTCTTAGTTGAATGATTTATCTAACATAAGTTGTATAAACCAATGACAAAGATCATTATTT
The DNA here is from genome assembly GCA_007115665.2 of Sequoiadendron giganteum. NCBI lineage: Eukaryota > Viridiplantae > Streptophyta > Pinopsida > Cupressales > Cupressaceae > Sequoiadendron > Sequoiadendron giganteum. The sequence continues at coordinate 286,952,838 of CM021108.1, read as the reverse complement.
ATGTGAATTGGATTGAAAATATATTCAATATTGAATTTAAATCTTCATTTTGAACATGGTTATAATAATAGCTTAGATTTTTATGTTATTGATTTATCAATTTATTTGAAAAAATATTTTAATCTAATTAACTTATTGGAATTATTTTGATAGAGCAAACATATGGCCAACTATTAGAATTGAAATCTTATCACACTTCCTAAACCCATCACTTTGTTACAGTTTTACATCGATTATTAAAAAATTCAAAAAATGAAATTTGTATATTAATGAATGATCATGGGATTATAATTAAAATATATTTTATCTTAAAACTTATAAGAAAGATGATTTTACAAATAAATATGCATTATGTATATAATTTGAATGAGACCTATTTTTTGGATTCTCCATGGCATTCAAATGTGACACTTCCTCCTCCTCATGAAGACTTAAGTCCCATTAAATTTTTATACTTCCAAACTTATTGACATGGTCAAAAAATATATCAATATCATCAAAATAAATATATTTAATGCTAATGTTTGAAATTGTTGATTCATAATCACTTGAGTCACCATTACAATCTAAAACATCAACATAATAAGAAAACTAGTGCACCTTAAATGAAGAAGGCGATTCTTTAATTTCCCCTTCTATTTGATAAATTTTATCAATATAACTTGTTTCATGAGACATTGTTGTAATCAAACTTATCAATGGTTTCACATACAAATTATTAGTAGACAATATTGAAGTTATATTGTTATTATCTTCTTCTGTTATGCAAATTTTATTGTTGGGTGATTGTAGGATCATCCTAGGCCAAACAATACCTCTAAGTGGTAATGAAATTATAAAAAAATCTTGAGAAGCTTCACATGAGAATTTCAATAGGTTATCTACATAATTTGAAAAATATGTAGGAATAGAATTTGTAGAAAATTGAATGTAGTTTTTAGGCTACTATTTCTTTTCAAAAGAAAAAAAATATTTGGTGAAATTTAGAAATTTCAATGAAGCACTACTATTTTTTTTGAAAAAAAAGTAGATGTCATTCTAATCAACCTAAGTATTGTAGGAGTTAATGGTGAAATACTCAACATGAAAAGATCACCTACAAGATAACAGTAACTTCCACAAGAGAGAAATGAAAAAAAGCATGTTATGATTATGTATGCAAGATTGTTAGATTGAATATATGAAGTACATATGATTCCTTGTTTATAAAGGAAAGTTGTGAGATAAGATTAGATAAGATCTTGATATGTGTCTTAATCATGTATAATGATACAACTACCTCAACAAATATTAAATAACTTAAGACACACATATTAAATGCCAAAGGATAAGATAAGATCTAGTGACAACACTATCTATAAAGATTCCCTCCTAGGACCTAAGTGGAATTAACATGTAAATAGGACCTAGATAGGTAAAACACCTATTTACACCAGCACCCTCTCTTAAGTACAACTTAGGGAGTATTATTATACAAAAATATAAACATGGGTCCCAAATACAAGGCCATGTTAGGCACCCATGTATAGATACAAATGCAATCTCTCATAAATGAAGAAAAAGGAGAAAACTCAATGAGATAAAACTCCTACCCAAAAGGGAGAAAAGATATAATAATGCTCTCCATGAAAAATGAGAGGGAAATAACCCCATGTGAGGAAAAAGACGCCCAATAAGAGAGATGAAGAGACCATTTATTCCCCCCAATGAGATAACTTGTTACAAATAAAAATTTAAAGCACATACCTAGAGTAACATTGGAACCTTGATCCAAGCAACAAAGGAAAGATAATTTTGATGCTAGATATCTTGGAATATCTTTGGAGAAATCATAGAATCATGATAAAGCAATAACAGTTTCGATACTATGGAACACTAGAAAAATCTTGATATGGAGCAACCCTAAAATTTGAATGAAGCAACATGAGATAAAACATCATTCTATAATTGAAATGAAGTGCAAATATCAAAATTACACCTTCTGAAGTCATTATATGCCCAAGTGATCAACTATAATGTGGATATGTACAAATCTGAAAAAAAGATAGTTGGGTTTGAACCTAAAAAAAGTGCATGGATGGCATGATAGAGCTCCTCAATACCTTTCCAACATTGTAAGAATCATGAAAATCAAAGATTGTGGAAAATATTTATGAGCTTGGGAGACAAAAATGAAGATTTGATTTCAAATAGTAATAAATTCCTCCAAATAGATTTTTTTTGGAGAAAAACTTACACCATTATAAAATTCAAGAAGCCATCTTTTTGATGATATCTCATTTTCAAAAAATGACTCTTGGATCGCTAGTTATGACATTTTGAAAAACAAAAACCCAATTTGGGCATTAGGGGAGAAAATTTGGGCCCCTAGACTTTGAGCCCCCGAGTACCTATATGACCTATCAACATGGTTCAGGTTTAAAAAAATATATGCCCCCAGTTGCGGTAGAGCTGCCGAGAGTGGTAGGCCACAAGTCACACCACTTGAGGCTATAAGCCCCCCCATTGGGAAAAGCCTATGAGGAAAAAATCCCTATGACCAAGCACCTTTAGGTGATTTAAACCAAAGATTTTTTAATAATTAAAACTTGGTAGAAAATAAAATTTTGTTCCAATGTACGCCTACAAAATAGTGATGTGACCTAGAGAGTACACTAACTTGATAGTGACTAGTCAATAGATAGAGAAGTATTATGCTCACGCCTGCTATGTACAATGAATCTTGAAAGATTATCAAAAGTATTCCTTCAACTATAAAATGACTAATGTGTGTTGCATACCATATGGTACGATCAACTACGGATCCATACAGTTGTATGAAATATGTCAATGAAGCCAAAAATTTACCTAATGCCCCTAAAAAAATGTCAAAATTTAACAATTTGATAGTCAATCCTTAAGCTTTTGGGCCTATTGGTGGTAATGGCAAGGTCAAATTTGGCCCAAAGTTCCCTAAAGATTTAGCTACCTCCAAGATCTAGCAACTATAACCCTCAACTTAAAACCATTGTAGATCATTCAAAGCATAATAATTTTGATGAAATAAAAGGAAAACCTGAATTTCTCTAATGCCCTATATTCAACCATGAGGTCCTTGAAACCCCTACTCGCACCCAGGAAAATCTTCAAGCTAAAATAGGTACCTCATATCTGGGAATAAATCTACAACACTTAATATTTGATACCATGTAGGAGTTAATGGTGAACTCAAAACCCCAAAATCACATTCAAAACAACAATAACTTCTAGAAGAGAGAAATTACAGAAATATCATGTTATGATTATGGATGCAATATTTCCAGATTGAATATATGATGTACATATGATGCCTTTCTTATAAAGGCAAGTTGTGAGATAGGATTAGACACGATCTAGACATGTGTCTTAATCCTGTATAATGAGACAACTACCTCAACAAATATTAAATGACTTAGGATACAATAATTAAATACCAAAAGATAAGATAAGATCTAGTGACAACTAGGGTACGTGCAGGATCATCATGGAGAAAATAGGCCCTTAAGTGGCAATAAAATTCAGAAAATCAGAGTTAAGCAACTTGAAATAAAAATTTGAATAAGTTATCTATATTATTTCAAAAATATGTAAGAATAGAATCTGTAGAAAATTGAATGTAGTTTCTAAACTACTAGGTTTATTTAAAAATAAATAAAATCTATTTGGTGAGAATTTGGAATTTCAATGCAGTAGTACTTAAATTTTAGGGAAAAAATAAGAAGTAGGTGTCTTTTTGACTACCCTAACCACAATAAAATGATAATATTTTTTTACAAGATTTTAGATATAAGTAGGGGACTCATGTTCTAATGTGATGCATATTTTTTTATAATTTTTTTCCAAGTGAATAATTAATTATGATTTTTTTGTTACAAATTTTAAAAAATATAAAAACTCGTATGTCTAACCACCTTAACTTGGTCAAAAATTTATGAAATTCATTTTTTTTTTAATCCTATAGTATGCAAAGCATAGAATGTGACACATGTTTCAGATTCAAAAAATGTGATATCGTTTGAAAGTTATAGATGCTTTTCAATCAGCTTATCAATCATGACTTTAGTCATAATTTTTTTAAAATTTTTTTATTAGACTACAGGAATCGGGTAGCACGACCCCCTATAAACTATAGTGCGCCTAGTAAAAAATTTAATGTGACTGGTGGTGCTAGCCGACACGCCCTCCGGTACCACGGGAGTGGGGGAGACTAGACCTCGTGACCAACCTCCTGTAACAGGAAAGATTTAGCCAACCGAGCTAGGGTCCCCACCCCAGGGACTTTAGTCGTAATTCAAATAGAAAATGAATAATAGTTATTTATTAAATTCAAAATAAAGAATAATTTATATTGCTGGAAAGTTGAGAATCTCCTCTAAAAACCCTTTTCATTTCATCAATTTTGCGTAAAAAAAAAGTTGTGAGCCACATGGGTCATCATATCACTTAGATATCGCCACATTTTGGCCCATCATGATCCTACACATACCCACTAACACTATCTAGAAAGATTCCCTCCTAGGACTTAAGTGGACTTAACATGTAAATAGGACCTAGGTAGGTAAAACACCTATTTACACCAACGAGTATGAGCCTAAAAATAATTAAGTCTTTAAATATAAGTAAAGAAAACATGCCTAGATGTGATGTATATATATATATATATTTGTAAGTAAATAATGGTTATAAAAAAATTACTATGATTTTTTAATAATATAAGAAGTAATTTTTTTTCCAACCTAACTTGGTCAAAAAAATATGAAATATAATTTTTTATTTTTTTAGCTTGTAACTAATGAATTATAGAGTGTCACACATCTTTAAATTTTGAAAAAGGTGAAACAAATTGAAAGATATAGATGTTTTTGAATCAGTTTCTCCATCAAGATTTCAAACATATTGTATGTAAAAAAATATTAAAAATCACCTATTAAATTTATAATCAAGAATATCTTATATTTTTAGAGTATTTTTTATTAGATAAGAAGGGGAAGGGCCTTGATCTCGTGGTTACAAAGTCAGAACAACAAAAAGAGAAACAGACTAGGAAAAACAACACCAACCACCACTAGGCCTAAAAAGGCATGCAAGCCAATAAACCTGAATTGCAACCACAAAACCATTATCAGCATAATCAAAAACAAAATACCCATATAAATTCATAAAATGGTATGCATACCATTTATGATATTAACCAAAGTCTAGTAGGTACAAAACCATAACAAAGTTATCAAGAAATAGTAGTCTGGGACAATACTACTAAGCACCGAAAGTTTCAGAGCACTCATTTGACCAAAGAAAAAAATACCCAATTTTCACCAATTTGGGGCACAAAATTCCTCCAAGTAGGGTCATCTTCAACTTTCAAAATAGACTTTAAAGTCAACAAAATAGGCCAATGGGCCACCCTCCAAGTAGATAAAAAATAGCTAGAAACAACAACCACCCCAAGAGTGGGTAAGGAAAATTGTACTTCCAACTCATACAAGCAAGATTAAGAGGATCTTGAAAGCCAAACCACTAGAAAATAGTTAAGCCCACCCGTAATCCTTGAAAGAACCATCCCACATCAAGCCTATTACTTAGAGAAACCAATTCAAAATCAGAAAAAAAATTATCACTGATGGGGTAGAGAGCCCCCATCCACATACTTGCCTCTCCACCTTTATAGGAGAAAGTATATCCTAAAAGAAAAACCACCCAAACAACAACACTTGTAGAACACCAACCCCTCAAAAAGAACACCAACTCAGGGTTTGAATCAAGAGTACAACCAACATAACAATTTTGCAAGCCAACCATCAGGTTATAAGAACAACAACCTTTAACAGAAACCACCCCTTGGGTGGCCAAGACAACCTAAACATCAAGGAATATATGAAGTAGAAACTTCCAAAAAACAACACCACTAAACAATAACTCCTAAATAATTATAGGTCCAACACATCTAGACTCCCTACCACAAATTGGGAGTCAACGAGAAAAACAAAGCATTGAGGAGCCATCGCCAGTTTAAAGCACCACTCGGCCCAAAACACCAACTCAATATTTACCTCAATAAGAGCGAGCTCCCCTCTACAAGAGATGATGAAGTGGGGATCAAAACTACAACAACCACCAATCTCCTACAAAAACATGCTCCACCTCAAAAGGAACCAATGGAAAGAAATGGAACAACCCAGTACAACAACAACAACCATCTCCGCCTCTATAGGATATGGCTCTACCTCAACAGGAGCAATCTCCACCTCCATAGGAGATCCCAATTGTAAAACCTAATAGGAATTCAACACTCTAGTAGTAAAAAAACACACCTCATCCCATGGCAACATGAGCTTCAAGTATAATAAATAAGCAATATGATGTAGCTCAATAACCACCAAAGAGAAAGCACATGCCAACGACCTTAGAACCATCAAGAATAATATAGAATGAATCCACAACAAAAGAGGAGCATCCCAAACATCAAAGAGGACCACAAAGGAATCCTCACACACTAGATTCAACCTTTCCTCAGCATCCTTGAAGAACATCAACAAATCATTGAAGATCACAAACAAGAAAGAAGAGATTCTTGAAACAAGGGAGTCCACAACATCCTTGAGAACCATCTACAAAATTACCAAAAAAGGAACCAATAATCCTTCAAAGGGGACCTCAAAGGTGACCAAGTACCTCAAGTTCAACATATTCGAAGTAGTTTTAGTAGTAGCACCATTTGAAACTAGCACAACCACCTCATTAAACAAACCCCAAAACTCTTGAAGAATAAACATAGTGCAATTAACATAAAAATTATAACCCTTAGGAAAAGTATGTTTGATGGCACCAAAGTAGGATAGAGGCATCAAGACCAACCAATAAAATAGAAAGAAAACCACAATATACTTTACGACGTTGAAAGTCAGAAAGACAACCATAACCTTGAAACCTATAGAAGAAATAACATGCAGCTCCAAAATAGAAGAACCAAAGCACAAAACACCCACCTTGAATAAAGAAATACTGAGCATTAAAAGTCCATAAACTCCAACAAGACTAGAGTCCAAAAATAGGACAAATTCAACCATAGCAAGAGCAGGAAACACACTAATCACACAACATAGCAAAGAAAATAGCCACGTGTGAGGAAAAAAAACCCCAAATAGAGAAAAGGGGACTAACCAAACCTCATCGCACACCAGGAGGGGGAAACTGATCACACAAAGTCCAACAAGAAAAAATGACAGTAAATCATTAACCTAGGCTTCTATGAGCCAAGCAATAGAGGTGATAAAAACCCCCATAGAACTAGGAGACCACCAAGAAGAGACCAAATGGGCCACAAAAATGAAGAGACACCCCTAGGCCTCAAGCAAACACCACACCAAAAACAAGGAATCTACAAACCAATCCTTTGAAGTCACTGACTCTCCCACAAGGAAAAAAAGTTGTCGGGAGAGTATAAGACACAAAAAATGTTTCTATAGCACCATTAGCCTCAAAATATCCTCATCATCCCTAGAGATTGAGACACACACCCCAACTATAATAGAGGCACTATACATAGCCACACAAGACTCTGAAACAATAGGAAGAGCCCGAACAAAGAGAAGAAAATGATAAGAGACTCTCCCCCAAGCACCTAGCACAAAGAAACACCCATGACAAAATCATAAAGGCCTGCAAGGCTCCCTAACCACCAGCAACAACATAGTAAACCCATCATCCTCTAAATCAGAATCACTCTCCTTTGTTGAACCAAAGGATTTCAAAATCCCACTATGGATAGTCTTCCCGCTCTTGCTCTTACATAGCTCCATTCAAAAATAGTTTTATTTTATTGTGTTTGAAAGACTTTTCCATTCTAAGAGCTTGAGCTCCTTTTAGACATAACCCTACATTTACTTTCCTTATGTCTATATTGTTTAGACTTTATTTGTTACACCATTGTCTTACTACAGTAATGGGCCTAAGCAATTTCTCCACTAAAGAGAACGGTTCTATAAAAAAATATGTTGGGAGGATAAAAATAATTTGTTCTCTAGAGAAAAAATTTAGATATTCTTTCTATATTTTTAGTATGTTGACTAAACAAATCCTTTTCATTTCATCAAATTTACAACAAAGGGTGAATTCATGAAAAGAGGATGAAACCTCTAAACATTTTTAAGTAGTATAAAATTCAAGATTGGCATTCCTAAGCCTAAATCTAATGTAAATTCATAAGGAGAAAAAAATGGAACTGATTTTTTTCTAGAAATAACATTTTTTCTTTTTTAGATAATAGATATCTGTTACCTATAATTGCTTAAAATAATTCCATATTTTAGGTAATGGATGTCTATTTTCAGATAACATTTTACACAATGGATATTCATTTTATCTATTTTGAATAATAGGCAAAACAAATTTGTTGGGGTTGATAATTTCTCCCACAAATGCTCTAGTCTCAAGAAAATTGTGATATCTATGGATTGTAGAAAAAAGCATGATTTTCTACACTCATGAACACAAAATTTTATTCTATTAATCATTATGGTAATAGTTATTTTTTTATAACGGTTAGTAGTAGCAATTATAGAGAAAAAAGGAGGAAACTTCAATTTAAGAAAATGGAAGAAAATAGAGAAAAAGATAGAGAAAAGAAGAGGATTGAAGGTGTAGAGAAAGGGGATTCACTACTCATGAGTCTCTTTATTCTCAAGAGAATCCCAAGGGATGAAATTACCTAAACTACCTCAAGGAACAAAGTGAGAGATTCAAAATTAGAGAGTAGATCACAAAGGTTTTTTGGACAAACTGACAAGCTCTCAGCCAAAGAATGATAGTGTGGAAAAAGGATGACAACGTGGGGCACCAAAGTACCAAAGGTGCATTGGAATCTCGTATGAACCAAAATCTAAGTTTATCCCAGAAAAAAACTAAATGAATTCCAAATACTTCTTAACATCAATATTTTAGAGATAATCCTCATAAACATCATATCTTTTCCCGCTTCCCTCTCCTCTACCTGCGTTTGAACTTCATGTGTGCATGGTGGATTTTGTTTTGGGGGTACCCAATGGTCCCCCTTTGACCCCCTTGACTTGGGCACCTCACTTTCGGTCCCGTTTCCCTCGGGTACCACTCCTGCGGGGAAAATGCTTTCACCTTCGGGCCTTTCGAAGACCTTTGCAATCTCAGGCGAATCTTCTGTGTCGATGGTGGAGATCTTTCCAGTAATAGGCTGGAAGGATGTGTTATCCAATGGAAAACAAGTCTCTTCCATGACCCCTCTTTTACCTGAGGTTGTCACGGCTTCTAGGATGGATTTTGACATTCTTGATTTAGTCTGTGATAGGATTCTCTCCTCCATTAAGAATGTTGTGGTGGGCAGATTTCTTTCTTTCTGTCCAATGGTGGATACGGTTCAGAAATGGGTGGTAGACAAATGGCATCTCAAGGGTAGTGTGAAGATCTACATGATGGCTAGTGGTATTTTTCTATTCAGATTCACAGTTGCGGAAGGCATGGTGATGACTCTTTCAATGGGTTCATGGGTGTATGGGAAACATAGCCTGGCTATGTGTCGCTGGAAGCTAGGTTTTGACCCTGCTATAGACTTGATTAAGTTAGCTCCAATTTGGGTGTGGTTGTCAGGCTTACCTCTTGAGTATTGGGATGAAGTAATTTTCAAATGTATTGGGTATTCGTTGGGTCAGTTTGTCACCACTGACTCTATTACCAAGTCAAAATTCAGGTTAGTCTTTGCTAGATTATGTGTTAACATTTGTGTTGATAAAGTCCTTCCGAACACAGTTAAGTTGTGCTCTAAGCTTGGTAACTGGAAACAACTAGTGTGTTATGAAAATGTTGTGGTCTACTATCAAAAGTGTGCTAAATTTGGTCACCTTATCTCTGACTACAAATCTTCTTTCAATCGGAAGGTTAAGGTTGACTATACCTTGGAGAATATTACACCTCCTACGGGAAATTTTACCTATCCGTCGGAAGACTCTGAGCTTATTTCTCTGAGTGTTGCACCTTCCCCTGATGACCCTCCACCTTCACCCACCTTTATTGAACCACCATCTGACCTAGTCAACCCCAGTGCTTTATTGGAGTCTGTTGTTAAACCCTTGACTATCCAGATGACCCAGGACCTTGGCTCTTCGATTGTTGATCCTCCGTTTGCAGTGATCTCTGTGGGGACTTGCGAGAAAATGATTGAGGATGGTGAAATCTGCGAAGAAGAGAGCATCAGAATGGTTGATGAATCTATAGAAAGTATGGGGGTTTGAAGCTTGAGAAAACTGTAGAAGAAGGGATTTGGACAATACCAAAGAAAAAAGGAAGGAAGAAGAAGGTAGATGTAGGAGGTGATTCAAATCCAGGTAGGCCCTCCTCGAAACTCACTAGGATGAGAGAAACGAAAAATGAGATTGCCCTGGGTAAACAGAGGACATTGAATGTGTCCTCAAAAAAAGGTCAGAAATGATATTTATATCATGGAATGTTCATGGGCTCAATAGCTCCCACAAACAACTTGCTTTGAAGAACTATGTGTTGGAACATAAGATTGATGTGTGCCTACTACAAGAAACCAAAATGATGAAGGCAAATTTTGATAAAATTGCTAAATTTATATGGCCAAATGCATCCTATGTCTATAGTGATGATGAGGGTACTTTAGGGGGTTTGGCTGTGCTTTGGAACCCATCAAAAATTTTGGGCTCTGAACTATTCCACTGTAAAAATAGTGTGGGGGCCTTGTTTACCTACCTTGGTGAATCCTGGTCTATAATCAATATTTACACTCCTAACCAGAGGAATGCAAGGAGTACATTGTGGCATGACCTTGTGGTTAAAATTAATTAGAATAGGGGAGGAAATTGGCTGGTTCCTAGAGATTTTAACTCTCCTCTCTTTCTGTCAGAAAAAAGTGGTGGCCTATTGGATTACTCTGACAACATGTCTAACCTGGCTAATTTTTTGAATTCTTCAGGTTTAAATGATATCGATCTCATGGGTCAAAAATTTACTTGGTCTAACAGATGCTCTAGTGAACACCTGATTTAGGTCTGTTTAGATCGTTTCCTCTGCTCTCCCCATTGGACTAATGCTTTAGATGCTAATATAATAACCCTACCTAGGATGGTCTTTGACCATAACCCCCTTTTCCTAACCACTAATATTCATCCTTCTGTGGGTCCCATCCCCTTCCATTTTGAGATAATGTGGAATTCTCACCCTAACTTCAAAAATAAAATTGTTGAATGGTGGAATATTCCTATCCATGGCTCTCCCATGTTCAGGATTTTTTTCAAACTCAAACATATTAAAAACATGGTTAAAGGATGGAACAAGAGTGTGTTTGGTGATGTGTTTTAAAAAAAAAGTTGTTAGAAGAAACAAAAAAAAATGGAGGAAGGAGATGACAGTCTGTGGACTCACAACCAGGAAAGAGGAACAAGGATGGAATGGGAACGGGTTCTCAAAAAGGAGGAATTTTTTTGGAAGAAAAAATACAGAGTCCAATGGTTGAAGGAAGGTGACAGGAACACCTCTTTCTTTCATGTGTTAGCCATCAAGCATAGGAAAAGGAATCAAATTTCTCAATTGAGTGATGATTTTGGTGTGGTGATTTCAAATCCTACCCAGATTGGCCTTCAAACTACTAACTACTTTCAGGAGGATTATTCAGCCCCAACTGAGGCGCCAAACCCAACTTTGGACAATGTGTTGCTCAACCATCTACCTACCACCATTTCCCAAGAAGATAATAAGGGGATTCTCAGTACTATTTCTCAGGAAGAAGTTCAACTAGATACCTTTAGCATGGGGGTTTCAAAGCCTCAGTCCTTGATGGTTTTCCTCCTGCCTTCTTTCAGATATTCTGGTATATTGTGGGTGGATACCTCGTGCTAGTGGCCAAGGATTTCTTCAAATCTGGTAAAATCCTTAAACAATTGAATCACACCTTCATTTCCCTTATTCCTAAGATTGAAGAGCCTCAATCCATGACTGATTTTTGGCCCATTAGCCTATGTAACACCTTTTATAAAATCATTTCAAAGATTTTAGTGAATTGTATCAAGCCCCTTCTAGATAAAATCATTAGTCCTACCCAAAAGGGTTTTGTCTCTGGGTGCCATATTCTTGATGCTACTTTGACCACCCACGAGCTGCTCCATTCTATGGATAAATGTAACTATGCAGGGATGGCCCTTAAACTAGACATCTCTAAAGCTTATGATAAATTTTTATGAGAATTCATCCCAAAGGTTTTGGCTAAGTTTGGGTTCAACAATTCAGTTATCAAACTCATTATGGAGTGTGTTAATACTATTAAGTACTTTGTTCTTGTTAATGGGTCCCCCTTTGGGTTCTTCTCTGCTGGAAAAGGGATCAGACAAGGCGACCCCCTATCTCCTTATCTCTTCATCATGATTTTTGATGTGCTCAGCAAGAACTTTACTAGTCTACTGTCAGAAGGCTCCATTACGGGCATTAGAGCGATTTCTTCCTTGGAACTAGTTATTGTGCAGCAATTTGTGGATGACACTTTCCTTTTTTGGAAAGCCTTTATGGTGGAAGCCAAGAAATGGAAAGCATGCCTTAAAAATTATGCCTCATGTTTTATTCAAAGTATCAATTACAATAAAAGCATGATTTATTTCTTTAACAACACACCTAATATGCAAACTAGAGTGACTGTGGTTCTGGGTTGTGTTAGTGGGTCCCTCCCCTCGGTTTACCTCGAGCTCCCTCTCATGGTTAAGGAGGTTACCCTGACTTCTAGAACTCGATTCTAGAAAGAATCCAAAGAAAATTGGCTGGGTGGAAAGGCTCCATCCTAAGCCATACTAGCAAACTCCAATTGCTCATAGCAGCCCTTCAAGGTATACCAACTTATTTCCTTTCCATATTTAAGATGCCTATGTACATTGCTAATAAGTTTGAAAAATTCAAAGGAATTTCCTCTATTCTGGGACTGAGGATAAGAATAAAATGGCTCTGGTAAAATGGGAAAAGATTAGTCAGGCCACAAATTGTGGTGGCCTAGGAGTTAGGACAATTGTCAACACTAACAAGGCACTGATGACCAAGGTTGGTTGGGATCAGTTAAGGGACACTAAGGATTAGTGAAAAATTTTGAATTCCAAATATCTTCAGGACAAGCCTTTGATCAATTTCCCCTCAGAGTCTCACCCCTAGGGCTCCATGGCTTGGAGGAGCATCTGCAACACATAAGGCCTACTAAGGAATGGGATTAAATGGAAAATGGGCAATGGAAATCAGATTAGATTCTGGGAAGATACATGGCTAATTGATACCCCTCTAGTTTGTTCTGACTTTAGGACTCTTATGGGATTGGCTTAGAGGTATGTTGGTATCCATATTAGTGATTATGTTTATGGACCCCCTAGGGCTAGGGCTTGGAAGGACCTAATCCTCTATTGTCCCCTGTCTCAAGACCTTTGTTTTTTAGCTCAGTCCCTCCAGGAGATTCTCTCTATCACCAGGTTTCCCTCTTATGACAAAGAAGATAAGTTTTTTTGGACCTTTGACAAATAGGGGGATCTTTCTATTAGGTTGGCATACAAACTGTTGAAAAACTAGGGTACTACAGAGGAACCTTGGAGGAAGATATGAAACTACCACATGATCCCTAAAATAAATTTCTTTTGGTGAACGACCTACCATAACAACACTCTTACTCGGGACAATTTGAGGAAAGGGGCATTTTATATTCCTAATAGATGTTTACTTTGTAAGTACAGGGAGGAAACTATCAGTCACTTGTTGTTATATTTCCCAATTTCTACTGAAGTTTGGTGACTAGCCTTTGAAAAACTGGGAGTCTCTTGGGTTATGAGTAGGGATCTCTTATCCTTCATCCTGGGCCGGAGTGGTCCCTATTCCCATCCCCTGCCTGATGAAATTTGGAATCAAGTTCCTCCTATTTTGGGTTGGTTTATGTGGAAGGAGAGGAACAACAAGGTCTTTAGGAATATTGAGAGGAATCTTAGGGATGTTTTTGGCATTGGTGTCTGGCTCATTGAGGCAAACATATCCCTCTTTAATGGTAAAATACTGGAGAAGGGACCTCTTGATTATGAAATTAGAATGGCCAAGGCTTGGCACCAAGGGTTAGTGGCTAACTTGTTTGACAATTTGAAATCCTTAGCCAGGAAAAATACCAGATGGGAGCCTCTAGATAGAGGTTGGTTTAAACTCAACTTTGATGGGGCTGCTAAGGCCAACCTAGATAGGGCTAGTATTGGTGGTGTGATTAGAGACCCTGAGGGGTTTATGGTTGCAAGATTTGCTGGAGGTATTGGTTTCTAGTCTTCTATTGTGGTGGAAGTCCATACACTACTGATGGGCCTCCAAATTTTTTTCTATCTGGGGATTACTAATCTCCACATTGAAGGAGACTCTAAGTCCATTACTGATGCTGTGAATATGGACAAACTAATTGGCTGGAATACTAAGGATATCTTGTTGGACACTAGGTTCCTTTTATCCAAACTTAGGGTTAAAAAAGTGACACATGTATTTAGGGAGGGCAACCAAGCAGCGGATGCCTTGGCTAATCTTGACACTTGCTAGGGCTACTCTAAATGTTGTAGGAGAATGGAGAAGATACCGCCAAAAATTCAAGATATCATCTTGAGAGAACAAAGCAACCAATTATCATGATGAATTTAAATCTCTGGGTGTTGGGTGTTGGATGGGGGGTCCACTTGATTATCTTTTAGGTTTGGTGGATGAGTGCTAACACTGAGATGGCTGATAGGTGGAGGGATTCTAACTTTATGGCTCATTATGTGTTTAGAGATCTTTAGGTGCTGAGTGTTGGTTGGGGGACCCAATTGTTTGTCCTTTGGGCCTGGTGGATGAGCTCTATTACTGAGGTGGCTACAGGTGGTAGGTTTTAAATTTTAAGGCTTGTAATGTGAATAAAAAAGGCACCTTTATGAAGGGAATAAGAAAGTACGTGACTTTGATGAATTTGAGAGGTCGTATCATGCAATCTCTCCTCTTTGGGATTGTGTGATATCTTATTTTAATTCATCATAGCCTCCGTAAGACTGTGAGTTTAAATACTGATTTGACCCCTCATTATGAAGGAATGCTTCCTTCTAGCACCTTCGTGCTTGCTATTTTAGCATGGGTCTCTATCTACACTCATAGGAATGTTTCTATTTTTAGCCATATGACCAACTTGTCTTATTTTTTTCGTGCACCTACTCCAAGGCTAGGGAACCTTGCATGCCCGCCATTTCTTGTTTAGCTGGCCACAATCTTCCCAAGATCCACATTAACTCCATTATCAAGTCACCCTATGGTGATTTTCCCTTTTGTGCATGTGACCTACATGCTGGCGTCATTACCCATCACTTCATTTCTCGCCTAAATGACCACTATGTGATGAATATATGTTGCCTTGTTGGCTTTTAGAATTTGTCTTCTACAAACTCTTTGGTTTTTTGTGTAGGTTGAAAGTATGGGTGGTGACTATGTTCGAACTGAGCTGGAAAACTGTGATGAATTCTGGAAGAATCCGTTAGTTTGGCACATTTGTGCTGAAGGTGGAATTGCTCCTCTCATGGAGATTTTGGTTGGCCATGACCCTAATTTGTTTGGTCAGTTTGCTAATTCGTGGAAGGATTGAAGGGTCATGATGGGTGGTATTTCTTTTGAAGTTAGTGAAGAAGTTATCATGTGGGCCACTAGAATGTTGTGTACTAGGAAAAAATACCCTAAGAATACTAAGAAGCTATACAATGAAAGCTTGAAATATTTCTTCATGGGGAACAAGGAACAGGTGTGAAACCAGTCGGGTTTTGAGTGAGAAGCTCTTCCAGAGCCTTGGGACCAGGTGTGCTTAGCGTTGATGAAATATGTCACCTTGGAAGTTAGGTTCAAAACCTATTTCTTCTATGATTTTCCCCTATTAAATCATTTAAGACATAAAATGTTGCTTAGCTTTCCCTTCTTTTTGCTTATGGACCTAGAAAAATTTGTCAAGAAATGCAAAGAGCTAGCTAGCCTTAACCCTAGTGACCTCTCGCCTCTTTCACTCCATTAAGGGCTCATCCTGAGACTTTACCACTTACACTTGGCCCTTTGTCCTTCCAAAGCCATCTTGGCTATGTGCATTGATGAAATCAAACCCTTGACTTTTGTGAACATTTCCCCAGCTAAGTCAAAAATACCTCCCCGAAAATCCAACCTAGGTACTGTGGGAAACCCCAAAGCTAAACTGGCTACCAAGAAACTAAAGGGAGGGTTGGGTAATGCACATGCTTGTGCAACGGACAACCTCTATGAATTAAATTCCACCCTGAAAAAGTCTTCCTACAAGGCCAACACTACCAAAAAAGGAAAGGATGGTAAGAAAGGTATGTCAGAGCTGATTGTGAGGGAGGGGAAGGGAAAGAACATAATAGGAAAATATTCTAAAGGAGATATTTTTGTGGGAACCACGGTAATGACTAGTGGGGAGAACACCATAAGGAGATCTGGGAGGCTGGCAAAAAATATAAAAAGAGACAGATAATTGAGGATTCGGAGGAGGAGCAGTCTGACAACAAAGAGTATAAGGAAGAGGAAACTAAGGAAGATGAGGATGAGAATGTGGAGGGGTCATTTACCCCAGAAGACATCAAGTTACCAAAAGAAACCTTGGCCTCTCTTTCTTCACATCCCCTAGTTGATGAGTCTGAAGAGATCTCGAGGACTATGGACTTTGGGGAGGAGCCCTATGCCTTGGAGAAGAAAATGGACACACTCAACAAAAGGTTTCATGGATTGACCCGCTTCACAATGAAGTTGGGCCACTTCGTCACTAGCACCCTATCCACTATTATCAAGGAGTTGGAGGGAAATGATGGCCAAGAGAACAAAGACTGGGTTGGTGATGATGCCATGGACCTCCTATTTAAAAACTGGGATAATGCCATTTAGTTGTTGCCTGCACCGATGTTCTGACTTTTGGTTGCCTTTCTGTGGTTTTGGTGTTGTTAATGTGTTGTCTTTGTTATTTTTTCTATAATGTTATCTTTTTAGACTTATTCCTTTCTTTCCCTTGTGGCTTGTTGTGAAGGGTACAATGCCCTATAAATGTTGCTTAAATTTTCAAAAACTAAACGACTTCCAACAATCAAATTGTTAAGCACTTCTAGAGTATAGGAAAATAACATAAAGTAATAGAACTGGAATAAGGTAAAGTAAATGATAGAACTAAAGGGGATAGAGAAGGAAAATTCTCTCAACAACCCAAGTAATGAAGCCTCTAGAACATGAATATCTTGAATACTTGTATATGTAAGATCGAGAGAAAAATTTGGGGCTATATAGGGGTTTGCCTCAGTCAAATCTCTATTATGGTGTTCCCACCTCCAAAGATAGCCAAATAGATAGAGAAAGTGAGAAAAGTAATAAAATATAAAGTGATAAAATTAGTCCCTGCTCAAGAAGAACCTGTATCACAAGACAAAGATGCAATTGATAGCGGGTGTGAGAGATCCCAAGATTCTCAAAGGAACAAGGCACAAGGTGGATATCACATGCAAGGCTTAGGAAGCCAAGGAGAAAGATAGAGTTGTCAAAGCCAAGAGAGTTGCAAAGGGTGATGAGAAAACTTTAGAGAATGTTGTTGTAGCAAGAAATGGAGTTGTGCAAGCTTGAGAGAGAAAGAGAGAGGAGCGAAAATGCAAGACAAAGAGCTAGGGAGATCCAGTAGAATCAGATGATTTGAAAAGACCTATTTTAAGGGGAAAAGAGTAGGGAAAATAAGGATCTCGAGCTATTACAAAGCATCCTAGGCCGTTACCATTGAAAAAAGGAGCTGAAAAGTGGCAAGGAACTCAAAAATGATCATTTGAATGTTGAAATGTCATAGGACACTAGCACTATGTGGGGGCATTCATGCGACATGCTAGTGTCTAGACATGTCATGCTACAAAATGACAAGAATGAGAAAAGTACAAGGTTTGATGCAAAAATGATGCACAAAGGTAGCTACTAAAAAGGGGTCCTAAGCATCCTGAGAGGAGAAAAGGTTGATGTAGGGGATAAAATGAGCCTACACAAGTACTAAGGGAATGGACACTAAAGTGGATACGAGAATGCATGTGAAATTGTAAGGGGTGTAATTTTACGATATTAAATTTTCCCCCACTTTAGTCAGCATATGAATCTACACTAATATGCATGCTAAAGGAAATATACTAAACATAAATAACATCATGATGCAAAAAGGATATTTTAGAGGAAGTAGACAACCCTTCAAACCGAAGAAACATTCCCCCAGGCTGAAGACCTACAAAACAAACACATTAGACAAGAGATATTTTCATAAGACAACAATGTTATAACATAAAAATCCATTACATCATGAGGTTACAACATGAAATCATGACACAAACATAGGCACACAATGAACTAAAGGATTTGAGTTAGCAAAGTGAAAAAGACCTTGATGTAGAAGGTTGTCTCATTACCATGCATTGTCCCTAAATTAAAAACAATAACACATAGAATAATTCTTAAATGGAGAGAAGAATGTAAGGATTGGTTTCTTTAAGAGAAAAATACATACAAAAGATAGGGAAACAACCAATACCAAAGAGAGAAAGAGGTATATACCTAGGATAAAGAAGGATATAGATCTATGATCTAGTATATACAATTGAGAAGAAAAGTGATAAGATAATTTAAGAGGGGAATACAAATTCCTAAGAGATGGATTTACAGGTTTTGTCTCCTGGGGAGGGTTGAAAAAATGTGTTGTAGATCTATAGACCTACAAAAGGTGAGCAAAAGGCTTTGTAGGTGCTCTCTCCTATAGAGTTCAATAAAAATATCTCATAGGATGAAAATCACTTTACAAATCCTTAGACTTGGAAAGGAGGTGCCCTAGGTGCTCAATCCTAAGGGAAGCCCAATTTCAAAGGCTTCACAGAGTCTAATAGGCCCTTATAGGTGCTCGTTCTTGCAAGGAAAGGTTGATTTAAAGGATATCTATAGGTTCTTGGTCCTATAAAGCAAGACTGGTTAGAGAAGCCTATGGCTACTACAAGCTACATTGAAAGAAAATCATAGAAAAGATAGGTATAGTCAAGTTTCTCCAAGCTATATTCCAATGATTTCATTTGAAGGAGAAGCTTTCAAAGGGGCTCCCTCAAGAGCCCTTCAAGACAACAAGGGTCCGACTCAAGGGGATGCTCCAATTGAAGGATACACATCTCCAAAACAATTCATCACTACCCCTAGCATATAAGGGAGGAGAACCATGCAAGATACTATATAAGGGAGGTTGGAGAACCTCATGAGAAAAATTCTTAGAATGGATAGGATAGAGGTAGACCTCGATATCACTTGTCATGAAAAGGTGCATCAACAAAATGGAAGAGTGATGACACTAGAATCATGAAGTTATTTTATTTTATCCCTCAAGGCCTTACATTCACTAGTGTAATAGCCATGAACTCAATGATATGCAAAAAACAAATGCTTTGATTTATCATGCTTATAAAATTTCTTATGTGTAAGAGGAGGAAGAGTAATCAAGTGGGATTTGAGAAGCCTCAACAAAATATGCTCTTTCTCAAATAAAGAATGAGGAGCAAGAAGCAACCCTTTCTCTTTTGGATAAGAGCTTGCTTGTTCACAAGAAGAAGACATGAAGATAGTAGATAATGGTGAATGAATCAATCTGGGAGAATGAGGCTAAGCAAAAATAATGTTGACATCCAAGCATGGTTTCTATTTAGACTATTCATTTGAGCAACCAAGACCCAAATTACATTTACAAGGTACACATTCTATAGGAACCTGAATGCCTTGTTCGTTATGCCCACAACCTTTACATCCATATCCATATATAGAGACAAGTTTAAATCCAGGCCCATAATGTGTTTGTAAATCTTGAGAAGGAAGGTCTTCATAGAGAGCATTATTCTAGCAATGGGTATTATACTCTTCTACGAGATCACCATCAGCATTCTTGACACGACTACCAACATTAGCCTTTTTAATAGAAGCATGATCATCTTCCTCAAAGGGAGGAGGATCAACATTAACAACATTATAATTTGTGTTCACATTATCCCGTGATATAGAAGAATAACCAACATTTAAAGTGGGTTTGGATGATATTATTAGAAGGACTAAGTGGATCAGGTCAACTTTATATTCTTCAATGAAGGATTATGTAAAGTCTAAAGAACTCCAATCATCACTGAGACATGCATTCTTTTGAGAAGGATTAGAATTAGGATTTATCACTTCAGAAGGATCTTCTCTAGGGACATTTTCCTCAAGGGTATCCTTTGTAATGGGTACCACTGGAGTAGACATTGAAACATTGAAAGACACTAAAGGGATAAGAGCAAGCACAACTGAAGCCTGACCGACAAAATCCATCACACATAAGTGTATAGAATCAAGGTAAACCTTGGCTATGACTACTCAATTATTACAAATGAACTTAATAGATTTATGCAAGGTAGATGGGACTGCACTCATAGCGTGAATCTATGGTCTACAAAGGAGAAGATTATAAGGTAAATTTTCTAACATACCATATACAAGGGTGGGTACAGTAATGGTTCCCAACCTTAAAGGAAAGACTATCATGCTTAAAGGTTGTTGACCAACATTATCAAACCCACAAATAATAAGAGAAGAATCAGCTAGAGAGGAAGAATCAATATTAATTTTAGGTAATAAAACCATGCTACATACATTGAGTGCTAAAACAACATCAACAAGAGTATGTCTAATGCCAATCTTATTAAAGTTAACTATAATCATTAAAGGGTCCGCTTGATTCTACATATCTGCAGGTGGAAATTCTTGTAGATATCATTGTTTAATTTAGTGAATCCATATGAATATAAGCCATCAATAAATTGACATCCATTGGCCTAGTAGAGGTAGGAAAGAGGATCTTTTGTAAATCTTCCTATAGAATAGCTTGATAAATTGGAGTAGACTGAAGCAAGTCCCCCTAGTGAGATCTTGGCTAGAGTAACACAAAGTTTCTCAACAAGATCATAACCACCAAACACTTTAGTTGTAGGTTTAAGTGCTTGAGGAAGGCTCAATTGAGAAGGTGGTAAATAAGTAGGTTTATTAACATTAATTTTATTGTTTCTAGTATTATAAGTATGGGCTATTGCTTTATAAGAGGGAGGCTTAGAAAGATAAGGAGAATCATTATCAAATGGAACACCATTAATAGAACAAATCCTTTTAGGAGAAGGACTAGCCGAGATTAGATAAATAATAGGTCTCTTAGGCCTCTGAGGGGTGGTAGAGACATAGATTATATTTATGAATTCCTTACAACCTATAGAGGAATCATTTGAAGAAATATTCTCAACATCCATCCTTGGAGGATCCAATGTGAGAGGAACTTAATCATTCATTAATGCATCATCTCTAGAAGAGAGTTCATTGGAATGAAGAGAGGGTAGAGTAATATTAATAAAAGTATCAATGATTTCATCTTCTTGCAACAAAACATCCTTCAAAGTGGGGGGAATTTCATGAGAAGTATCAAAGATACCAAGTGACACAGGAAAAACCAAGTCACCATCACATGCATAAAATGGAACATCATTAACACTTTGAATTAAATTAGATACTGAACTAATAAAAGAGGATATTAAATTCATTTTTGAAAATGATAAGTTAAATATAATAAAAAAATTCTAAACAAGTTAGATGAAGATTGGCGGATCACTTTGAAAGTAATAAATGGGGTTCAAGGCATCACCTCAAAAAAAATTTGGGGAAGGTGTTTTCACATCAGGTTCACCAAAATGTAGAGAAGGGGGATTCAATAATCATGAGTCTCTTTATTCTAAAGAGAATCCAAAGGGGCGAACTACCCTAAAATACCTCAAGAAAAAAAGTGAGAGTTTTAGAATAAAAAAGAGTAGATCACAAAGGTTTTCTAGACAAACTAATGAGCTCCCAGCCAAAGGATGGTAGTGCGAGACAAGGATGACAATGCAGCATGTTGGAGTTCTAGAGGCATGTTGGCATCTCGTATAAACCAAAAATTGAGTTTATCACAGAAAAAACTAAATGACTACCAATAATTAAACTGCTAAGCACTTCTACAGTACAAGAAAATAACAAAAAATAATAGAACTAAAATAAGGTAAAGTAAATGATAGAACTAAAGAGGATAGAGAAGGAAAACTATCACAACAACCCAAGTAATGAATCATCCAACACATGAATATATTCAATACTTACATATGTAAGATCGAGATAAAATGTTGGGGCTGTGTAGGGGTTTGCCTCAGTCAAACCCTCATTTTTGTGTTCCCATCTCCACAGATAGGCAAATAGATAGAGAAAGTCAGAAAAGTAAGAAAATACGAAGTGATAAAATCAATCCCCACTCAAGGAGGAGAACCTATATCACAAGAGAAATATGCAATAGATAGGGTACATGAGAGATCCCAATATGCTCAAAGGCACAAGGTATAAGGTAGATATCAAGTGCAAGGCTTAGGAAGCCGAGGAGAAAGATAGAGCTGCAAGAGCCAAGAGAGTTGCAAAAGGGTGTTGTGAGAGCTTTAGATAATTTTGTTGTAGAAAGAAATGGAGCTATGCAAGCTTGAGAGTGTAAAATATAGGAGAGAAAATGCAAAAGCAAGAGCTAGAGAGATCCAACAAAAGTAAATGAATTGAAAAGACCTCTTTTAAGGGGAGAAGAGGAAGGAAAAGAAGCTTCATGGGTTGTTACAAAACATCCTAGACCATTACCACCAACAAAAGGAGCTTAAAAGTGGCAAGGCACTTGGAAATAGTCATTTGAATGCTAAAATGTCACAAGATGCTAGTGTGGCACATGAACGTACATGCAACGCGCTAGTGTCTAGACATGTCATGCTACAAAATGAAACACATGGGAAAAGTATAAGGTTTGATGTAAAGCTGATGCACAAAGGTAGCTATTGAAAAGGGTCCTGAGCATCCTAAGAGGGGAAAAGGTTGATGCAGGGGCTAAAATAAGCCTACACAAGTACTAAGGGAATGGAAACTAAATTGGATACAAGAATGCATGTGAAATTGCAAGGGGTAAAATTTTACAACATTACATAAAGAAAAGGTATGGTGGATACTCATGAAGGTGAAGGCCCTTATTTACCATCAAGTGACATATAAATTGAAATTTTTAATATTGAATATAATGAAATTCTTGATAAAAAATAAAATTTACCATGATATTAAAAATGAAAAGATTGAATGTTCATGAAAGTGAATATGTTGCAAAATATTAAGAAACACCTATTAATAAGGGTAATATAATAGAAAAATATAAAGAAAAATGTGGACATATTCTTGGATGTTATGTATATGAACCACATGCTATTGAAATTACACTCCATAGTTCAATTATTCATAACATTGATGAAATTCATAACACACATGAAATAATGAAAATCAATCTATTTCCAAATTAAATAAGAAGAAAGGACCTTTTCCAATAAGAAAATAAAATCCCACATCCATAATTTTTTAAGGAGCCCAAAAATATATTAGAACATCCAAGAACTCCAAGATGGTTACTTAAAAATGATGAGTACATAGTGGAAAGACTTGAAGGAAAGTCGTTGTCATGAACCATTTGGTTGTAGGCTTGAAAAAAAATCATTGGATACTTTGCAAATAAAACATTAACCAAATAATGATATTTTTTTCTAAAATTATTAAATAAGTACAAAATGATACCTTTACCATATAAATTTGAGATTTAGGTAAACAAATTGTTCAATAAAAATAAAATTATTGTTAAAAGTCCTTTTAATACACTCAATTCTATTAGAAACGAGAAATTAATAAAGACTTGATTAATGCGGCATAATTTTTTTGACTTAAGTCTAAATCATAAACCATTGTCAAAAGCACAAGCATTAAGATCAAGAATACATATTCCTCTTAAAAATAATAATTGACCTTTCATTGGTAGTCTTCCATGAGTTGATAAGAAGCTAATTAATAGTACAAAGGATGAAATTAAACACATTTCACACTCTAACTTTAGAGTGTCACCCAATGTAAAATATATTTTAAAATTAAGAATTGGTGATCAAAACCATACACCATATACTAAATATTACTTTCAATGGAGCCAAAAAACATTGTACAAATAATTTTTTGAAACACATTCAGGTTCTTTTGGTTGGTTGATAAGGGGATAGTGGGGGAGAAATTCGATTGTTAGAGAATCAATGAATCATCAAATATATGTATTTTTTTTTTGTTGCTCATATTCAAGTATATGGACTATTTGGACACAAGAAGTAGATTTTTTTTATCGAAGTTGTATTAAAGGTGAATAGGATCAGTGCAAATCAAGTGAGTGGGTATATATATGGATTCCATGACATCTAACCAATTTATCTCAATATATTAATCTTTACTCAATGACATGGAGAGTTTAATTGACTATGAATATATTTTATACCTTTTACAACTAGGTTATATTTATGTATTCACTAAACCAAATTTGAATGGAGAGGGATCAAACTATTAGTTTGTATGATGTGTACAAGGGAAAAAAACTAACAAAGTCTATGACAAATGATGATGGTTTCACATATCCTACAATATTAGTTGTTATTGCTAGTGTTGCAAGTATGAATGTGTATAGTGGTGTTGTCATTAATGTTGTCGCTGATGTCAACACAATTCAGGTTGTTGTAGTGAAAGGAATCAAGTGATTGTAGGTGGTACATGTATGGTTGAGATATTGTAGAGATTTTGTGAGTACATGGAGCTATCTTTATGATGTTGCAGGTGTGCTAATATGACGAGTTATCAAGTTCTTTTGAGAAAGTTAATAAATAGTGAAGACAAAGTTGTGTGTGTGTTCTAAATGTGCTCCGGTAATGTGCTATGCATTTCTTCTATGTTGATCCTATGCTTGTGTAGATTTGTAGTTTTTTTTATGGACATCCTTGGGTGATATATCTCGAGTTATAGCTTTTGGATTGATGAAGAGTAAAAGTTGTATTCACCGTTATGTGAACTAGTCTATCAGAGTTATTTGTTTGTGGTTTGGGAGAAATGTTTTTTCTTTTCAATCCTTTGATGGTTTGTCTCAGATCATACAAATCTAGAAGAAGGTTAATAATGATGTTATCCATGTTCTAGAAAAAGTGTTCATCGCTTTGTGCTTGGAAAGACTTCTTCCAGAGCTACTATGAGTGTTTGTACAGTCTGATTCAATTATTGTAAAGAGTTCTATATATGAAATTCATTGCAATTGTTGCAGAAAAATCTGAAGGTATCTAAGAGGTTTTCTAGTGTATGGTGAAGTTTTTTATGTGGTCCGCATCTTATCATCTTGTTTTTAATGTGTGTACTTTAATGTTCATTGGTGTTTTCATTAGGTTTGGTTGACCTGATGTCTACACATTACACAAAGGATAAGTATCAATTAAGGAAGTGTTTGATTGATCCAATATGTTGTTTTGGTTCCTGGTTAAGTATGTACTTGGTTCACTCTCATTCTTATCCACCACGGGAATGTTGAGTCACCAACCTAATTTAAATTTGTAAAATAAAGAATGTGTAGCCGACCTTGGAGAAATTTTCTAAGATCGAAGATGGTATAAATATAAGTCAAGATGTTGTGAATTGCGTGACACAAGTGTGACAAGTGTGAAACAAGTGCGAGAAGAAGAGTGTGCAAAAGTGAATCAAGGAAACAATACTTTAATGTGTTTGACTCTTGAAAGTAATGAGCCAATGGTGTTTGCATTTCTCTGATCCAGGTTGCGAATGTGTGGAACCTATTGTTGTGGATTTTTTGTTATCTATCTTTATCTGCAGGTAGTGAGCCTCCCTTCTAGACATTGAGTTCTATCTATAGGAAGTGAGCCTTGTATCTAGATAGTGAGTCCTATCTTGGGTAGTGAGCCCTTTGGTAGTGAGCCTTTGTATTCGGTTTTGCATTACTATTATATTGTGAGTTAATCCTCACCATGGTTTTTCCCTTATTGGGTTTTCCATGTAAATCTGGTGTCTCTTGTGTTGATATTTCTTTCTATTATTTGCATTTCATGCTCATACTTAATAAAAAATTAAAGTTAATGTGGAGTTAATAATTGTTTGAGAATTGTGAAAACTGATTCACCCCCCATCTTAGTTGTCTTGTGCATTTCAAAAATTGGTATGAGAGCTTTGGTTCCTCACAGAAGAGCTTAACTGCTTCAGGTAGATTTGATGGAAAAAAAAAATTCAATCCCTGTGTTTGATGGATCTAACTATAATGACTGGAAAGTGCAGATGAGAGTTTACCTAATCTCCCTTGGATTCAAGACTTGGAAAGCTATTGAGACTAAATATGTCGAGTTGACAAATAGTCCTTCTTCTACAAATGAGATTTTTACCTATGAGGAAAATGAAAAGGTAAGGTATGCAATCTATAGTGCTTTATCTAAGACTTAGCAGACAAAAGTTATTTCATTAGGCACTACTTATGAAGTATGGGAAAATTTGAAAGATATCTATAAAGGAAATGATAGAGTCAAATTATCAAAGAAGCTAACAACAAATCATAGATATGAGAACTTGAAAATGGAAGAAGGTGAAGACATTGCAAGCTACTTTCAGAGAGTTGATATTGTAGAAAATGAAGTCAAAAATCAAGGTGGTACTCTATTAGATGAAGATGTAATAGAGAATATTTTGATGACCCTACCGAAGATTTATAGCGACAAGGTCTTAGCTATTGAAGAAGTGTATGATCCAAATAAATTCACTAAAGAAAAACTATTTGGCACCTTGACTACATTTGAAATAAGGAATTTTGGAAAGGAAAAGGAGAAAGAAGAAACAAACTTCAAAGAAACTAAGACAAAATATGATCTAGATAGTGAAATTTCAAAGGAGTTGGAAGAAAACTTCACAAGGAAATTGAAGAAAGGTACCGGTAGGTACAAAGGTATGTTACCTTTTAAATGTTTTAGCTATGGAAATATTGGTCACTATGCTTCAAGATTTCCAAATAGAGCCATACAAAAAAATAACAAAGCTAATAAAGATAAAAAGGATAGAAAGTTCAAGAAATCGTATTATGTTAGAGAAGATGCTAAATTTTTTGATGATGAGTCTAATTTTGAGGATGATAAAGATGAATTCTTGTTTCTACCCTTGGAGAATAAAATTGTGTCTACTAACCATGGAAGATGTGCAAGGGAATGTGGTCCATAAAACAAGAAGGATGAGATGGAAGGTACTTTAGTTATTGCCTTTCATGATATATAAGATGAAGATTATTGGGTAATTGGCAATGGTCATTCAAATCATTTGACTGGAGACGAAAGTAAGTTCACTAAACTTGAAAAGTATGATGGAGGATTAGTCATGTTTGGAGATGATTCTAGTGCAAATATTGTTGGAAAAGAAACAATTAGTTTTGATGAAAAACATGGTACTAATGATGTCTACTATGTTAAGGGCTTAAGGAATAATCTCTTGAGTGTTGGATAAATGTGTAGCAAAGTATTTCAGCTTGTGTTCTAGGATAATACCTATGAGATTAGAAAAGGGTTCAGAACTATGGTAGTTGCAGGAAGAAGAACACATGAAAACATTTATCAACTCAAGAGTGGTGATGGTCAATGTTTTGTGTCCCAAGTTAATGAAAGTTGGCTATGGCACCAAAGGATGGGACATGTAAACTCTAAAAATCTGATCATGATCAGTTCAAGATGAGTTTTCAGGGATCTTCCTAAAATTACAAAGCCTACCAATACTATTTATAGAAGTTTTCAATTAGGAAACAAACAAGATGCAACTTTAAAGGAAAAGTATGATCATCTCCAAAAAAATTGGAACTGATTTGGTCCCACAATAACATGAAGTCTTAATGGTGATAGGTATTTTATGCTTTTGATTGATGATTATTCTAGAATAACATGGGTTACTTTTCTTAGGGAGGAAGCTCAAGCTCTAGACATATTCAAAGTGTTCAAGGCAAGGGTAGAGAATGAAGTGAACCTAAGAATCAAATGTTTAAGGTCTGATAGAGGTGGAGAATTCACTTCTAGTGAGTTTAATACATTTTGTGAAGAGCATGGTATAAAGAGACATTTTTTTGCTCCTAGAACTCCTTTGCAGAATTCAGTTGTAGAGAGGAAGAACCAAACTATTCAAGAGGGTGCAAGGACTATGATGAAAGAGGAAAATGTACCTAATGTATGCTAGAGAGAAGTGATCCATACTATTATTTACAATCTTAAGAGAGTTTAGATCATAGGTAACAACACAAACACCCCTTATGAACTGTGGATTGGAAAGATTCCTATTGTTAAGTACTTTAAGGTGTTTGGAAGTAGATGTTATATTAGAAGAGATGATGAGAACCTTGGAAAGTTTGATGAAAGATGTGATGAAGGTATTTTCATTGGATAGTCAACAAATAGAAAATCATATAGATGCTACAATAAAAGACCAAG
The DNA here is from genome assembly GCA_007115665.2 of Sequoiadendron giganteum. NCBI lineage: Eukaryota > Viridiplantae > Streptophyta > Pinopsida > Cupressales > Cupressaceae > Sequoiadendron > Sequoiadendron giganteum. The sequence continues at coordinate 286,924,357 of CM021108.1, read as the reverse complement.
GAAGATAGTTGAAAGTGAAAATGTAAAAGTTAAAGATATGCATAAACCAGTTGAAATAAGTGAAGTTGAACTTGATGAACTCATCTATGGACAAGTAGAAGAAGTGAATGAGGAATAGAAAGAAAATATTGAAGAAGAAGAAGAAGCTTTAGAACCCGCTCCTAAGACTCCTAACTATGTATAGAAAAATCATCCAAAAGAACAAATAATTGGAGACAAAGGAAAAGGTGTAACAACAAGAAGTAAAGTGGTAGTAGTTGAGGTAAATTTGTGTCTACTTTCTAAGATAGAACCTAAAATAGTATGTGAGGCATACAAAGATGAGAATTGGATTAGATAAATGAAAGAAGAGTTGCAACAGATAGAGAAAAATCAAACATGGGAATTGGTTCCTAGACCTATAAATAAGAATGTAATTGGTATAAAATGGGTATTCAAGAATAAGTTGACTGAAGATGATGAAGTAGTGAGAAAAAAAGAAATGCTTGTATGAAAGGTTATTCACATGTTGAAGGAATAGAATTTGAGGAGATATTTTCCCAGTAGCAAGAATGGAGGCCATCTAGATGTTCTTGAAATTTTCTACTCACAAATATTTCAAATTATACCAGATGGATGTTAAGTCTCCATTCCTGAATGGAGAATTGGAAGAAGAGGTGTACACGGAACAACCAGAAGGATTTTAGTTATTAGATAAATTGAACCTGGTCTGCAAGTTGAAAAAGGCACTATATGGACTTAAACAGGCTCCGAAAGCATGGTATGCAAGGTTGGACAAATATTTGACACAACAAAGGTTTAGCAAAGGCTCTGTAGATAGTAATCTCTATTTCAAAGTTGAAGGAAACAAAATGTTGATAGTGGTTGTGTATGTCAATGATATTATCTTTGAAGGAAATGAGGATATGTGCAATAAATTTGCAGATGGGATGCAAAAAGAGTTTGAGATGTCTATGATAGGTGAGTTAAATTTCTTCCTTGGAATCCAAGTGAATCAAACTGATAAGGGCATATTCATTTCACAATCTAAGTATGTTAAAGAATTGTTGAAATGTTTTGGAATGGATGATTCCAACCCGGTATGTACCCTATGGTAACTAGATGCAAATTAAGTAAGGATGATAATTCTCCTAAATTTGATCAGAACATGTACAAATTCATGATTGGTGGACTGTTATATCTTACTTCTACTAGACCAGATATCATGCATGTAGTATGTTTGGTTGCTAGACTTCAAGAAGAACCCGGAGAAACACATGTTATAGCCATGAAGAAGATATTCAGATATCTAAAAGGAACTTTAGATTATGGCCTGTGGTATCCTAAGGATACTAATTTCACTTTGAATTCTTACACTGATGTAGATTGGGTTGGTTGTGTGGATGACTAGAAGAATACAAGTGGTTGTGCATTCTTTCTTGGAGGAATATTGGTTTCATGGTTAAGAAAGAATTAGGATTCAGTTTTTTTATCCACTATAAAGGCTAAGTATATTGTTGTAGCATCTTGTTGTACACAAGTACTTTGGATGAAGAAAACATTGAAGGATATAGGTGTGATGTGTGATGATCCTATCCCTATCTTCTATGATAATACAAGTGCAATAAATATTTAAAATAATTTGGTAATGCACTCAAGGAAAAAGAATATATCTATCAAATATCATTTCTTAAGGGAGAAGGTGTTGGAGAATGAAGTCAGGCTTGAATATGTGCCTAAAAAGGATCATGTTGTAGATATATTTACTAAGTCTCTTCTAAAGGATACATTTGAGTATCTTAGGGAGAAGTTGGGGGTTACTACCCCTCCTTCCTTAAACCAGGTGCACATGGAGGTGCATCAGTCTAGTGGATCTACAGATTCATCATCTGTTTGGACTGATGATTAAGGTCTACTCCTTAGGGGGAGTAGAGAGTATCATTTTTGATGAATGGTATGTGTGTTGTCATGGGTGCACTCCTAAAGGGAGGTGATTAGAATTTTATATGGCTGAAGAATCATGAAAAAAAATAAAAATTCCATTGATGTCAAAGGGGGAGAGAGAATCATGTGAAAAAGCCTATCTATATTTGAAATAAATTAAAAGGGAGAAAGAGAATCTTGTAAGGAGAAGAGATTAAAAAAATGTTGTGTAGGCTATCTAATCTAAAAAAGAGACTAGGAGAGTGTGTATGTTGTCTTTGACGGTTTTCACATCATGTGTTGTCATAAATGACAAAGGGGGATATTGTTGCAAGTATGAATGAGTATGGTGGTGTTTCCATTAATGTTGTCATTGATGTCAACATAGTTTAGGTTGGTGCAGTGAAATAAATCAAGTAATTGTAGGTGGTACATGTACAGTTGAGATACTATAGAGATGATGTGAGTACATGGATCTATCTTTATGATGTTGCAAGCATGCTGATATGATGAGTTATCAAGTGCTTTTGAGAAAATCAATAAACAATGAAGATAGAGTTGTGTGTGTGTTTTGAATGTGCTCTAGTAATGTTCTATGAATTTCTTCTATGTTGATCCTATGCTTGTGTGGATCTGTAGTGTTGTTTATGGAAATCCTTGGGTGATATATCTTGAGTTATGGCTTTTGGGTTGATGAAGAGTGAAAGTTGTGTTCATCGGTATGTGAACTAGTATGACAGAGTTGTTTGTCTATGGTCTGGGAGAAATGCTTTTGCTCTGTACTCCTCTAATGGTTTGTCTTAGATCTTGTAGATTTGGAAGAAGGTTGATAATGATGTTATCCATTTTTTGGAAAAAAAATTTTAGCTTGGTGCTCTGGAAGGCTTGTTCCAGAGCTACTATGAGTGTTTGTATAGTCTGGTTGGACTGTTGGAAAGAGTTATGTATATGAAAGTTGTTGTAGTTGTTACAGATGAATTTGAAGGTATCGAAGAGTTTTTCTAGTGTATTGTGAAGTGTGTTATGTGGTCCACACATTATCATCTTATTGTGAATGCATTTACTTCAATTTTCATTGGTGTTTTCATTAGGTTTGGATGACCTGATGTTTATACATTACACAAAGGATAAGTATCAATTAAGGAAGCATGTGATTGATCCAAGATGTTGTTTTGGGTCTTGGTTAAGTATGTATTTCATCCAATCTCATTCTTATCCACCACGGGAATGTTGAGTCACCGACCTAATTTAAATTTGTAAAATAAAAAATGTGTAGCTGACCTTGGAGAAAGTTTCTAAGATCGAAGACAGTATAAATACAAGTCAAGATGTTTTGAATTGCATGAAACAAGTTTGAAAAGTGTGAAAAAATTGTGAGAAGTAGAGTGTGCAAAAGTGAATCAAGGTAGTATTACTTTAATGTGTTTGACTCCTGAAAGCACTGAGTTGATGGTGTCTGCAATTCTCTTATCAAGGTTGCGAATGTGTGCAACCTGTTGTGGTGGATTTTCTGTTATCTATCTTTATCTATAGCTAGTGAGCCTCCCTTTTGGACAATGAGTCCTATTTGTAGGTAGTGAACCTTTTATTTGGAGATTGAGTCCTATCTTGGGCAGTGAGCCTTTGTATCTAGTTTTTAATTACTATTATATTGTGAGTTAATCCTCACCATGGTTTTTCCCTTATTGGGTTTTCCACATAAATTTGGTGTCTCTTGTGTTGATATTTATTTTTTTTTATTTTCATTTCATGCTCATACTTAATAATAGATTAAAGTGTATGTGGATTTAATAATTGTTTGGGAATTTTGAATGAGATTGGTGACAACTAATTCATCCCCCCTCTTAGTTATCTTGTGTATTTCAAAAACTAGGATTTGGTTGTAAACATATATGTCTAAAATGAATGGAATACCTAAATTTGAAGACTTTGAGAAGCACAAAAACCATACTCATGTATTCACACCTAGTTGTAGCAACAAATGTTAAGTTATTAAAGCATCATGAAAAAAATTTAAAAAATTATGGATAAATAGTAATATTGATCATGACGTAATGTTAGATACTTTGAAGGTAATAGATGGCCTGTTATATATTATTATGTCAATCTTATGGCCTCTTGAAAGGATTTTTTCCAATTCATAATTTTTATGATGACCTACAAATCATGTGTCATAATTTCCTTGTTATGATGACCTACCCATCATGCTATTGTACATACCTTATGATTACCATTGTACATCACTTAATGGGGTTTTCTAGAGTTTTCATGAGGTAGAGTGAGGTTGCTAAAGTGATTCCTAAACTTAGCATGAAAATCTAAGAATAGTCTTGAAGAAAAATTAGACTTTTGATAATAAAAATTCTAATACCTAAGATGCTGACATAAAATAATTTAAATTATATTCACAAGTACACAAGAATGAATTAATATGTTATGAGATTATAATGACTATATTTTTTCCTTATGAAACCTTGTCATTATCATTACCTAGGTTATCAATAAAGATATTTTTCATGAAACTATTGTGTCATTAACCCAACAAATAATGTTTCTTACAAATCATGAAAATTTTGATGCTTTGTCATTTGTGGTTGTAGGAAAAAAGTAGTTGATGAAGATGATGCGATAATAAATCACCATGAAAAAATACTTTTGAGATAATGATCTCCTATAATTTACCCCTTTATGATCTAGTCCCTTGTATTTATGGTTGTCCTCTCTACTATTATAAAAATTTAATGGCTAACTTATTCATTATTTCATCCTTATTTCTAGCCTTATTTTTGTCCTCTCTATTGTTATAACTATGTTATTACTATCATGAGTGTGCAATGGTCATACAAACAACATTTTATGTATTTCACACAAGGTTGGAGTACTTAGATATTCTTGTGAGGTTGGAAACAACATCTTATGTATTATATCTAGACCATGATTGTACTATGAGAATAATGAGGTTGTGATGGTAATACATCTGCCATTCTTGATTTATTATTAGGTTAATATTTTTTTCTTAAAAATATGTTAATATATAAAGGTAGATTTTTTAGAGAATAAAGCTATTATATTGAAGGGATTGAGACCAACAATTAAAAAAAATAGATTTTATTATGTAGACATTTGATATTTTTTCTAAGGTGATATCTAAGGTATGATTTTAATTAGTGATTCTTAATATTCCATCAAACTTCTTATCTCAAATGTTAAGTTAGTTGTATTTGATAATTATTTTTTAAATTAATATAAATGTAGATGTTTTAGAAAATAGAGCTATTGTATTCAAGGAATTGAGATCAATTGATTATGTATACACATAAAAATGGTTGGGAGAATCTAATTAATAAAATATGACTTATTTGATTAATTATCCTAAATTCCTCTACTATTGAATAAACAGAAATATTTATTTATATAGTTCAGGTTTAAATTCACATTTAAATTCTTCTAAATTCCTCTATTATTTCATCGTAATTAAATAAACAAAATTAAATACTTTGTTTTATTTAATAAATCAATTTCCCCTATTTTATTCTATCACATCAATCTTAATCAATTAAAGGTTAAACACTTTATTGTTTAAATATCATATTCTTGTATTTTAATTTAATAAACAAATTCTATACTTTGTTTTATTGAATTATTTATTCCATTTTTGCTAATTTAAATAAATAAAAATATTTAAATAAAGGCATAAATCAAATTCCTCTATTTACTCAACTAATCAAATTAGATATTATATGTCTAAATTAATTGATTCAATCTTCACGAGAAGCTTTGGAGAAAAATTGGAGACAAATTGGAAATCAGTCTCTCAATCCTCTTCCATCAATTCTTCCTATCATCTTTCCTAGTGTTTTCATGGGTAGGAACCATTCCCAAAATCTTGTCAATCTCCTCCATCTCTCACCATTCAATCCTATAGATTGAATCCAAGCCTCTACTTTGCTACCCCTGTGCAAATCTGTTGTCTGGAAATCTATAGATATAGCCTTCTTCAATAGTAAATGAGAGCCAGAATCCAACTTTGTGCAATCTTACTCTATAGAAATAGCATCAAGCATCAAAGCAATAGCATCAATAGCATCATAGCTTTAGAATTCATGATCATAGCTGCATTTAGTTTTTTGTAGCTTTCATTTACCAAATTCATGTCAAGTTTAGTAATCATCATATAGGATTAGTTTCCTGTATTTTGACAACATCTCGTTCTCTAGATTGTCATTTTAAATAGTCATATTGCTTACACGATCTGAGAGCCATAGTGATTTGATAAATCTTTGGAGATAGAGAGAAATATGATGCTTTCAAGAGTCTTTTTGTTTCAATTAGATTAACTTTGATTAATTCTCTTGATATAATGTTGTATTAAGAAGTGTTTACTTACTGTTTACTTATTCACACTTACAATTTGGCACCCACTATGGGGCATAACCCCATATTTCACAAAATTTTCCTGAAAAGTGTCGCACAGGTTTCTAGTGTGTTCATTTTAGCGCGAGCGAGATATTTTTTGGCACTTCCGACGAAAACTATAGTGCTTCTGAGCTCTATTTCAGCACTTCCAAAAAAACTATAGCACTTTTGAGAACTGTTTTAGCACTTATGAGGAGGAAACTATAACACTTCCATGATCTATTTCAATGCATCGGTCACCTATTTCCAGTACATCTGATATAGCGCTTCTATGAAATTATATGGTGCTTTGGCAAACTGTTGTAGCACTTTTGACTATAGTGCATCTAATACAAAACTATAGCACTTCTATTTTCTATTTCAGCGCTTCTATAACTACTTGTCTGGATCTGACATGACCACAGCCAAAATTTTATTTTGATGCATTTGGACTAAAAAGAATCAATCCTAGGGTAGTCACTTGATTTAAAATTTATCAATCCTAGGATAGACATCACACATTTTTCTATATTAGTTAAAATTGACACCATGACTTTTGTGAAGAAAAATCTTCACATAGAATAGAAAAATTTATCTTTTGGGCTTAAAATAAATCATTACTTGTTGTGCTTGTGTGGTGAATAGGTTTATGTTCTCCCCTTAACTGGGTGATTAGAGTGCCATACTCACCCTTTCCTTTTCATGCAATTTTACGCTTTTTTTAGAACCTTTAGAAGTCCTGTCGTAGTGGGAAAAAGTAGTCATCCTATAGGAACAACCTAAGTGGGAATGCCTAAAGCCAAGGATTCCAACCCACTCTAAACAAATGTGATTTTTTGATGAAAGTCCAACTCGACGATAGTGTGCAAGATAACCATCCCTAAAATCTTTGTTCTAAAGATTGGGAGGCCTTCTGAGGGAGTTTATCATTTGTCGCACCGCATGGAAACCCTATCTAAGAACCATAGCATATTATCTAGCTAAGTCAGTAAGCAAACATTGTAATACTCGTAGTGCAAGGGGAGGGAAGAATCTTCCCCCAAGACACTCACCCTATAATTTCCAAGGATCGTTTGCTCAAGGGATGAGAAATCCAACTTTGAGTACACACGTAGAAATGACAAAAACATGGGCACCCTGTAGGGGGTGACACAGCTGTGTGAGTCAACGCAATTTTAAGATGTGGGTTGTTGAGTATAACGATGACCTTTTTGACTTTAAGAGTGAGTCAAAGTGTATCTTTGTTAAAACAAAACCTATGGAAATTAATAAGGACTATTCGTGGTTCTTAAACATACACTATCTGTTCAAATTCTAGGACTAAAAAACAAAAAAAATATTCTACAATTTGCTTGCTATGTTTTCAAATCATTGTAACTGAGATAAAAGATCATCCTGAAAACCACAAACCAAATCAAGCTAGAAAAATTCATGATTCAAGATTGGAAATCCAAATTTTTTGTCAAGAAATCCATCAAAGTCAAGAAACCCAAGAGACCACTTGGTTACCAAAATATTTTGAGAAGAAGATGTTTCTTGTATCAGAGTAGAAAAATCTTGCTTCATCATAGAACTTTCATACATAAGTATCACAATTTCGCTAGGGGTTATACTAGTAAACCTTAGAACATCTTATTCACAAGCCTTTTTCCAAAGGAGAGCTCCTACACAATATTATAATCATATTCAACCCATATGTTAGTCTTACATCATTCTTCCATCCCACAACCAATGATAGAATACTCCACCAGGCCAGATCAAATACCATGGCAGAAGAAAATCCTTGGAATAGCTTACATCAAATTGACAAAAATGAAATAACAATAGAAAACATACAAAAAACGCAACAAGACCCAAAATTCCATAAATTTATGGAAAATATCTTAGAGCAAGACATGGAGAAATATCTCCTAATGCTAGCTAAATCAGGTGCCAAATTTCCCAAAGACTTCGATGTCAATCACTTAAAAGAAGCACCTAGAATAAGTGAAACAAAAATACCACAACACACACAAGGTGTAGATCTAGTTGTTGCCTTAAAAAAACAAATTTAGAACTTACAAAAACAACTACAAGACATGACAAAGGGAAACACAAAAAGGTATGCATTACAGGACATTTTTCCTTATCCTTTTGACCCAATAGTAGACATGATACCTTTTCCTAGACATTGTGAATTCCCAAAATATGACAAATACAATGGTAAGATAGATCCAATTGATCATATAAGGGAGTTCAAGACCATGAGCCTAGAGTTTGCACAAGAATAAACTTACCTAATGAGGTTATTCCCAAGAAGCTTGGGAGGTCCATGTATGGAATGGTTTTCCAAACTACAACCAAGAATATGAAATTTTGAAGAGCTCGTCAATAGGTTCATATCCCAATATTATTTTAACATCCAACATGATGTCATGATAAAGGATCTCTATAACATGAAGCAAAAAAAATGGGAGACATTCCTATCCTTTTTACAATGATGACGACAACTATTTGCTAGGTATCCTCACTCCGTACCCGAGGAAGAAAAAATGGAGTTATTTATAGACAATTTGATGGATGAGATGAGCTATAGACTCAAATTACAATGTCCTCCTATATTTGAAAAGGTGATTGAAAATGGCCTTAAAATCGAAGAAGCTTTGGTCAAACGAGGGGTGATCAAACACTACAATGAAAAATCAAACAACACCAACTCCTCAAATCAATACAACAACACTGACAAACCAAAATTCTAGCCAAAGAACATAATTACTGGGATCAACAAAACTGCAAATGATTTACAAAATGCAAAGCCAGTTTTTAACTCGACAAAATCTACTTCAAAGACAAACCAAAACAGTGATCAAAACATCAAGTCAAATATCAATCAAAATAATGGGGACTCAAAACCACAAACATATCAAAAATCATCAAACTGGAATAGATTCACGCCATTAGGCCAAACATTGGAATCAACAATGAGGAAATTTGTTGCAAGTGGTCTTATCACTATGCAAGAAGAAAGATTTTGCAATCCAAAAGTCAAACCACCATGGTGGAATGACGTAGATTATTGTAACTTCCACAACAATAAGGGTCACAAGATAAATGATTGCATGGAATTAAAACACATAGTTCAAGATCTGATTGACAACAAGGTATATGTAGAGGGACACCAAAATAACAATGATCATACAACCTTTAAAGCCCCTTTACCAAATTACGACAAGGGAGCATCATCTTCTACAAACAATAAAGGTAAAAATTTCAATCATGTTTAGGATACCACGATCCTTTATCTTACCAAAGTAGAAAGTGATAATGTCGCTAGTGATCACATAGACAACAACAAACCAATGAAATTATACCTCTGGATCTAATCCCGAGAATACAAGTCTCTGACAATCAAGTAAATGTTTTAAAAATTAGAGAAAGACAAGACTATCAACTAGTTAATGTAATGACAAGGGGGTAATCCAAGGTAATTTTAAAGGGAGTTGTGCCTAAAAACACAACTCCACCTCCAAGTAAATACAACATTGTCGACCAACTTTAGAAAATTCCAGTGCAAATATCAATACTTGAACTCCTTAAACTATCACCATCACATAAGGAAGTTTTAGAACAAGCACTTGTTGCCACCACGGTACCCAAAAATCTAGATTTTTGTCAATTCTAGCCTATGATGGGACATTTGACCACACCACATTATCTATCATTCTCTAAATAGGATGATGTGTTGCATAATCATCCACATAACACTACCCTCCATATTGAATTTTTGATCCACAATCATTGTGTTAAAAGAGTCCCAACAGATGAGAGAAATGGTTTGAACATTTGTACTTTAAATTTAATCCATGCACTAGGGTATTAAGATAATGTTATTGATGCCCAAAGAAAAATGACAATAAAGGCTTATGATGAGGAAGAGATATCTTCTAAAGGACTAATTGTTTTACCCATTCAAGTGGGACCGATGATGAAAAATATAGCATGTCAAGTACTAGAAAAAGGGTTAACCTACAATATACTCTTAGGATGTCTGTGGATTCATGAAATGCAGGAAGTACCTTCAACCTATCACCAATGTTTGAAATTTCTAGTTAATGGATAAGAAGTGACTATATCAACACATTATAACAATCCTCAGCATTGTGACACACTCAGAATCTCTCAAGACACCTTTGTGCCTCACAATAGGGAAGCATGCATTTCAAATTCATCAAATGAGGAAAAACATCCAAATACAATATCCAAGTGGGTTGAGAAAAAGGATAAATCAAAAGATACAAGTACTGTTGAGACTACATTAATAGACAATAAGGATCCCCAAAAGTCTCTATCACAAAAATTCCAAGAATAGGTCTAGCTAATAGAAAAGGGTGTGGGACAATATTCTATTGAGCAAGCTCTTAATCTTTCACAATTGATGCCATCTCCAAAGTCATATGGATGACCATCAATGATTAAATGACAACTATCACAGCCTACCATGGTTATAGAGGAGAGATTTGTGAAAGCTGGTACTATAGAGGATGAATTAGAAAATAAACCTATCCTTGATTGGTTATACAAATATGAAGAAACATCGACATCAACAAACATCAACATCAAGACAAATAGGTATGGCAAAGGAAAGGCTATTTTAGAAAAAATGGGTTATGAAGGACAAGGACCTATTGGAAAAAGGAAATAAGGCATCATAGAACATATTCAGCCTCTTACTCTTCATTCAAAAGACAAGTTAGGACTAGGATACTCAGAGGAAGAAAAACAAGAAATGACAAAAAGGGCAGTTGAAAGTATCCTTCAGGTAAGAGATAGCTTTGGAACATATTCAAATGAATATGAATGGGATATATATTCTGATATATCTTACAAAGATGTCCAAATTGATGTCATCAAACAATATGCACCTACACATGAGGAGGGACAGAGCTCTAGGTCTAGACCAATCGAATTAGGATCACAACATATCAATGACTCAAGTGAGGATGAAAAAACATCGAGTGAACTAGATAATCTTGAGGAAAGTACCATCATTGATCTCGAAATCCCTAATAACAACTCTGGCGACATAATTTTCTAAACCCTTACCACCATTGACCCAAGTCATTCTGATGACTTCCTGCCATTAGTCCATCCTGAACTTATCGACTGGGAACCCATTGAGCCTATAAATGTACCCATATTTTCAAATGATGATGCTATCATAAATTTACTTTGTTATGAATAACCTGATACAAGTTCTATCCATAACTCTCATAACAATGTGGATCAATAGGAGGGTGTCAAATCTTCCAGTTGCAAAAATAAAAATGGGAATAATGGATCTAATGGTGAAAACCATTCTATGGCAACATTAGATCTTGAAAAAGGAAAAATAAAGAATGCATCGGATGGTGAAAAACTCTTTGAGGCACTGAAAGATGGGAGATTTGACACCCTACCAAAGCATTATCATGAGAGGTGTTCAGTTTTGGTGGAACCTACATAGTCTGTAAACATTAGCATAGAAGAAAGAGAAAATATTTTACATCTGGAAGAATCTATGATAGAACAAGAAAGACCTGAATTTATCAAATTCTTTGAAGAAAGAATCATTAAATTTTCTTGGTCATATTCTGATATGTCAGGTTTAGACCCAAATATTTTAATGTATCATTTTTCTTTGCCTACTGGAATCAAACCTGTAAAACAAAAATTGAGAAAAATGCATCTACATATCAGATTAATGGTAAAGTTTGAGTTGAATAAGTTATTGGATGCAGGATTCATTAGTTCTATTGATTATGCTGAATGGATATCCAATATTGTACCTATATCAAAGCTGGACAATAGTATCAGGATATGTACAGATTTCAGGAACCTGAATAAGGCATGGCCCAAGGATGATTTCCCCTTGCCTAATATTGAAATCATTGTAGACTTAATAGCAAGGCATGCTATGTTTTCAATAATGGATGGTTTCTCTGGATACAACCAAATCAAGATAGCACCAAAAGATCAGGAGAAAACTGCATTCACATGTCCATGGGGAACCTTTTACTAGAATGTCATGCCCTTCGGTTTAGAAAATGCAGGGGCAACTTATCAAAGAGCAATGACCACTATCTTTCATGATATGATGCATACCTTTATGGAGGATTATGTGGATGATATTTTGGCTAAATATTATTCTAGAGAAGGACATCTGGATATTCTAAGCAAAATTTTCACAAGACTAGAAAATTTCAATGTCAAACTAAACCCTAAGAAATGTGTCTTTGGGGTTACATCAGCAAAACTCTTAGGATACATAGTATCTGAAAATGGGATTGAATTAGATCTAGAAAAGGTAAAGGAAATAATGGAAATTCCACCACCTAGAAACATCAGTCAACTAAGGTCACTACAGGGAAGGCTAGAATCAATCAGGAGATTTATCTCCCAGTTGGCAAACAAAAGTCACCCATTTAATCATCTATTGCATAAAAATGTTGTGTTCAAATGGGATCAAGGGTGTGAAACAACTTTCAACCAAATAAAGAAATATCTGATGTCACCACCTATTCTCATGCCACCTACAGAAGGAAGACCTTTAATACTATACATTGCAACAATCGATATTTCTTTAGGAGCACTATTGGCACAAGAAGATTATGAAGGAAGGGAACAAGCCATTTACTACATCAGGAAAAATTTGAATGGCTATGTAATAAACTATACCTTCATCGAGAAATCTTTTTTGGCAGTGGTGTTTTCTACTCAGTAGTTGCAACATTATATGTTGACTCACACAATCAAACTCATAGAAAAAATTGATCCATTAAAATATCTACTTAGTAAGGTTGCCTTAATAGGTAGACTGGCCAAAGGGGTCATGCTTTTAAGTGAGTTTGATATTCAGTATGTGGAAAGAAGAGCCATCAAAGGTCAAGTAATCACCGAACAATTAGCTGAAGCTCCTTTACTAGATGATTGGCCAATGACAATGGAGTTTCCTGATGCAGACATTCTTACTATGACACCACAACAATGGATACTTTACTTTGATAGATCATATACACAAAAAGGATCTAGTGCGGGAATTTTTTTCATTACACCCCAAGGACACACCATCCCAAAATATTATAGACTAATGTTTCAATGTACCAATAATGTGGCAGAGTATAAGGCATTAATCATTGGGGTAAAAGTAGCAATTGAATGGAAAATAACAGAGTTACAAGTATATGTGGATTCTCAACTAGTCATTTATCAAGTAAATGATGAATATTAGATGAAAGATGAAAAGTTGATCCCCTAAAAGTAGCTAATAGATGATCTCGAATAATACCTTGTCAATATCAAATTTGACCAAATTCCAAGGGTAGAAAACAAAGCAGTGGATGTTATGGTGACAATTTCTTCTCTTTTACAATTGCCAGAGAAATGTGGTCATTATGAGTTTATGGTAGAACAAGTATCTAATCCTTCTTATAGTAGTTCAAAATCCCAAACCATATACCATTTAGATACCGTTGAACCCTCCATCTATGAAAAAATCTATGTGTACCTAAAAGACAACATCCTTCCCCCTGATCTTTCCAAAAACCAAAAATGCAACTTCATTTGCCAATCCGCCTGACATACTTTAATTGCCGACATACTTTATCGTCGAGGTCTAGATGGTACTCTTCTTTAATGTTTAGAGCATAATGAATCTGAGATAGACTTATGTGAGCTTCATGAAGGTATTTGTGGAACTCATTCAAGTGATATAACTCTAGAAAAGAAACTCCTTCGTTTAGGGTATTACTAGCCAAGTATGGAGAAGGAGTCTTCTCAATTTATCAAGAAGTGCCAAAAGTTTCAAATTCATAGTAATTTGATCCATGCACCAACTCAAGAATTACACCCATTCACATCAACATGGCCCTTTTGTCAATGGGGATTGGAATTGGTAGGAAAGATCAATCTATCTTCATCCAATGGACACAAGTTCATAATCACAGCGACATAATACTTTACAAAATGGATAGAGGAAGTTCCTCTCACAACTATCACTAGAAAATAGATCTTGTCATTCATATTGAACTACATAATCTACCAGTACACCATACCTCAATCTATTATCATTGATAATGGATGATCATTTAAAAACTAGGATGTCTTGGAATTGTGTGATAAATTTCATATCCAACATCGTTTTTCAACACCATATTATCCTCAAGGAAATGGCCAAGCAGAGGACTCTAACAAGACAATTCCAAAAATCCTCAAGAAAATGGTCAATGATGTTGGATGTGATTGGCATGTTTAGCTTAATCTTGCACTATGGGCCTATAGAACCAACATCAGAACACCAACGAGAGCTACACCATATGCCTTGGTATATGGATCAAAGACCATACTACCCATTGAGGTAGAGATTCCATCACTCCATGTATCACTCAAAGGAATCATTTTAGATGAGGACTATAGAGTATCTAGGCTTCAAGAACTAGAATTGTTGGATGAGCATCATCAACAAGCTGTCAATCATCTAACGGAATACCAACAAAGAATTTAAAGGAGCTACAATCATAGGGTAAAGCCTAGAGTCTTTCAAGCTGGTGATTTGGTCCTGAAAGAGAACCCTAGAAATTAGTAAGATAGAGAAGTTTGAACCTAACTGGCTAGGTCCTTTTGTCATCATATTAGTTTATGGATCGGGCGCTTATCAACTATCAACACCTAAAGTAGATTTGTTTGATGATCCTCTCAATAGTATCCATCTCAGAAGATACTACACCTAAATCACCTAGTGCATGTTTCAAACTTATGAAAAATGGTTTCCTTGATGAAAACCTAGCAAATAGGCATCTTGGTTAAAAAAAAGAAAAAAAAAAGATAGAGATCATAAAAATAAGAAAAAGTGCAATAAAAACATATAGTGAAAACCTGGAAACAGGCGCTATTTGTGATTTAACCAGCTTTCACCATCTATTGGGATCCATGTCATGGTCATTACTTTCACTATCACTTTACATCCATTATCATAACATTGCAAGTGGTCATGTCTCACCCTAGCTTGGGGGAAAAATCTTGACCTCACTGGGGGCAATAAAACATCAGGCTTAATCTAAAGGACAAACATCAAGGAAACAAAAGCAACAAAAACAATGATCGAAGCACAACCCAAAATGGAACATCAATCACCATCGGAAATACATGAGACGCTCGTATCACAATAGAAAATCCAAAAAAAAAGTCAAAAACATGAGTTTGTGTCACTCAAACTAGATGATCTCTACGTGTATAATGTAGGCAAGGCTAATCTTCGATCAGCC
>CM021108.1:286896867-286908682 GCA_007115665.2 Sequoiadendron giganteum | reverse complement strand
GGTTCAATTATACCTAGATGCTTGTTTTCGCTTGCAATATTAAAAATCATGGAAGTTGTACTCATGTCATCATTGGTCTAAATCATACCATTGATGCTTGTACTCACTTTCAACATTTTGAAAGCTCTATGATGATACCAAGAACAAAATTACTATTAAAATTTCAATAGTTTTCATATAGTTGCATGATAAAATTAGATTGCATTCATAATAATTTCTATATCTGCAGAGTGTTTGTTAAACAAAGGATTCAAATTTATGATTATCTTTTCTAGTAATAAGATTGAGTATACTTCACATAAACAAAAACATAATCATAACCATATAGGTGCATCATAATTTTCATTTGCATACATTATAAAGCATTGCTATTTATCATTTCATCATTCATACATTTGAATTAAATAGTTGTGCATTCATCATATCATGTTTTTTCCACATCATGTAAAAAGTTCTGAAAGAAAGTTTCAACATTAAATCATATCATTGCATTCATCCATTAAGTATGCCATCCATTCACATTCTATTATCATATATTATTTTCATACATTTATTACATCACCATCATATTCATTACACCATATCATTTATATAATCACCATCATATTTATTACACCCTATTGTACATCATTTTTATCATACATCAAAATCATCCATGTATTACATCATAAATTTTACATTTTGTAAAAACAATCCATGCATAAAACACAAAATCATTATATATCATCATACATCCATCATGCATCCATCATACATCCATGCATCATACATCCATACATAAGCGTTAAATAAAACATCATAGAAACAAAGAAAATCATTTAGATCATAACTACTTCCATCAGATATCCTGTAAAAATTCATCACATAGCATATAGAACATGGAAAATAAATGAATCCATCATAGAATCATAATAGAACTATCATAGACCAATAAAAGTCTACTGCATATCATATAAATCATGTAAATCATCAATGCCAAGTATACAATGAAGTCTGAAATTAAAAAAAGAAGATATATCATCAAAACTGGTTGAAACAAAGTATACATCATGTAGGGGCAGCTAGGATCTACTACTGCTAGACGGTGTAGGCATCTCAAGAATAGTACCTCCCCCACCAAAAGCACCAGGATCTCTCAAATCTCTCCATGGAGGCTGCATCATACCCTTGCAAACCATCTGAGTATGTGTCCTACCAGATCTGGAAGGAGCATAGCTCACTCTCCGCTCAACAGGAACTGCACCATGATAGCAACCCCTGTAAAACTCTACCTCTTAGCCAACACAAAGAACCTCCCTCATATAATCACCAATGGTGGTACCATCGGCTATCTATTGTAAGGTCTCGTCAGTCCCCTGTGCCTACTCTGCAACCTGTCTGGCACTATCCCTCTCTATTGTCAAGATGACAATCTATATTTGTGTAGCTGCCAACTGTCCATGTACCTGTGCTAAGGCATGTGCATGATTTTTTGCTTGTGTCTACAACTACATCTGATTCTATGTGAGTAAACCTTGAGCCTACATAAGCTTCCCTTGTAAATTTTGCATTTGCACCTAAAGGGTGGAAATCTATGTCTGATAATGTGAGGAAGATGTCTCCACTACTTGCCCCTTACAAGGCATACTAGTGGATGGCCTTGTACCATCTACCACAACCCCTCTACCACTATCCCCTCTATCATCTCCATCCTCACTATTTTTGTCACCACTGCTACTCTCCTCACTATCCTCACTACCACTAGCATCATGCTTACTACTACCCTCCACATCCTCCACACCAATATCCTCCTCTGCCTCAACGTCCACTACTTGCTCCTCTCCACCAATATCCTCCTCTGCCTCAATGTCCATGGCCTGCTCCTCCACCACATCCTTTGCTCACCTCCATCACTGACCATGTGCAACCACAACATCCTCCTCTACAAGTAAGGCTTCTGGCTCATCAAGAATAGTGATCTAAGGGCATGGATGTAATGCAAGAAATGCCACATACAACTCTATCACTGGTGCCTCTGTAATATCATGACGTATGTCCCAAGCTTAAGGTTGTAAAGTACGATATCCCTCTACTAAAGTATCATATGATAGATGAGGCCCCCAATCTGGTACATCATTCTACCATCGAGCGTAATGTGCAACACCCTAAGGCATACACTACACAATACCATACTATCTATAGACCCTCCATAGTAGAAATCTCTCTAGAACAAAACAGGTCCAACCAATCAAATACATGGAATCACACAATTATCTCATCTTCGGATCGTCCTCATCCTAGTTATCACAATCTAGATAAGGGCACCTTGTGACTTCCTCTAGATCATCGAAAAAAATGCCTCCAATGCTCCAACTTACCCATCCTAGACTAGGTAAGTCGGCCTTTGTATCTAAAAACATATGGTCTAGTAGCAGACCTATCTGGAACTGGCACTGTTCATGTGACTATTATATGCTCCCATGCCCAAACCTAAAGCAAGGTAGCTCCTGATGATAAACTGCACCCCCTCAAATAAACTACTAAATGAAAATCATGATACAAGTGGGCTAGCATACACATCCCCCAAGCATAGAGAGTCCCATGTACAATCATACTCTCAAGAAATCAGCCCCATCTGACAGATAGTCCCTTTGACCTACGATTATGACAAAGGAATCCTCCAATAAATCCTACCAAAACTGAAGGTAGGGTGGCATATGAGTCCACCATCTCTCGCCATGGAATCCACATCCCAGCAATGTGCTCATCCTAAAATACTCTACGAAGTGCATTTGTCCTGCCAACCTCCTGTGAATCATACACAATGACCTCTCCAACAAAAGGTATCTAAAAAATATGCTAGACATCCTCTGGGGTGATAGTCATCTTACCAGTAGGGAGGAGGAAGGTGTTATGATCACTATGCCACCGCTCGGCTAAAGTTGTGAGAAGACCTCAATTAATCCTAATCTGGGGCATGTCAAGAAGAGAAGCAAGACCACATCGAATAATGATCTGTATCTCATCTGGTGTCAACTATGGAATCAAATCAAATGTCCATGGGAAACACTCTCAAATCTGGAGGTTATCCAGAGATTCCTATCATCATAAAAGGTTAAAAAAAAATTAGTACACTATGTCAAGAATCAAACCTCACCTATCATGAGGTCATCAATATCAATCTAAATTGAACTTCGCCTAACATGAGGTCAATTTATCAAAATCAACCTCACTTATCATGAGGTTCAACACATTGGATTTTTTTCTCACCTATCATGAGAATAAATCTTATCCATTAGCAGAATCAATCATCAAGGTTGTTTAGATCATCAAATCATATCAAACCGAAGGGATGAAATGATCAAAATTTGCAAAAATGACTTGGATGCGCTAAAATATCATAAGTGCTATTTCATCAGTCAGATGCGCTAAAATAGGCATTCAAAGCGCTAGAATATTGGAAGTGCTATTTCATCAGTGAGAAGCACCAAAATATTTTATCAAAGTGCTACAACATCAAAAGCACTATTTCAAAAATTCAAAGCATCAAAATAGTTGCTCGACATGCTAAAATCCTCGAAATGCCAA
Source organism: Sequoiadendron giganteum (assembly GCA_007115665.2). NCBI lineage: Eukaryota > Viridiplantae > Streptophyta > Pinopsida > Cupressales > Cupressaceae > Sequoiadendron > Sequoiadendron giganteum. The sequence continues at coordinate 286,905,115 of CM021108.1, read as the reverse complement.
AATAATCATTCAAAGCTCTAATCTAATCTACCAATGCACTAGTATTCTGAAAGCGCTAATTTAAATGTTGGAAGTGCTAAAATATTCCACCCAAGCGCTATTTTTTTCAAAGCACTAAACTAACCTATTGAAGTACTACAATATCATATTGAAGTGCTCATTCGCCAAAGTGCTAAAATAGAACCTAGAAGCACTACACTAGAGTGTAAAAGCGCTACAATGTGTTCTTGAAGTGCTAAAACTACAAAAAATTAAAATGCATACAAAAATGTAGAAAACGAGAAATCACAAATTACGAGGAGGTTTAGGGGTATGTACCTATGGTCCATAAGCGGTCGGGCGTTGATGACGTCACACTCGCTCAAACCGATGGGTGTGGTAAGGGATCAACATCTTGCTCCAAATACTCAAATATTTCTCTCTCAACTTTTTCAAAAGTCAAATGCACAAATGAATTTGAAATAGACTCTTTTGGCCTTTTATAGGTTATTAAAGATGGGTTTATGCTGAGATTTTTAAACTTTTAATTAAATTTGTTTTTTTGAAAGATTAATTGAAATTCATCCAAGGGACAAACTTTCTTCATCATTATTGGGAGATAAATTATTTCACCAACGAATCTTCATCAAATCATTGAAAAAATCATTAAAATTTTGAAAATATCCGAAAAATCCAAAAAAACCAAAAAATCATAAATTTATCTCCCAAGGGGGCATATTATCATCAATCACCTGAAAATCAATGTCTGGGGCAAGTCTGGGGCATACTAAAAAAATTTCGTAGATAGTGGTAGTAGAAGCAAAAATTTCTTTGAAGCAAAGAGGGGCAAAATGTATACACCTAAAAATGGTCTGGAGAATCTAATTAATTAAATATGACTTATTTGATTAATTATCCTAAATTCCTCTACTATTGAATAAATAGAAATATTTATTTATATAGTTCACATTTAAATTCACATTTAAATTCTTCTAAATTCTTCTATTATTTCATCTTAATTAAATAAACAAAATTAAATACTTTGTTTTATTTAATAAATCAATTTCCCCTATTTTATTCTATCACATCAATCTTAATCAATTAAAGGTTAAATACTTTATTGTTTAAATATCATATTCTTCTATTTTAATTTAATAAAAAAATTCTATACTTTATTTTATTAAATTATTTATTCCCCTTTTGCTAATTTAAATAAATAAAAATATTTAAATAAAGACATAAATCAAATTCCTCTATTTACTCAACTAATCAAGTAGATATTATATGTCTAATTAATTGATTCAATCTTCACGGAAAGCTTTGGAGATAAATTGGAAATCAATCTCTCAATCCTTCCTCTTCCATCAATTCTTCCTATCATCTTGCCTGGTGTTTTCACGGGTAGGAACCATTCCCAAAATCTTCTCAATCTCCTCCATCTCTCACCATTCAATCCTCCAGATTGAATCCAAGCCTCTAATTTTCTGCCCTTATGCAAATCTACTGTCGAGAAATCTATAAACATAGCCTTCTTCAACAATAAATGAGAGCTAGAATCCAACTTTGTGCAATCTTACTCTACAGAAATAGCATCAAGCATCAAAGAAATAGCATGAATATTATAGAAATAGCATCAATAGCATCATAGCTTTAGAATTCATAATCATAGTTACATTTAGTTTGTTGTAGCTTTCATTTACCATATTCATGTCAAGTTTAGTAATCATCATATAGGATTAGTTCCTGCATTTTGACATCTCGTTCTCTAGATTGTCATTTTAAACAGTCATAGTGCTTACACGATCTGAGAGCCATAGTGATTTGATAAATATTTGGAGATAGAGAGCAATATGATGCTTGCAAGAGTCTTTTTGTTTCAATTAGATTAACTTTGATTAATTCTCTTGATATAATGTTGTATTAAGAAGTGTTTACTTATTGTTTACTTATTCACACTTATAGATTAAATAATTTATCTTTCATCATTGAGACTTTCAATATAATTTAGATATAATTTAAAATTATCTATTGAATCTAAATCTTGAGGATTTGTTTATATTTTTACATTTAAGAATTTTTCTAAATAGAGATAGTTAAAAAGGATTAGTTCAAGTTTGAACATGTAAAGGTTAGTAGGTATTATCATATACTATTGAGTTATGAATAATAGAGTTATAAAGTAGCTAGCTTAACATTATATGTTTTGAATAATTGATTTGTGAATAGAATATTCCCTAAGAAACAAAATAAAAGAATTGGATTTATAATGAAACATTACATTATGTGTATTGAACAGTAATTCATGAAATTTGAGTGATACAAATTATTTTAGGGCTCTTAAGAAACTTTATCAATCTAATGTAGCTTGGATTAGGAGACCTAGGAAATGAAATGAGGTCTCCACTAGAATTCACCAATGTGTTGGCACTATTGGTTTGGTCCCATGAGTTGTGGAAGAAGAAGAAAATGTATTTTCATAATTACACTAAACACCACTAAGCTATTTTACAAAAATATACTCATTATTGGTACAATTTATTAGTTAGGAGTTAACAAAAACTAAGATAGGTTATATCATATATGACCCTAACATATACTTGTAGTAAGGAATTCCTTGATTTCATAGATTCTAATAATTATTGAGTCAATTTAAAAAAAAATCTTGAAGGGCTCTTAAGAGATTCTATTGTCTAATATAGTCCAAAAGTATTGAGAGTCCTAGGGAATGAAATGAGGCCACCACTAATATTCACCAACCCACCTTGACATGTTGGTATTATTGGTTTGGTCCCACAAGGTGTGGAAGAAAAAATATGGCTATTGACAACTTTACACTAAATGACACTAAGCCATTTTGTGAGAATACATTAATTTTTGACATTCAAATGGTCTCGAGTTGAAAAAAGTGAGATAGTTTGTTGTAGATGGACCTAACATTCACATGTAGGAGTAAATGAGACAATTATAGGTTCCATATATTTTGAGAATTTTTTTTTTAAAGTTTCTACAACTTTTTTCTCATAGGTGTCTTAAGACACTTTCTGAATCTAATGTATTCTAGAAGGATCTAGAGACATATGTAATGAAAGGAGGCCTCCACTAGAATTCACTAGACCACCTTGACATGTTGGAACTATTTATTTGGTATCCTAAGGTATGGGAAGAATAAATAGGACTATTAGCAACTTTACATTGCTCTCAAATGAGGAATTTTGCAAGAATACATTTTTTATCGGCATGGTCAATGTTCTAGAGTTAATAAAAATAAAGAGTTATTGTATATGATCTTGGAATCCACTTGTAGGAATATTTGAGAAATTCCTAGGTGCCATAGATTAAGGGAATTGTTGTTAAAGTTTGAATTTTTTTTACTTATAGGTATCTTAAGAGATTCTCTCAATCTAATATCGTCTAAAAGGATTGGTAGACCTAAGGAGTAAAATGAGGCCTCCACTATTATTCAAGTTGGTCCACCCTAATGTGGTGGCATTATTCATTTGGTACCATGAGGTGTGGAAGTAAATATGGCTATTGGAAAAATTGTATTACTCTTGTATGAGGCATTTTGCAAGAATTCATTCATTCTCAACATGATAAAATAGTATATATTTGATAAAAACCAATATAGGATATTGTAGATGGGCCCAACATCCACTTTTAGGTGCAAAGGAGACTTTTTTAGGTTTCACTAACTCTAATAATTGTTGTGTCAAAGTTTGAATTTTTTTCTCTTAGGTCTCTCAAGAGACTTTCTTAGTCCAATGTAGCTTAGAAGGATTAGGAGACCTAGGTAATTAAACGAGGCTTCCAATATTATTTGATCTCCCATCCTAACATGTTGGAACTATTGGTTTGGTTGTACAAGGTGTGGAAGAAAAAATATGGATATTGATAACTTTACATTGCTTTTAAATGAAAAATTTCACAAGAAAATATGCATTCTTAGCATAGTCAAATGTCCTATATTTGAAAAAAATAAGAGTATTTTATAGATGGGCCTAACATCCACTTGTAGTCATAAATGAGACATTCCTTGGTCTAATATATTTTAGCGATTTTTGTGTCAAATTTTGACATTTTTTTCTCTTAGGTCTCTTAAAATAATCTCTCAATCTAATTTAGCCTAAAAGGATTAGGAGGAATAGGGAATAAAATGATACCTCCAATAGAATTAATCACATTTTGGAATTATTTATTTGGTCCCATGAGTTGTGGAAGAAAAAATATGTCTATTCACACTTTTACATTGCACAAAACTAATCTATTTTGCAATAATGCATTCTTTTTTAGCATGGTCAACTAGTCTAGAGTTAAAAAATAATCTAAGGCCATTATATATGGGCCTGACATCCACTTATAGGCACAAAAAAGGTATTCCTAGGTGAAATAAAGTTTAAGAATTGATGTTTCAAATTTTGACAAAAAATTATCCTATGTCTCTTAAGAGACACTCTTATTCCAATGTAGCCCGAAAGGATTGAGAGACCTAGGGAAAAATGAGGCCTCCACTAGCATTCACTAGCCCACCCTAATTTGTTTCCACTATTGGTTTGGTCCCATGAGGTTTGGATTAAAAAATTATGGCTATTCATACCATTACACTAAATTCCACTAACCCATTTTGGAATATTGCATTCATTATTGGTACAATCAATTGGTCTAGAGTTAAAATAAACTAAGATAGGTTATTGTATATGGGTCTGACATCCACTTGCAAGAATAAAAAACATATTCCTAAGTGACAAAAAAATTGATAATTGATGCGTCAAAGTTTGATAATTTTTTTATCTTAGATATCTTAAGAGACTCTCTTAGTCTAATTTAGATCAAAAGGATTAGGAGACCTAGGGAATGAAATGAGGATTTTACTAGCATTCACCAACCCACCTTGAAATTTTGGCACTATTGGTTTAGTCTCATGAAGTGTGGAAGAAGAAATATGGTTATTAACACCATTACACTAAATACTATTTTTCTATTTTGAAAGAATGCATTCATTATTAGCATGGTAAACTAGTATAAAGTTAATAGAAACTAAGAAATAATATTATAGACATAATTTAAATATACTTTTAGGAACAAGTGAGACATTTATAGGTGCCACATATTCCAAGAATGATTGCATCATTTTTTAATAACTTTTTTCTCTTAGGTTTCTTAAGAGACTCTCTTGGTCCAATGTATCCTAGATCAAAATTTTAACATGTATCTTGCACTTTTAAAGTGTAAGATGAGAAATAATATAGGATTATCATATCAATCCTAGAAGTTTCTATATTAAATCTATTAGTTTCTACATCATGATTGTTATGAGATGTATATGAAAAGAAGAGTATAAAAAATATGTTAAAGAGAAGCATCCATGTAATAATTTAGCATAAATTAAAATGAAATGATCAATACATATTTCATATGATTTACATTATGCTTCTTTTTTATTAATTATTACTAATTAGAGTACTCGTAGCTTGAATTATAGTGACTCATTTGATGAAAAAATGTTCACATGCCATTGTAAGGAAATCATATATCTAACTATGGCTACCATCATGGTAATCAATATTATTATTTAAATTGAGGAATGAAACTAAATATGATCTTTCTACTAGGGAAAATAAGCATATAACAAGGAATAAAAATATAACATGTTATTATTCATAACTCAACTATTCTAAAGTAATTATACATTCAAATTTTAAGCTTCAAAGTAGGAATGCATGCACACAAGGAATAAATTATATTGTATATCAATGTGTATATGTTAAAATATAGGATAATGGTACACATGCAAAAAATTGACATATATTCCAACTTAATTTTTTTTATAAAATGTGTCATATGCCATCTTTAAACATGTCAAATAGTTACATCAAATTTTAAGGGTATACTTGACCCTATGTCTCTAGAAATTCCTCAACCTAAGTTGGACCCTCAAAGAGTGGACTTTAGGTGCCACGATGCTTAGTAGTTGATGGATGTGAATTTGAATGCAATAACAAGTCAAAAAAAAAATGTTTATTTAGTTCATGGTAAATAAATAAGTTAGACTAGATTAAATAAATAAGTTATCTACTATAGTTTATCTTTCAAATTAACATCTAAATCACTATAAACAACTATAATCTTTCTAAAATATCAGTTAAAGTAAAATTAAATTCAATTACCTCAACTCTTTCTTTTTATTTTTAGATGTGTTCTATAAATTATGGTCTCTTAGGATTATTAGGATTCCCGATGAAGCATGATCATAAAGGAACCACATCACTTAATTTTTGAATAGACCATAATAGTAAAATAAAATTTATACTAATTAATTTAAAATTATTGACAAGAAAGGAAGTGTATACAATAAAGACAGGTTAGGTATGTAAATAAATAATATAGAATATTAAATAAAAATGTATCTACTACAAAAAAAATGCATACACCACAAATAAGGCCTCTTGTATTGATTAAGATGAAAAATGGACATACACATAACTTTGGTGATTTTTTTTTCTTGTTTGATCATATAGTAATGAGGATTTATGGATGCCCTCAACCCCCCCACATTTTTCCCAAATTTGTTCCTCCTCGTTTGGAATTTTTAATTCATGTGGGAGATGTTCTGGATGGAAAGGGATATTATGAGAAAATAGAATAAGGGTACATTCTTACCTGACTTGAATGTGTATGGAGGGATCTCCATTGGTTCAAATACCCTTGAAGAGTTGCAAGATTATTTGAAGGGTGGAGGCTTTATTCTTGTTTCTCCCTTACTTCTATAAAAGGGAATTCTAAGCCTTATTTTAGGATTCGATCAAAATTTCTTCTTGAAGTCAACAGAGTAAATATGATATTCTTATTCTAACATGGTGATCTTGTATTTATGTTGGTTGGTGATGATTGATTGAAAATAAAATCAAATTTATGCACTAATATTATCTTTATCTTCATCCTACTTTGATGAAATGTTACCTCTGAGTGGGAGAAATTGGCTTAGAATTCCCTTTTATAGAAGTAAGGGAGATGTTGTACACGTAGAGACCACGTAGTTCAATAGTTTGACTCAAAGTAATGTAAAACTATATACATAGATATAATCATAATAACTTTGAAATTAAGATCTAAATCAATAGAATCAACTATAAGTTCTCTAAACTATAAATTCAAGTAAAATTCAATTCAATTGCCTCATCTCTTGTTATTTGTCTAAGAGTCATTCTACAAATGATGGTCCCTTAGTATGATCAAAAGTTCTACTAAAAAATATTACCAAAGGTGCCACCTAATTGACATTGTGAATAGACTATAAAAGTAAAATAACATCAAGATATTTAATTTCTCATAAAAAATGAAATGCATATAATAAAAAAGGCTAGATGTGTAGAAAAAATTATACCATCTAGTCTAAGCCAAATTGAATGGCAGAACGAGTACCATGTGATGAACTTATTTAATCTTATCCTCTTTCATAAACTATTATCCCATTTAGATACATTAGTAATAATATTTTTATATTAAATTAAAATGGTATACACCATGAAATAACTTTAAATTTTACCTAAAATAAAGATTTATCTTTCTCATTTTCTACTCTAACCCTTGATGCCCCACTTGTGTGATTTTCATTAATGCCTCAGATTTCTGTTCTAGACCCCATTGTCTCAGATCATGAAGGTGACATATGAGGGAGATCACATTCATATGTGTTTATGGGTGGCTTACTAGTCTCTCCAAGAATAACTAAGCACAATTGATTTCACATAATGAAATTATGAGGCACACAAACATATGCAGATAAGGAGGGTCCAGTAATCTCAATTTATTGACTAAAACCATTAATATCATGTGATTTTTTCTAGCTAAGAATTTTGTGTAATAAAATGCTTAGTTAAAGAGTGTATGGCAGAGAGGCTCTAATATATTACATCTTGTAACATAGAAAAAGGGATCCTAGGTCCTAAATGAAAAGATCCTAGGATGCAAGGGACCTTTTTCCAAGTTACATTAAGATTTAGATCAATAAGGTGATTAGATTGACTTACAACCATGAAGGTGAGCCAATCATACCTAGATCTGCATCTAATTGATGATGGGAATAGATTGGAAATGATTTGGAATGATTAACCTAATTAGGCTATGTGACCTAATATGAAAAATGCAAGATCTCGATAACTGACAAACAAAAATAATAATTTGCAAGTGGATCTAGGAAGTGCAAAGTGATTTGTACCAACCAGAAAAAGCTTGTTTTAGCCACTATAGAAGGTGTGAACCCTAGTTTTAT
>CM021108.1:286861583-286896767 GCA_007115665.2 Sequoiadendron giganteum | reverse complement strand
CTTGTCCACATGTGATTGTAGGAGGAATGAGCACATTTTAGTCAATGTGCATGATAAATTCTATGAGATTCAAATTTGAAATTTGAATGTGACATGTTGGAGGGAGAAGGAAATGGAGTTAATGTCACTTGGCTCAAGGCCAAGGACATGTAAGAGGCTTTAAATTCCTTGTTGGAAGTACCCATCCCCTTTTGGAGGGATTTCTGAATTGGAAGAATATTCCAAAAAAGATGCCCTTTTGAATGGAAATTGATGATTTAATAAATCAAATAAATTGATTTATTGTGCAAGTTGAAAAATCTAGAGGATTGAAGTGATTAGGATTAGATTTAATCATGATTTGATCAATTTAAGTAGAGATTAGCTGATTTGACCATTTTGACTTAGATTTTAGGATTGATTTAAATCAAAATAAGAGGAAAATGATTAAAGACTTAATTAAATAAAGATTTGATTTATTTAATTAAAGAGGGATGATATTGGATTTAAAGAAAATAAAGATTTATTTAATTTAAATGAGATGACTTTAGGGATTAATTAAATAAAATGATTTATTTAAATAAAAGGGGGATTACAGAATTAATTAAATAAAATTGATTTATTTAATTAACATGAGATGATAACTTAATTAGATAAAGTTGATTTATTTAATTAAGAGATGAAGAGTGATGAATTTAATCAAATACAAATTATTCGATTAAATGACTAGCAAAGGAAATGATTCAGGATGAAATGGTGTTAGGAAATCAGGATCCAATGTGTCAGATCGAATTGTATGTTTTCCATTTCTACAAAAGGACCCCAATGGTGTACAGGTCCCTAATAAGGGGTCCTGATCAACTTTTGGGGTTCTTTAGTAGAAAATATGAGACTTATATTTTCCCTTGCAAAGTTGTTGGAACATTGTCAAATGATTCTATAAGTGAGTTTTCATGGCTTGACAAGATGTATGACAAAAAAATGCAACAATGGATAAATGATCTTCAATCCTTCTTCAATCTTTTTCAACCTAATATCTACACGTTCACAAAGAGATGAAATGTTGGGCCATTTTAGGGGCTTGCCTTAATCAAACCTCGTGTAACTATTTCTACTTCCATAATGGAGAATTTTAATGGATAAATGATAATGGAAAGGAAGGAATAATGAATCAAAAAAGTATTGCAACTCACCAACCTTCAATAGTTTCCTTGAAGGACTAAAGTAATGCACATCATCTCAAGGGTCTTGGATCTTTCTTGCTTGAATGATCAAATTCTTTGGATACCTACAACAAGGGTTATCCTCACAAAACCATGATAACATAAACACATTAATTCACATACACTTTGAAATGATGCTTGGATCTTTAATTGTAGCACTAATACTCTAAAAAAATTCTCTTGACTTGCTCTTTATAACAATATTTTCTCTTCATTTGTAGTTCTAGTTTCAAACTGTGAAAAGATGAGGTATTTATGTTGATGGGTGTTTGAGCACTGGAACAACACAGATAAGACACAAGTGTCCTCTCTTTCTTGAAAGGTAATTATCTACATAAAATCTTCAGAAAACTACCCTAAGGTATCTTGGATGTCAAGTCTTGATGGTGCATACATAGCTCAGTTGTAATGTGTGATTCACTAGTAATCACAAGGGGCCTTTATGGTTCACAAAGATGGAAATTTCATAGGTCTATAATGAAGTTTTAGAAGTCTTAAGATTGTGAATGTAGATTTAGAGAAACAACCTAAAACTTATTTTTAATCATTAGATGTAACATTACTATGATGCTGGAATCCTAAACTTAACTCAAATTTAAAGAAAGAACAAAAGATGTAAGGGTTGAAGAGTTATTCCTAGTTCTAAAAACTATGAACAACAACAACAATGGCAAGTATTATAGTAGACAAACTCTCAAGAAACCAGATTTTACTTAACCAAGAATACTCTACAGTATCACAAAATCAGTGTGATCTTCTAAGGTTAACATGAATACATAAAGCATAACATACATAGTTGAAATTAAGTGTAGTAAAGAAACAAGCTCAGACTAGCTTTACACAGTGACTTATCATCAATAAACCACCAAAATCATGAGTTGGAAGTGCATCAAATACTATAACACATAGCCACCATTAAAACTATTCATCAACCATAAGATGGAAATGAAATTGAACTGAAATAAACTAAAATGAAATAAAATATGGAGGTTGAATCATGCAGTCATTAGGAGCAAACTCAAAGAAACCACCAAAATTTAATTATTTATTTTATATTGATTCAAAATATCTTTTATAAAAACTCATCTCTCTCTCACCCTATTTATAGCTTTCAAAAAACCAAATGAATGGCCAAGATTTATTTACAATGAATGGCCTAGATTTACTACAGCTTAGGGTTTACACAATGTCCAATATAAATATAATATTTCTTAATATAAAATTGGCAGCCACTTTGTCTTTAGTCTATTTTTTCTTCTAGCCAATTTGTCTTGTAGCTTATTTTCTCTTTTATCTACTTTTGTCTTGTAGATAGGAACTATAAATATTTGTCTTCTATTATAACATTTCCAACATCCTTTTTCCTAATAGCGTATTGGACAAACTTCTTTACAACTACCAAAAGCTTAGCATGCTCTGGGAATTTGAACTTGCTGATATTGAAGGTGATCATATTAAACTCTTCCATTAATTCTTCATGCAGTTTTATTCATTGATCCCCTCCCTAGATGATTTTCTCTTAGTGAGTGAAGGCTCATGCAACAAATACCATAAAGCTCCCCAACAAAGTGCCACCAGTTCTGTTGGTTATTTTTTAAGAACCAAACTTAATCTCAACCATTATCTATGAGTTTTCCATAATTCAATGGTCAATAATAGTGAGGATTGGACAACAAATAGGTAGAAGCTTGCTAGGCTTTACCTTTGCACTTCGAGCTCTTTAAGACCCAGGAGGGTGATCCTTACAATGTTTTAAATGATACTCTTGTGCAAAATTACCATGAATATTGTGAAGAACATATACATTCCTATAAGGTGCCAACTAGACATAATTCTTCAAGAATTTGGTTGATCCTTTAACAAATTACTATCTAAAGCAAGGAATGGGTGGTTCTCATAAAAATTTACAGCAATTTAAGGTATATAAGTGATTTTCATTTAGATTGTGCTCTTTGATAGGGAAGATCGACTCAATTATATTAGAGATAACCAAATGAATAGATCAATGTTTTATCCATGGGTGACGGATTCAAATTTGCAACAAACTATAATACATCAATAATTAAACTTAACATTTATAGACTATTGTTATATGTCTTTACAATACACAACTCAAGATATATGGAAATAGAAACTACTTATTAATCCTTTTACTTCATCACACTGACCTGTGATTTCATTAAAGCATTTAATTAGTTCTTTGAGCTAAAGCAAAAATAAAACCATATATTCAACCACAATGATTGAAGACAAATAAAACATCCTTGATCATTTTATTCATAATTTGAGAAACAAAGTACATAGGAGAGGAATTATTCCAAAATTTGCAATTCTCATTCATATGCCATTACTATTGTAAAAATATTATGCCTATTACAAGCTAGAATTCGTACCTAAGACTCAATACTTTTTTATTCCTTTGTGCTTGATTTATAAAATTGCTATTACATGAGTTCAAAACTAGACCAACTGAAAACCCATGCAATTAGCCTTGAATTCCCATTTATAGAAATATGGGAGCAACAAGCTTTGGGACAAATTACACCTACAACCACATTTTTCATTTAACATTCATTTGGATTTTGAATTTCAAAACTTCCCCAAGCGGTTATATTTGCACTTTCAATGAGGGGGAAAGCATATAAGATAAAATTCATTTCCATTCACTGAAGAAAATTTTTCCACCTTCCAAAAGGAATATTTCATCGTTACATGATCACCAAACCATCTTCTCCATGAGCCAAAAATGTCTTCCATGTGCACATCCAGTCAACATAAACCTTTTAAAACAAGAAAGAGATTAAAGAGAGAGAAGTAAACCCATCCACATCACCACTTTTTTCACCAATCTTCATCACTGGGAGGAGTTACAATTTTTCAATACTTCAACATAGGAATAATCTGTAAACTTTTCAAGCCATGTTTTAAACTCCTCCTTAGTCAGCCACTACATATCCAGTAATTTTTGCAATTTTGTATTGTACTGGTTATATCTTGCATCAATTAATATTTGGGCCTTCTTGAAAAATGTATTCATTCTTACCTCTACCCCTGCCATGTAATCTATAGCTATATTTAACATGGTGAGATTAGTAAGGCTAATAGCCTCCTTAAAATGTGGGAGCAGACCTCCCAACTCCTCTTTCCAGGAAGCAAACTCTTTCAACCCTTTGTCATCCAAAATATTTGGCATGCAACTCTTTTCCATGTCCCTAAACATTTTCATTTTATTTTGTAACTACATGCCCAATTTTCCATTGAATGTTGTGATTTCATTCAACAAATCAATAATATTTAATAAACTAGGAACATTTGTGGGAGCCTCAGGGTCTTCCTATATATGAGGAATCATCTCCTTGAGGACAACTACCCTAGTACTTCATTTTCTCCATTCATTTTTGAAGGCATATTGAACCTTCATATACTATTGGATTGCTTCAACAATTGAGTATTTTTCTTCCTTATGTATTTTCTTTATATCCTTTTGTTTCCTCTTGTTGAGACGGGTCAACAATGGCCTTAGCTTCTTCAACTCTTTTCTTTTTATCCTAGATTCTTTGATGTATGATGAACTCTTTAAACTCTTTAGTTTGCATGAAGGAATAATCTGCAAGAAATTAATCATAGGCCTTGATCCTTGGATCATCATCGGCCTTCTCATCATATTTCCATTTAATAATTATGTCCCGGGGATCCTCTATTTCAAGAATATCATTTAATTTAGGTGAGGGGAATTTGATTTCCACCTCCTCATCATCTTGCACATGATTTGAAAATTTCTCTTTCCCAATTATCTTATTATCTCCCTTTCCAATCTCTAAAGATTTTTTTGGAACATCCATGGCTTGAGGTTGTTTCTCTAAGAGGGCTTGTGCTCTTACAACTTCCTCTTTGACCTTTACTTTGAATTCTCCACTCTTATAATCATTCAATTTTTCCATAGCCCTTTCCAAAGGGTTCTCAATTTCATCATATGGAATGACATAGAAAGCATTTATCTTCATGATGTCCTCTTGAATATCATAGATAGTAGTCCATTCTTTCTTCCTTGATGTGACTACTCCACCAATTGTCAAATTTCTTAGCATATAATTAGTATACAAGAATCTATGAGAAAATCTAGATAAGCCTTTCTTTCTCCTCATATCATTTACAAAACCCTCTGGATCAAAACTCCTAACCTCATCAACTGGAAACTTGAGGTTATTTAGTATTATTCCAAATTTCTCATAAGCTTCCTTGATAGTAGTCTTGAAATAAGAAAAAGTACATTGTGGCACTACTACCAAGCCCTTCCTAGGAGTTCTAAACTGCTCCTTATCCATAAAATCAAGTTTCCACATCAATTCCATGAATGCCAAGCTATCAGGGACATATAATGATAAGAAATGTGAGGTGTCACCTTGGCTCCATAGGACTTGATTAAAGTGTATTTTGAATGCAAAAACCAATCAGCTCAGTTGTGATCCTCTGGTGACCCTTCTACATCCCTAGGGTGCATGATATCCCTAATAACTCTTGATAATCTATAAATGAGTGCCACACACAAGCTCTCCAAAATACCATACCTTATGACATTACAAAATAACAAATAATTTTAATGGGGACAATTCTGGTCCCAAATGTGTGTCCACATTTGGATAGGAAAAGGATTTCCTTCCTTATCTATTTTTCTTAAATTCAATTTCTTCTTCCATTTTTCTTCTCCAACATAGAAAAGCATGTGCATTAACAAATAATAGTGAGGGAAAGAAAATGGGAAATTTACCTCCTTCAACCCAATCAACCCCTTATGCATTTACTCTGCAATGTATGTTGCATAGGGTAAACCCACAAAACTGGTTTAAAATTCCATTGAGGAAGGAAAAATGCATTTTCAGATGGAAAACACTTGAGTGGTTCACTAGAACTAGGGGGGTTTGCTAGAACCCCCCTTCTAGCAAACCCCCCTTAAATTGGTTTTATTTTTTAATTGCATTTAAAGGGGGTTTCACTAGATGGGGGGGTTCTAGTGAACCCTAGTTCGCTAGAACCCCTCTTTTTACTCCTTCTCCCCCTCTTCTACCAAATCTATACAATTTTTTTCCCTTCGAAGATCAATTTGAGGATGAAAATGGAGGAGACTTCATAGACCCAGCTAGATGATGGTAGTCCTTAGAACAATCTATCCATCGAATATAATTTTAATATGTTTTGGTTTTATTATGTATTTTTTTTAGTTTGATTATACATAGTTTTTTCACTGAAAATCAAGCTCTATGTTCTACATGTGGGAAAATAGCATATTATTATATATATATATATATATATATATATATATATATATATATTAGTGCACTAGATATGTCTATCCCTAATCAACCAAAAAAATATTGAATTTTGATACATACAAAAAAAGTTATGTTTTATATAGTGAATCATGTCTAAATTGTAAATGATTTGACTTTGAAACTTAATTAAGAAAAATATATTCAATGAAATGATATGAAACCAATTCCATGCACTTGATATCATAGTTACAAATCTAAATTCAAAAAATTTAGAATTTGATCCTTCATAGAAGAAAAGTTATGTGTTAGCCAATAACGACTCTTCAACAATGGTATTTACTATTAAATACTAGTTTTCAAAGGAGATAGAAAAAGAAGTGCAAACTGATTCTAATTTTTTTTTTAAATATATATTTAGAATCTATAGACAAAATGTCACAAGTCACTATTTTGCATCATATTCAAATTCATCATGGTTTAGCTGCTATAGGTGCCTAAAAGTGAAGATTTAGTTAAAAGAATTCAGTTCAATGTCTAGTTTGGCAAAAAAAATTAATCCAGTATTGTGGGATAACCCCATGGTAAAATCCTCTATTGGAATTCCAATTATGAATATCAATTACCATTACTAGCAAATATTTTTCTATTCTTTCATCAAAACTATGAGCCAAAACTTGATTCAAGCAATGATAGGTATTCTTGAAATAACTATCAAATTCCTCACACTCAAAGGGCTCCAAGTCCTTAGGATCAAATCCTCCCTTATCATCTTTTTAGTTCCTAGAAAGCACATTTTTCCTATACCCATAACTATTTTTCTCATGTTCATTATATAAATCCATATGATTGATGTTGACTCTATAATTAGGGTTCAATTTGAACACCCCCACAATTTTTTCTCTGGTTACCTCAAGGATTAAAGTTCTATTTTCACTCTTTATCTTCCTATCCTTGGGATCATAGTTTTTTTCCAGGTCCAACATCACATCCACTTCCACAAATACATTCGACACTACAAGACTCCCAAGGTTAAAACCCCATAAGTGTTTGGTTGGTCGTCTAGCATATCTTCTATTGAAGGAATATAATAATAGATCCCATCCACTCTGTCATTGAGCAACCTCTCCAATCCCACTAGCAAGATCAATAGATCTATTGGTTACAACAACCTTCCCTTTGGTTCTTTTTCCAATTTGTGACCCTCCCTCATTTATATATTTAGATTCACCCTCCATGAATCTAGCATGAGTTATTTTCTCACCTTTTGACTTTGTATATGCTTCAATTACATTTGGCTTAGGTTTGGGTGTTTCATCCTGGGTTTTAAGTTTCTTAACCCTCTTTTGTTTAAGTTTTCTTATTCGTTTGGAACTAGACTCATTGGGTTCACTCATTTGGACAATATAATAGAACTAGGGTTTCAAACTTCAACTTATGGAAAGGACATACTAGTTTATGTTCTCAAGAAACAAATTTGCAAAATAAAAACCTTTCTAGACCTCACACAATTCTCACCAACCCAAAATAAACTAAATGATATTCAAGCCCTTACAAACCCTAAGAGCCTAAAACTTTCATAATTCTCACTAATTCCCCCAAACCAGCTTAATTCAACACGATTGACACAGAGAAGTGTGATTATTTTCTTACCTAGATGGAAATTTGTTGTCAATACCTCAACAACTATTCGTTGAATCTCTTCATGCCTTCTTCTCAAACTCGATTAATTCCTCTACTCTTGACAGGTGTAATTGTGAGAAAAAACAAGCCAACAACCTTATTTATGGCCAAATGATGGAGTGTATCACCATTAATGACTAATAGAAATCTCACGTGAGCGAAATGACACATAGCCATTTGAGTTCAAATTCTAGTCGTTGATCAATTTGTTTTAAAACTCTATTGGTGGCTCTCCTTCATTCTCATACTTTATCCTTTTTCTTTGAGCTATGCCCTTTAGATGTTTCCATATCACCCTTTATTTACCTTAGTCACCTTTGCTTGAAATCCATCGTGCATTGCTAATATGTTCACTAGACCTTCACTTTTATTCATGATGGTTTGAGGTAGCGTAATAAGTAATAGACTTAATAGTCCATCACTCATCGTGGATGTTATTTTTCCTTCATGTGTCATATCAATGATGTAAACATCATGCATGAGAAGATCTCAGTCATTAGACCTAGGTCCTTCTTTGACTATATTCACTACCCATCACTCATCACTAATTCATGTTTCAATAGCCAGGTCATATTAGCAATGGGAGAGAAGTGGCGATGGAATAATATTTTTCCATGTGTACATGTTTCAAGATCAAAGGCATTGGAAGCATCAATATTAGTTACATCTCAAATTAGCGATGAGACATTGGAACTAAAGACCTCATCACTCATAACTAGTTTGAAGAGGATTAGCGAGAAGCTATCTATGATGAGTGATGAAAGGAAATACATAGAGATTATAAGGTCATCGTGCATTGCTAATACAAAACTTAGAACTATTTGTCAATCAATGATAGAAAGGTAGTTAGTGATGCAAAGGATATTTCTCACATCACACATCACTAGAATGAAACTCAAGGTTTAAAACCTATCTACGATGAGCGATAAAAAGGGAAAAGTTCATCACATATCACTTATTCAAGACAAGTGGTCACAAAACAATCCACAATGGGTGATATGCAAAGTGATGAATGAGAACTTAAGTGGAGGAATTTTTCATGTGCTCACATGTTTTTTTGAAAGAGGGGACTAATTAGGAGCAACATAGGGCAAGGCCTTAAAAAGAAAAACCATTTTTGTAAAGGATGTAAAGGCCAAACAAGGCTAAATTATCAACCTTATAAAATATTTGAATCCTTGGATCAAAGTAATATGAAAATATCAGGAAACAGGTAAACGAGGAACCCTAACCACATGGGGTCAATAATTTCATGAACACTAAAGACAATTTGTTTTAAACTAATTCAAGACAACCCATAGTAGGTCAACAAAGGATTAGATAAAAAAGACAAGGGTTTAGACAAGGAGAAAATATTCTAAGTAAACCTACTCCTCAACATAAAATCCTAAACCCTACTCATATCAAACCAAAGAAGCCACTCAGGTAAATCCATTTTAGACCAATGGAATAGGAGATTTTTAAGGTTCCACTAGGTTCCTTGCTTCATATTTTTCTAGAATTTATGCCTTATAGATTCATGATCTGATTCCCAAGTTGAGATTTCAGATCCTATCATCAATTCCAAAACATCATCACTTTCAGATAAATTTTCAATTTTACAAGTTAAAATGGCATCCAACTTGATCATTGATTTCTCCAAGACCCCTTTTCTGAATTCAAAATTGAATAACTAAACCTTGAGCAAGCAGTGATCCTCTTTAGGTAGAGATAATTCCTAGTCCCAAACCTCTGTAGGTAGCTTTAGGATGCACTTTAGATTGGGGCATATCCTATTGCATAAATTAGGAAAGTCTTTGCATGTCTCTACCTCCTTTTCAATTTTATTCTTCAAAATCAAGAAATGATTATGCATCCTAGCCATGTAATGAATGAATTTGTTTCCCAAGTCAATCACCCTTTTCAGCCTGTCTGAAGTAGACTTGATCCATGTTATCATCTTTTCCATTTTATTAATTTCCTCTTTGGAAAAAATTGCGGGTGTTGGTGATCCTGTTGGGATTTCCTCTTCAAAGGTGGCCCATTTTTGTATAAAATCTATCAACTCTGCCACTTTTTCCTTTAATTTTTCCTTGGTGGCCTAATTCTTATCCATTTGATTTAGGATGGTGGTGATTGAGCCCTGGAATTCATCTATCTTTTGTGCTTTAGAAGCGGGGCCAATTTTGATAGAAATTATTTAATAATCCTTAGCCTGAATGGTCCTCACATTTGTGGTGATGTGAGATTTGATCTTTATCTTCTTATTTTCCCAAGCCTTGATTTGGGCTCATGCTAATGTGGCCTCTATGCAAGTCTTTGGGTCTTGCAGCACTAGGGATTTTATTTTCAACTGTTGTTCTAGCCATGAAGGGATATGTGTTTGTTGATCAGATGATGTAGTCTTGAATTCATCCTCAACATTTTCTTGATCCTTTAAGGACATCATCCCCATGCTTAGGAGCATCCTCAAAATTCATCCCTTTTTCACTCTGTGTCTCCTCGAACATTATTGCTTTCCCTTTATCTAGCTCAATGAATTCTACATTTATTTCATCAATATTTTCTTCATCTTGTGTTTCTCTCTCGGTCTCATCATGGTCAACTCCTGTCTCTTGAACGGGTTCAACATTCCTTTTCTCAACACTCTTTTCTCCTTCCTCTTCTTCCAAATGTATTTCTTCATTTGGTTGGCCCTCATCTTGGTCGACTTCTTGAAACTCATCATTCTTTTCAACATTTTCTTCCTACTCTTGTACATTAAAATATTGATCCTTGCCTCCTTCGGCTTTTAATTGTTCATCTCTTATAACATCATCTTCCTTTTTCTTAGGATGGTGTTCCTCTAGAATTTCTTCATTGACATTACATTCTTTATTATGTTAATCTTCCTGCTCTTTATTAGATGTCTCTACATCGTAATACCTATCAAATTCACTTAAATCTCCATCCTTGGGTGTTTGTTTCCCTTCCTCATCCAAATCAACAATTTTCAAGCCTTTTTCAACATGCTTGAAGTAGTCATCATGATCCAAATCTATAGGTTTTTCATTTATATTAGTTGTCTCCTTTAGCTTCTCTTCACTCATTTCCATTCCTTCACATATTTGCATAGTTGCCTCCATTTTTGGTGACTCGTTAGGAGGTAGTAGGGTAGGTAAAAAACCAACTATTTGGGTCATGAGAAATTTGGCCAATGAGTCAATATAGTCTCAAAAAATTGATGAATTTTTTGTAAATAGGAAACAAAAGACTCGGGTAGTGTGATAGGTTCCATTGGAGTGGTGGAAATGGAGAGTGGTAGAGAGGAGAAAGTTGGTTGCAAAGGCAGGAGCAAAAAAGATGATAGGGGAGAAGAGGTTTACGAGGAAGAGTCAACTACAACCATGGAAGTAGTTGGAGAAATGAAGGTAAGGTGAAATAATATTTTCATAGTAAGAAGAGATAATACAGGTAGTGATGGTGGAGTAGGAGATGGTGCGATGGTAGCAAATGGAAGTGGGGAAGTGGTAGGTGGAGGTGATTGTCGCCTACCCTCCTCCAGAGGAAAGGATTCCTCTTATATCGTAGGAATGTGTGGAACAAAGATGTTTGTATTTTTGGATTTCTTGGGTGGCCTCTTCCCTTCCACCACCTTTCTAGAGTACACCTTTAGCTTGGGCTATCATTTTGGTGCATCCTTTCTTTTCCTCAACTAAGTCACCGACAGAGATTTTGGGGTTTCTCCCAAAGAACCAAAATCGATTCCGATTTCTATTTCACTTTCAATTTCATCTTCTAACTCCTCATATGTAATCTTAGTGCCTTGTCATTGGAATTAAGCCACTTGATTATCTAACCATATTTTAGTCCATTTCTTGATTGGGTGCATGATTGTGTCTAAACTTGTAATTTCTAGCTCAGTCTAATAAATCACTGGTAGGGGTACTTTGGCCACAACATTGTATACCTCATCCAAGAGTGTTATTATCTTCAACCACTTGGTCAAGAAATGGAAAAAATTCAATAGATTTTATGAACTTGGTTTTCATCTGCATATAATTCCTCTTTCAAAGTTCATTACATTATCATCATTCACCCAAAAGTCTTCAATATGGGCCTTATGAGCATGTTGCCTCCCAACCTATTTTTTTAATTTTCCCCAAGGGTCTAAGAATTCTTTCTTAGTATGAAACTTGAGGTTGTACTCTACAATTTCATTTTCTAAATTTTCTACACAAGGGGAAATATGGGACTAATACATTCCTTGACCAAAGAAAATGGGGTACAGGACCCCTACATGATGCTTTTCTTGCAGAAATGAATGAGAAGTTTGCAATTTCTGAGTAAGCTCTCACAAGATTATTCTATCACTGGGATATCATGGAAAATGATACAAGAATCTCGAGAATCCTTTAGCACTTATGTAAGTAAATTTGGGGAAATGGATGAACCAGTATCCAAAATTCTTGATCAACGCCTTCATGTAGTGGGACAACCTTTTAATAGTGTCCATAGAATATGCATGATAAAATAATCATTTACCTTCTTGTAATCCTTCTTGTAATTCTTGTACTGTAGCTATGTGTAACAATCATAAATAATAGTTTATCCTTTCTTTGTCCCAAGCTCACCTACACAAGTCAACCCCTTGTAAGGAAAATTGACTACCAAGAGATACACAATGTAAGAGGTCATGTAGAACTCCTTTTTTTTCTTCACCATAACAAGCTGATTGTGGATATTTTCACTAATCATCTTGGCCCAATAAAATTTTGTGTCACCCCTGAGGATCTCCTCTATGAAGTACCACATCCATTCTTCAAAGATAGAGAAAGTCAAGAGTCCTATCACTCTTCTGAAAAGTGTTACAAGGTCGTTGACTTCATCCACAAAGTCACTTCGATAGAGATTTTGGGGGAGCTTATTTGTACTTAGATAATGATCAATCATCCATGTTTCATTTATAGCTTTCTTATAGCCTACATGGTTTTCCTTCCATATGTTCTCTATATATTTATCAACATCTTCTATCTTGTCAAATAAAGGGATCCCACATGTTTGCCCAATTGACATAGGAGTTAAGTCAACCAATACTCTCCCATTTATAGTGACTATTCTCCTTTTTGGTTGATGGAAGAATTGTTTGCATCCAAATGTCAATTCTGGGCTAATCAAAGTCAGAGGAAATATTGCTACCTTAGCAATTCAACTTTTCTTTAATTTCCATGCCTCTTTATTCTTTGAGTTGAGTAGGACACTCTGTTTGAATTTGCCAATGTTTATATGACCCAAATCAGTGTCTGACATCTTGTCCCATTATGAGACTATCCTTGAATTACACTTGACTACATGGAATTCATGCTTCATCTTTCCTTTCTCCTTTACCCCCTTCCTAGCCCTTGTTCTTTTCTTAGCCTTGTCAGTCTTTTTAGCTTGTTCCATAAATTCTACACAAAGAACGCGTAATGAAGGCCTCGATAAATTAAGAAGGAGAAAAATGCTGGTTAGATCATGCTAAAACGTCGTTAAATGCACCCATCCACCCCAAAGGGATCATTACATTCATTAATTTCCAATATTTTCCAATCATTTGCAAGATTTGTAGTTTTGTGGGTTAGGCAATGTAGGTTTCCATCTTGCAGATGTCGTCAATGTGAAAGCCATTTCCAATGGTGTCGATGCAATGGAATTCGGTAGATAGAATCCTATGGTAATATTTTTGCAATGACACAACATCAAGTTATTTTAGTGTGAATTCATTAAGCCACATGGAAAATATAAATTCAAACACTTGGGATCATTATACTTGGTCAAATTTTCCTTCTCAATTTTTGCAAACAAATCGAATGTGAAAGTTGTTAAAGTTCATGTTGGAAAGAATGGATTGTAGATGATGGTATCTTGTGAGCATATTCCCACATTGCAATCTCTAGAATTATTTTGAACTTGGAAAATTTTGAGCTAAGCTAGTTTAGCACGTGGGAAATAGAATTGGAGTTATGTCTGGTCACCATATTTGGAAATTTTATCATTTTTCAAAGTGTGGAAAGTTGGCATTTGGATGCCACTCATGTATATTCCATCAAATTTTTAGCCTTTGAAAATGGCTTGAAAGTCATGGAAATCTGCAAGTGGCATCCCACATGGGAAAACCCGCAATCATTTTGGATACTCATTGTTTTAAATTAAATTTTTTGAAGAGTTTATTTGGCACATGGGAAGTGCATTTTATAGTTTAAACACATGTTTTGGCAATGTGGAAATGAGTCATGTGGAAGCTACCCGTTCGAATGTCATCAAGGTTGATGCTAGTGAAAATGGCTTGGGGTGAACGACATCCCATGTGGGAAAACCCGCATTGAATTACATACTTGGAGTTTTCATTTCACATTTGAAGGTTCAATATTGAGGCTTTGAAGTCGATTCTTATGTGAGAAAGGCATCATATTAAATATTTGTGGGAATGGCTTGTTTTGAAGTCTTGTGGGAAATGAGAATATGGAAGCCATTGATCAGAAAGTTGATTACATTTGCTATTGAAAACAACTTGTGTCCCACTACTTTTTGCCAATGGCATCTCGCAAGAGAATTTTTGCAAAGGGTTAAAGTTTTTTGGATGGTCTTATCTCCAAATCGATGCGGAAACTGATGAACTGAAAGTTGGCAAAGTTTTCACCATTAAAATGGCTTTGAGTTAGTGGCATTCCATGAGTGGAACTTTGCAAGAGAGAAACTGTAAAGTTTTGAGGACTTTGTTATTCTGAGGTTTTGGTTCTTGACATTTGCGGTAATCATTGATGCAGAAGCCTTTGATGTAGAAGCCAGTCAAGTTTTCCTTAAAGAAATGACTCAAGTGTTATGGCTTCCCACCAATGGCATCCTACAAGGAAAGTTCTGCAAATAATTCTAATGTTAGGCACCTTTTGAAAAATTTGATGATTCCACATTTCACTTGCAAGAGTGAAGGGGGTAGATGCCATAACTATTCATGCCATTGAAATGGCATTTCAAATTTGGCATCTTGCAAATGCCATCCCGCGATCAAAACCTTATAAATTTCTAGGGTTCTAGGGTTTTCCAAATGTGGGTTGATTAGGGCCTCAAGTCTTAATAGGGTTTGTTTACTCATGGATTCTTTCAATAATGTCAATCAAATAGGTTTTAATTGAGTTTTTTGTGAGCTTATTCATGACCTTTTCATGAATTTAAGCTTCCAAACAACTCCTAGACACACTAACTTCAAAACCCTAGGAATACAAAGCACATGGTTCTCAAAAAATTCAAAACAACATAAAAATGGAAAGGAAAAAATGAATTTCACTTGATGCCACATGAATGAAAGAGGAGACACACTGCTTCAATCATCAAATCACTCATTTTTTATCAGCTTCAACAAAGGTACTCAAAATTTCAAATGCACAAAGGTGAGAAAAGTGAACCATGAGGCCCATTATTTATAACCCTTGGTGTCATTAATTTGAAGCATTAAATGTAAGTTTTTTGAAAACTATGCACAAAGACTAATGTGGAAAAATGCGGTGTGGATGCCAATAAGTTGGATGCCACATAGAAAATCGAAGGGTAGATTGCAACACCAATGACACCACACAAATAGATTCTTGCAAATGGAAAAGGGAGGAATAGCTTCCATACAACAGAAACCTGAAAATAATTTTTTGCAACTTTCCCAAACTTAGTGAAACTTTGAAAAATAGCTTGGCAACCATGGGAACTTAGCAATTTAAAGGAATTTTTCTCAATTAGGTCCAAAAGTGAGAGAATAAAAGTGAAGCAAGAGCAAGCCAACCCAACAAAAAGCAACACAAAAAGAGGGGGTCCCTAGTCCAAGCAGGGCATGTGTAAGAAATGCACAAAAAATGGTGACTCTGCTAGGGAATGCTCCTGAGTATTCCAGGGATAAGAATTCATCTAGAACCCAAAATATCTGGTTTTGTAGACTAGAAACAAGGCATCATAAGGTAAACTGAAGTCTCAAAGGAGAAAAAAATCCTCAACTCAATCAAATTATAGGAATCTCGGAAATGTGTGCGCATCATGAATTAATTCCTCTCCCTTATAAACTATAGAGGTGAGTGATCAATCAACTAAGATAGCCTACGTAGGTAATCTAACTCCAAAGGTAACCCAAACATTGCCCTATTGCTAGTCAGGCATCTATAGCCCTAATGAGGTTTTCATTGTAATCCCAACAAACATTGCTCTATTTCCATACGGGCATCCACAACCCCGATAGAGTTGTCCGCACACCTGCACAATTTCCCATTCGACCATTTTCTTTTCTCTTTCTTTTCTTTTTTTTATACTTTTCTTTTATGCCTCTTTTATGCAACTAAATAAGTTGTTAAGCCTACAGGGGTTTTTGGAGATTAGAGTGGTCACTGAAGAAGATTAAGGATATTTCACCTATCAAGGCTTCATGATAGCTATCGTATAGCCCCTTGGGAGTATTAAAGGTTTGCATCTTGTGAATATTGAGATAGATGTGTAAGGATTTAGACAAGGATTTCCTTCTAATTCAAGGAAGAGTTTAGTTGATGAACCTTGTGTGTGGACCTGAATAGAAAATACTTGATAACTTATGAATGCTTATCCATGGAAAAAACATGAACTTGCAAAAAAACCAACCCTTCGACCATTCCAAGAACATCCACCACATTAAAACTGAGAAACAACCCATCAAAATGAAAGCTAGCAAAAACAAATGAAAGAAAACAAAACATAAAGAAAAGAAACTAATCTAGCTATGTATAGGGGTGAGCTACAACAACTCAAGAAAGGAAATAATTCTTAAGGTATTTCCCATTAACTTGTAATGGGACATCTTCTTTGGTGAGAGTCTTTAGGCGAAAGGCATTATCTCCCAAGATTTTAGAAATCTAAAAAGGTCCAAGCCAAAGCTTGTCAAATTTATCATGTGCCTCTTTCTTCTCATAGGACTTATCCCAGTATAGCACTAGATCAACAACTCTAAAGGCCTTAACCTTGGATCTATGATCAAACCACCATTTGACTATGCCCTGTTGTTTGGAAAAATTCTCTGTAGCTTCATCTCATTTTTCTTCTAAGTGGAGCAGCTCAGCCAGACAGGCTTCAAGATGTTCTCCCTCCTCATAGTATTTATTGATAAATTACAGTCTGAGGATTTTAAGGTGAATCAGGAAAACAAGTTCTAAACCATAAACCAAGTAATACGATGAGTTTTCTAATGCCGCCTTATTTCAAGTACGATCTTCCCATAGAGAAAAATGTAATTGGGTGTGCCAATCCTTCGGGTTCTTAACTAGCAGCTTATGAATGACTGTAAAAAAATTCTTGTTAGTGGACTCAGCTAACCCATTGCCCTAGGGATAGTAATTTGATGCAAATTTTAGCACAATCCCATAATCAAAAGCCTAACCCATAAATTTTAGAGAGGCAAAGGTCAGACCATTATCATATACAAGAGAAAAAGAGCATCCAAAGTGATGGACAATATATCCTTCAGGAAAATTGATTACCACCTCTATTGTACACTATCTACAAGGAATAGCCTATATCCATCTAGTACAATAATCAGTAGTGGTTAGAATGTACTAGTTTCCCACAAAGGATAGTGGGTTGATTGGACCAATGAAGTCTAGTCCCCACTAGGCAAATGATCTTACTTTGGTAAACAGTTGCAATGGAACACTGTATTTCTCTAGGGTGGCGGCAATCTAACAAATATGGCAGACCCAAATGTGGTTATGAGCATTTTTAAATAGTGTAGACTAGTAATACCCAATTCATAGGATTTGGTAAGCTATTGAAGGACCTAATCCATGCCCTGTTTCAAATATTTTGTGAAATTCCTTGAGCACTTTAGGGTCTTCAACTTTCTCGAGGCATCAAAGGTAGATCCCTTAATGGTTTTTCTTGTACAACATGGAACCTTTTAGCATATAGCTACTGATCTTTACCCGTAGGGATCATTTTTAGAATCCTTGCAAGTGTGGTAGACATTTGTGGTTTAACAAATAATATACAATGTCATCATAGCAATCATCTATAGAAACATCCTCTAGGCTGTATTGCTAGGTAGTGAGTTCCAAATCAATCTCTGCTATCATGCACATGAGATCTTGACCTCAAACCAACTTCATCGATTGTATTTCCATATCATACTCTTGTAGTACAATAACACTTTTTTCTCATCTCTCTCCCAATTCATTGTACATCAATAATATCTTAACTGTCAGGTCCAAAACAATAGAAAATACCTTATTCCTTAAGATGTACCTAAATTTCTTGGCATCATGGACTTGAGTGTATGCTTTATTTTCAACACTAGGATAATTCAATTCAGAATCTTTCAATGGAGCACTCATGAAGTCAATAGAATGCTCACTTCATTTATCATCTTCCTATAGAAGCATGCTAGCACATGAATGATCTAAGATGAACGAGTATATGTAGAATGGCTTCAAATAATCAGGGCTGACTAATAAAGGAGCATTAGTGATTGCATTCTTTATTTCTATAAAATCCTACTTTTCCTTCCTTATCCATTCAACCTTAGCATCTTTCTTGAGCATGGTGTTCAACGGTTTCACAATTTTAGTAAAACTCATGATAAATTTTTTTGCAAAGTTAATCTTATCAAAGGACTTCATTTATTTCTTGATTCCAAGGGGCTAAATTTTCAAGATAGCTTGAATACGCTCTGGGTCAATGGATATACCACTTTCTAAGATTACATGCTCTAGCAATTTTCCCTCTATCACTCTAAAGATGTATTTCTTTGGGTTCAATAAGATGCCAAACTCCCTACACTTTTGAAACACTTTACATAAATCAAAGACATGATGTCCCCTCCTCTTTGAAATTTTTTTGAGGTCATCCATATAGATGATAATGTATTTTCCAATCAAATCCTTCAACCTAATATCCATAGCACGCTAGAATTTCACCCCTGTGTTGATTAAGCCGAAGGGCATCCTTCGATATGCAAAGGTACCCCATTTTTTGGTAATGGAAGTCTTGAGTCTTTCCTCATAATACACCATCACCTGATTGTAGATTGATTATCCATCAGATAAGGACATCATTTGTGATCCATTGATGATTTTCAATACCTTATCTAGTGATGACACCAGATAGTTGTCTTTTTTCGAGGCATGGTTTAGATTTTTGAAATATATGCACAACTAGATTTCACTGTCTTTTGGATTGGAAAATTTTTTTCCACCCAAGTGGAGTGTTGAATGAGGAAGATGATACATGTGGACAATAGCTTCTTCACTTCTTTGAGAATGATAGGTTCCATCAATGCATTGATTGGCCTTTGGAATTGTCTAAAGGGTTTTGCATCTAGTTTGAGAGAAATAGTGTGAGTGATGATGGATGTATCATATGTCTTGAGGTCTTCATAACCCCAAGCTATGATGTCATGGTATGTGTGCAGTGCATCAATTATCCCTTTTCTTCTTTAGAAGTCCAAAATCTACCAATAAAAAGATTCTTTACATTTTCTTTGTACCCCAAATTATGCATATCACATTAGTTGTCTATGGAGTCCTTTTTAGCTTGCTAATCTTGATCTCTTAGATGGTTGAGGTCAAAGATTATTTCCAAGTGAACCATGCCTTAGGTTATTCTATTGGTCTTTAAGTTAATGACCCCTTCCATATCAAGCTCTACCTCCTTAGGTTCTACTTCATCTATGATCTGAGAGGAAAACACATCTGAGCTAGTGACAAATTCCAAGATATACTTGTCATCCTTGAAAACTTATAAATTAGTTGCATTGTTTAGTATTGATGTAGTGGGGGTGAGCTCTACTATGAATTTATTTAGGCCAATTAATGAAAAGGGTTGTAAAGTGTTGGCTTCTTATGCTAATGTATCAACATTTTTGTTTTTACCTCAGTGAATTAACTGGATATTGAATGCATCAAATCCTTCTATTAGATCCCACACTCTATGCCTATAGTTATCCAACCTTTGGTCATGGCATGAGTACAATTTTATGACTTTCTTGACTACTAACTCTGAATCCCTAAACACTTGCAATACTTTAACCCTTTTTCACAATGCCATCAATAATCCATGTATCAATGCTTCATACTATACTACATTATTTGTATAGTAGAATTACAATCTATGTGCAATAAAGAAAGTCTTACTTGAGGGACTGATTAGTTCAAAACCAACTCTCACTCCTTTATTTGATTTAGATACATCAAAGTGTAGCATCTAGAACCTGGGAGAGAGTGTATTCTTGGAACTTGCAAAGAAGACTTCACTCCTTGGAAATGAGTTCAATTCTATATAATATTTTTGTTTGAATTCTAACTAATTTTGGTCTTGTGATCCCTCCATCTGAGTTCCTACTAGAGTAAACCACCTTTGATTTGATCCATGGCTATTTTAAAAAGGCAACACTCAAACTCAGAGTGATATGTATCATGTATTCTACACCAATTGGGTAATAGCATCTCCTTGAAATCCATCCTAGCTCCTAGATTGAGTTGATCTTGTACACATTTCTTCACAAAGTCCTAGAAACTATTGAATAATCTAAGGTTGTCATCATCTTGAAAATCTTCATTATCTGATTGAATTGTTACTTCAGTGTTGTTGGGAAGGGTATTCAAGTTTGTAGGTGCATGATACAATAGGAGAACTTCCTCTACCTCCTCTTCTTCACCCTCATATGTAACCAAGACATAATTACCAAGTTTTTTTTTCTGCAAACAACATTTCATTTGTCATTTTGTACTTAGTTATCATAAATATCATCCTTGGCTCATGTTTAATCTAGATTTGATTAGGCAACCCCTTCCAAGGCAGCTACATATGTGTATGATTAGTTGAAGTGTACCCATTGAGATCTCAGGTGAAGTCTCTTCCTAGGATCATACCATAGATATCGGGGATGTCTACTACATGGATATTAATGACTTGTTGCACTCTTGGACTTGATGCCACCTACATTGAGATCTTGTTTAGTTCTACTACCACATTTACCTTAGTCTTACCCAACTAAGTCACCTTCCATTTGGGTGGGGTAGGAGTTATGCCCAATGCTTTGCATACTACAAATGGAATGACATTTGTCAAAGCTCTTGAATCTAGTAAACAATTATATAGATTTTTACCAATTATATAGATAGTCAATAGGAAAGGAGGGGTCTCTGACCTTCCTTAGAAGAGTTTCCTTGAGATGTCAACTTGAGTGACTTGAGCTTTGTCCTTTTCTCCACATTTATCCTTTACTAATGTCTAGTATTTCTCCTTGGTTGATTTCCTATATGGACCCTTAGTTGATTGTTGATCTAGCTTTCTCCCCACAATTTCTTTGATTATAGGTTCATTCACAGATGTGTCAAAGTTGACCCTTTTTCTCATTGCAACTTGTGATAGTTTTGATGGGGAAGTCTCATTTAGTGATTTGAAGAAGGAATTTTAGATGGAAGGTACTCTTAATAATTCAAAGGAAGATAAAATGATTTTCACTTTTTTTAGTTCCTTTGCCATGTATTCTCTCATCTACTCCACGTCTACTTCAAATAGATAGATTTTGGTGGAATCAAGTTATGGTTCTATAGTGGGATTAGGAGCTACTTGATCCTATTGAATTATGTTGAAGTTATTTGGCAGTATCGAGGTAGTAAATGGACCACCAGCCTCTTTGTTCCTCAAATTATAGGGGTTTGAACATTCATGAAACATGTGGACCTCCTTTTTTCCATATTTCTTCTTCATCTATAGGACCATTATCAACTGAATTGAACATCTGGGATAAAGTTCCTTCATTACATACCTTGTTTGTTCTGTCATCCATTTTCTATAGACTCACTTTTTGGTTCATTATTGTTACTTTGAGGGAAAGATGCTTGATTGACAACCTAGATTGACTCATATGGTTATGAAGGCACTATTTCTTTGTAGCCTAAATTGTCAATAGTATTATGCACCTCCACTTGGAAAATTGCAGCGACAGTCTAGAACTCTGGGCACTCAAGCTCTGAATGTTTGTTGGTCTGGTGGATTCTGCACAATCCTGAAAAAATTTCTTTAGTTAGGTACACTCCATTAGTCAACTTGTCTGAACTACGAGGTGGGTCTAGCATCATCAACACCCCTCCATTATTGGTCCAGGTATTCCATGTTCGATTCTTCCTTTGGTGTTGCCTTCTTTCTAAGCTTTCTCCTAAAATATGACCTCATTCATAACTTTGTTCGGAGGTTGGGCCTAAATCATAGTTGTCTCGATGATAGCTGGCTTGAATACTTATTTGTGATGCTTGTAGCTGGTTGGTTTGGTTTCTCAAGTGAGTGAATTTACTAGTTAACTTATTTAGCTATTCAACTAACTCATCCATTCACTCCTTGTCTGAATCAACCTAAATTGGTACAAAATTCTGAAGAAAGACGGGGTGTGTTGGAGATTAATTATATTCAGTGGCAGAAACCCCAGAATTCTATAGGTATGAGGCTATGTTAGATTGTTGAGAATAAGTCTATTGATTTTGATTTTCCAGATAAATTAGTATTGATGGGGTCTGGTTCAATGGGGTCTTGGATGAGGCACAATGGGTAGTTGAGGAATCTGGATCACTAATGGAGTTTGGTTAGATAAGGTGTGATTAAGTCCATGGATCTATCCAAGATTGGTAGTAGGTCCCAATGAAGGTAGTGGACCTGCCAAGTGTTGTCCCAAGTCCATTCTTTCCTTGACTACTTCTGCATTTTCATCTACTAAAGTTGTAGGAGGTTGATGCATTCTTTTGACTAAAGCTGAGGTGAGATTATCTAAGGCAGTGGAGTATACTACTCTTGTTGAGGCATCATCAACCACATAAGGAGGTTGTAACCTTGTATAGGCTCGATGAAACCTATTGTTGAAGGAGCTTATGGTTTCATTAACTTCCTTCCTAATGGACATGAACTGTTGGTACAAATCTATGGGGATGACTAGAATTTAAAATTTATATAGAAATGTGGCTTTCATGTGATCCCACAAGGTGATTGATCTAGTAGGAAAATGGATATACCAGTAAAATTATTCTTCTCCTAGTGAATATGGGAATATCCTACAATTAACATCCTCATATTTGATCTATCTATCCTTAAGGGTAGTTTGGAAAATTTTGATGTGTTCTTTAGTTGTCCTTTGAGGATCATTTGTGTAAAATTTGGAGCAACTTTTTTTAGGATTTTTCAGCATATCATGGTAGTCATTGAAGGAAAATGGTGATAGATTGTTTGGCCAACCAAGACATTTGTGGAGGTGGGGGTGGTAATGGCTGAGTTGTAGCAACTTGTGGCTGAAATACAATGGAGTAGTGGATCTGAATGAAGGAGATGTAGGAGATGGAGGTTGGGTAGGTGGTATTGATGCTGAAATTTCCACTTTCTTAGCTCTCCTAGCCCTAGTAGGAGTCTTTAATTCATGGAATTCTTCTTTTTCTGGTGTAGATCTGGTAACTCTATAAAATCTCTATGGAGAGAATGACCCAATTTAATCCAACTTTTTCCAAAAACCCTACTTCTATCGCTAGTTCTATTGATGGGTGTTTTAGCATTACAACAAAATAGACATGGCACAAGTTCCCTATCTCTATTGAAAGGTAATTACCTATAGAAAATATTTAGAAAACTACCCCAAGGTCTCTCGGATGTCAAGTCTTGATGGTGCATAAAAAAATTAGTTGTAATGTGTGATTTGCTAGTAATCACAAGGGACCTTTATGGTTCACAAAGCTTGAAATTTCATAGGTCTATAATGAAGTTTAGGAAGTCTTAAGATGGTGAATGTAGATTTAGAATAGTAGCCTGAAACTTATTTTTAATCATCAAATGTAAAATTACTGTGATGTTGGAATCCTAAACTTAACTCAACTTTAAAGAAAGAAGAAAAGATGTAAGGGTTTAAGAGTTATTCCTAGTTCTGAAAACTATGAACATTAGCAACAATGGAAAGTATTACAATAGATAGACTCCAAAGAAACTATATTTTTCTTAACCAAGAATACTCTACAATATCACAAAACTAGTGTGATCTAAGATTAAATTTAGATTTTTACAATGTAACATGAATATATAAAGCATGCACATACATAGTTGAACTTAAGTGTAGCAAATAAACTAGCTCACACTAGCTTTACATAGTGAATTATCATCAATAAACCACTAAAATTATGAGTTGGAAGTGCATCAAATACTATAACACATAGACACCATTAAAACTATTCATCAACCATAAGATGGAAATAAAACTAAACTAAAATGAAATAAAAAATGGAGGCTGAATCATGCACACATTAGGAGCAAACTCAAAGAAACCACCAAACTTCAATTCTTTCTTTTATATTGCTTCAAAATGTCTTTTACAAAAACTCATCTCTCTCTTTGAAAATGAGAGGATACCCTTATTTATAGCTTTGAAAAACCCAAATGAATGGCCTAGATTTACTACAACTTAGGGTTTACACAATGTCCAATACAAATACAATATTTCTTAATATAAAATTAGCAACCACTTTGTCTTTAATTTATTTTGTCTTCTAGCCAATTTGTCTTGTAGCTTATTTTTTATTTTAGCTAAATTTTTTTTATAGCTGGGAACTATAAATATTTGTCTTCTATTATAACATTTCTAGCATCCTTTTTCCTAATAGCCTATTTAAAAAACTTCTTTACAACTAGAAAAAGCTTAACATGCTCTGGGAAGTCAGGCTTGTTGATATTGAAGGCGGTCATCTTAAACTCTTCCATTAATTCTTCATGGAATTTTATGCATTGATCCCCTCTTTGGATGATTTTATCTGAGCGAGTTAAGGCTTGTGTAGTAAAGTCCATAAAGCTCCTAGACAAAGTTCCATTGGTTGCTTGCTTCATCTTTTTCTAGAATTCCCACCTTACAGATTTGTGATCTAATTCCTGAGTTGGGATTTCAGCACTTGTCAACAATTCTAGAACCTCATCACTTTCAAATAAATTTTCAGTTATACGGGTGAAAATGGCATCTAGATCTATCATTGACTTCTCCAAGACTCCTTTTCTAAATTAAATATTGAATAACCAAAACTTGAGAAAGTAGTTATCCTCTTTAGGAAAAGCTAATTCCTACTCCCAGACCTCTATAGGTATATTTAGGTTGCACTTTATCTTGGGGCATGCCATATTTTATATATTAGGAAAGTCCTTACATGCCTCTACCTCCTTTTCAATTTCATCCTTCAAAATCAGGAAGTGATTATGCATCCTGACCCCATAATATATGGATTTTTTTCCCAAGTCAGTCACCCTTTTGAGCTAGTCCAAGGTAGACTTGGTCCATGTTCTCATCTTTTCCATTTTGTTAATTTCCTCTTTGGAAAAAATTGTTGTGTCGACGATACTGTTGGGATTTCCTCTCCAAAGCTGGCCCATTGTTGTATAAAAGTTTTCAACTCTGCCACTTGTGCCTTTAATTCTACCTTGGTGGCATGATCCTTATCTATTTGATTTAGGATGGTGGTGACCAAGCCCTAAAATTCATCTATCTTTTGTTCTCTAGAAGTGGGGCCAAGATTAATACAAGTTATTTGATCATCCTTAGCCTGAATGGTCCCTACATCCTTATTTGCTACTGAAGTCACTACTTGTAAGACACGAGAGCCTGATGCATCCGTGGTGATGTGATATTTTATCTTTGACTTCTTATTTTCCCAATTCTTGATTATGGCTCATGCTAATATGGCCTATAGGTGAGTCTTTGGGTCTTGGAGCACTGGGGATTTTCTATTCAATTGTTGTTCCATCCATGAAGGGATCTTTGTTTGTTGATTAGAGGATGTAGTTTTGAATTCATCCTCAAAATTTCCTTGAGCCTTTAAAGAATTGTCTTCCCCATGCTCGAGAGCATCTTCAACATTCTTCCCTTTGTCACTTTATCTCTCCTCCAATATTATTATTTTCCCTTTATTCAACTCAATGAATTATACATTTCTTTCATCAATATTTTCTTCCTCTTTTGTTTATTTCTTGGCCTCATCATGCTCAACTCCTATATCTTGAGCGGGTCCAAAATTCCTTTTATTAGCACTCTTTTCTCCTTCCTCTTCTTCCAAATACATTTATTCATTTGGTTGGCCCTCATCTTGGTCGGCTTCTTGAAACTCATCATTCTTTTCAACATTTTCTTCCTAATCTTCTATGTTAATATATTGATCCTTGCCTCCTTTAGCTTTTCTTTGTTCATCTCTTGTAGCATTGTCTTCCTTTTTCTTAGGATGGTGTTCCTCTAGATTTCCTTCCTTGACATCACATTCTTCATTTTTTTCATCTTCCTACTCTTTATCAGATGTCTCTACACGTAATACCTATCAAATTCACTTAAATACCCATCTGGTTTTAGTCTTCTCACATCTAAACAACCCTAGTATTGATCAATAATTTTTAGGAATCTTCTTTTCTCGGCTCATGCTCAAGTATCCTCTGCCAGAACTAAATCAGTGATGTTCTTAGTTAATGCTTCTTGGTCTCCCTTGGGAGGTTGTGTCACACTTTTCCATGATGGGTTTTCCAGCCTTTCTGGCTGGGAATTGCCTAGAGGAGGGAAGAATGCAAACCAGAGAGGCACAAAGGGTCCCTGCACTGGAGTGCCTCTAGGAAAAAGCTACCTCTGTGAATGTGAGCAGTCTAATTGAAATAGTGAAACTGGAGAGGAGAAATGAAGGCAGGAGTCAAGCAAAAAGAGGCTGAAAGTGCTGAAGAGACAACCATGACCACAGAAGTAGTCGAAGAAGCAGAGGTAAGGTGAACTGATATGTTCACAGTGGGTGAAGATGATACAAGCACTGGTGGTGGAGTAGAAGGAGATGGTGCGACGGTAGTAGATGGAAGTGGGGAAGTGGTAGGTGGAGGTAATTATGGTCTACCCTCCTCCTCCAAGGGTGATGATTCCTCTTGTATGGTAGGCATGCCAGGAACAAATATTCCTATCTTTTTAGATTTCTTGGGTGGCCTCTGCCTTTCCACCATGTTTCTAGAGTACACATTCTGCTTGTGCTATCATTTTGGTGCATCCTTTATTTTCCTCAACTAGGTGGCTGGTGGGGATTTCGAGGTTTCTCCTAAAGAGCCATCAACGACACTAATTTTTGTTTCACTTTCAATTTCATCTTCTAAATCCCTATATCTTAGCTCAATGTCTTGTCATTATAATTGAGCCTCTTGATTATCTAACCTTATTTTAGTTCATTTCTCAATTGGGCTCATGATTGTATCTAAACCTCTAATTTTTAGCTCAGTCCAATCAATCACTGCAGGGGTACTTTGGCCATAGCATTGTATGCATCATCAAGAGTGTTACTATCTTCAACCACTTGGTCAAGAACCAAAAACAAGTCAATAGATTTTATGAGCTTCCACATATAATGTCACTTCCGCACTTCATGATCATCATCATAGTTTTCCCAAAAGTCTTCAATATGGGCCTTATGAGCATGTTGTCTCCCAACCCATTTCTTTAATTTTCCCAAAGGGTCTAGGCCTCATCACTCAGTATGCAACTCAAGGTTGTACTCTACAATTTCCTTTTTTGAATATTTTGCACAAGGGGCAACAAGGAACAAATACATTCCTTGATAAAAGACAATGGGGTATGAGACCCCTTTGTGGTGCTTTTCTTGCAACAATGAATGAGAAGTTTTTAATTTTTGAGTAAGCTCTAATAAGATTATTCTATCATTGGGATACCATAGCAAATGATACAAGAATCCCAAGAATCCTCCAACCCTTATGTAAGTAAATTTGAGGAATTGCATGAACTAGTACCCAAAATTCTTGATCAATTCCTTTACATAGTGGGACAACCTTTTACTATATTCATTTGGTGATGTCTATAGAATATGAATGATAAAAGTTTCATTTACTCACCTATAATCCTTCTTGTAATTCTTGTACTACAGCTATGAGTAACAATCATAAACAATAGTTTGTCCTTTCTTCATCCCAAGTTCACCTACACAATCCAACCCCTTGTAAGGAATATTAGCTTCCAAGAGATACTCAATTTAAGAGGTCATGTATAACTTCTTGTTTTTCTTCACCGAAACAAGATGATTGTAGATATTATCATTGATCATCTTGGCCCAATGAAATTTTGTGTCACACCTAAGGATATCCTCTACATAGTACCACATCCATTCTTCAAAGATAGAGGAGGTTAGGAGTCCCATCACTCTTCTTAGAAGTGTTACAAGGTCATTGACTTCCTCCACGAAGTCACTCTAATAGAGATTTTGGGGGAGCTTATTTACACTTGGATGAAAATCTATCATCCATGTCTTATTTATGGTTTTCTTACACCCTACAAGGTATTCCTTCTATATGTTTTGTGCATACTCCTTCTCAGCATGTTCCATTTTGTCGAACAAAGGGATTCCAAATGTATGCCTAATTGACAGAGGAGTTTAGTCAACCAATACTCTCCCATCTACAATGACTATTCTCCTTGTTGGTTGATGGTAGAATTATTTTCATCCAAAGATAAATTCTAGGATAATCAAAGCTAGATGGAAGCCTGCTACCTTAGAAATTCCACTTTTCTTTAATTTTCATGCCTCTTCAACCTTTGGGTTGACTAGAACATGTTTGAATTCCTCAACGTTTATATGACCCAAATCAATGTCTATCACATTGTCCCATTGTGAGAAAATCCTTGAAATGCACTCGACTTTATGGAATTAATACTTCATCTTGGCTTTCTCCTTTCCCCCATTCATAGCCCTTGTGCTCTTCTTAGCCTTGTCGGTCTTTTCAACATGTTCCATAAATTTTGCACAAAGAAAGCATAATGAATGCCTCAAAAAATTAAGAAGGAGAAAAATTCTAGTTAGATCATGCTAAAATGTCATTAAATGCACCCATCCACCCCAAAGGTATCATTATATTCATTAATTTCCAACACTTTCTAATTATGTTTTAGGATTTGTAGTTTTTCAAGCTAGGCAATGTGGTTTTCCATATTGCAGATGTCATCAATGCGAAATTCATTGGTAGTGCTGCCAATGCAATGGAATTCCATAGATGGAATCCCATGGTGATATTTCCACAATGAAATAATTCCAAGTTATTTTAGTTTGAATTCATTAAGTCATGTGGAAAATGAAAATTGAAATACGGGATCATTATACTTGGTCAAATTTACCTTCTTAATTTATGTAGAAAAACCCAAAGTGAAAGCCATTAAAGTTCATGCCAAAAAGAATAGCTTGTAGATGAGGTCATCCCATGAGTGGATTCCCACATTGCAATATTTGTAACTATTTTGAACTTGAATTTTTTTGAGCTAAGCTAGTTTAGCATGCAGGAAACAAAATTAGACTTGTGTATGGTCACCACATTTGGAAATTTTATCATTTTACAAAGTGTAAAAAGTTGGCATGTGGATGCCACTCATGTGGATGTCTTGAAATTTTTATCCATTGAAAATGTCTTGAAGGCCATGGAAATCTGCAAGTAGCATGCTGCATGGAAAAACCTACAAGCATTTTGGATACTCAATGTTTTAAGTTGAATTTTTCAAAGAATTTATTTAGCATGTGGGAAGTCCATTTTATAGTTAGAGGGCATGTTTGGGTCATGCATAAATTTTTTATGTGGAAGCCACCCATTTGGATTCCTTCAAGGTTGATGCTAGTGAAAATAGTTTGGGGTGAATGACAACCTACAAGCGACATCCCACATGGGAAAACCTACATTGAATTCCATACTTAGAGTTTTCATTTCACATTCGAAGGGTCAATGTTAAGGCTTTGAATTTGATGCTTATATCAACAAGGCTTCATATTTAATATTTGTGGGAATGGCTCATTTTGAAGTCTTGCAGAAAATGAGAATGCGGAAGCCACTGATCGTAAAGATGGTTAAGTTTTTTCATTGAAAATGACTTGTGTAACATGGATTTTCACCAATGGAATCCCACAAGAGAACTTTTGCAAAGGGTTAAAGTTTTTTGGATGGTCTTATCTCTAAATTGGTATAGAAATTGTCAACCTGGATGCCATCAAAGTTTTCACCATTAAAATGTCTTTGATTTAGTGACATTCTATGAGTGGCACTCCACAAGGGAGAACCTAAAAAGGTTTAAGGACTTTTTTATTTTGATTTTTTGGATCTTGAAATTTGTGGGAATAATTGATGTGGAAGCTAGTCATGTTTTGTTGAAAGAAATGGCTCGAGTGTTATGGCTTCCCACCAATGGCATCCCACAAGGGAACTTTTGCAAAGAATTCTAGTGTTAGGTACCTTTTGAAAAAAATTATGACTCCAAGTTTCGCTTGTGGGAGTGAAGGGAGTGGATGCCCTAACCATTCATTCCATCAAAATGACATTTCAAATTTGGTGACCCATTGACATGATCCCATGATCAAAACCTTGGAAATTTCCAGGGTTCTAGGATTTATCAAATGTGGGTTGATTAGGGCCTCAAATATTTATAGGGTTTGTTTACTAATCGATTCCTTCAATAAGGTCAATCAAATAGATTTCAATTAAGTTTTTCATGGGCTTATTCAAGACCCTATTGTGAATTTAAGCTTCCAAAAAACTCCTAGAGATAATAACTTCGAAACCCTAGGTCTACAAAGCACATAGTTCTTAGAAAATTCAAAACAACTTAGAAATAAAAAGGAAAAACAATCCTCACTCGATGCCACACAAATGAAAGAGGAGACACACCACTTCAATCATCAAATCACTCATTTTGGAATAGCTTCAACAAAGCTCCTCAAAATTTCAAATGCATAAAGGTGAGAAAAATGAACCATCGGTCACATTATTTATAACCCTTGGTGCCATTGATGTGAAGTATTAAATGCAGGTTTTTTTACAAACCATATGTGAAGATTAATGCAAAATAAGTGGTGCAGATGTCGATAAGTTGGATGCCACACAAAAGATTGAAGAGTGAATGCCAACACCAATGGCACCCTATAAATTGATTCCCGCAAATGGAAAAGGGAGGCATGAGTTTCATGCAATGGAAACCCGCAAAGAATTTTCCACAACTTCCCCAAACTTAGTGAAAATTTGACAAATAGCTTGGGCACCATAGGAACTTGGCAATTTGAAATAATTTTTCTCAATTAGGTCAAAAAGTTAGAGCAAAAAAGGAAAGCAAGAGTGAGCCAACCTGGAAAAAAAAAAATTTAAAAATAGGGGGTCCCCAGTCCAAGCGAGGCGTGTATGTGAAATGCACAACAATTTATAGGCATTTATCTAATTTACCAAAAATTAGATCCTAAAAGTCGACACTTGAAATTGGAATTCTGAATGTTAAAATACTCCCAACATGTCCAAAAATAGGTTTTGGCTAAGAATGGGGACCCATACAACCAAGAGAATATGGGTCTTGGCCAAAATTTCTAGGACACTACATGTTTTGAATAACATAAGCTGGATTCATTTATTCAATGCTTGCAATTTATTAAAAAATGGTACAAATGGGTTTTAGAATACATAATTTTAGGACATTAGGGGGTCAATTAGGCTCAATAATTTAGGGGGAAAAACATATTGTGAAATTGTTGAGGGTGATAATTTTCTACAATACATTTATTCCCCACTTTAGTGATATTATGAACCTATTCTCATACTCACACTAAAGTAGAGAAATATGTGTCAAGAGGGATTCAAATATACAAATATTGAAGAAATGGGACAACTAAGGATCAAGGGGGAGAGATCAAGCCCCCAAGATCTAATATCCCATGTA
Source organism: Sequoiadendron giganteum (assembly GCA_007115665.2). Classification (NCBI taxonomy): domain Eukaryota; kingdom Viridiplantae; phylum Streptophyta; class Pinopsida; order Cupressales; family Cupressaceae; genus Sequoiadendron; species Sequoiadendron giganteum. The sequence continues at coordinate 286,864,905 of CM021108.1, read as the reverse complement.
AAACCAATATAGGAACCAAGGAATACACATATATGTATGATATGCAGCAAGACAACATACACAAACATACATGTCGAAAAACATGAAGCATACACAATGAAAACACATAAAATGATAGAACATATAGATGATGATGAAATGAAAACAAACATTATGTAAACACAAAGAAGACACCTAAAAATTAAAATTAAAAAACACAAGTTTTTTACTAAAAGATTCAAGTCGGTAAGGTAAAGATACCTTAGTCTTAAATTTCCTCAAATACCAAACATCATCCATCGAATATGTTGTCAAAAAAATATTATGCTCTCATAAGGATGTAAAATCACTTATGAACACATTGCTCCACTGGAAAGAAATTTGTGTTATTCTAGGTGGCCAGGTTAAAGGGGTTTCATGACTCACACCATAGAAAAGTTTGATATTTTCTAGGTGAATCACAAATTGGAAGGCACATAGGCTAGTGAAGTTTCATATTCACTAGGTGAGCCCCCAAGACAAGGTAAAATGAGACACACACTAGGTCTACAAGGTGTTCCCGCAACAACCATACCAAGATTTATACTCCCTAATAACCATGATAAGGTTCCACAAGATGTTATTCCAATGCTACAGTAAGCTTAACTTATGTGAACAAAGTGAAGAAAAAAATTCCAAAATCACCTCAAGGGGTGCAATAAAACTCACCTCAATGGATGCATAAGAAACAATAAGATAAGGCTAAAAACTCAAGATATGTTTGTAATAACATCACCATAAAAGGTAATAATCACCAGGGATTTTCTTAATACTTTAAGGTTACACCTTAGGGAAAATCACACATGACATCACAATCAAGAGAGGATTATTCAAGGAATAGAAAATAAAACCCTAGGGAAAAATAGACATATCATTACCACTAAGAGGAGCGTCATATGCCAAGAAAGGTCACACTCTTATGGGACATCAAGTACAATATCACCAAAAAGGAGACACATCACATAGATTAAGAAGGCCACACTTTGGTTGACAAGGTCACACTTCCTAGGATATGTATGCCACCATCACTAAGAAGGGACCATTTCCTATGCAAATAATGAGTGGGGGACTATATTTCCCCTTAAAATGTCAACATACTTGCTATGTTAGTATTTTAAGGAGAAATATTGGGATCCTTGAAAATAATGCATGCCTCCCAAAAACAAGTTATCCTTGACCCCCAAGCATAGAGACAAGGAAAACCAAACCAATAACCATCATGTTTCTGCCATGAAAAATATGGTTGCACTTAATATTGTACCACCATGAATGGTAATCTGAAAAACACATAAATCTAAAAATGCCACATAGTGATGAGCAACATGATAGGATGAATATAATTATTTATTAAATGAATTAGGTGCATTAATAGAAGGAAGAGTGCCACAATCCTTAATATTTTGTATTTTAGTACTCAAGGCCTTACATTTATTGGTAGAATAACCATGCACTTGATGATATGCACAAAATGAATCTTTTTTTAGAATTTATTTCATGTTCTTGAAGGAAGCGCAATCAAGTAAGCTTTGAAAATCCTTGACAAGATGTTTTATCGATCCATAGTAGGGTAATTTGTTTCTCTTGTGAATAAAAAATTTCTTTCTTATCACAAGATGGCATACATAAACAAGACTCCTTAGATTTAGAATGTGAGATTTTGTACTCTCCCCTAAAGGAGAGTGTAAAATCCAATTAACCCAAACCATTACTAAAACATGTATTTGAAGATGAAGCAACATCATGAGCATTATTTTCACATTTAGTATCTATCATTTCAAGATGTACCAAGGTCAAAGTTATCTTAGAAGAATCTTGTGTGATGGCATTGATATTAACTGAAGGTTTCTTTGATGCTTTTGTTTCTTTCAAAGGACAATAACCAAGACCTCTTGTTGTGTCTTTGACTCTTGTGTTCTAGGCTCTATGGGGACACAAATACCTTTTTCTTTCACTCCAAGTCATTTCCCATTATAACCAAATTGTTTCAACAGTTGATAACCTCTTCCATTATTTTTTTCCATTTCTTTCAATGAACATGGTTTTTATTAGTCACTTTCATCATAGGTAGATGTGTAATTCATAATATCCTCACTACTATAAGTTGTGAACTTTTTTGTCTTAGATTTTTTAATGTTAGATTGTGTTGATATCACCATAATTTCTTTCTCTTTTTTTTATTTTAGTTTTATAATCTTGTATTCCCAATAAAATGTAGGTGTGAAATATAATGATCCCCAATCATCATCTAACAAATTTGGAACATTTGAAAGATATTTATCCTCAAATTGTAAAGGTTCCACTTTTATAGTTGGTGTCAATGTGTTAAGAGTATTTTTCATTCCTATTTTATTTTGTAAACATTGTTCAAATTTAGGGTCAACTTTTATTATGTAAAACTTTTTGTTGTATACATAATTCAATGAATGATGAAGTGTTGAAGGAACTGCATTCATTTCATGAATCCATGGTCTACTGAAGAGAAGATTATATGAAATATCTTGGGGCATGACATGGATAGGAGTTTGTAAAGTAGCATATCTGAATTTGATAGGTAATTCTATCACACCTAATGGTTGGTTTCCCACATTATCAAAAATATGAATAGAAAAATCAGCTAATTGGATTTTGTTCTTGTCCAACCTAATTTTATCTAAAATATTTAGACTACAATATTAAACCCTAAACCATTATCAACAAGGGTATGCCTAATCCCATCCTTGTTAATAACAACCAATATCATTAGAGGATTTTTTTTGTTTCCAAAGGGTGTAAATAATTTTAAGTATGACTTGGTAAGCAAGTGATGTTTGAATCAAATCCCACAAGGATATCTTAGGAGTGTTAAAAAGTTTCTCAATAAGATCATACTCCTTTCCACAATGTTGAGGTAAATGAGGGGCACTAGGAAAAAAAGGTAGTGGAAGTGGTATCAATGTGGGAATTGTTTTCATTTTTCTTGGTTTCCTATTGTTCCTAATATTATATGTGTGAGCTATAGTATTATAACTTGGTTGATGCGACACATTATTACTAGTGAGTTGCTTTGCAAAATTTAAGATAACACCTAGAGGCTTAGGAGTTCTTATAATGAGGGGTGACTTAGGAGGTCCAAAAGGAGTTTTAGGAGGTCCAATAATCAAAGGAGACCTAATAGTCACTTGTGTCTTCATAACCTCAATAGATTTGATCTCTTGTTAATAATTTTATAATGAGTGGGGATCTAAGGTGATCTTATCATCTTCATATAAGCAATCCATCTTACTATATTTTTAAAGAAAAATATTAATGATTTCATCCTCTCTCC
>CM021108.1:286649641-286861483 GCA_007115665.2 Sequoiadendron giganteum | reverse complement strand
AATAGTTGATCACCTTCTATTTTTATGTATAGATTACTATTTTTACTTCCTCTTTGAAACCCTTGTTGTTGCAAGTATCCATACAACCTTTAATACCAAGCTCTAGGAGACTTTTTGAGTCCATACAAAGACTTCTTCAATCTACAAAAATAATCTAGATAGTCAAAGTATTGAAACCCTTTTGGTTGTTCAATGGATACCTCTTCTTCTAGCTATCCATTTAGAAATGTTGACTTAACATCCATCTAGTATACATTGAATCTCTTAAATGTTGAAAGAGCTTAAAAAATTTGGATTACTTCAAATATTTCTACCAGAGAAAAATTCTCTTCAAAATCTATGCCTTCAACCTGAGCATGCCCTTTATATATAAGTATAGCCTTGTTTTGGATCACTTCACCTTCTTCATTCAGCTTATTTCTGAAAACCCACTTTGTTCCAATCACATTCTTTCCTTTAGGTCTTGGTACAAGTTCCAAATTTTAATTCTTCATAATTTGATTCAATTCTTCCTCCATAGCTTCTATCTAACATTTCTATTTATTTTCTTCTTTATAATACTTAGGCTCAATCTTCGATAGTAATGCAAATTGTACTTTTTCATTTGAATTCTAAAATATCTTCTCGATTTGAACCACACTATCTTTGTCTCCTAAAATATAATCTTCAAAGTGATTCTTCTGAACATACTTTGCTAGATTTTTTGTAACTTTTGAATCTTCATTATTTTGGATTGGTTCTTCATCATCTTCAACTTTTGAAATACTAGTAGATTGAATTGTTTAATCAAATCTCATATTTGCACTTTCTACAATTGGTATAGTCGCGATAGGAGGGTTCAAGAAAAAATAGTCTAAACTGTGCAATAATGAGTCAACACAACGGAAATAACAAAAGAAACTGATATGAGAACATGAAAATCCATTGAATAATAAATTTGGCATGCAATGCATGCCTCACAGGAAAATATCCAGGGCTCATAGGCTTGCCACAAGGGAATTCAACAAGAGAACTAGACAAAGGCCCTATTACATGCCCCTAAAGGGTTAATGAAAAAATGAAAAGAATTTATCTAATCACAAACTAATGACTAAATAAATGATTCCTAAATTATTACAATGCTTATAAAATTCATCTCAAGCTCCCACAAAGGTTCGCATTGGCCACAAGGGTAAATACCCAATGAATGATCATACATGAATGTTGACCACAAAATATGAGGAGATAACTCCACATGCAATGATATGACTTATGAATCTCCAAGATAGATATCAATGAACCCAAGATTCTTGTATGATGTCCCATTTATCTTTTCATAATCTAGAATAGGTCTACACTAATGAATCTGGACTAGGTCAGAACCAAATGCTCTAACTGGTAAACAAAGTGAAATTTTGAGAGCAATATAACTTTTAATAAACAACTACAAACAATGTGAAATTTGAATATGTGATATATGTTTATGTTCATTTCTTATATACTATTTTGTGAGCTAAGAAACAACAATGTGATAAAATATAGAATGCAATACTGAAACTGCTATTGAATGCAAGAAAAGAAAAGAAATATTTTTTTGGTTGAAATAGGATTACTTTACAACTAGGGATGCTCCTCCATTAGACACCTAAGGTTGGAAGAAAAGTGAGTCCTTCAATTTCTAGGACTAAGAGGAAAATCGAGACAGTCCACCTCAACCTAAGAAATCCATGATGAATCCTTCATTGGTCTGCCTTTCAACTTCACTAGATATTCTTTGTATTGCTTATTCTGAGTGATTCTTCTAGTTTTGATATCCAAAATCTATTTAATCTATTTTGATTCTTGATGTGGTAACTTCTTCTTCAAATCCACTTCATCACTACTGCCACTTGGATGTCCTTCATGAATTTCATATACATCTACCACATTGAAAATAGGTGATATACCTAATGTCTTCAGTAACTCTACTTCATATGCAATTCCAAAATTGAATTTACTTAGAATATTACACGGTCCAAAATTTCTCATATTCAAATTATTGTGTGTGTCAATTGGAAATCTCTCCTTCCTTAGATATACCATCACTTCATCTCCAACAAAAAATTCCTTGTCTCTGGTTCTCATCTTCCTTCTTCTTATACTTATTGTTCATGTCTTCCAAATGCTTCTAGACTAGATTATGCAATGTCTCCATAAAAATACAAACACTTCTACCTCCGCACTCCCTTTTTCCTCCATACTAATGTCTCTTAACTCTACTACTCCTCTAGGATGTTTTTTGATAAAAATATGAAATGGTGTCTTCCCTGTACTCTAGTTAACTAAATTGTTGTATGTAAACTCTACCTATAGAAAAAATATATCCCAACTTCTTGCCTTATCTCCAACCAAACATCTTAATAGGTTACCCAAATTTCTATTCACTACCTCTATTTGTTCATCTGTCTATGGGTGATATTCTAAATTTAACTTCAAATTTGTCTTCATATTCTTCCACAAAGTCCTCCAAAATTATCCAATGAATTTGGTTTCTCTATCCAAAACTATTCTCTTAGGTAATCCATGCAATCTCACAATATCCTTGAAAAATAAATCAGCAACATGCACATCATTATTCTTCTTACATGGAATGAAATGTGCCATTTTAGAGAACCCATCCACTACTACCATAATTGAATCATAATCTCTCTATATTCTTGGAAAAATGGTGTCTTCCTTATACTCTAGTTAACTAAATTGTTGTATGTAAACTCTACCTATAGAAAAAATATATGCCAACTTCTTGCCTTATCTCCAACCAAACATCTTAATAGGTTACCCAAATATCTATCACTACCTCTATTTGTTCATCTGTCTATGGGTGATATGCTAAATTTAACTTCAAATTTGTCTTCATATTCTTCCACAAAGTCCTCCAAAATTATCCAATGAATTTGGTTTCTCTGTCCAAAACTATTCTCTTAGGTAATCCATGCAATCTCACAATATCCTTGAAAAATAAATCAGCAACATGCACATCATTAGTCTTCTTACATGGAATGAAATGTGCCATTTTAGAGAACCCGTCCACTAATACCATAATTGCTTATATCTTCCCAAGGTCTCTCTGGTACTATCAAAGGTTTATACAATCTAGTATTTTGACTACTCCCTTTTGAAACTTGACAAATTATACAACTTTTAATATATTTCTTTACATATTTATATATTTGTGGCCAAAAATAGTGTTCACTCAACAAAGCTATTGCCTTATCCATTCCATCATGTCTTACTAAACCTCCACTATGTTTCTCCTTGATCAAATTCTCCCCTCATTTAACTCCTTGGAATACACAATGGATTTACTTTGAACAACATGTCTTCTTGAATGAAATAATCAAACCATTTTCTTTGGTTTTTTCAATTGGTTCTTTGCATGCTCTCCATGCTTCACTAAAATCTACATCATTCTCATATATATGCTTCAATTCCTCAAATCCCAATACTTTGACTCTCATCTTTGTCAGAAAATTCCTTCTTCTTCGTAATGCATATGTTACCTTATTTGACTTTCCACTCCTATGTTTCAACAGAAATATGTAACTCTATAAGAAATCAACCCATTTCATATGTCCCTAGTTCAATTTTTCATGTTTGTTCAAATACTGCAAAACTTGATGATCTATATACAACACAAATTATTTAGGAAACAAGTAATGTATACAATTCTTCAAGGCTTGAATTATGGCATAGAAATCCTAACCATAAAGTTAATATCCTCTTTTGGCATCATTCAAATTTTCACTGAAATAAGCTATAGGTCTCTCTTCCTAACTTAACACTGCTCCAATTGTATTTCCACTTGCATCATAGTCAACTTGAAATATTTTGTCAAAATATGGTAATGCTAACATTGGTTATTTTTTCACGTTTTCTTTCAACATTTCAAAAATTCTTTGTGCTATAAATGTCCACTTAAAGTATTTTTTATATCCTATCATTGTCTCTATTATAGGGTTATAAACACTACTGAAAATTTTGATAAAATTTCAATAGAAACTAGCTAATCCATGGAATGATCTCACCTCCCCAATGTTTACCAGTGTAGGCCAATCTACAATTGCTTTCACTTTTTAAGGTTCCATCTTCCATCCTTCAATAGAAATAACAAATCCCAAATATACCAACTCTATCTTCATGGAACTACACTTCTTGATATTAATCAACAATTTATCCTCTCTCAACCTCTACAATACTTGTTGGATGTGCAAAAAATTATCTTCTATAGAATTATTGAAAATTAGAATATCATCCAAATAATCAATGAAAAAATTACCCAAAAATTTCTTCAATACCTCATTCATCAATCTCATGAAATTTCTTGGTGCATTAGTCAATCCAAAATGGTTTACTAACCACTCATACAATCCTTCATTTGTCTTAAATGTGGTCTTCCATTCATATCCTTCTTTGATTTTGATTTGGTGGTATCCACTCTTTAGGTCAATCTTTTTGAAATAATTTGCTCCACTCAAATGGGCCATGATGTCATCCATCCTTGGCAATGGGAATCAATACTTAACAATGATCCTATTGATAGCTCTTGAATCAGTACATATTCTCCACTCTCCATATTTCTTTAGTACAAGTACAATAGGTACCACACATGGGCTCAAAATTTCTCTGACCAATCCTTTCCTCAACAACTCTTGTGTTTGTCAATTCAATTCCGCATTCTCTACTAGTGTCATTCTATGTGCTACTTTGTTCAATAAAGTTGCTCCCACTATAAGGTCTATATGATGATTGATACTCTAGATTTGAGGTAGTCCCTCCAGTACATTCTTTAACATGATATCTTTATACTCCATCAATAATTTTTCAACTTCTTCACTCTCTGTGGTAGTGCTCTCTACCTTTGGATAACATATTTTCTTTGGAATCAATGTAAAACACATGTTCTCATGCCTCAATCCATCTACAAATTTCCTTCCACCTACCAAACATAGTTTGGAAGTGCCACAAAATTCAGTCTTCTCCTCTTCCTATAAAGGTATCAACTTGATTATCTTTCCATTTGATGTCACAATATAAGTATTTCTTCTTCCATTATGAATTTCTTTCCTATCATATTTCCATGGTCTTCCTAACAATTAATGGAATGCATCCATAGGCATAATATCATACAATAATTCATCCCTATATGACCCAATATGAAATTTCACCAAACATTTCTCATTTACCAATATCTTATGATTATTTTGAATCCATGCTATCCTATAAGGGTTTGGATGTTTCAATCTCTTCAAATTCAACTTGGTTACCATCTCTTTTGAAACTAGATTATCAATGCTACCACTATCAATAATAACTTTACATATATTTCCTCTGGACTTACATCTAGTTCTGAATAAAATTGTCCTTTGTGGTAATCCTTTAATCACTTCTTCATGTATCAATTCTCTTCTCATCACCAATGATTCACCTTTCTCTAGTTTCCCAACTAAATTAGGGGATTCAACAGGTTTTCCATCCACATAAAATACTCTTCAGGTATGCTCAAATTTATTTTCGGTACTCCCTTGATGACACTGAAATGCTCTATGTCCTTCCCCTCCACACTTGAAATAGGTTCCTTTGAATGGTATTTTCTACACTCCAATAGGGTTTTGAATCTTTTTTATGATCTGTATAAGGTCTTCTTTCACTGGATTAGGGTCTTATCTTCTAGAATCTTCCTTTTACACTTCTTTATCTTTGTTCAGATTTCTTGTTCAGCTTCTCTTCAACCTTCAATGAAAACTAGTATACTTCTTCAATTGATTTCATCTTCACTAGGCTTAGTTATTCTTAAATTTTTTTCCTTAGTCCATTGATGTATCTTTCAACCTTTTCTTTTCTTGCTTCATTATGACCGGTTCTAATTATCATCTTGTAGAATTATTTAGTATACTCCTTCACATATCTCTCTTTTTTTCTCAGGTTCTACAATCTATTCAATAATTCAAGTTTATAATTTACTCGTATGAATTGATTCTTCAATTTTTCAACCATTATATGCTATTTGATGATTCTTTCTTTACCTCTTATGTTTTAGTCTAATTGAAATTGTTTCCACCATAATGCAGCATGAGCTTTCAATTTTATTTTTGCAAACCTAAATCTCTCTAGATCTTCAATTTCTTCATATTCAAAGTATTCTTCCATTTCATTTACCTATTCAATCAATTCTTGAGGATTCAAATTTCTCACGTAATTTTGAATTTCAACTCTAGGTCTTTTCGTAATCTTTGAGATCATTTTTAACATTTTCATCTAATTTGATTCTTCTTCTTCTTCACCTAGGGCTTCTGCAAATTGATTTGCATGTTCTTCTTCATCATCACTTTCATCATTTTTCCTATGGTTTAGGCCTCACCTTCAGTCTTCTTCAACATAATCTAATCTAAATCACATCTCATGCATCATTTCCAATATTTCATCCACTCTTCCAGAAACATTTTACATAGTAGGAACTCTCCTTAGCGACATATCTCCCCTCAAATTAGTGCAAATTTCTCAATTCAGTGATCTAGCTACAAGAATTTTAACTGCCTCACACCAATGATCGGTTGAAAAAAATATATTCTACCTCAAGTCATCAATCTGTTCACCTTAAGGAATACCTTTAGGAATAAAAAAAATCACTCTAATACCACTTGGTGTAATCATGGTAGGGGGTTTCTAGAAGGAACAATTTGAACCATGCAGAAATGAGTCAACACAACATAAATAACACAAGAAACTAATATCTAAAAATGAAAATTCATTGAATAATAAATCTTACATGCAATATATGCCTCATGGGTGAATATCTAGGGATCACAGGCTTGCCACAATGGCATTCAACAAGAGATTTGGCCAAAGACCTTATTACATGCTCTTGAAGGGTTGATGCGAAAATGTAAAGAATTTATCTAATCATGAACTACTAACTAATTGAATGATTCCTAATTGGTTAAAATTCTTATAAATATTCTTCTCAACCTCCCACAAAGGTTTGTGTCATCCATAATGGTTAATACCTGATGAATGATCACACATGAATGTTAGCCACAAAATATGAAGAGGTAACTCCATAAACAATGATATGACTTGTGAATCTCCAAGATAGGTCCCAATGAACCCAATATTCTTTTATGATGTCCCATTTAGTTCTGCATGATTAGGAATAGGTTTGGACTAAGATAATCAAGACCATGTCGGTATCAAATGCTCTGACTGGTAAGCATAGTGAAATATTGAGAGAAATAACTTTTAACAAACAACTATAAATGATGTGAAATCTTGATATGTGATAGATGTCAATGTTCAAGTGTTATATCCTACTTTGTGAGCTGAGAAAAAATGATGTGGTAAAATGAATAATGCAATACTAAAACTTCTATTAAATGCAATGTAAGAAAATAACTATTTTTTTGGTTAACATAGGATTACTTTACAACCAAGGATTATCTTGCATCAACAACCCTCTTTAGTCTTTTTTTATAAAATCTATATGATTTTCCTTTCAAAGAGTAACCAAGAAAATACCTTCATTGGATCTGGAATCAGACTTACCCAAATTTTCTTCATTCTTTTTTATGTAACATTTTTTCCCAAATATTCTAAGGTTTCTAACTGAAGTTGATCTTACTCTCCATAGATCATATGGTGTTTTATTAGTCTTGCATATGATCTGAGCTCTATTCAAAATATACACTACAAGTTGAACTACTTCTCTCCAATACATATCTAGTAGATTTTCTTGAGTCAACATTATCCTTGCCATCTCCTATACAACTTGGTTCTTCCTATCTATAACTCCATTTTATGCAAATTCCTAGGAGTAGAAATTTACTCTAGATCCCATGCTCTTCATTAAAAATTTCATACTTTTTAGAAGTGAATTATCCACCTCTGTTTGATCTCAAAACTTTGAATTTTCTTTTGATTTCATTCTCTACTAGCACCTTGAATGCCTCAAACTTCTCAAATGCTTTTGATTTCTCTTTTAGAAAATTAATCCAAGTCATTCTAGTGTAATCATCAATAAGCATCATGAAATACATGCCACCTTGTAGAATTTTTATCCTTATAGGTCCACACAGATCTATATGGACCAAATCCAATGGTTTTGATGTAGAATAATCCTTACCAAGAAATTTTATCTTTATCTATTTTCCTTCATGACATGGTTTGTAGCTAGTAGACTGGGGCTTCTTAATCTTTGGCATATCTTGAACCATTCCTCCTGAGCTAATATTTATGATGTCATCAAAATTTATGTCCCAACCTTTTGTGCCAAAGCCAACTTTCTTCTCTATGCATAGTAAGACAATTTTGTCCATTTAGTTCACTAAGATGATATATGTCACTATTTTTCCTAGTTCCTTCCACAATCAGTTCTTCAATACTTGATTTCTTGATTTCGTAGCCTTCAACACTAAAATATAACTTATAGACTTTATCACACATCTAATTTACACTCAACAGATTATGCTTTCTTTAGCATACAAAACATCATATGTCTTTGTCCTACCACCATAAAAAAATCATGTATTTTAGAAATATAATTATTTTTAGGAGTCACAAAACCTCCATCATTTTTTTTAAATTCATGAACTTAATTTTATCTCTAGTCATGTCGCTTGAGAAACCATTGTCTATGGATTCTTCTCCTTCTAAGCATGCAAATAAATTTGAGAAATCATTGACTTCTCTAAATTCTCATCTTCTGGATCCTTCTTCTAGAATTTATTTGATTCATGATTCCTACTTTCTAATCCTTTTCTTCAACTTTCTAGTAGAGGAGGGCTCACAAAATTGCTTTAGTAATTCCTAGCAATGTGTCCAAAATTGTTGCATTTATAGAAAAAAATATTAAAATTGTAGAGAGGTGCAAATTTATTATTTATGAAAAAGTTATTTCTTCTGACCAAAGATTTTCTACACTCCACAACCTTATGACCAAAATTATTGCAATTAATATAGTAATAAAAAAAGAATAATTGAACCTGGTGTTGTATCCCTATATTTCAGATCTTCTTATCTTCTTCCGAACTTGGATAAAGCCATCATTTTTTTTCTTTCTTTCATCACTTGCAATGATTCTGTAAGACTTTTTACATCCAAAACATGTCACTTACAGACTTTCTTTAGTAGGTTTCACTAATTATTCCATCACCTTGCTATTCTGATCATCAAAACCAATTCTAGTTTTAACATGCAAAGATCTCTACCATCCCAATATCTAATCTAGAGTCTTAGTACTCTTTCCAAACTTCATCTTCAGTTGTCAATTCACTTTCTCAAGCTATTTTCTTATCAATACAACTCTTGCCTCAAGCTTCTCACAGTCCTTGTCTCTTGAGAACAATTTTCTAGTCAAAACTTCAATCCATTTTGCTTCTTTTTTCTAGATCTTTAGATCAACAATCATCCTCTCCACTTTCTCTAAATCCTGAGATACCTTTTCTTTAGCCTTCACTTCTTTTTCAACTCTCTTCTTTAGTATTTTAATCTCTTTACGAACACATAGCTATTGTTCCACAAGATCTACTTTATCTTCATTACTTTTAGAATCTATTTTTACATCTTCTTCAATAGTTTTAAAAGCCATGAACAAAACTTTTTATTTTTCATCTATGAAGATATCTTCATCTTCTTCATAATTAGAATAATATTCATCCTCATTAGTGTAGAAAATATTTTATTTCCTTAGACCTTTATTCATTTTTTCAAACGATTTATTTCTATAATTTTTTAGCATTGTTAGAATCCTTATGGGGAAATTTAGCCATAAAATTTCCTACTACACCATAATTAAAACACTTAAAATGCAACTTTCCTTTATACTTACTAGAACCTATTTGTAGCTTTCTCAAAAAATTGGCTTCCTTTGGATCTGATCCAATATTCAAATCTTGATCAACTTGCTTCTTAATTACTCTGAATGTTGCCTCTTTTCTTATAGTATCCTCACTGTAAAATCTCATTTCAGAAGTAGTTATAATTCCATGCAGTTTAGTCATCTTCAAAACATTTAGATCCTTGGCTTCTCCAATTGTAGAGACTTTAGAATCAAACTTTCTAGAAGGAGATCTAAGTACCTTTTTCACAACATTATTTTATTTCCATTCCTCACCAAGACCTTGAATTGAGTTGAAAACTTCATCAACCTATAGAAGGAATGTGGCAATATTCTCATCTTCTGTCATCTTCAATATTTCAAAATAAGATCTATGAGTTTGCCTCTTTGATTTGTTTATCACCTTCATAGATGGTATGTAAATTTTCCCATATTTCCTTCACCATTTTTCACTACATCACTTTCAAAAACTTATAATAGCATTCATTTCACAAGCCCTCTTTTTGGCTTGATCCCTAGGAGGGTTTATAGGAATCTCATATCCCTCTATCACCGACATCTAGATATCAATTCCTAGAGCCATTTAGTAGGACTCCATATTAACTTTTTAAAAGAAAAATTATATCCATGAAAGAGTGGTGCTTTATTTCCAAAGAAACCTTCCTAAGCAACTAAGTGTGCCATCCCAAAACTACCTTAATTTGTTAGGATACTTCAAAGGAACTTGGATCTGATACCAATTGAAGGGAACAAAATTTACTAAGAGGGTGGTTGAATTAGTAGATCTTATCAATTCAAAATTCTTAACTCAACCAAAATTATCAAAATATATGATTCTTCACTAACAATCCCAACATAGATAACTAAACATAAAACATGAATCTTCGCTGCTACTAAGTGCAGTGGAGTGAATTTGCACCCCTCATAAATTCTCCATTTGTATCCCCTCACCTTAAAAAAATTAAACCTAATGATGCCATTTCAATTCATCCATATAATTCCCACCCACTTGGTGGTTGTTTGTAGTGTTAGTGGGGGAGTTTTTGACAAGGACGTTAGCATGGTGCACAAACATCTATGCAGTGCACTATCTTCCTAACATGATTCTAGCCTCTGGAATCTACAAAGGTGCTACACTTCTCCATTCGCAATGAAGATTAATGCCCCTATGCCCTTGACCAACCTCAAACAACTTTTTTGGGCCTCTATCCATGCTAAAGCACTCTCTCATTCATTCGGTTTGATCTTCTTCTATCTTCACTCAAAAAATTCATGTTTCCATACACTCCTTGAGATTTTTCATAGAACTCTCCACCATTGTTGTAGCTCTAAATTGTTACTCTACTAGATTTCATTCTCTTTGTTGTGGCAACGATGGCACTTACAAGCTTTCGAGCTTGCATCTCCCTTCACATGCTCAAGGGCACATTGTTTGGGAGGTGATATCCACTTTACATAGAATTGTCATTTAATTTATGTAGCATGGTGTTCTTTCCATTGCTTGGTATTTCTTCCATTACTTTATTTATCGCATTTTATATCTTGTGGCTATTTTGGCTGTCCATGGAGGTGGGAACACCAAAATAGTGGTTTGACAATGGCAAGCCCCAAAACAACCCCAACATTTTTCCTATTTTTTTGTGTGTAGTTTTTGTATTCATGTGTAGCTTGCAAGAGGCTGGACTATTCATAAGTTGTATTTCTATCACCTTTTCATTCTTATCAACTTCTCCTTTTAAGTTAAGTATTCTTCTTGTTGTCTTAACCATTTAATTAGTTCTAGTTTTTAATTACTACTTAAAATCACATTTACCAAGTAGATTAGGTAAAACTCTATCAGTCTTAATTGTATTACATACTCTCTATCCATACAAACACCAATGATTGATCGGGATGCCAACTCGTCATACTATCATCCATCTTCTACATTGGGGTCCTCTAGCAGAGATCTATTAGGGTCTTAGTTCTAACTCGAGAATTAGCTCATTTGGTTCCCTAAACCTCTCATTTCATAGAAGGGTAGTGAAAGATCAATTTCCATTCCTTTTCACCTTCCCACAACACTAATTTTTCCTTGAATAATCCTTAGCATGAGGTAGATCAAGGCAGTTGATCATTCTAGACCCTCCTGTGACCTGGGGTCTTGAGCATTCAGTCCCCCTCCATTTCTCCATCTTGATATTCTCTCTCTTGTGTTTGTGTAGGTTGGGAGCTTGTACATTATGATGCTTTATGAGCATCACAACTCAATCTAAAACTTTTGGGCACATCATTAGGAGTGTGTGGCACTTAGAGATGGAATTTACAAGGGTCACTCTGGTTCTTGCTTCCTAGGAGATGATATCAGTGGAAAAGATGAGTTACTTTGATGAAACCACTCATACCCCTACACCTCCTACTTCCCATTTGCCTCCTCCTTTGGACTAGAATAAAGCTATCCCAATTCCTACTGAGAATATTATGGCTCTATATAGGAGGCTATTGGATCTTGCAACTCACCTAGAGAGAGATCAAAGCATGGCTAGGCCTTCTAGGGTTGCTAATGAAGTCAGATATATGCTACAAAAGGATTCAATAGGCATAGAGTTTCTTCATGCCCTAATCGATTTAGTGCAAGCATATGTCCCCTCTTATAACCCTCGGTCAAGCATTACTTGAGGTAACGATAATGAAACCTATGAAAGATAAATTAGTGTCTTGATGCCCATGATTTTGGTATGCATGGTTGAAACAGGCCCTTTTGTTAACATATATGCTCCTAATCTAGCCCCTACTCTCAAAGAAAGTAGGGTACCTCTACTATTTTAGTTTCTTCCTATTGTGGGAAACCCTACCTTTGGTAGTAGAATCTCTAGTAGAATGGGGGCTTGTGGTTTTTGTATGTCTTGTGGTGGCTTTGATGGTGGTCATGATGGTGGCTTTGGTGGTGGCTATGGTAGTGGCTCTAGAAGAGGCCACACTAGTGGCCCTAAAGGTGGAACCGATAGTGTTCATGGTGGTGGCTCTACAGGTGGTTTTGGAGGTGGTTTTGGTGGAGGTTCCATTAGTCCTTTATCATATTTTGACCCTATTTTGAAAGCTCTCCTATATAATATGGGTCAAATGCAAAATCAATTGGAAAATATATCTCAGGCCTTTGCCCAACCCATATTTCAACCCTTCTTCTGACATAGCCCTTTTTCGGTGATGATTTTGAACACTCCATTCCCTCAATGGATGAAAATTTCTAATTTTGAGAAGTATATTGGTAAAGGAGATCCTCAAACACACGTGTCAAATTTTAACTTGATGTGTAAAAATTTCTTTCACCACAATGCTCTAATGGCCAAACTCTTCCCTCTATCTCTCAAGGATACAACACTAGAGTGGTACTATTTCTTGCCTTATAATTCTATATTTTAATTTGACCAAATTTTAAATCAATTTCTCTGGAAATTTCAAGCTAACATCACTCTAAAGATGACCTTCTCGGATCTCATCCAATGTAAGTAGGGAGAGCATGAAAATATCACTGATATCATTGTGTGATACCAAGCACTCTTTTCTCAAATCTCTTACCTACTACCCGACTCAGATGTATAAAAGGTGTTCATAGGCAACCTATAGTGAGCATGGGAGGAGAAATTTTCCTTGATGAAATATTCTTCTTTCGCACATCTATGTGCTAATTTGTGGGAGTACCAATAGATGGTTGTTCAGTTCAGAGGATCTTCCTCATGATCCTATCTTGAGGGAAGATCTATAGTATCAATATTAGGAAAAGGTAAAGCGATTGCAAATGTAGTCACCGTGACTAATTATCAAGGCCTCGAGCACAACAAATAATTTACTAAGTTATCTGAGTCTCATTCTTCTATTCTAAAAAAATTATTGAAGGATACAATTATAACATTAGAAGATCCTTAACCTTTAATAGACCCTTATCTTGACTGGTATTATGGAAACACATTTTTCCATTACCATCGTGTCCACGGGAATGATAATAAATGTTGTATGCACCTGGATCATGAGATACAAGATCACATCGACAACGGTACCATCTGTCTTGATGGTAAGAAGAAGAATGTGAATAAGTCAGTGGCTAAGGCGAATAGTGAGTTGTAGATCCATACGGACCCATTTTCATCTCACTCTACAAACTTAATTATTGATCCTTGGGATGATTCTCCTAAGGAATTAACATACATAAATGAGGTTTCATTTACTCCTAGTCCTCCTCCTCAACCTGTGACTGGTTTTCTAGATGTAACTTTTACATCACATGACATACCCATGAATAAGAAAGCCTCTCCCCTATACATTACTACTCATGTAAATGGAAATGGAAACATTGTGATAGGAGTCCTTGTGGACCCTACAAGTCACATGAATGTTATTATAGAAGAGACTCTCTTACAAAATTCTTTATAGAGGGAGGAATATGAGAAGATTAAAACCACTATATGTACTCATTATGGTCTCTCTCTCTCTCGCTCTGTATGGTTCTATAACTCTTTCCATCCTAGTGGGACCTAGGGTTGTGGATACTACTTTTAATATCATCCTAAAATATGACCTATTCAAGGTGAAGTTAGGCAACCCTTAGCTAGCTTCCATGAACGGGGTCACTTCCATCATTCATAGATGTTTGAAATTCTCTCACAAAAGTGTCATGCATGTCATGCACGACACTTTTTATCAACTATTGGTATCTCATGGATGTGATTCCTTGTATTATTTTTGGCCCACTCTGATTGGTTTGCTTCCTCCTAGAATGGACCTAATTTATCAAAATTACATTAAGCACAAGATGGGGGGTAAGGGGTAGTTGGAAATGACTCAACCTATCGCATAATAGCAAGCTACTTCTTCCTCTTAAAAGGGGAAAGGGAAGCCTACCCATGCTTAGGGATCTTCTTCTTCTTCCTCTACTATTTGACCTCCTACTTCCTCTCATCTAGTTTTGGCGCCATTAACTTCCATCGCTATGTATCTTTTGGGGAGTTCAATGGTGGTCACTTGGTGGAAGGCCAAGCATTAGGAATTTTAACTTCTTGTCTTACCCATGATGCCTCTACACATTTTGTATGGTAAGGGGAAGGGTCACTATGGAGCATCTTTTGTGTCTTAGCCTCTTTGACCTCCTACTACTCCTACCTATAAGGTAGTGAATGGGAAGAGGTCCACTACTAAGGTGCTTGAGCCTACTTCCCTCATTATTTTTGCATCTTCCTCTCCATCTCTTCCTCCTATTCTCATCTAGGAGTCCCTCTCTCCACTAGAAATGGTTGTGATGGATACTCCAATGGCTAAATAGGATCCTTCCATCCCTTCTCAAGCTATAGCCTCTAGCTCTCGGAGCTGTAGAAACCACCTTACATGTGAGTGCAAGCATTAGAGGAAGGATCTACTTGTTGATCAAGCCACCTTGCAGAAGAAGGAAGGGGAGCTAGTAGCTCTTTCTTTGACTTCTTCTATTGTATCCTCCTCTTCTTCTCTTTCTAATTTAGTTCCCTCTGCCTCAATCTTGCTCCTGGCTCCCCCTATGAGCATGAATGATCCTCACCTGAAGAGGGTACAAGTATTCATTACTCCTTTGGCTAAGCCTCCCCTTCTAATGTCCCTTTCAGATATCCTACCCATTTCAAAACCAATGGACATGTCAAACACCTCAGTTGTTTCTACCACGGTTTTCTCATCTTCCTCCTTGCTCTTTGCCTAATCTGTGGGGATATCACATCCTTCAATGAAGTGAAAGATGGAGGATGACCTTGCTTGCAATGGGGATCGAAAGAAGGGTTCGCCTTACTCAAAGGGTGGTTTTTCATTGGCTTGCATAGTCCTAGTGATGGAGGAAGCCCTAGCATCCTCAAATTTCATCATTTCCCCTAAATATTTTGGTCAAACTAGTAGTGGATCTCAGGTCCCGGCTCTATCAACAATCTTTACGAGATCGTTGGCATTCACCTCATAGGAACTAAGTGGATAAGACCTCGAGGGGCCTTCTTCCTTGGATCTTGTTGCAAGAGGTTATGAGGGTACCCCTTTGATATTTTTCCCTTACAGGATCATCTGCCCTCCCCTTACGATGATCTAGACTGGGAGAACAATAACCTCTTAGTTGATGGGTACTATGGGGTGCCTCTTCTTTATTTGTAGATTATATTGTGTGTGTGTTGTGTTCCCCCATGCTTGTTTTATATGTTTTTGGATGACCCTTGTCACCCTCATAGGTGCTTGGATATAGGATTGTTTTTGTTTCGTAAAACTTATTCTATTTGTCACATCATTTTTCTCTTTGTCATACTTTTGATTTACAACAACTGGGGATGATGCAAAGTGTTGGGGGTATTTAGGCCTCCTTTCCATGTTGACCCAATATTTTACTTTTATTTTATTTTCACGTGCCTTTCTTTACATGGTCTAATATAGTAGGGTTTGATAATAGGTCATTTATATATTATTATATCCTTTTATCTATATTTATGAGTAGCTCTTACCCCAAAATATCACATCCCCATGTCTCTTGTTCATTATGTCATGGTTTCTCCCCTTTTTTATATTTATCTCTTCTTTTCTTTCTTTGTGATGTTGTCTTGCTCATGTTTTATCCCTCACATGTGCGACAATATTACCATAGTTACGTTTCATCATTTTCCGTGGGCCACAACATCACT
The DNA here is from genome assembly GCA_007115665.2 of Sequoiadendron giganteum. NCBI lineage: Eukaryota > Viridiplantae > Streptophyta > Pinopsida > Cupressales > Cupressaceae > Sequoiadendron > Sequoiadendron giganteum. Next base: position 286,844,980 of record CM021108.1, on the reverse strand, counting down.
TTCATTCTTTTTTTTTTCTCCTTAGGATGTCATGCGACTTTTTTCTTGGCACACACCATGCTAAAGGGGTCTATCATATTGCTTTGATTTTCAGAAGCTGCATTTGATGGCCAACGAATCCCTCACTAAAAATCTAATATTTTTTAAAAATTGCATTCTTCAACTTGGATCCCTAGACAAATTTTTCTTTCATTATAGATTTATATGATAGAATCTAGACTCACCCTTGTGAGGGAGCATTCATTCTTTCAAATTCCTTGATGAAATGAATATTTTAGAATGATTCCTTGATTCTAGAATCATTGGTGAAAAATATTGTCTTCTTTTAAAATGTTATCACTTCCAAATTGAGCATCTCTTGAAGTGGATCCCCTCTCTTTTGAAGGGTTCTTGAGGGACCCCTTTGAAAGCTCTTCCTTCAATTGTTGACTATTTGTGTGATTGTTTGCTTGTCTGCCTAAATGGATTCTTTTTGTCAACTAACATGTTTTTTTCAATAAACCTTGCAAGATCAAGTACTTGTAAGGCTCCATCAAACTCTACAAAGCCTCTTACATCTATCTTCCTTTAGGATCGATCACTTGGGGGAACCTCCTTCACAAGTTTGAGGACCTATGAAGTTATTACATCTTGTGGGATCTCTTTATTCAACTTTGTAGCTTTGAAGACCTATAGAGCATCTTTGTTCACCCTTCCATAGGTCTAAAGATTTGTGGAAAAAAAAATTAAACTCTCCTTAGGTCTGAGGACTTGTGTATCCATCTTCTCTTCCCTTTCTTTCAAGTGGGTCAAATTACAGTCTACTTCCTTAATGTTTCCAGTATACATTTCTAAACTCTTTTGATCTAGTGTACCTCACATTTGGTAGCACATATGCTTGATAAAGTAGGGGGAAAATGTAATGGAGTTAATTTTTACCCCTCATAAATTCCTCGTTTGCATCCCCTCGCCTTAGAAAAATTAAACCCTACAATGCTATTCCACTTCATCCATCTAATTCCCACCCACTTGGTTGTTTTTTTGTCTTAGTGTGGGAATTTTTGTCAAGGACATTAGTGTGGCATGTTGACAACTACGTGGAATGCTACCATCTTGATACGATTCCCACCTCTGGAATCTACAAAGGTGTTACACTTCTCCATTGATGATGAAGAGTAATGCCCTTGCACCCTTGACCGACCTCGAATAGCTCTTTTGGGTCTCTATCCATGCTAAAGCACTCTCTCATTCATTCAATTCAATATTATTTAAGCTTCTTCACTCACACTTCATGTTTCTACACACTCCTTGAGATTTTTCACAACACTATCCACCATTATTTTAGCTCTAAATCATTACTCTATTGTATTTCACTCTCATTGTTGCAGTAATGGTGGCACTTACAATATTTTGAGCTCGCATCTCCCTTCACATGCTTGAGGGAACCTTGTTTGGAAGGTGATATCTAATTTACAGAACATTTTCATTTGATTTACATAGCATATTATTGTTTCCATTTCTTTCTTTATTGCATTTTCTATCCCATGGCTATTTTGGTTGTTCGTGGAGGTGGGAACACCAAAACGGGGGTCTAACTACTGCAAGCCTCAAAAAAGCCCCAAGATTTTCCCCATCCAACTGTGTGTAGGTTTTGTGTTTATGTGGAGTTTATAGGAGGTTGGATCATTCATAAGTTGCATTTCTATCACCTTTTCATTCTTTTCAAGTTCTCTTTTAAGTTAAAATATTCTTCTTTTTTTCTTAACCATTTAATTAGTTCTAGATTTTTTTTATTGCTTAAAATCACATTTACCAAGTAGATTAGCTAAAAATTTATCAATCTTAATTATATTCCACACTCTTTTTCCATATGGACACCAGGACTCGACCGAGATGCCAACATGTTGCGTTGTCGTCTATCTTCTATGTCGAGGTCCTTTGGTAGAGAGCTATCAAGGTCTCAGTTTTGACTTGATAATTAGCTAATATGGCTCCCTAAACCTCTTGAATTGATATAAGGGTAGTGGCAAATCAATTTCCCTTCCTTTCCACCCTCCTGAAACAATAAGCTCACCTTAAATAATCCTTAGTGTGAGGTAGATCAGGGTAGCTGATCATTCTAGACCCTCCTATGAACTAGGGTCCTAAGCATTCAATCCCCCTCCTCTACACTAAGAAACATCAAGAGCACACATACACACAAGAGAACACCAAATATACATGGAAACCCAAGATGGGAAAAACCATGGTGAGGATAGTTACTTAGATTTGCTATGCAAATCCAGCCTCACAAAGAATAAATATACAAGTCAATTTTATAACTTGAAGTGGGCACAAACCTATCAGAGACACCAATTCCATAATATGTTTGTAGGCACCAACCCACTAGAGACACCAATCCCCAATTGAAATAGTATAACAAGTAGAACACTAGTCCTACTAGAATATGGAGATAATGTTTGTGAATCTTCTATGTATCTCATACACATGTCGGAGTTACAATTGACACTCTTCCTCACTACATATGATCTTCTAATACCGGTCCACACATTGAAATGTAACTTTCCCTTTTATATTCACCACCTTCTCTTTAATTTACTCCTGCAACCAACTTTTCTTTGCACCAGTGTAATTCTACTTGACATCCTTCACACTATGTATCTTAATATTTGAGAAATATATACATGGCATTGCATTAACTCATTTCTATGTTGACTAGAGATCTCAAAATGGCCAAGATGACATAAGGTGGACCTAAATTCAAATTACATGAAATGTATAACATTTTTGGTCTAAAATCATTTTTTGTTGTTGCTAAAAGAATATGATGTCATTTGTTATCATAGAAACCTTAATTAGGTCCTATCTTAACACCACATGCAAGATTTTAATTCCACACACTAATAGCCATTAGCACACAAGTCTCAAACATCAACACGATGATAGACAAACACAGAGAACTATTACCAATTTTTCACCATAGCTCAAATTGGTAGAGTTGATTAAATTAAGTTCATTTTAAGGTGAAAAAACTTTCAATTCATTTCTGCATTTTCTTAAACCATTGCATATATTGGAATTTGAAATTTTTTTTAGCTAAATTTTGCAATGTGTTTTCAGTTAAGAGGGTATTCAGTTTTTCCATTTAATGTTAACAGCATAAAAAAACATTGCATGAGATACAAAGAATAATACTTTCATTCTGTATTGAGTTATCCATTCCATAATGTTCCATACATTTTGCAAGAGAGATGCAGAATTGAAAAATAATGCATAAATTTTGTTTCATATTCATTGGAATGAAAATAAGAGAAGGTCTCCCACACAAGCCATGGGAGTAGCTTAGCCAACACATCATGAGAATCATACTATACAACTGAAGACTAAGAAAAGAGGAGAAGCATATAATGAAAAACATGTTCATCATTGCCTGTTTTTAGTCTTCAGTGTTGAGGTTTGTTGTGGCTACTTCATCCTTTCTCCCAAGCTTGAGTGAACTTAATAATGTTGAGAAAAGTTGTTAGAGCTCCGAATATGAATTTCACTATGTTCTCTGTCAACAAGAATATAATATACTTCTTATGATGCATTAGAGAAACAAACATGAAACATATGCAAAAGAGCCTAAAAAACTAAAACATCATAGGAGCGTTGTACTTCTTGTTTTTTATCTAACATGTTTGTTTCCTATGTAGGTATAGGAAAATTTATGTTGTTTTTCTACCTTGAGAACTTAAAATCATGTGGTGTAAAATGGGCTCCCACAAGGGTAGATCTTGGTATGCCGCCCCTTGACTAAAATTGGGGATTTGAGAAGAGAAATGGATTCATCACCCATATAGGACCATCAAATTCAAACTGCAAGAGTGAAGATGAGAATCACATATGAGCAAGAAATCATTATCAAAAAAATTAAATGATGCAAAAAAAAATTAAATGTAGTATCTTTCATCATTCATTTCTGATTACATACAAAAGTGTCATGTTGAAAGTGTTGGAATCAAGCAACACTGAGAGGGAGGTGAATCAATGTTCTCCAATTTCTAAACTTTTTTTGATCTAATCATTCAAGCATTAAAACATTCATTCAAAATAAATATGCAAGAACATAAAGAAAACATCCACAACACCATACCACCAAGATTTTTACGTGGAAACCCTGTTAGGGGAAAAACCACGGTGGATGGCCAATCCAAAATATGATCCAAGTATACTCAAATGAAGTTTACAATATGGGGAATGCACTTGCATTCAGGCGCACTTCCTAGAGCTCACTTCTCAAAGAAGACTCACTATCTTACAAATAAAATATTCATATTAATACCATCTAAAAGTTTGAATTGAGAAAATAACATCTACATATGCTTGATTATAGTTTTGGTTAGGCACAATACTCAATCTTTTGTCCTAGAGACTGATTTTGCACTTCTGCTTTGTTTTGTTCACATTCACAACACAAATCCTTTATGCACAAGTGAATTTGTGCATTATCGCTCTTCTACTATGCTCTTACTCGCTATTTGCATCAACACACCTTCTTCATATATCAAATTGATATGAAAGACCTCTTATATATATCTGTGACTAAGATTTTAATCGCAATGTCTCGGCTTCAATAAAACACAAGAATATTTACAACTATCGGCTCAAATCATGAGTGAACCTTGATGGGAATCCACAACAATCAGCCACAACTTAGTTAGGACCAAAATAAAAATGCTTGAACACAAAAATACTTAAGTAATTGTTTCCCAAACATCCGCGATATGCTACATTCACAAAGTCAGCTACAGTATTGATAAAATAGAGAATTAGCCAACCGGATCTTCTAACTTGCACATGAATCAATACAAGGCATTGAGATTCATGGATAACACAAAGAATATGTCAATCAACCTTCCCTGAGGTATGCAACACAAGATATTAACAAAAATTCTTAATGTGATTCGATGAACACAAAACTACCAGATGCTATGTTCTTCCTTAACTGGTTACCATCAGATTACTAGTATGATCAAATGATGATGCATGGATCCAGTAACCAACTAGGTTTTCCATCAATGACAACACCAAATGATATTTGTAGTGTCTCTTGCGAACAATCTCCCCCTTTGGTATTGATGGCAACACTTAGTGAAAAATGACTAAGTGTCGGATCAGTACCAACATCAATTACACTACCAAAATTTCAAAACCAAACTCTTCTCCAAAACACAATTCTCCCTCTAAGATGATTATGCATTTTTCACTCTAATACTCTCCCCCTCTAACATTAATGGAAAAATTAGGAATTTTCATATCAAAAATCAAACAAAACTGTTATGAACAAATTGCTTATGTATGAATAAGTTTCTTCAACTTACATAAAATTGAAAATATCTAGAAAATATTTCTTCAACAGAGTCAAATTTGTGTCCCAAAATCTTTTGAGACTCTCCAAGATTGTTATGTGTCCACAAACTAGATAGGATTGTGTCTCTATAGACTCAAGATTTGTTGGATGACCCACTGCTTTAGCATCTTTAGCTTCTTTCAATGCACTTGACATTATTTCTATCTTTGGGCCAATTAGGCCTTTGAGTTAACATGCTCTTGCAACAATTTTGTCATTTTCATGCTTTAAGCTCTTTATTTTGTCAAACAAGGATATCACTTCACCTTCTAACTTTCCAACACCACCGGTTGAAGGATCAAATGCTTCAGAAATAGTAGCTAGCTATTTTTTGAGATCCTTGACTTTTTTCTCATTTACCTCAATAAATTTTGTTAGAGACAAACATGATTTATAAATCTTCCCACCTTCGGATAAGGCGTTTTGGATATTTTGCACATAGTTGGCTAGTAGGTTTTTATCCTTTGTTATCATTTCTTTCAACCCATCTAACCTTTTAGCATCAAATTCCTTTTGAAATTTAATCATAGCTGATTTCTCAAGTGACTCTAATTGAGTACTTACATAGTTGATAAGCTTCTTTAGTTCACTAGAGGAGGAACCTGTTAGATCTTTCACATGAATGGGCATTATCTTTTCCAGGACTCCAAATGAAAGATTTATAATTTCAATGTCCTAAATGTGGGAATGCAATATCTCTTCTCTAGCTTTTTCTTGTGCAAATGATGCTACCTTCATTTTTTGAATTGGACTCAAGGTAGATAGGTCAATCGGACCCTCAACCAATTTAGGATCAAGCTCTTCCTTTTTATCTACCAGAACTTTATTCACTACCTTTGCAGTGTCTCTTGCTTCTATTTGAATTCCCTTCACATCAAATTTCTTTTCTTCAGCAACAACTTCTTCAGTTATAGTTTTTGGCTTATCTTCAGGGATCTCCACTTTCTCAACTGATACACTTTTTAGAACTTCAATTTTCATAGGTATTTATGCATTGACCACTTCAGGAGGAATCTAAATATTCGCACCAATTGTATCTTGTTTATCTTCTTCTTCTTCTTCTCCCAAACCAGATGAAACATCATGAGTTCCTTCAGGGACAACATCAATTATGTAACTTAACAAAAAAATTCTTAGAATTTTTTATGTTTCTTCTACAACTTCCTTAGTTTTCCCAATCATGAGCTTATTCACTCTGATTTTTATTTTGAACTCCTTCTTGGATTTATTTAGTATTGACTTCATTTCTTCCATAGATACTACTGGACACAATTTGGCAAGAATTCTTTCTCTCATCTTCTCTTCCTCTGATTTGGCATTTTCTCTCCTCATCTCCAATATCTCATATAAGCTTTTAGGTAAATTAGGCATTATTTCAATAAAAACTTTATTGAAAATATTCAAATATTTTATTGTTGCCTCCTCAAGAATTCTTTGATCAGATTTACCAAAATATTCATACCACTTACAAAGTGGCTTGAGATTCCCATCTTTAACCAAAGCCTTTTCAACTTCTTCTATTGGCATACCTAGAGTGTCAATTTTTTCCTTCTTCTTTGCTTGGTCATCTCCACTAGAAGGATTTCCTTTTGCAACAATTGCTGCCTTAGTACCTAAATGCTTGATTTCTCTAACTCCTTCATCAGACTCTCTTTCTTCATCTTCTACCACATAGAATCTTTTGCTTTTATCCTTCTTTATTTTTCCTTCCTTACCGGATCCCTTAGATTGAGTTTTGACAGGGTTAGACTTTGCTACAGGGGTAGATAGGGATGCAGAGCTTCTAGTTGATCTAGCTCAGGTAGATGGTGTTTTCGGACTAGTAAATTCAGCTTTTGTTGCCTCTTTCTCTATTTCATCTTCTTCCCTTTTCCTTCTAGCTTCTTTAATTTTTCAGGAGATATACCCAAAATTTCTGCTAAGAATTCCACCTTTTTCTAACTCTTCTGACTATTATAGGTTTTCTGAGCTCATTGTGAACTTGTATGTATTTCTCTACAAAAGTACCAAATCTCTCTTTAGATGGATCTAGAGGCTTTCTCAACAAATTTTCTACATACATTTCTAGAACTTGTTCATCAACTTCATAACCGATCAGCATGATCCATAAATTTTTGGGATCAATGACTTCCATCATACATTGATCAATATCTCCCATGAAATAGATAGAACCTTTGTATTTTTCCACAACAGAGGTAGGAATCCTCTCTCTGGCATGCATCATATCCTGAATTTTTTTTAAATATCCCTAGCTAGAAGTTCTTCTAGTTTGACTATTCTGAATCCCATACAACATTTCCCTTATTTGAACAACTATTGGTTGATTTCCTTGCTAATGAACTTCACCAATACCCAAAACTTCTTTCATGAAATAAAAGAATAAACATAATAGCAAGTTTCCATACTTGAAATAATTCTTCTTGTCCTTTTTTATCTTACCCAAATTTTTCATCAACTGAGTTATGAGCAATTCATAAAGATCATAGTTTACATTCTCCTTTACCATTTGATAGGCTGCATAAATGGCAGTATCAGAGACATAATTGTCCTTATTTGAATGATATATTTTGTATCCAATGATCATTGATGAAAATTTCACATCCACCTCGATGATATCCTCAATTTTCATTGATCTTCGTTCATATTTAGAGCTTTTTGCATCAGTCACCATTTGATTCTTCACGAACTTCAAAATTGGTAATCCACCAAAAGAATTTAGACCTGTGACGACACTTATTGCCTCTTTCATAATCTTGAAGGGTATTCTTAACCACATGAATTCATCATGAACTCGGCTCAAGATGTAACAAATCCATTCAGTCTCTTCAAACACAGGGAATTTAAAAATTTGATTGAATTTATTTTCTTCTAGGGTTTTATATTCCAACTTCACACTGAAATCTTCTCCTATGATATGATTGTTATATAGATTCAATAGTTGTGAGCTTCCTACCTCTTCAATATTAGCGTGAACATAAGCCCTAATATCTTTTGTGTGTAACACACCATACAAAATAGATGAAAAATATCCTAATAGGTTAGTCTCAACAGAATTGTATGCATTCCATTTGAATTTGGGATGGTGTATGTCCTTAACTTCTACTACCAATGGAGTGGCCATATTTACCAGTTCACAAATTCATATATTTTCTAAAAAATACCTTTTCATCAGATCACAGTTTGATTTATGAATGTTGCTTCACACTTGAATTTTGCCTTAATTCACCAAGGTTCATCTTAGAGCTCTCCAAAATTCTTCTCTTCAAAATGCAAAGTGAAAAATGAAGGATAGAAATGACCTTTTATCACTCGCTTACTTAACCCTTTTTCTCGCAATAATTTTTTTTGACCTAACACATCTGGTTGCATTATTTTCATGTGTTGTGATAGATAAATCTTCTACGAACCTCCAATACTACATAATACTCTCTACAATAGGTTAAACAACATCTATAGAACATCTATGCACATACTCCACATTTCGGTGTCAGTTGATGGTAGGGGGTTGGAAGATTTTCTTGATAGCTCCCCCTAGGCCAAAGGCCTAAAACTAATTCCTGGATGAACTACTAGAAGTAGGTTGTGGTGCTGGTGCATTTTATTCAGTAGAGGGACTTTTCTTCACCCATTTCTTCTGCATTTGCTTCCTTATCACATTTATAGTGACTTTTCCCTTTACATCCTTCTGCATGTTTCTCCTTTGATTTATCGGACCTCTTTTGTTCCAACAGAATCTGGCAATGTGACCAAATTTGTTGCAGTTATAGCACACAAAATTTTTCTATCTAGACCAGTTGTTCCATTGATTTTATTTTGATCTACACTAGTTAGCAGTATGCCCAAATCTATTGCATGTATAACACCTGACATTTCTATGAAAATTGTTCATCACATTTATGCATTCATTGGACTTGTGACCGAACTTATTGTAATTAAAGAATTGACCTAATAATGATGGACACTTTGATTCATCCTACTTCTACACTGAGAAGCCATATGATTGAATTTATTGCAAGTTAAAAAGTAGCCATTGAATCTTTGATCATTAGGTTTTCTTACCGGATTTCTTCCACCTTTGTTTCTCTAGTTTTCTTGCCTCGGTCTCCTTTGAACAGATCTAGAACTTTTCTCCTTCTTCATAACCAAGACCTTGCTTGTCACCATTTGTCCTTTGACTACTAATTAGTTCATCAAGATTGGCTGAGCTAACTTTGAACTTCTCTTTGTACTCATTTGTAGTAGCTAGTTCATCTCTGAGATCATCAATCTATTTTTCAAACATTTCCTCAGTGTTTTTAGATTGTTCTAATTCATTGTCTAGATGGATGCATACTTCATATTTTTCTATTAGAGACTATGAAAGCTTCTCTTCATTCTTCTTGTTTTCTTCAATCTCCTTGGTCATCTTCATTATGATAGATTCAATTTCATGCTTTAAGACTATATTATCTCTGGTAATCTTTTCACATTCTTCTATATTTTCTTTCAGGGCTTGACTGAGTTGCTCATCTTCAATGCTTTTTCTATCTTTCTATTTAATATGATCATTGATTTCCTTGACTTATTGATTTTATCTTTCAACTACTCAATGAATTTCTCAGCATCCATGAGGTTTTCTTGCAATTTTTGAACTTCAAATTTTGACTGATCAAGATAATCTAGGGCCACCATAAGTTGTTGTTCAAGACTACTTGATTCCATTGAAACATTTTCCAAGATCTCCCCAAGCTGTTAGACTTCTTCTGAGGAACTAGCTCTGATACCAATTGTTGGAATCAAGCAACACTAAGAGGGGGGGTGAATCAATGTTCTCCAATTTCTAAACTTTTATTGATATGATCATTCAAGTATTAAAACATTCATTCAAAAGAAATATGAAAAAACATAAAGAAAACATCCACAAAACCATAACACCAGGATTTTTACATGGAAACCCTATTAGGGGAAAAACCACAGTGGATGGAAAATCCACAATATGATCTAAGTATAGTCAAATGAAGTTTACAATATGGGGAATGCACTTGCATTTAGGCACACTGCCTAAAGCTCACTGCTCAAAGAAGAATCACTGTCTTACAAAGAAAATATTTATATCAAAACCATCTAAAAGTTTGAACTGAGAAAATATCATCTACATATGCTTGATTATAGTTCTAGTTAGGCACAATACTTGATCTATCTATCCTACAGACTAATTCTGCACTTTTTCTCTATTCTTCTTACACTCACAACACAAATCTTTTATGCACAAGTGAAACTATGCATTATCGCTCTTCTGCTCTACTCTTATTCAATATTTGCATCAACACACCTTCTTCATATATCAAATTGATATGAGCGACCTCTTATATATATTCATGAATAAGATTTTAGTTGCAATGTGTCAGCTTCAATAGAAAACAAGAATATTTACAAGTGTTAACTCAAATCATGAGTAAACCTTGATGCATATCCACAATGGTCAGCCACAATTTACTTAGGAACTAAACAAAAATGCTCGAACACAAAAATACTTAAATAATTGTTTCCCAAACATCCGCGATACGCTACATTAACAAAGTCGGCTTTAGTACTGATAAAATAGAGAATTAGCCAATTGTATCTTCTAACTCACACATGAATCAATACTAGGCACTAAGATTCATAGATAACACAAAGTATATGTCGATAAACCTTCCCTAAGGTACTCAACACAAGATATTAATAGAAATTTTTCATGTGATTCGATGAACACAAAACTGTCGGATGCTTTGTTCTTCCTTAACTGTTTACCATCAGACTGCTGGTATGATCAAATGATGATGCATGGATCCAATCACCAACAAGGGTTTCCATCAATGAAAAAACCAAATGATGTTTGTAGTGTCTCTTTCCAACACAAAGCTCTACTACAACATTATATTATTTCTATAGTTCACTAGCATGGTGTTCATATACATTTTCATAGAATGATAGTGAATAGGAATACATAATGCCATGATTACAAATCAAGAGTAGAAACCAAAGCAATAGGAGAAGCTTAAAAACTTCATCATCAAGTGTTACTTATTTCAGAATATTCTATGCACCAAGGTTTAAGACTCATATTAGTTATAGGTTTTATCCGAAGGAAGATGAAAATGAATTAAGAGTGTAGAGATGATTTTGTTTCATCAAGCAATTGAAGGTGCAAAGAGGCTAATTTTTTTTATGTTGAGAGAAAATGGTGCAATTGCAAGGGATGCAGATTCAGAGCAAAAGCAAATGATTACTTGTGTTGAAAAATATAGATGGAGAGTACCCTGTAAGTTCATTGAAAAGAAAGCCCCATTGGAGTTGCATGGTGTTTTTGGAAACAAAGAGAAAAAGCAAGCTATAGTACACACATGGAAAGATGAAACCATCTTTGTTCTCTTCAGAATAGTAAGCTAATGCTAAAGTAAAGCTAGGGTTTCCAAAATAAAAGTGAACAATAATATTTTCTCATTCAGGAAATGTAAAACTCTGAAAGTTTGAAGCCTCTGCCTTACTTGGAGAAACTTGCATTTTGGTTTTCTTCCAAAGAGAAATGCAATAACATATTACATTTTTCATATTCACAAAATGAACAAGGAATATATGATGCATCGAAACCCCAGTTGGTACTCTCATGGCTGTGGCCTGAGAGAAGAATTTCTCCTCACAAAAATTCAAACCCACTTGAGGTTTTGCTTAAAAATTCCAAATGTAGAGGATAGTGAAGGGTTCGTGCTTACACAAGTATTGGGGTTCCCAAAAAATTGTGAATGGTACAGTCATGGCTATGGCCATGAAGGGTCTATGAACCCTTAGAAACAAAAATAAATGCAGAAGTTTCTCTTGTTTCACTTCTTTTACAAGTTCCATTGATTTCCTATCATGGGTCGTGCCTAGAATCCAAATCATTGTTGTAGAAATGGAGAAATACACAATGTATGGCCGCAACCTATGTAAAAAGAAACTCATATTTTACCATAAATCCTTTATATATTTTGTGAAAAAGCTCAAATCGAGCTTATTTAAGAGGGAAACGTACATAATAGAGAAGCATAGATGCTTACCATGATTTGTTATGGAGAAAACTCATCAGAAGCCATGGGTATGTCTTCCAAGAAGCTCAAAATCAAACTATCCATGGTGGTTTGAAGTGGAGGAGAAACCAACAGAGAAGCAAAGCATAAGAATGGGTTAGAAAAATTACATAGCCCATGGCCTAGAGACTTCAAAACCCTTCAAAATGAAGCTGAAGTGACTCAGAACATTGGAGAAGCAACTTACCATCGATTTGCAAAAGTAATTCAACACCCAACAGAGAGGAGTTGACATGGAGGAGCTCAAACCCTAGTTTCCTTGGCAGCCAAGTGTAAAGCTTCATTCTTCCAAGTCGGCCAAGTGAAAATGATGTTATGAATTAGGGATAGAAATTGGTTTTGATGTTAGGGTTTCTCAAGTGCCCTAATTTGAATGTGATTTTTATCACATTCTTTTAAAAAAATTAAATACTTTATTAATACCTTGTCTCCAATGTTGCTTAGGTCGAACCATGCCTTAGGCATTTTTCTTGATTTTTAAAAGAAAATCAAGAAAACCCAAACCTTGCTTTATAATTTTATGAGAAAGTCATATGTATTTTAGCCCTATTCACTAGGTTAAGCTACCCATATTCCTTAGTTTCTTTATAGGATATAGCCCATAGTTGAATTTTTATGATTTTTTATAGAAAAATCAAATATATAGGAGCCTTTGCATAATATTTTTTATTTTTGCAAATTATCTAATTTCACTCAAACTGCAAAAATTAAAATATTTGAACTCAAATTGTAAAATTAGATGTAATAGGGAAGGTTTCTATATTTTTTTCTGAAACTGTACATGATGTAAAATATCATTAAGGTAATATTTCTATAAATTACCTTAATGTTTGTTATTGTTTTTAAAATGCAGTTTAAGTACTTGAGTCTTCATTGGACTTTCTATTTTTGAGTTGAGATCACTTGGGTGAATTTGAAAAAGAGGTGGCAAACTAAACTTTCTAATTTCAGTTCTGAGTTGTTTGGACCTAATTTTGTGGATTAGTATCTTGGAGAGAGAAAGTTGCCACTTTTCTCTTGCAATTTGGAGAAGTTTGAGGCTCTATTTTTCAAGCCTTTCTGGGAAGCTAAAAAATGGGGAAAATTTACTAATTCAGAGATATAGTGGAGCTAGATTTTTTCCATTTTTTCACTACAATGGTCACTTGATAGCTATAAGTGGGAGAAATTTTAATTTCTCATGGTTCAGAATTCTATTTCTTGCTCTCATACTCATTGAAAAGATCCCTATAAACTTTTCTTTTGAATCAAGATTTCGAATTTGTACTCCATCTTCAATAAATTAGTAGAGTTTCCTTTCTTATCTTTCTTGTTTCAAATTTACAGTCACAATTTGATGTTAACTGTGATTCCAATGCAAAATCCTCTTCATGTCTTGTCATTGTAAGTTTGTTTGCAAGGGTTTCATGTAGTTTAGGTTGCATTTTGTGTTTTGTTTGATAAACCTTTATGCAAATCACTTTTGAATTATATGTTTCTAGGGTGGGATTGTGAGAGTCAATATTTTAAGAGAGATTGTTGTGAGTAGAAAGTTGTCAAAAATCTTTAATTTTCTAGTGAATCAACTTAGGTTTTAGGATCTCTATTTCATTTCTTCCTTTTAACCCTTTCCTTTGAGGGACTATTAGATTAGGTTATTTACTAGAGGGAACCATCCCACTTTGGAGATTCACTCTCACTACAGATTACCTACTGAGAGAGATTCCATGTTGCAATAGGATAGGCAAGTTTAACTTGGTTGAGGGTACAATCCTGGTTGTCAACAATTTTTGGCACACCCAATGGGACTCTAGAGTCTTGTCTTTAGAGTTGTTTTTAATTTGTAAAGTGTTGTTTGGTATATGCAATAGTATTTTTTTATCCTTTAAAAGTTTCAAATATACCTGGTGACTCTGATTCTTGGTCCTATTTGCAGATTTTGTAATACCAGAGTATGAGAAAGATTCAGACCAGAGCAAGTCTTGCTCCATTTGAATACTTAAAACTCTCCCTACCAAGAAGGAGAGGTAGAACTCCAAGGAGGATTTTTCACTCAACTAGGAGGGAAAAATCTACACCTCTAGATCTAAGTCCTATCATTTTTGTGCAGAGAAATCAAACTCCTGTATCACATGCACCACCAATGGAAATTTGATTTGACTTTGTGCCATTTAATGGGGGAAACCCATTATTATTGGCCCGACATGATGAGATTCTAGTAGTTACACTTAAGGGTCTACCATATTACACTGGTGAAGACCAAACCACTCCCATTAATTATATCCGACATGTGGAAACCTTATGCTTAGTGCATAATGTGACAAGAGAATTAGGCATTGAGAATGTTGGTTGCATTATTAAAGGGGAAATCCCTTCAGTGGTTCAGAGGTCTTCTAGCTAATTCCATTACAACATAGGACCAACTCAGTGATCATTTTCATCGGTAGTTCATGGATAAATTAGATCACTTATCATTGTTAGAGCAGCTGAGGACCATCAAAAGGGATCCTCATGAGCACATAGCGGTCTTCAACTACCGGTTTCATAGAAGGTGGGATATAATCCCTTTAACGGTAAAAACCTCGACTGAACATGCCTTCTTATTCTTTCTTAAATCCCTAAATAGTGATATTTCAATCATGATACAATCCATGGGTGGGTTCACATTGCCTAATGCCTTTAATATTGTAATAAGGGCCAAAAATCACCTCATTCAAGCTGGGAAAATAGCCCCGAGACCACCTATAACTATCTTTCCTAAAATACATCCACCTGTTCCCATGAATTTACCACCTATAGATACTGTACCACCAGTCTAGCCATAGGATACTAGGTAGCAATCCAAGAATATGCTATTCTAGACCCAACTAAGGAGATTCAGGAGCTAAAGGGTATGTTGCAGTCTTTCAACAAAACTATTAGTAATGAATTTGTTAACCTTAGAAACCAAGTTGGTCAGGAGCATAGGCCTTACCAAACCCAATATCAACAAAACCATTAGAATAGGCCACCCTTCCAAAATGATTATCAGGGTCAAAGGAGGAATTTTAATGCCAAGCCTTTTCAACCCTATAACCTTGATGTTACTAGTTCATAAAAAGAGCTTTCCCCACAAAATAACATGGCATAAGAATGTGATTGGTTCTATTCATGCAATCAACCACATAATTAGGTTGTATGCACAAATGACATGAGGAACCAAGCTCTTGTGGTTCAAAATAGTTATGCTGGAGAAGAAGGTGTATCAAATGAGAACGTGGACCAGCAAGGTAATTCTGAGGTTGCCTTAATAAATTGGAAAAGCAATGATCTTTATGGAGTTAATCACTTTCAAGGATAGAATTAACAAAATTTACCTATCTCAACCAACACTAGAGAAAAAAGGAGAGTTGTTGACTTGGGGCAGCAAGCTGCAAATGTTCAACAAAAAGTTGCTAAAGATAATGTTCATGTTGATTCACCTCAGGTTGCTTACACAACACAACCAAAAGTGTAGATCTTGCAAAGAGTTCAAAGTGCACCAGAGAAGGAGCAATTAAAAGTGCAAACTCAACCTCTGCAAAAGATAAATGATGTTGTTTCCTCTAAGGGACAACAAAAGGTGAGCCCTGTTACTTTTAATGTGGTTGAGCATCTTAAAAAGGCCACTATTAGTATGTCTATTATGGATTCTTTACACATTCTGGGTCAAAATAATTTGTTACAAGATGCTTTAGTTGAACTTTCAATTACTGATGTTGCTAACCTAGAGAAGAATAAGGTTGTACTTGCAAACAACCCAGAGATTAGGAGTGGGAAACAAACTCAGGAGGTAAAGCCTCCTCCTTTCTATTTAAGCCTAATCATTGGGAATAAGCTTGTTCATAATTGTATGAACGATTTTGGTGCTAGTAGTTCAGTTATGCCCAAAAGCCTAGCTGATAAACTTGGTCTAGTCTATGAGCCTTTTTCAAAAGGGGTAGTTTAGTTAGATGGTTCTGCTATTCAAATAGTTGGGATTATTAAAAATTCACCCCTTATATTACACAATTTTGAAATTTCCAAGACATTCACGTTATTGATTTGCCACCACTGTTTGCTATTTTCCTGTCAAGGGACTTCACAGCCAAGTTGGGTGGGATTTTATCTACTAATTGGTCCCATCTAGTCTTTAGAACCAAGTATGGCACAAAAGTAGCCATCAAGTCTGAACCCTTGGCCAAAGACCACATTAAGCCATACATTCCTAGCCCTATAAATTCCAACCTATGTTTCACTAGTGGGACAGAAGATCAACCCACGACCTTAGACCCCAATAGACCTAGTGAAGAGGTTAACCTAGATGAGTGGGCAGCCGAAAATCAAGATCTTGACCTTTCCAACCATACTAATGAGGTAGGGTTGGGCATCTATATGATCCAGGAACCTGATGCAAAAAATTTAACCCTGGTCAAGGACCAAGGTCAACACTTAAATGATGACTCAAGGATGTTGAGAGATAAAGAAGTTGTCAAAGAATGGGAGGAACTACTTTTTGATGATCAAGTTTCAAGTTTAGAAGAGGATCTCAAGGAAGATGAGAAATCTATTAGAGAATGGATGGAGTTTCTTTTTAAAGATCAAGCTTTGGAACAAGCTTTGGAACAAGCTGTGAATCCAACAGAGGATCGCGCCTTAGACCAAACTACGGGTCAGGAAGAGAACCTCAAAGATGAACTTTTCAAGGATCTTGAGAAACTCCTCGAAGGCTATCATGGAGAAAGAAATAATCCCTTTTTAGTCAACATCCAAGAGGAAGGTAAGGAGAATCGATTTCCAAAAAATTCTAGTTTTCCTGCTGACAATTTTGAAGATGTGGAGGAGTTCATTATTGAACCACCAATCTTGGATGATTGGTTGGATGAACTCCCCGATTTTGAGGGTCAATTTCAAATAAATATGTCCATGTTGCGATCAATGCCAAGAGATGAACAAAAATTTTATGAAATATTTTTGAATAATCTTTTATTTCAAAAAGTTGATGTTCAATTGAATGGAGAGTTTGACACTAACATGATCATTGAGTTTTCTAAAGCAAAGCAAAGAGATATCATTGTTGGAGATTTTGTGTTCAAATGGGATGAACACAAGAGAAAACATGGAAGGAATTCCAAGTTTGATGTTGTATACATCTAAAAATGGTCACAGTTAATCAAACCTATTAATTAATTAAATATGAATTATTTAATTAATATCCTAAAGTCATCTACATATAAATAAATTTAATTATTTATTTATATCATTCATTTTTCTAATTCTTCTGGCTTTAATTAAATAAATAATTTTATTTAATTATTGCTATTTTCCTCTTAATTAAATTAAATAAATTTCATAATTTATTTATTTAATTATCATTTTATTTCTAAAGTTTGAATGTTTAAATTCAAATTATGGAATATTCTTCTAATTCATCCAACACCTTACATAATTAAATATTGTAAATACTTAATTACACATCTTTTTCACCTCTCACATAATTAAATAAATAATTATTTAATTATGGAAGTTTCTAAGATACAGGTCACATATAATTAAATAAATTTATTTATTTAATTAGGATTTATCTTCAAACTTCAACTAACTTTTCAATAAATGAAAAGACAAAGAGCATGTTTGTCTCCATTTTTTAATGAAGATAGTTTTGTGGGTTAAAACCATTATCCATCTTTCTCTCAACCTTCCATCTTTCTCTCAACTTCTAGAATCTCACACCGTTTATCTTGACAGGTTTGAAACTCAACCATTGATCTTTTCCAACTAGATTCTTGCCTTTCAAAAATCTATAAATACAACCTTTTCATGAGTAGATTTCATCCTATATTTTATGTGTAATTACTATAGTTGCATTCGAATCAGCATATCAACATTTTAGCAATATCATAAGCATTTTAAGTTCATAAGCATAATTTAAATTATTAGCAATGGACATGCATTTTGCATCAATCTTATTCTCCTAAGTTGTCATTCTAACAAGCTGCTGCTTAAACCAAATGAGAGCCAATATCTTGAATCGAATCCTTGGAGATAAAGGACAATGGGACTCATTTGAAGAAGCTACTGTTATTTAGAGTTTTCTTTTGTATTTTCTAAATTAGTTTCTTTCAATCTAATGTTTCATTGGTGTGTTAGTTTACTTTCTAATTAGACCACATATTCTAACAACACACTTTTTGCTCCCACCATGGTGCCCTACCCCATCTTTAATCTTTTTATTATAGGTTTTTCTGACAGGTGATGAACTGGAGCTTCGGTTTGGCACATGCGAGCTTTATTTTGGCATATACAACAACTATTTTAGCGCATTGGTGGCCTATTTTAGTGCATACATCAAACATTGTGACCTATTTTAGCGCATTGTTGTTTGTTCATTTAGCGCATTTACCAGTTCTTTTAGTGCATATAGAGGTTGTAAAAGAAAATCTTGATTCCAATGCCATCTACGGACAGCATATTTGAAATTTAGTTTTAAAGTAAAATGAACCAATCCTAGGATAGACATTTAAAATATGGAATTTATCAATCCGAGGATAGTCACCAAACATCAGTTTTGCTTGGTTAAAATGAATCCTATGTTTGTTGCGAAGAAAAATCTTCACTTAGCATAGAAAATTGTTATTTGGATTTAAAATTGAACCATTTGTTTGTTGTGATTATTAGGTAATAGGTATATGATATCCCCTTTACTGGTGACCAAAAACACCAAACTTACCTTTTTTATTTTATGAAATTCATCCTTTATTACACCCTTTAGAAGCCATGTTGTAGTGGAAAAAATTACTCACCCTACAGGAATGACCTAAGTGGGAACAACGAAAGCTAGGTTTTCCAACCCACTCTAATCAAAAGTGAATTTTGGGGAGACCCATATTCAACGGAAGTGAGCAAGATAACCATCCCCAAAATATTTGTTTTAAATATTGGGAGGTCTCGTAAGGGAGTTTATCTATTGCCACGCCGAAGGGAAGCTTTACTACGAACCATAGTGTAGAAAGCCAGCCGTGTTAGTATCCAAACATCATTTCAATCACAATGCAAGGGGAGGGAAGAATCTTCCCTCGACACACTCACCATATAATCACCATAGATTGTTTGCTCAAGGGATCGAGAAATCTAACCTTGAGTACGCACCTGGAAAAGACAAAAACATGAGTGCCCTTTGGGGGTGACACGGCTGTGTGAGTCGACGCGATTTTAAGCTATGGGCTATTATTCCTATGATGACCTATTTGAAAAATAAGAGTGAGTCTGTTTGAAGTGCTTATCTTGTTTAATACCTATGAAAATCTTGAGAACATACACTCTTTGTTTAGTTTTTAGGATTTACAAAACAACTGTCTGCTGCTGTATGCCATGTTTTTCACATTTAAATCAGATTAAGATCATCCAAAAACATCAAACTGTCAAAACATTTCTATCTCAGAAAGTAATTGGATAGTTTAGTGCATCCCTGGTCTATTTTGGCACATCTGTGCTCTATTTCAGCGCATTCATGTTTTGTTTCAATGCATTTGTGCTCTGTTTCGGCACATGCATGCTTTGTTTCAGCGGATCCATGCTCTGTTTTAACGCATTTGTGCTATGTTTTAGCACATACCTACGACATTCTAGTGCATAGGTTGGATCTTTTAGCGCATCTGTTGAAAACTTTTGCCCATCTATGTTCTGATCTAAGGTAATTTTTCTGACACTCAAAAATTAGTCGTGTCAGTTTAGTCTTTTTCTATGCTCAGGGTTTGGAAGTCTACAAATTTTGCCAAAAATTCCCTAGAGAGGAAGATTAGAAAGCCAAAAAAATCTCTTAGTTATAAGAAGTTATTGAAAAAGAGAAAAAAATTATAGCAAATTCGAAGGGTTTTTCTTGAACACAAAACGTTTATTCATCAATATCACAACTTTGTTAGAGGTTTCACTGATGATTATGTTGTAGAACCATTATCCTCACAGTTAGCATATTTGTTCCTCTTACATACCCCAACCTGCAATTGTATACTCTACTCATCCTAATCAATTTCTACAATAGAGAACTTGAGGACATTAGGCATTTATCAAAATCCTTATTTTTACAAAACTATGATCAAACCTCACAAAGTGTAAAATCATCTTTATTTTTTATCTTTGGTTTAATTCCTGCAAATAGGATTATCATCCTTTCAATCAAGGAATCACGAGCTAAATATTAAAAATCTCATCAGTCATAAAATCTTCATTCTATCTTGACTTTCATATCCATCAAAATTGTACTATTTCATTCTTTTGATCAAAGTTAGTAGAAATTTGGAAAAATCTTATGCATGTTGTCACACGATCTCGAAAACACATAGAAAGAGATGAAAGGGAAAGTACATTAAGCAAAATGGGTGATAATAGTGATAGGGAAGAGAATCCCTTTCATAATTCAAATACTGAAGAGATAACGGAAGAAAAGCTGCAAGAAGCAGAATAGGATCCCCAATTCCATACTCTTATGGAAAGAATTTTGGAACGAAACAAGGAAAGATATTTCCTTTCATTAGCTAATCAAGGAGCTAAGCTACCTGCTAATTTTTGACACATAAGGGATTAAAGAGAATCCTAAAACCCCTCTTAATGATTTTAGTGCCCTTACTCAACAGATAAAGGCATTACAAGGGAAAATAAAGGAAATCCAAGGGGTTACAACAAAGAAGTATGTTTTGGATGATATATGTCCATATCCATTTGATAGGAGTCTTCAAATGATTCCTTTTCCAAAACATTGTGAAATCCCTAAATTTGATAGGTATAATGGGAAAACAGACCCCATTGAACATGTGAGAGATTTCTAGAATATGAGCTTAGAATTTTCTCATGAAGATACCTACTTAATGTGATTGTTTCCATGAAGTCTGGGTGGAAAATCCATGGAGTGGCTTTCAAAAATCACTCCCCCCATCAGAACATTTGAGGAGTTAATAAATAAATTTATATCACAATACTCCTACAATATCCAACACTAGATAACCATGCTTGATCTATGTAAAGTGAAACAAAAGGTAGGGGAATCCTTCACCACATTTTTACAAAGGTGGAGAAGGGTGTTTTCTAGATACTCCCATCCTATTCCTAAAATGGAAAAGATGGAGATCTTCATTGACAATTTGAATCAAGAGATGAGTTATAGGCTAAACCTTCACTATCCCCAATCATTTGAAAAATTGATTGAAAATGTGATTATTATTGAAGGTGCCTTGGTCAAGTGTGGAACTCTAAAACTCGATAAATAAATTCCAAATTTGTACAACAACAACAACAATAGTAACAACAATGACAAGTCACGATTTTGGACTCGAAATAAAAATGTTGTGAATGATGGGGTAGTAGATGCTAACAACGTGAATGTGAAGCCTAATGTTCTTAATATCAGGTGTCCAACATAGCAATAATGCTGGAAATTCTAGTACCCAAGGAAATAATTCCAATCAAGGGAATGTGACCAATAATCGTGGGAATACTTTTGGCAATAATCAAAATTCAAACGCGCCCAAATCTTCATATTTTTCAAATTGATAGAGTTTTACTCCCTTGGGCTAGTCTTTGGAGTCCATTCTTAAAGAATTGTTGAATCAAAAAACTATTACATTGCCACCACAAAGAGATTATGAGCCTCAAGTTAAACCACCATCGTGGAATGACTCACACTTTTGTGAATATCATAGGTGTAAAGGTCATAAGACAAATAATTGCCAAGGGTTAAAGAATATTGTTCAGGATTTGATTGATAACCGTACCATCATGGTTGAAGGACATAATGCCAATGATGACCATAAAGCATTCAAGGATCCTCTCCCCAATTATCAAAAAGGGGAATCTTCAGGTGACAAAGTCAAGAATTTTAATCATGTATACGACACCATTATCAATCATATTTTCACAGATGATCAGCAAATCAATGCTATCAAAATCAAAGGTAAGCTAGAATATCGAGAATTCAATGCTATGACAAGGGGACAAGCCAAAATAATTGTAAAAGGAAGTCATCCAAGGCAGAAATTCCCCCTCCAAATCAATACAATTTGGTTGATCAACTACAAAAAACATTGGACCAAATTTCTATCTTGGAGCTATTAAAATTATCACCCACACATAAGGACATTCTGGAAAAGGCACTTGTTGACACAACTGTGTCTCCTGATCTAGATATCAATAAATTTCAAGCCATGGTGGGACATTTTTCCTCATCCACATGTTTATCCTTCACTAAGAAGGATGACTCATCCATGACCCATCCACATAATTCATCACTTTACCTAGAGGTCATGGTTCATAAAGCCCACATTAGACATGTCCTAATAGATGGGGGAGTCAAATTAAATATTTGTACTTTGAAATTGGTCCTTGCTTTGGGATATTCAAAAGAATTTATAGATCCATGAAGGAAGATTACAATCAAGGCATACGATGATGAGGAAAGATATTCCAAAGGCCTCATCATGTTACCAATTAGAGTGGGACCTGTTGTGAAGAATACCTTTTATCAGGTTCTAGATTGGGATCTATCCTATAAAATACTCTTGGGTTGCCCATGGATCCATGAGATGCAAGTTGTTCCATCCACTTATCATCAATGCTTGAAGTTTCCATATGATGGACAAGAAGTCACAATACTGACTGATCACATTAGTAGCCAAACTTGTTCTAATCTAAGAGAAAATTAGGACACTCATCCCACATAATAAAGAGGCATTGGTCATCTCTACCTCCAAATAAAATGATCAGGCAAAAGAAATGATAAGTACTTTTGGCACCAAGCTAGAATTGAAAGATATTGGGGTATGAGAATATTCCTTATGTCTCTCTAATCTACCCATATCTCCAAGATCCCATGGTGAACCATCAACGTCCATACAATAGGCTACAACAACTTTAGCCTTAGCCTCAGTTCCCATCACCAAGTTTCACAAAATATTAATCAAAGAAAATGAAATGGAAGATAGAGCTATCCTTGATTGGCTCTATAAAGATGAAGAAGAATCAGTACAACATGTCAAGTTACCCAGAAAGCAATATGGAAAAGGTTATGCAATAATGCAGAAAATGGGTTATGAAGGAAATGGCCCTATAGGTAAAAGAAAGGAGGGTATTGTTGAACCTATCCAACTAAAAACAATGCACCCAAAGGATAAGACTGGGTTAGGATATAGTGAAGATACAAAGGAAGAAGTAGCACAAATACCATCCAATGAGGAGTTAGCTAAAACAATTATGTGAATTCAAGAAAACAATTTTGACACTGACTCCAATGAGTATGAATGGGACACCATCTTTGATGATAAATTCTAGAGGGATAAACAGGTGGATGTCATACAAAAGTTCACACCCACATTCCTACAAGGGGAAAGTTCAAGGCCTCTACTTGATTACATTCTACAAAGCGATCATGATTCAAGTGAGGACGATTCGATTCAAAGTGAGACAAATCATCAACAGGAGGATACCATCCTAGATCTTTCCCATAATGAAGCTAATAATAGCATCATGACCCTAACAGCCAGTGACCTTACTCAACCTAACGATCCATTTCCTTTGGTTCATCCTGAACTCATTGATTGGGAACAAATTGCACCAATTGATATCCCAACTTTTCCAAATGATGAAACCATCATAAACTTCCTTTGTTCATCCCAACCGGAAACACGCTCCACCGGGGAATCACAAGATCAAATTTTTTGATAGGAAAGTGCCAAGTTTCTCAACTATAAAATAAATAACATAAAATAAAGCTCTAATGGTGAAAACCTAACGAAGGCAGTATTAGATTAGGAAAAGAGAAAAATAAAAAGTGTATCCAATAGTGAATACCTTTCAAAGGCACTAGAGGATGGGAAACTTGACACTCTTCCCAAGCACTATCATGGAAGGTATTCTATTCTAATAGAACCAAAGGAGGCACTCAATATAGGTACTATGGAACAACCCAAAATCTTGCAATTGGTCGCATCTCACACAAAAGAGGAAATACCGAGATTCACAAAATTTCTTAAGAACAATTAAATCAGTTTTGCATGGTCTTACGCAGATATGCCTGGGTTAGATCCAAATCTCATCATGCATCATCTATCTATCATGTCAAGGGAAAAACCTGTGAAGCAGAGACTCAAAAAAATGCATCCACATGTTGCATTATTAGTTAAAGAAGATTTTAGATGTAAGATTCATTTGGTCTATCGACTATGCAGAATGGATCTCCAATATCATACATGTTTCAAAGCCAGATGGAAGAATCAGAATTTGTATAGGTTTCAGGGATTTGAACAAGGCACGTCCTAAGGACAATTTTCCTCTACCAAACATAGATATGATCATTGATTTGACTGTTGACCATGTGATGTACTCATTAATGGATGGATTTTCTAGATACAACTAGATAAATATTGCACCTGAAGATCAGGATAAAACAATGTTCACATGTCCTTGGGGTACCTATTGCTGGAACATAATGCCATTTGGATTGAAGAATGCAGGACCTACCTATCAACGTGCAATGACTATGATTATTCATGATATGATGCATACATTCATGGAGGATTACGTAGATGATCTCCTCGCCAAATCTAAAACAAGGGAAGGACACACAGCTATCTTATCTAAAAAAATTAAAAGAATGGAGCAATTCAAAGTGAGACTTAATCCAAAGAAATGTGTCTTTGGAGTGAAATCTGGAAAGCTGCTAGGTTATATTGTGTCCGAAAAGGGAATTGAGGTGGATCCAGCTAAGGTACAAGAAATTCTTGATATGCCACCATCAAGGAACATTATTCAATTGTGCTCATTGTAGGGACATTTACAATCCATTAGAAGATTCAATGCGCAACTGGCGAATAAAATTCTACCATTTACTCATCTCTTACACAAGAATGTTCCATTTAAATGGGAAGACAAATTTGAAGCATTGTTTGATTAGATAAAGAATTATCTAATGAACCCACCAGTGTTGATTCCACCAGTGCAAGGTGCACCACTCATATTGTATATTTCTGCCATGTAAGTGTCCTTAGGGGCATTATTGGCACAAGAAGACAACTCGGGAAAGGAGCGAGCAATATATTACATTAGTCTAACTTTGAAAAGTCATGAGCTGAATTACACCTTCATTGAAAAATAATTCTTAGCAATAGTGTTCACTTCTCAAAATTTACGACACTATATGTTAGCTCATACAATAAAGCTTGTGGCTAAGATTGATCCACTCAAATATCTTCTAAGTAAGGCAACCTTAACTGGCAGGTTGGCTAAATGGGTCATGATCCTAAGTAAGTTTGAAATTCATTATGTGGATCAAAAAGCTATAAAAGGACAGGTAATCACATATCAGTTAGCGGAAGCACCAATGCCAGCAAAACACCCAATACACATTGATTTTACTATTGTGGATGTATTCACAATAACTATTAAGTAGTCATGGGCACTCTACTTTGATGGTTCCTACAATCAACATGGCTCGGGGGAAGGGATTCTTTTCATTACTCCTCAAGGACATACAATTCCAAAATCTTATCGGCTAATGTTCCCTTGCACAAACAACATAGCTGAATATGAGGCACTATTAATTGGAATGAGAATTGCAGTAAACTGGAATATCACAGAACTTCAAGTTTTTGGTGATTCACAACTTTTTATAAATCAAATCAATAACGAATATCACACTAAGGATGTCAATTTGATACCATATAAAAGGATGGTGGATGATTTCAAGAAATACTTTGTTGATATCAAGTTCATACAAATTCCACGTATTGATAATAAAGCAGCGGATGCTTTGGCTACAATCGCATCACTACTCCAGTTGTCAGGGAATCAAGCACGGTATGATTTCCTAGTGGAAAAATTGTTTTCTCCCACCTATGACAATCCAGAAACTCAAATCATTTGCCACTTAACCAATTTTGATTCTCCCTTGTATGGCCAAATCTATACTTACATAAAGAATACAATTTTACCTTTAGACTTGTCTAGAAATCAAAAAAGGAATTTCATCTGTCAATCCTCTTGTTACACCTTAATTTTTGATGTCTTATACCGGCATGTTCTAGATGGTACCCTCGTTAGATGTCTCAAACGTGATGAATCAGAAAAGGCCTTACAAGAGGTACATGGTGGCATTTGCAGGACACACTCAAGTGGAATAACCTTAGCAAAGAAACTTGTTAGATTGGGTTACTACTGGCCGACCATGGAGAAGGAATCATTCATTTTTGTTAAGAAATGTGCAAAATGTCAAATTCATGGGAATCTCATTCATGCTCGTACTGGAATTACAACCCTTCACCACAACATGGCCTTTCGCTCAGTGGGCATTGGATTTGGTTGGCAAGATACACCCATTATCTTCAAATGGACACAAATTCATTATCACATCCACAAAGTATTTTACTAAGTGGATTGAAGCTATTCCCCTAACAACTGTTACTGGCAAACAAATCTCTTTATTCATTTTAAATTATATCATTTGTTGATATGGTATTCCCAACTCCATTATCATACACAATGGAAGACCCTTTAAAAATTAGGATGTTGATGAACTTTGTGAAAGATTTCACATCCAACATAGGTTCTCTAAACCTTATTATCCACAAGGGAATGGTTAAGTTGAAGCTTCAAACAAAACAATTCTGAAGATTTTGAAGAAAACAGTGAATGAGGCAAGTCATGATTGGCATGTCCAATTAAATCCAGCATTATGGGCATATAGAACAAGTATTCGCACACCAACAGGTGCTACTCCCTATGCTTTGGTCTATGGAGCAGAAGCTATTTTACCATTAGAATTTGAGATTCCCTCACTTTGAGTATCATTAAAGGGGTTGATCAATGATGAAGACTACAGAGTATCAAGGTTGCAAGATCTAGAATTGCTTGATGAATGACGTCAAACTATAGTTAATGATTTAAAGGGATATCAAAAAATTATGTCCCGCAGCTACAATCACAGAGTCAAACCATGAGCTTTTCAAGTAAGTGACTTGGTTCTCAAGGAAAACCCTCATAATCAATAGGATCGAGAAAAGAAAGGCAAGTTCGAACCTAATTGGTTGGGTTTGTTTGTTATCATTGCCACATATGGATTAGGGGAATATCAGTTGTTAACATCATAAGGGGACCTGTTTGAACATCCGACCAACAAGATTCACCTGAAGAAGTTTTATGCTTGAAAAATATCAAAAACATTGTAAAAAGTTCTGAAAAAATACAAAAAATCAAAAAGAGCAAAAATAC
Source organism: Sequoiadendron giganteum (assembly GCA_007115665.2). Taxonomy (NCBI): domain Eukaryota; kingdom Viridiplantae; phylum Streptophyta; class Pinopsida; order Cupressales; family Cupressaceae; genus Sequoiadendron; species Sequoiadendron giganteum. Next base: position 286,817,293 of record CM021108.1, on the reverse strand, counting down.
AAAAAAAAAAAGAGAAAAGAGAAAAAATTGTTGCCTTGATGAAAACCTGGCAAATAGGCATCTTGGTACCAATAAAGAAAATCATAAAATCAGGAAAAAGTGCAATAAAAACAAATGGTGAAAACCTAGCAAATAGGAATTGTTTTTTATTTTGTTTGGCTCTCTCATCTATTGGGATACATTCTAAATATCCATTTTTCATCGGCATCACATACATTCCTAGCCATCATGTCCGCATCATGCATCTTAACATCTCCTTGCAATGACAAGGATCTCATCATAACTTGATGATTAAGGTTATCCTTAGCAACAATTGTGTCTAGCAGAAGTCAGAGTGCAGGGTCATTAGGGGGGAATTCGCTTCTTGGAGCTTTTTGGCAGACAAACAACATGTGTTAAAGCATTGAAATATCAGAAAAAATAAACTTGTCCATGCATAACTGAGTCTAAACAACTGTTTGATAGAAAACTAAAACAAATTGGATGATCTTAATCTGATTAAAATGAATGACAAACTTAAAGCATAAGTTGAATTGTTGTTTTGACATTTGATGACATCATATCTTTGGAGTGGTTCAATGATGTACTAAACTAGAATCACAAGGAAGGAGTATGATTTTTCTTTTCTTGTTATTTGTAAGCTAATCACTAGTATTGTGCAAATTTGTCATGGGACATGCTCTACAACATATCATTGATGACATTTCAGAATTTGCATAGGAAAATGATTAACTTTTGTCTGTTTATGCAAATAGTACTCATGTCATCTTGGTTCAACTATACCTCGATGCTTGTATTAACTTGCTACATCAAACATCATGAAAGTAGTACTCAGGTCATCATTGGTGCTAATACCCCCTTTGATGCTTGTACTAAATTTCAACATATCAAAAGGCTCAATGATGAAAAATCGTGCGCAACATTGGTTCATAGAATGAAAAATAGGAAAAATGTTTCATTACTACATTCTAGGACTGCATGATTCATTTAGATTTGCATTTTGGGGGCTGTCTAATTAGATTTTTGAATGTTGGAAAAATTTTCATATATCTTTTAAGACAAAAATTGAGTACACTTGGACATTTATTGCATCTCATTGCATTATCATTCATTACATTTCATTTCCCTATGACTATTCATTCATGATTATCGTTATCATTGCATTACCATATTTTTCATTTTCACATTATTTCATTTCATTATCATTATTATCATTGTTATCATTATTCGATCTCATTTATTTCATCATGATCATAAATCATCTTTAAATATCATATCATTCTCATGTGCATAATCATTCATAAATTACATTTATCATTCATCTCATATTATATCATTTCACAACATTTGCATTATCATTTGTTTCACATCATTTTGCATAAGTAGTGCATTGATAAAAGATGCATCCATTTCATTCATTTCATATCATCATTTTTGGTTATTGTTTTTTACATAAATTGCATCATATCATTATGTATTATTACATTATGTATCATTATCATTATCATTGTATTTCATCTTTCCATTATTACACAAATTCATATCATTATCATTATCATCATTATCATTATTATCATCATGATCATTATTCATTTTAGTTCATATATATACCATTTTCATATTATGTGCGTAGCATTCATCAGTACATTTCATATTCATCTCATTTATATCATTTTTCTTCATTTTCATCTCATCGCATTATCATTTATTACATCGTGTTTCATCATAAATTTTCATTTAGGTCATCATTATCATTTCATTTTATTTACATATTTCCATTCTCATATCCATTCATATCACTTTTTCATTTTCATCATTATTAGGTCTCATTCATATTAATCATTATCCATTTAGTTTACATCATATCATGTGCATATCATTTTTAGGACATAATCATTTATCATTACATCTTACATCTTGCATCCATTTTATTCATTAACATACATCATAAAGGAAAATAATTTAGATTACATCATACATCATCATGTTAGAAATCATTTTATCATAACGCATAATACATCATATCATCATTGCATCGTCATACATTACATAAAATAAAAAGCATCATCATTTGCAATTCATATCATAGTGCATATATCATCATTCATAATCATAAATGACATAGCATATAGAAATAAAATGCATACATGAATCCATAATACATGCATATCAAAACAAATGTCCAGGTGTACAAGGATATCAAATGTTTTAACAAGATATATAAAATATAATGAATAGATGTATCAATCACTCATCACTAAGGGGCATTCAGACGTGGCACATGGCTACTACTATCTCTTGAGGTAGTAGGTCTCACTGGATCTTTACTCCCAGAAGCCCTGATCTCTCATCTGACTGGTTGTCCCACACTCCTGGTGGCACTCCTAGTATGGCTACGTGAATGGGTCCATGACTAAGTACCTGACTATGTGTAGGAAATCTTCCTCTCAGGTGGCACTGCCTCAAAATATCTCATCCTGTAATACTCGGCCTCCCGAGCGGTCTCCAGTCCCTCTGCTACAACCTCTCCAATAGAGGTGCTCTCAACAGATCTTAGGAGTCTCTCAGCTACCCCTTCAACCTGTATGCATCACTCTCAAAAGCTATCTCGCTCTACTATAAGCTGAGCTACCTATGGGTCAGGAGGTGGTGGTTGTTCAACCTTTGCCTGTAGCTGGTTGATAGTTACTTGTGCCTATGCTAACTGACTCTAAAGAGTCTAAACCTCTTCCTGCAAGCTATCCATCTATCCCTATGAAGGAGCCCTAATAGTGATCCATGGGGCCGAAGTAATAGACTGATCCACCAATCTCATTGTCTGAGGCCTCATCCTGAATGGTACATCAAAGAAAAACCTCTGACCTCCACCCCCATAACCTGCATCATCCCCACTATCATCATCACTACCATTCAAGTTGCTTGAATCCCCCACCTCATCCTCCTCATTATCAACATCCATAGCCTCCACATCCTCTACCTCTATTGGTGCCTGTGCCTATGCCCCAGACTCTACTTGTGCCTGTGCCCCAACCTCTATCTATGCCTATGGCTGTCATTGTTCCCACTATATAATTGGTCCTCCCAATAATGGGGCAGGCTCCTCTGGGCTGGTAAATCTGGGGGAAAGGATGTGTAAAAGTAGGCTGCATACTCATTTGTCATCCCTACATCTGTCACCTCTAGATGCATCGCCCAATAATATGGTTGTAGATCTACGTACTCTACTCTGGCAACCTCTATTGTCACAAATGGACCCCAGTCTAGCACATCCTCCTGGTGCCCGGCATAGTGTGCCACACCCTGCATCATCATCTATACTAAACCATACTGTCTCAGTACCCACATAACTAGGAACCACTCTATAATAAACAGGGTACGAACAATCAAATATCTCGATCTGGTGTAGTAGGGTAGCTCTACATCATCAACCTCCTAGGGATCACAATCAAAATATAGTCTCCAAATGACTATATCCATGTCATCTAACACCTGTCGCCAATACTCTAACTTGCCTAGCATCGGCTAGACAAGGGGACCTGTGTAGGCATAAATGTATGGATGGCCAAGTGGGCGATCTTTCCAAACAATGAGGTGAGTAATAGAAAAATGCTCCCATGCCCATATCTATAAAAGAGTAACTCCACATGAGAGACTCTTCCCATCTATGTACATCACTTGATGCAGATCATGGTACAGATGGGAAAGCATGCATGACCCTCATGCATATCTAGTCTGATGGAGGATCATATCCTCTAGGATCCAACCCCAGCCAACTGATAGTCCCTTTGACTTGCGATCAGGACAAAGGAAACCACCGATGAACCCTGCTAACACCGAAGGCAGTGGGGCATAACTCTCCACCATCTCCTTCTAGGCAATCTCATACTCGCCTGCATGAGGATCCTAAAAGACTCGTCTCAATGCATCAGTCCCTCCAATCTCCTTGTGATCATAGATCACAAGCTCACCAACTACAAGGATACCCAAAATCCTGTATACATCCTCTAGTGTCATAGTAATCTCTCTCGTCGGCAGGTGAAAGGTGTTGTGCTTACTATGCCACCTCTTAGCTAATGCCATCAACAATGTCCTATTGATCCTATATTGTGGGATCCTCAATAGTGGACTCAACCCACACTGGTATATCACCTCTAAATCAGCTCGGGACAGTCAAGGAACCAAATCCCACGTGTAGGGAAATCTCTCTCTGATTTGGAGGAGGTTAAAATTCTCCTTTACGACATTAAAAGAAATCACACAAATCAACCAGTGGGGAATACTCACAATCATCCAATCAAATTAGTACATCAAACAAATTCATCAATCAATCAAATTGTATCAAGCAGGCAATTAGCTCAACCAAATCAAATCTTATTTTTTCTTCAAGAAGGAAGGAAAATAAATCCTAATCTATTTGTTTTTCATATTGCATGGAAACAAATTTATAGCAGTTAATCAGCCTAACATCAATCTATCATTTACTATTTGTCTTTCCAATAGGAAAGTAAATTTATCTGAATTATTACTATGTGTTCTTCAGCACAAGAATAAATTTATTAGATCATTACTCAAATCAAGCTAATCTATCCTTGGTGACATTCAAAATAATTAAAATAGTTGTCTAATATAGCAACAAATCATCAAATTTCATCTCAAAATTCAACAATTGGCAAAACTCATGGATGCGCTAAAACAGTTAATTAATGCGCTAAAACGGGCAATGCGCTACTTCATCCATGGATGTGCTAAAACAGACCTTGGATGCACTATTCTATCATGCGTATGCGCTACTTTATATTATTAATGTGCTAATATAGCCTATGCGCTAATCTAGCATCCTACGCAGGTAGATTTCATCTATGCGCTACTCATACTATTCTATACGCTATTTCAGGCAATGCGCTAATCTACACATCTATGCGCTAATGCTCCACATCTATGCGCTACTTTGTATGTGCCACTTTATCACACCTATGTGCTAAACTAAGGCTCGCATGTGCTAATCTAAAATCCTATGTGCTAAAGGAGAACTTCAAAAATTTTAAAAATAAAAAAAACTCTTCAAAATCAATCAAAAAATTCACAAAGGAGGATCAAGTCAACTCATCGGAGGTCCATACGTAGCTAGTCTCTTGTGATGGTGGGCTCGCTCGAATCAGTGGCACTTGTAGTAGATCGACATCTTGTTTTTATCTCTCAGAGCTCTGAAATTTATCACAAGTTATTGTTCAAATGACAATGACTTTTCACCTTTTCCACCTTTTAAGGGGGTAAAAAGGGAATTTATTTTCATTTTTACTATACAGAGTTCTATTTCGAGAGCTAAATCACCAATTTCGCTCCAAAAATCATCTAAGTTCTTTCAAATCATCATCATCATCATTCAAGTCATGCGATTTATCTCTCAAGGGGGCATATAGCATCAGTTAATTTTCAAATTCAGGAGCAAAATTCTTTAAAGTAATGCATAAAACACATCACTTCAAAGAGGGGCAAAATGTATACATCTAAAAATGGTCATGGTTAATCAAACCTGTTAATTAATTAAATATGAATTATTTAATTAATATTCTAAAGTCATCTACATATAAATAAATTTAATTATTTATTTATATCGTTCATTTTTCTAATTCTTCTAGATTTAATTAAATAAATAAGTTTATTTAATTATTGTTATTTTCCTCAAAATTAAATTAAATAAATTTCATAATCTATTTATTTAATTATCATTTTATTTCTAAATTTTGAATTTTTAAATTCAAATTATGGAATATTCTTCTATTTCATCCAACACCTCACATAATTAAATATTGTAAATATTTAATTATGCATCTTTTTCACCTCTCACGTAATTAAATAAATAATTATTTAATTATGAAAGTTTCCAAAATACATGTCACAAATAATTAAATAAATTTAATTAGGATTTATCTTCAAACTTCAACTAACTTTTCAATAAATGATAAGACAAAGAGAATGTTTGTCTCCATTTTTGAATGAAGATAGTTTCATGGGTTGAAAACATTATCCATCTTTCTCTCAACCTTCCATCTTTCTCTCAACTTCCAGAATCTCACACTGTTCATCTTGACAGGTTTGAAACTCAACTGTTGATCTTTGCCAACTAGATTCTTTCCTTTCGAAAATCTATAAATACAACCTTTTCATGAGTAGATTTCATCCTAGATTTTATGTGTAATTACTATAGTTTCATTCGAATCAGCATATCAACATTTTAGCATTATCATAAGCATTTAAAGTTCATAAGCATAATTTAAATCATTAGCAATGGACATGCATTTTGCATCAATCTTGTTCTCCTAAGTTGTCATTCTAACAAGTTTTTGCTTAAACCAACTGAGAGCCAGTATCTTGAATTGAATCCTTAGAGATAAAGGACAATGGGACGCATTTGAAGAATCTATTGTTATTTAGAGTTTGCTTTTGTCTTTTGTAAATTAGTTTCTTTCAATCTAATGTTTCATTGGTGTGTTAGTTTACTTTCTAATTAGAGCACATATTCTAACAATACAGATGCAATTTGGGATGGTCTATATGTAATCACAGAGTGCAAAGAATGAAACTTTTTTCAACTATCCAAGTTAAGTGGAGAGGTGTTGCCAATCCTAGTTAATGGGATCCACCTCAAGCATTGCCTCTAAAGATAAGTGTTGCTTTGTACTATAGTAGAGTAGTTTTTCTGCTAATAAGTGATTTTGAAGCACATTTCATTTCATCTTTTCTTTCCCTAAGTGTTGTTGCACATCTTTTTTCCCATTAGGGCCTGGTTGTTTTCTTTTCATTTGGTTTGGTTTTGTTTTCTGCTACTGTTTGGAGGATTGCAAGTTTCAGTTTCATGAGTTTCCGGGTTGGAGATGGGCAGAATTGACTCCACAGCCAATGGATTCCTTTAAGGTAGTTGGTCTAATTCTTTGTAGGCAAGCATTTAATAGAAATCACCAAGAATGTTACCAATTTTTCACCACAACTCAAATTGGCAGAGCTGATTAATTAAGTTCATTTTAAGGTGAAAAAACTTTAATTTAATTTCTATATTTGCTTAAACCATTGCATATATTGGAATTTGGAAGAGTTGTTCAGTTAAATTGTGCAATGTGTTTTTAGTTAAGAGGGCATTCAATTTTTCCATTTAATGTGAATAGCATAAGAAAATATTGCATGAGATACAAAGAATAATACTTTAATTCTATATTGAGTTATCCATTCCATAATGTTCCATCCATTTTTCAAGAGAGATGTAGAATTGAAAAAGAATGCATAAATTTTGTTTCAAATTCATTGGAATGAAAAGGAGAGAAGGTCTCCCACACAAGTCATGGGAGTAGTTGAGACAACACATCATGAGAAGTATACTATAAAACTATAGACTAAGAAAAGAGGAGAAGTATATAATGAAGAACATATTCATCATTGCCTGTTTTGAGTCTTCAGTGTTGAGGTTTTTTGTGGCTGCTCCATCCTTGCTCCTGAGCTTGAGTGAACCTGCATCATGTTGAGAATCGTAGTTAGAGCTCTGAATATGAATTTCACTATGTGCTTTGTCAATAGGAATATAATATACTGCCTATGATGCATTAGAGTAACAAACATCATACATGTGTAAAAGAACCTGAAAAAATGAAACATCGCAGGAGAATTGTACTTCTTGTTTTTTTTATCTAAAATGGTTTTTTCCTATGTAGGTATAGGAAAATTTGTGTTATTGATCTTCCATGAAGACTTAAAATCATGTGGTGTAAAACAGGCTCCCACAAGTGTAGAGCTCGACATGCTGCCCCTTGACTACAATTGGGGCTTTGAGAAGAGAAATGGATTCATCACCCATACAAGACCATCAAATTAAAAAAGAAAGAGTGAAGATGAGAATCACATATGAGAAAGGGATCATTCTCAAAATACTCAAATGATGTAGAAAACAAATTAAATGCACTATCGTTCATCATTCATTTCTGATTACATACAAAAGTGTCATGTTCAAAGTGTTGCTACAACATTCTATTATTGCTATATTTCACTAACATGGTGTTCATAGTGATAGGGTAGCCAATTATACATTTCCATAGAATGATAGTGAATAGGCATACATAATTTCATGACTACAAATCAGGAGTAGCAACTGAAGCAATAGGAGAAGCTTCAAAACTTCATCATCAAGTGTTAATTATTTCAGAATCTTCTATGCACCAAGGTATAAGACTCATATTAGTTACAACTCCTATCCAAAGGAAGATGAAAATGCATGAAGAGTGTAGAGATGATTGTGTTTCATCAAGAAATTGAAGGTTCAAAGAGGTAGCATTCTTTTATGTTTAAAGAAAATGGTGCAATTACAAGGAATGCAGATTCAAAGCAAAAGAAAATGATTACTTGTGGTGAAAAATACAAATGGAGAGTACCCTATAAGTGCCTTGAAAAACAAGCCCCACTAGAGTAGCATGGTGTTTCTGGAAACAAAGAGAAAAATAAAGCTATAGTACACACATGGAAAGTTGAAACCATCTTTGTTCTTTTCAGAATAGTAAGCTAATGCTAAAGTAAAGCTAGGGTTTCAAAAATAAAAGTGAACAATAATGTTTTCTCATTTAGGAAATGTAAAACTCTGAAAGTTTGAAGCCTCGGCCTTACTTGCAAAAACTTGCATTTTGGTTTTCTTCCAAAGAGAAATCCAGTAACATATTACATTTTTCATATTCAAAAAATGAACAAGGAATATATGATGCATCAAAACCCCAGTTGGTACTCTCATGGCCGCAGCCTGAGAGAAGAATTTATCTTCACAAAAACTCAAACCCACTTGGGGTTTTGGTTAAAAATTCCAAATGAAGAGGATAGTGAAGGGTCCATGCTTACACAAGTATTGGGCTTCTCAAAAAAGTGTGAATGGTATAGTCATGGCCACGGCCACGAAGGGTTTGCAAACCCTTAGAAACAAAAATAAATGCAAAAGTTTCTCTTGTTTCACTTCTTTTACAAGTTTCATTTATTTCCTATCATGGGTCGAGCCTAGAAGCCAAATAATTTTTTCAAAAATGGAGAAATACACAATGAATGGTCACGACCTGTGAAAAAGAAACTCAGATTTTACCACAAATCCTTCATATTTTTTTGTGAAAAATATCAAATCGAGCTTATTTAAGAGGGAAATGCACATAATAGAGAAGCATACATGCTTACCGTGATTTTTTGTGGAGAAAAATGATTAGAATCCATGGGTATGTCTTCCAAGAATCTCAAAGTCAAACTATCCATGGCAGTTCGAGGTGGAGGAGAAACCAACAGAGAAGCAACCCATAAGAATGGGTTAGAAAAATTACAGAGCCCATGGCTTGGAGACTTCAAAAACCCTTCAAAATGAAGTCAAAGTGACTCAGAATGTTGGAGAAGCAACTTACCATTGAATTGTAGAAGGAATTCGACACCCAACAAAGAGGAGTTGACATGGAGGAGCTCAAACCTTAGTTTCCATGGCGGCCAAGTGCAGAGCTTCATTCTTCCAAGTCGGCCAAGTGAAAATGATGCTAAGAATTAGGGATCAAAATTGGTTTTGATGTTAGGGTTTCTCAAGTTCCCTAATTCAAATATGATTTTTATCACAATGTTTTAAAAAAATCAAATGCTTTATTAATACCTTGTCTCCAATGTTACATAGGTCGAACCATGCCTTAGGCATTTTTCTTGATTTTTAAAAGAAAATCAAGCAAACACATACCTTGCTTTATAATTTTATGAGAAAATCATATGCACTTTAGCCCTGCTCACTAGGTTAAGCTACCCATATGCCTTAGTTTCTTTATAGGAAATAGCCCATAGTTGATTTTTATAGAAAAATAAAATTTATTCCTTTGCATAATATTTTGCTTTTTTCAAATTATCTAATTTCACTCAAACTACCAAAATCAAAATATTTGAACTCAAATTGCAAAATCATATGTAATAGGGAAGGCTTCTATTTTTTTCTAAAATTGCACATGATGTAAAACATCATTAAGGAAATGTTTCTATAAATTACCTTAATGTTTGTTATTTTTTTTTTAAATGTAGTTTAAGTACTTGAGTCTTCACTAGAATTTCTAATTTCAATTATGAGTTGTTTGGACCTGATTTTGTGGATTTTTTGGATCAGTATCTTGGAGCTAGAAAGCTGCCACTTTTCTCTTATCGTTTGGAGTAGTTTGAGGCTCTATTTTTCAGGCCTTTCTAGGAAACTCGAAAATGGGGAAATGTTACTAATTCATAGTTGTAGTGGAGCTAGATTTTTCCATTTTTTCACTACAGTGATCACTTGATAGCTATAAGTGGGAGAAATTTTAATTTCTCAGGGTTTATAATTTTGTTTCTTGCTCTCATACTCATTGTAGAGAGCCTTGTAAAATTCTCTTTTGAATCAAAATTTTGAACTTTTACTCCTTCATCTTCAATAAAGTAGCATATTTTCCTTTCTTATGTTTCTTATTTCAAATTTACAGTCACAATTTGATGTTAACTATGATTCCAAAGCAAAATCCTCTTCTTGTCTTGTCATTGTAAGTTTTTTTACAAGGGTTTCATGTAGTTTAGGTTGCATTTTGTGTTTTTTTTATCAACCTTTATGAAAATCACTTTTTGAATTATATGTTTCTAGGGTGGGATTGTGAGAATCAAGGTGTTAAGAGAGATTATTGTAAGTAGAAAGTTTTCAGAAATCTTTAATTTGCTAGTGAATCATCTTATGTTTTAGGATCTTTGTTTTAGTTCTTCCTTTTAACCCTTTCCTTTGAGGGTCTATTAGATTAGGTGATTTACTAGAGGGAACCAACATGCTCTAGAGATTCACTCTCACTACAAATTACCCACAATGTGAGACTGATTCCATGTTGCAGTAGGATAGGCAAGTTTAACTTGCTTGTGGGTGAAATCCTAGTTGTCAACAAGAACATTCTATTCCTTGAAAAAAATTGTATGATAAATATATCCTCTAGAAACTCTGGAATATGATAGGAAAAGTGTAGGAATAATCTCCTTTCAAAACTCAAATTCTACAATGTCTCCAAAAGGGAGACCTAAGAAATATTGAACCTAATAAATACTAAGTTGAAACATTTTGGTACAGTCTTCTGGACCACCACTATCACAGTGAATAGATACATGCATGATATTTTAATCATACATCAATCAAACCAACTTTTAGAAGGTAGTCACTCTTCAATAAAATTGATAATGTATGTTTCATAATTTAATAATATGATTGAAATGACAAATTTTGACACATAACATGCTACCAAAAATGTAACATATATTTTTGTAAATCTCTGTAACTCAAAATGGTAATTCAAGGAGAATATAATGATAATTAAAGGACTCCTTAACACAATGATATCCTTTGACATCAATCCTCTTCATCAATGATAAAATTTCACATTATAGAGGAGAGGGGTCAATGGCTCTGAGACCCTAGGTCATGGGAGGGTCCTAAGCAATAGGCTACCCTAATCTACCTCAATCTTGTTAAGTGTGTCAGAAATGTTAAAGCATTAAAGGATCGGAAGGAAGATAAATCTAGTTGTCGTTGTCATTTTTCTAACCCAAAAGTTTCAGGAGGTCATATGAGCTAGTTTGTAGAGTCCAATCTAAGATTCAGATCGCTTATTGCCCAAGGACTCGAATGTGGACTATAGAATCCAATGCAACACAATGGCATCTCAGTGATGCACTAGCATCCATATAGATAGAGAATCTAAAAGATAGACCAAAGCAATAAAAATGTAACTAACAGACTAACAGATGAATTTTTAAGCTATGATAGAATGTGGAAAGGTATAAAAATGTAGTACAACAAGAAGAATACTATATTAAGACTAAACTATAATTGATTAAGGGGATTTGAGAAAAGACGGACCTTCCAACCTATGATTTGAGGTCTTAAATAGCTTCACTTGATGAGAAACTTCCACACATAAGAACAAGAAAATGTTAGGGTTGTGTTTAGAGGACTGCCTTAGTCAGTCCCCCTTCTTGTTGTTTCCACCTTCATGGATAGATAGATAGCAATGGTTGTATAGAAATATGATAAGGACAATATAGAAATGGAAATTCCAAGAAATACTCAAACAACAATATGTTGCAATACAAATACAATAATGAAAAAGTGAATAAAAATGCAGGATATCACCTTCACAACCATGTGCTCTTAAGGAAAATGAAGGAAGGATCAAGCTTGCAAGCTCTCTAACACCAAAAATATCAAAAAAATAGAGAGGAGGAGCCAAAATAATAATATCTTGTAGCTACAATAGAGGTGGTGATTCTTGTAAGTGTTGATAATGAATTTGAGAGCAAGATTATAGAGTGAATTCAATCAAGAAGCTAAGTAGAATGAAAGGAGACAAAAAACCCATTTGAAGTTGGTCAAAGGAGAAAGAGGCATTACACTTCATGTCCAATGGAGGAGTGTAATACCTCTATGGATTCTAGAGGCAATAATCTTGTTACGATAGCAGTGCGACATGTGGATGTCTGTGTGTTGCACTAGTGTCCTTGATAGAAATTCCTCCAAAAAAAAAACAAATGAGTTTCCAAGTAGATAGGGAAAGGTGGTGGATGTAGGCATTGCATCATTGGATTTAATTCTCTAAGGTAGGGGGTAATGTAAATGTGTAATTTTTCTATGGGTACAAATTCAAACCATTACATTTTCCCCCCACTTTAGCGAGCATACATGTGAGCAAATGCAAAGTAAAGTAGAGTTGGAACAGGTTGAAGAGAATATACCTAAACCATTGAGGAAGTAGACCATAATCTAGCACACTTGAATGCATAGGACAGAGAGAGATAGATCCACATGTACTCAGTCCTAAGGAAATTTGAAGAAAATTGTCATAGGTGCTCAATCCTATGGAAGGTGAAAAAAATCTCTATAGGTGCTTGGTCCTACAAAATTGGCTCCATGGGTGCTCGATCCAATAGAAGATGAAAAAAAGGCTCTACAAGTGCTTGGTCCTATAGAGAGAAAGCACTTCATAGGTGCTTGATTCCATAAGTTCTTGGTCTTCGGGGCTAGATGTGAAAGACTCCTTAGGTTCTCATTCCTAGAGATTTTTTTGCAAAAGGCCCTTATAGGTGCTTGGTCCTATAAGAAAAGCTTGAAAAGGTGCTCAATCCTCCAAGATTGATTGAAAAATTAGCTTCATAGGTTCTCGGTCCTACAAAGAAACATGTTAATCCATAGATAAAACATGTCAAATCAAAAAATTCACATAGACAGGCACATCACAAACAAGAAATTGAAGGATGAGTTTTCAAAGGGGTCCCTCGGGAATTATTCAAGATAGCAAGGGGCCCACTCAAAGGGACAGTCCATTTGAAACACATATTTTTTTTTGTAAATGATTCTTATATCAGGGAATCCTTTTGAAAGATCTCTTTCATCAAGGAATCCAATGGGAATAATACAACTTCTTTGTCAACAAACTTGTTTTTGAAAGAAATTTTTTGCTAGGGGTCCTTGTTGAAGAATGCAATTTTTAAAAAATAAAGGATTTTTGTGGAATTCATTGGCCACCAAATACACCTTTTTTTGAAAATCAAACCAGTATGATTCCTTAGGATGGCATGTGTGAGGCAAAGGAGCACATAGCATCCTAAGGAGAGAAGAAAAAGTGATATTGTGGCCCACAATACATGACAGGATGTAAATGTGGAAATGTTGTCACACATGTGAGAGACAACATATAGGCACCACAACATCACAAAGAAAGCAAAGAAGAGAGAAAGATAAGTAGAGATGAAGAAATCAAGATAAAGGAAAGCAAAGAAGATAAATGATAGGGGGGTCTAGGAATTTGGGGTTAGATCAACTCGTCAAAATAGGTAACATGTAGTGTAGGAGAGAAAGATCATCAATCCCAAGAATTACCAAATCTAAAGAAGAGCACATGAATAAGAAATAAAAATATAATTTGGGTCAATATGGAAGAGGGCCTAAATGCCTCCAATGCTTTGCATCATCCCCAATTTTCAAAAGGAAAAGTACAACACATAGAAGAATGATGCCACATAAAGAGGATAGAGCAGCGCCGGGGTGGCGCCGCTGGGAATAGGCGGGGCCTCTGGTCACAGAGGTGACCGTCACTGGGGCCAGGACAAACACAGGTGAGCGGGAGAATAGTCGGCGGCAAAACACCGAAGGTCGGCGAGAGGTCGGTGGTAGGTCAACGGGAGGTCCGATGTGACCGAGCTGACAAAGGTGACGGCTGATGTGACCAGGCTAATAGAGGTGATGCCAAATGATGGCAGTCGGTCGAAGTCTGTAGACCCGAATGAAAATTGCAAAGAATTTGCAATAAAATACGAAACTTGAAAAAAAATTTATATTTTTTTAAAAACCTGTAGATAAATCAAATACCAACCGACGAAGAACTATAGTCCCCAAAAAAAAAATTAATCCGACCTGTATTTTAATTTCCAGTCGCCCACAGAATGAAATTTTTGCAAGAACTATAGAAAAAATAGTCCGTTTTTAGAAATAAAAAATGCCCAATGATCTAAAAAAAAATTTTCCATGATAGAGGACTGAAAGGGAGGATAATTTTTTCTGCAAATGTGTATAGATAGTACAAAATGCAAAAACCCTAGATATACCTCAAATGGCTGAATATGTCCAAATCGGAGCCAAACTTTCTTGATCTTGGGATGAACCTTCACTGGAACAACTCTGATACCATGTTGGAATGTTGGATACACAGGTTGCCTTGATGAAGCTGCAGACTTCAATGGAGGACCTTTGCCAAGAATAAATATTCACCCACACAGAAAGTATGATAATGACATTCAAAATAGAGATTCTATTATGATGATCTGGATTGATTTACAAAGTGTACATATGCCTAATTAAATAGGCAAGAGCTAAAACTAGAATGCATAATATGTTGCCAAGTGTTCAAATCACACTACATGTGACAACATGAAACCCTACCTAGGGAATGATAACAAGATGGAGATAACTTCTAGAAAAGACAACTCATCTTCTAGAAGGGAATCTTATCTCAACACCATTATTAAATGATAAAAAGTAACCTAGGACTAATATGATTAATCAACACTAAGTTAACTTATGCTAGTGTAATAATTAAATAATTAATTACACTAACACCTACAAGGCTGACAAGGGTCCTCCAAGAACATATAAAGACAAGAATAGGGGAAACATGATATACACACGAATCTAATCTATAGATAAAGAAGAGGCACCCCCTATTCCTCATTAACCAAGAGATCATCATTCTCCCAATCTAGATCATTGTACGAGGATGGAAAAAAATATTGCAAGGGTAGGATAGTGAAGGGAGAAACCTCTGACTCTCCTGAAAAAAGGGCCAAGGAAGAGGGGCCCTCAAGGTCTTCTTCACTAATCTCTTGTGAGGTGAAATTCAGTGTTCTTAAAATTATCACTGACACAGTCAAGACATCATCCACCAAGTTTAACATGCACTTAATAGGAGTGTCATGTGTCAATTGGGAAGAAGAAGGAGGTTCCCAAGATCCATAGTCAACCCCATCAAAAGACTCTAGGGTAGTGATAAACTTGGGAGACATTGAGGTTGCCTCTGTCACTAAGACAATTCAAGCCAAAGAATAACCCTCTCTCAAAGAAGGTGAGCCCTTCTTTTGACCTCCATTCAAAGTGTGGTCATCTTCCAACTTATGCTTCAATGGAGGATGTTGGATCCCCATAGAAGAAATGAAAATTGAGGAAGCAGAGGACAAAGTTGCAGTGGACACCACCAAGGTGTTCAACATATCCATGGGCTAGGGAAAAGGTGGGATGTGTAGGAGGTGTTGAACTGGACAACTGAGAGGGGAGATGAATCAATTGTCCCCAAATTAAACCCTTAAATTATTTACTGGAACAAAACTTTAACAATTCTTAAATGATTAAACATTAAGTGCAAGTGAAAAAACTAAAAACCATCACATAAACACTATAACACCAGATTTACATGGAAAAAAAAATGAGGGAAACATCGTGGTGAGGATTAACTCACAATATAGAGAATATCAAAACTAATTACAAAAGTCTCACTTCCAATAGAAGGACACACTATCCATAGGGCTACAACCGAGAGATACAAAAGATGGCTTACTACTAGAATATAAAAGTTATGGCTCACTACCAAAAGTGTGAACTAATGGAATACACCTCCCTTGTGAAGAATTCAACTCTAAATGAAGCTCGGTATAAGTAGTACTGCTTCTGCCAACAATTTCTCAATAATTTTATTCTAGTCTTCAATTGATTAATCATTTAGGCTTGCACCATGCTCATACGCTTGCATCACTCACATACCTTTTTATCTTCTCCAGATAATCTCATATATATAGGTATATTCCATCATCAATTAGGTCGGTCTAGTTGGATGAAAGGAAAGCAAACAAAGAAAACTCATATCAGCATCATATAAGATTAACACACTTCATATCCATGTAGTAAATCATATTAAGTTAGCTCAGATCTATACAAAACATCCCTAAGGTAGACTCAATCTTCTTAATACATAACATGTGTTAGGTTGGCCTAGACTAGGACCCAAACATAAAAGCTTCAAACCATCAACCAACTATAGTGTACAAAGTTAAACTCTGTTATTGATAACTTACTAATCCCAACAAAAAAAATCTCAAGATCTCGAATATAGTTGTATGAGTGAATCATAATGACATAGTTAAGATATCAGAGTCATAACTTATCTTGTGATAGAATCCAAACCCAAAAACCAACGTATTGGTTCACTGATAAAGAACATCTTTGGTAGGGAATAGCTTTTGATAAACATCTCATGCATTTGGTATTATGTTGACATCAATGACAACCATTTGATGTAATCAAATTTCCAATCTTCTCATTTCCAATAGGAGGGACATCAAAAGGGGAGGATCCATAGAGGGGGTGATGAAAACCTACACCCTTTTGGGGTTAGTGTCATCAACACCCATCAAGGGAGCTAGAAGCAAAACTGAGATGATATTAGAAACCAAGGAAGAAGGATAAAAAGGATGAGGCATAGAAGGAGAAATAGAGACAATATTTTTTAGCTCCCCTTCTACCTTCAGTGAGGCATCTTGCTCAGTATCGAAAGCCTTTCCCTAGTGCTTACACTCTTGTGCAAGCTAGTTATGTCAACTCTGGGAACTAGAGGTTGTGGCTTGAGAAGGAACTGAAGGCTCCTGTTCTATTATGGGAGTGTCCTCCACAACCATTTCTATTTTGATACATTTGGACTAAAATGAACCAATCCTAGGATAATCATTTGGTTTAAAATTTATCAATCCTAGGGTAGCCATTTTGGTTTAAAATTTATCAATCCTAGGGTAGCCAACACACTTTTTCTATATCATTTAAAATGGAACACCATGATTTTTGTGAAGAAAAATCTTCACATAGATTAGAAAATTTTGTCTTTTGGGCTTAAAACAAATCATTTATCTGTTGTGCTTGTGTGGTGAATAGGCTTATGCTCTCCCCTTAACTGGGTGATCAAAGTGTCAGACTCATCCTTTATTTTTCATGCAAATTTACGCTTTTGTTAAAACCTTTAGAAGGCTTGCCGTAGTGGGAAAAAGTACTCACCCTACGGGAACAACCTAAGTGGGAACACCTAAAGCCAAGGATTCCAACCCACTCTAATCAAAATGCAAGTTGTTGATGAAACTAAAAATTGACAGTAGTGTGCAAGATAACCATCCCCAAAATATTTTTTCTAAAGAATTGGGAGGTCTCCTGAGGGAGTTTATCAATTGTCACACCGTACGGAAACCCTATCTAAGAACCATAGCATAGTATCCAGCCGAGTCAATAACCATACATTGTAATACTCATGGTGCAAGGGGAGGGAAGAATCTTCCCCCAAGACACTCACCATATAATTGTCAAGGACCATTTTCTCAGAGGATGAGAAATCCAACTTTGAGTACACACCTGAAAATGAAAAAAACATGGGCACCCTCTAGGGGGTGACACGACTGTGTGAGTCAACACAATTTTAAGATGTGGGTTGTTGAGTATAATGATGACCTTCTTGACTTTAAGAGTGAGTCTGTCTAAAAGTATATATTTGTCAAAAAAAACCAATGAAAATCAATAAGGACCGTTTGTGGTTCTTGAATATACACTATTTGTTCAGATTCTAAAATGATTATTCTACAATTTTCTTGTTGTGTTTTCAAAAAATCATTAAAACTCAGATAAAAGATCATCCAGAAAATTGCAAATCAAATTAGGGTAGAAAAATTCATGATTCGAAAGTGGAAATCAACCAATTTTTTCAAGAAAACCATCAAAGTCAACAAATCCAAGAGACCACTTGGTTACCAAAATCTTTTCAGAAAAAGGTGTTTCTTATATCAAAGTAGAAAGATCTTGTAACAACATAGAACCTTCATTCATAGGCATCAACATTTCACTAGAGGTCATACTCTTGATTATGCTATAGCACCTCTTTATTCATGATCTTTCTTCCAAAGGAGAGCCCTCACACAATATCACAATCATAGTCAATGCATACATCAGTCCTACATCCCACAACCGATGATAAAATATGCCACAAGTCCAAGTCAAATTTTGTAATAAAGAGTCTTAAACATCAACCCTCTATTTTAGCACTTCCATAAAATAGCACTTCGAAGCACTATTTTAGTGCTTCCAATTAGCATTGTTTTAGCACTTCCATTAAATAGCGCTTTTGGGAACTGTTTCACACTTTTGAGCACTGTTATAGCGCTTCCACAAAATAGCACTTCCGAGCAATGTTTTAGTGCTTTCGAGTACTGTTTCAGTGCTCTCGAGCACTATTTTAGTGCATCCATAAAGATAGTGCTTCCATCATCTATTTTAGCACTTTTGAACTCTGTTTTAGCGTTTCTGCGAAATAGAGCTTCCAAGACCTGTTTTAGCGCTTTCAAAACAGAGAACTCCAAAACATATCGTCAATTTTTTTGTCATCTATATACGGATTTTTGTCAAAACAAAATTATCTTTTTAACAAAGTCACTATCTAGAAACCAAAATCAGATAAGTTCCTACAAGTTTCCAGTCTTTTCAACTAAAATGTAGATCTTGCAAATTATAAAGTGTCAAATCAAAACAAAATCCTGATTATTACGCTAAATTTTCATCATGAGGATATTATCATCCTATTATCATGAAACAAGGCATAGTAATCAAATTTTTAATGTAGTCTTATCAATAAGATATATCATCTTATTTGACTTTGTAAAAAATTCACTTGACATTTTCCAACATAGAAGATCAAAGTTTGGAAGAAAGAACAAAACACTTGTATGCCAATCTTCACTAGGTTACAAAAACAAAGGCTCTTAGAAAAGAAACTTGAAACATCAAACACAATGGCAAAAGAAAATCCCTAGAATAGTCTACATCAAAGTGACAAAAATGAAATAACTCCAGAAGACATACAAACAGCCCAACAGGATCCAAAATTTCATAAATTCATGGAAAAGATCTTAGAGTAGGACATGGAGAAATACCTCTTAATGTTGGTTGAATCAGGTGCTAAGCTTCCCAAAGACTTTGACATAAATCACCTAAGAGAAGCACCTAGAACAAACAAAACTAAAATACCACAACACACACAAGGTGTAGATCCGGTTATTGCCTTAACATCCCAAATGCAAAACTTACAACAACAAATACAAGACATGACAAAAGGAAACACAAAAAGGTATGCAATACAGGAAATTTGTCCTTATCCTTTTAACTCAACAGTTGACATGATACTTTTTCCTCGACACTATGAATTCCCCAAGTATGACAAATACAATGGAAAGATAGATACGATCGATCATATCTGGGAATTCAAGACCATGAGCCTAGAATTTTCTCAAGAGGAAACTTACCTGATGAGATTATTCCCAAGAAGCTTGGGAGGCTCGTGTATGGAATGGTTTTCCAAATTACAACTAGGAATAAGGAATTTTGAAGAACTTTTCGAGAAGTTCATATCCAGTATTCTTTTAACATCCAACATGATGTCATGATAAAGGATCTATATAAAATGAAACAAAACAAAGGGGAGACATTCTTGTCTTTTTTACAAAGATGGCGACAACTATTCGCTAGATATCCTCACTCCATTCTTGAGGAAGAGAAAATGGAGTTGTTCATAGAAAATTTGATGGACAAGATGAGTTACAGACTTGAATTACAATGTCCTCCTATGTTTGAAATGGTGATAGAAAATGGCCTAATATTGAGGAAGTGTTGGTCAAAAGAGGAGTTATTAAAGATTACAACAATAAATTGAATAACACAAACTCCTCAAATCAATACCCCAACAATGACAAACCAAAATTTTGGCAAAAGAACAAAAATATGGGGACTAACAAAATGGCAAGTGATTTACAAAATTCCAAACTAGTTTTCAACTTGACAGTATCTACTTTAAAAACAAATCAAAACAATGATCAAATCGTGAAGTCAAATGTCATTCAAAACAACGAAATCACAAAACCGTATACATACCAAAAATCATCAAACCGACGTAGGTTCACACCTTTAGGCCAAACATTGGAATCAGAGGTGAAATAACTAGTCACAGGTGGTCTTATCACTACGTGGGAAGCAATATTCTGGGATCCAAAGGTCAAACCACCATGGTGGAATGACGTAGATTATTGAAAATTTCACAATAATAAAGGCCACAAAACTAATGATTGCATGGAGTTAAAACATGCAGTTCAAGATCTGATCAACAATAACAAGATATATGTAGAGGGACACCAAAACAATAATGATCATATAGCCTTTAAGGACCCTTTACCAAACTATGACAAAGGAGCATCATCTTCTACGAACAAAAGGGGTAAAAATATCAATCATGTCTATGATAAAACGATCCTTTGTCTCACCTAAGTGGAAAATGATAATACACTTGTTCATAACATGGATGAACATAAAACCAACAACACTACCCCTTTGGATTTTCTCCCAAGAATACAAGTCTCTGAAAATCAAATAAACGTTTTAAAAATCAGAGAACGATAGGACTATCAACCAACAAATGTAATGACAAGGGGGAAATCTAAGGTAGTCTTAAAGGGAGTTGCACCTAAAAACACAAATCCACCTCCATCTCATGACAACATTTTCGATCAACTTCAAAACATTCTAGTATAGATATCAATACGAGAACTCCTCTAACTATCACCATCACATAAGGAGGTTCTAGAATAAGCACTAGTTGCCACTACGGTACCGAAAAATATAGATGTTTTCTAATTCTAGGCTATGGTGGGGCATTTGAATACACCACACTATCTATCATTATCTGAACAAGATGATGTGTCACTTAACCATCCCCATAACACTGCACTCCATATTGAAGTCTTGATCCACAATCATCGTGTCAAAAGATTCTTAATAGATGGGGGAGTTGGTTTGAACATTTGCACTCTAAAGTTAATTCGTGCACTTGGGTATTCAGATGATGATATTGATGCCCAAAGGAAAATGACAATAAAGGCATATGATGAGGAAGAGAGATCTTCTAAGGGACTGATTGTGTTACCCATTCAAGTGGGACCAATGATGAAACACATAGCATGCCAGGTACTAGAAAAAGAGTTGACTTACAACATACTCTTAGGATGCCCATGGATCCACGAAACATAGACAGTACCTTCCACATATCACCAATGCTTAAAATTCCTAGTAAATGGATAAGAGGTGACTATATCGGCCAATTATAATCATCCTTAGCATTGTGACACACTTATAATCTCTCAAGATACCTTTGTGCCTCACAATAGGGAAGCATCCAGTTCAAAGTCATCGAATGAGGAAAAACATCCAAATATCACCACCAAGTGGGTAGAGAAAAAGGATAAATCAAAAGATACAAGTCTTGTTGATACTCAATTATCATAAAATCCAGATCCCCAAACTTCTTTATCAGAGAAATTTTAAGAACAAGTCCAGCTGACAGACAAGGGAATGGGACAATATTCTATTGAGCAATCACTTAATATTTCACAATTGATGCCATCTCCAAAGACATATGGCCAACCATCAATGATCAAACATCAAACGTCACCACCTATCACAGTTATAGAAGAAATATTTGTAAAAGCCAATACTATAGAGGACAAATCAAACAAAAAGGCTATCCTCCATTGGTTATACAAAGATGAAGAACCATCGACATCAACATATATCAATATCAATATAGACAAATATGGCAAAGGGAAGGCTATCCTAGAAAAAATGGGTTATGAGGGATAGGGACCTATTGGAAAAAGGAAGGAAGGCATCATAGAACCTATTCAACCTCTCACTCTTCATTCAAAAGATAAGACAGGGCTAGGATATTCAGAAGAATAAAAACACGAAATGACAAAGAAGGTTGTTGAAAGAATCCTTCAGGTTAGAGATTGCTCAGAAATGGATTCAAATGAATATTAATGGGATCTGTGTTCCAATATATCTTACACTGATATCCAAATTGATTTAATAAAACAATATGCACCTATGCATGAGGAGGGACAGAGCTCTAGGTCTAGACCATTTGTATCAAGATCACTAAATATCGATGACTCAAGTGGGGACAAATAGACATCAAGTGACCTAGACGATCTTGAAGAGGGTACCATCATTGATCTTGACATCCCTAATAATAACTATGATGACATAGATGTACTAACCCTTACCCCCATTAACCTAAGTCAATCTGATGACTTCATGCCTTTAGTCCATCCCAAACTTATTGATTGGGAACCTGTTGAACCTATAAATGTACCCATATTTGCAAATGATGATGCCATCGCAAATTTCCTATATTGTGATGAACCTGGTACAAGTTCTATTCATAATTCTCATAACAACATGACTTGATAGGAGGGTGTCAAATCTTCTAGTTACAAAAGTAAAAATAGGGATAATATATCTAATGGTGAAAACCATTATGTGGCAGCATTAGATCTTGAAAAAGAAAAAATAAAGAATGCATCTAATGATGAAAACCTCTCTGAGGCACTAAAAGATGGGAGATTTGACACTCTTCCAAAGAATTATCATGAATCGTCATTAGTTCTGGTGGAGCCAACACAGTCTGTAAACATTGGCACTGAAGAAAGAGCAAAAATGTTACATCTGGCAAAATCTATGACAGATCAAGAGAGACCATAGTTTATTAAATTCTTTAAGGAAAGATGCATTAACTTTGCTTGGTCATATTCTGATATGCCAAGCTTGGATCCAAACCTTCTCATGCATCATTTTTCTTTGCCTACAAGAATCAAGCCTGTAAAGCAAAAGTTGAGAAAAATGCATCCCCATATCGCATTAATGGTAAAGGCTGAGCTAAAGAAATTATTAGATGCTGGATTCATAAGGTCTATTGATTATTCTGAATGGATATCGAATATTGTACCTATCTCAAATCCATACAATAGCATCAAGATATGTATGGATTTCAGGGACTTGAATAAAGCATTCCCAAAGGATGATTTCCCATTACCTAATATAGACATCATTGTACACTTAACGGTAGGGCATTGCATGTTGTCAATAATAGATGATTTCTCTGGATACAACCAAATTAAGATAGCTCCAGAAGATCAAGAGAAGACTACATTTACATGTCCATGGGGAACCTTCTGCTAGAATTTCATGCCATTTGGTTTGAAAAACGCAGGAGCAACCTATCAAAGAGAAATGACCACAATATTTCATGATATGATGCACACCTTTATGGAGGATTACGTGGATGATATTTTGGCTAAATCTCCTACTAGGGAAGGACATCTGCATATCCTGAGAAAAATCTTCACAAGGCTAGAGAAATTCAATGTTAGGCTAAACCCCAAGAAGTGTGTCTTTGGGGTCACATCAACAAAACTCTTGGGATACATAGTCTCAAAAAAGGGCATTGAAGTAGATCCAGTTAAATTCAAGGAAATAATGGAAATTCCACCTCCTAAAAATATCACTCAACTTAGGTCACTACAAGGAAGGCTCCAATCAATTAGGAGATTTATCTCCCAGCTGGCGGACAAGAGTCATCCATTCAATCATCTATTGCATAAAAATGTTGTTTTCAAATGGGATAATGGGTGTGAAATAATGTTTGACCAAATAAAGCAATATCTGATGTCACCACCTATTCTCATGCCACCTATATAAGGAAGACCTTTGATACTATACATTGCAACAATAGATATCTCTTTAGGAGCATTATTGGCATAGGAAGATTATGACGGAAAGCAACACACCATCTACTACATCAACATAACTTTAAATGGCTATGAAATAAACTACACTTTCATTGAGAAATTTTGCTTGGTGATGGTGTTTTCTACTCAATAGTTGTAACATTATATGCTGACTCACACAATCAAGCTTATAGAAAAAATTGACCAGTTAAAATATCTACTCAGTAAGGGTGCCTTAACAGGTAGACTGGCCAAATGGATCATGCTCTTAAGTGAGTTTGATATTCAATATGTGGAAAGAAAAGTCATCAAGGGTCAAGAAATCACTGAAAAATTGGCTAAGGATCCTTTACCAGATGATCAACCTATGACAATGGAGTTTCCAGATGTAGACATTTTGGCAGTGACGCCACAACAATGGATATTGTATTTTGATGGATCATATACACAGTGAGGATCTAGAGCATGGATTTTGTTCATCACTCCCCATGGACACACCATCCCAAAATCTTATAGATTGATGTTTCAATGTACAAATAATGTGGTAGAATATGAAGCATTAATCATTGGGGTCAAAATCACAATTGAATGGAAGATCACAAAATTACAGGTATATGGGGATTCTCAACTAGTCATTTATCAAGTAAATGATGAGTATTAGACAAAAGATGAAAATTTGATGCCCTATAAACAACAAATAGATGATCTAAAACAATCTTTTTTCAATATCAAATTTGATCAAATTCTAAGGGAAGAGAACAAAGCAGCAGACACTATGGCCACAATTGCTTCACTCTTACAATTTCCAGAGAAATGTGGTCATTATGAGTTTATGGTAGAACAAGTATCATGTCCTTCTTATAATAGTTTAGAATCTAATACCATATGCCGTTTAGATACCATTGAAACCTTTGACTATGACAAAACCTATGCTTACCTAAAGGACAGTATCCTCCCTCTCGATCTTTCCAAGAACCAAAAATGAAATTTTATCTGCCAATCTGCTCGACATATTTTAATTGTTGACATCCTTTATCATTGAGGTCTTGATGATACCTTACTCTGATGTTTAGAACATGACGAATTTGAGATGGCCTTACGTGAGGTTCATGAGGGTATTTGTGGCACTCATTCGAGTGGTATAACTCTAGCGAAGAAATTCCTTCGTTTAGGATATTATTGGCCATGTATGGAGAAAGAGTCTTATCAGTTTGTTAAGAAATGCCAAAAATGTCAAATTCACAGTAATTTGATTCACACACCAGCTCAAGAATTGCATCCATTCACCTCAACATGGCCCTTTTGTCAATGGGGACTATATTTGGTAGGAAAGATAAATTTGTCTTCATCCAATAGACACAAGTTCATCATCACAGCAACAAAATACTTTACAAAATGGATAGAAGTAGTTCCTCTTACAACTATCACTGGAAAACTGATCTTGTCATTCATATTGAATTACATAATCTTTCGGTATGGCATACCTCAATCTATTATCACTGATAATGGATGGCCATTCAAAAACCAAGATGTCCAAGAATTATGTGAGAAGTTTCATATGCAACATCGTTTCTCAACACCATACTATCCTTAGGGAAATGGCCAAGCAGAGGCCTCTAACAAAATAATTCTAAAAATACTCAAGAAAATGGTTAACGATGTTGGACGTGATTGACATGTTCAGCTTAATCTTGCACTATGGGCCTACAGAACTAGTATCAAAACACCGACAAGAGCTACACCATATGCCTTGGTATATGGATCAGAGGCCATACTACCTATTGAAGTATAGATTCCATCACTAAGAGGAATCATTTCAGATGAGGACTATAGGGTATCCAGACTTCAAGAACTAGAATTGTTGGATGAGCATCATCAACAAGTTGTCAACCATCTAACGACATATCAACAGAGAATATCAAGAAGCTATAATCATAGGGCAAAACCTAGAGTCTTTCAAGTTGGCGATTTGGTCCTAAAAGAGAACCCTAGAAATCAATAGGACATGGAAAAGAAAGGGAAGTTTGAACCTAACTGGCTAGGTCCTTTTGTCATCATATCAATGTACGGATCGAGAGCCTATCAACTATCAACATCAAAGGGAGATTTGTTCGATGAACCTATCAACAGTATCCATCTCAGAAAGTTCTATACCTAAATTTCCTAGTGCACGGTTCAAACTTCTGGAAAATGGTTTCCTTGATAAAAACTTGGCAAACAGGCATCTTGGTAAACAAAAAAATACAGACAATACAAAAAAATAAAAATGAGAAAAAAAAAAGTGTAATCAAAACATATCGTGAAAACCTGGAAACAAGCATCATATGTGATTCTAAACCAAATTTCTCATCTATTTTGATACATATCAATATCATTAGTCTGGCCGCCACTACCATTTCATATCATATCATTAGTCTTTCCATCATTTTACATCCATTATCAAATCATTTCACTTAGGTCATGTCTCACTAAGCTTGGGGGAAAAATATGGATATCCATGGAGGCAACAAAACATCGGCTTCACCAAATGGAAAAACAATAGTATGATGAGTACAACAAGAAAAATGATCAAAGCACAACATCAATCTCGATCGGAAAGGCATCAAACATCCATATCCTATCGAGAAAATCCAAAAACAAGTCAAAAAGCTAGTCTAGAAAATCAAAAACCAAAAAGATGAGTCTATGTCAATCAAACTACATGGTCTCAGCATGTGTAACGTAGGCAAGGATAATCTTTAATCAGCCCCTGAGGCCCCTAGGATAGGTTAGTAGGTCAAGTCTTTGGTCAGAAATCTCGAAAAAACACAAAAAAACATCACAAAACCAGGATGGATGATCTAATCTGAATAATGATTGAAACACTCTAAGTAAAAGGTGGATAAATTATATTTTTGATTAATTATTATCATTTCTTTGGAGTAACTCAATGACGTAAATAAACTAGAGAAACAAGGAAGAAAAATTATATTTTTATTGTCTGTTGTTTGTACGTTAATCATATAAATGTGTGAATTGTCAGGGGATGTGCTATGCAAATGTATCACCGATGACATTCAGAATTCACAAACTAAAATGATTAATCTCTACCTATTTATGCAAGAAATTCTCAGGTCATATCAGTTCAATTATACCTAGATGCTTGTGTTCACTTGCAATATCAAAAATCATGAAAGTAGTACTCAGGTTGTCATTGGTCTAACATATAGCATTAATGCTTGTACTCACTTTCAACATCCTAAACAACTCTATGATGATACCAAGCACAAAAGTACTGTTAAAATGACAATGGTTTTGCATATAGTTGCATGATAAAATTAGACTGCATTCATAATAAATTCTACATCTGTAGAGTGTTTGTTACATAAAGGATTCCAATTAATGATTATCTTTTCTACAAATACGATTGAGTATACTTGACATAAACTAAAAATAATCAAAAAAATATAGGAGCATCATCTCATCATTGTAAAGCTTTTATCATCGCATCATTCATATGTTTAACATCAAATAGTTGTGCATTTATTGTACCATATTTTCCATAATATATAATTTTTAAATACATCATGTTCATTGCACCATATCATTTATTATTTTATCATCCATTACAAATCATCATTTTTATCCATATATCATCCATAATAAAAATCATCATTACGTTATTATCATATGCATTTGATCAAATTCAACCCATACATCATTTGTCATCCATAAATTATGTCACAAAATTTACACCATTCATCCATATATCATCCATTGCAAAACCATCATTTCATCACGTTAAAATAAATGCAAATCATATCATTATTATCCATATATCATTCATCACAAAAAATCACTATTTAGAACATCATACATGTATACATCAGATATTCATACATAAGCATTTAAAATTAGAATCATCACATAAAATAAAAGCATTCATCCTAGAATCATCACAATGATATATAACACATTAAAATAAATGCATCCATCATAGATCAATAGAAATCAACTGCATATCATATATATCATCAATGTCAAGTATACAATGAAGTCTGAAATAAGAAAAGATACATCGTCAAAAATGAGCTGACTCAAAGTGTACATCATGTCTCAAATAGAATATCTCAAAATCACAAACAACATCTAAGATTTGTTGCTTCCAAAAGGTGCAGGCATAACAGGACTAGTACCACCACCACCACTGAATGGACCAAGATCTCTGGGATCTCTCCGTGAAGGCTACGTCACACCCTCATTCACTATCTGAGTACATGTCCTACCAGATCTTGAAGGGGCGTAACTGACTCTATGATCGAAAAGAACTGCATCATGATATCGACCCCTATAGAACTCTGCCTCTTGGCCAACCCACAGAACCTCCCTCATATAATCAGCAATAGATGTACCATCAGATACTCTTTGTAAGGTCTCTGCAGTCTCTTGTGCCCTCTCAAAAAAATTTTTGGCACTATCCCTCTCGACTGTCAAAGTACCAACCTATGTCTAAATAGCTACCAACTATCCTTGGACCTATGCCAATTCTTGTGCATGAGCCTATGCTTGAGTCTGCATCTGTGTTTGTGTCTACATGAGTAAACCTTGTGCCTACACTAACTGGCCCTGTAGAGTCTGTACCTACACATGTAAATTGGCAATCTGTCTCTGATGGTCTATAGAAGGCATCTCCACTGCTCACCTCTTGTGAGGCCTACTGAAAGATGGACCGACATTGCATGGCCCAACCCCTCTACCACCTCCACCACCACCATCCCCATCATCACTGCTACTATCCTCGCTACTACTCCCATCACTACTACTCGGCTCAGTATCGGATCCACTATCCTCCTCGCCCTCCATGGCTACAACAGGATCTTCGACAGCATCTTCCTCCATAGGTAATGGTGTTGGCTCATCTGGGATGGTGATCTGAGGACATGGATGCAAAGCCAAATATGCGGTAAACTCCTCTGTCATAGGTGCCTCTATAATATCCTACCACATATCCCAAGTTGATGGCTGCAAAGCCTGGTATCCCTCCACTAATGTATCATAAGACAAGCATGGCCCCCAATCTATTGTATCACTCCACCATCGGGAAAAATGAGCAATCCCCTAGGGCATACACTATACAATAGCGTACTGCCTGTAGACCCGCCACAATAAGAATCTCTCTAGGACAAAAGGAGTCCTACCAATCAAATACATAGAATCACATAAATACTCAAGAACTACATCATCCTCCTCCCACTGCTCGTAATCTAGATAAGGCCGCTAGATAACACTCTCCAAGTCATCCAAAACTCATCTCCAATGCTCTCACTTACCCATCTGAGACTGGGTAATTCAACTTCTATAACAGAAAATAAATGGTCTACCTACAAGTCTGTCAAGTATCGGAAATGGTCGCACAATGGAAAAATGCTCCCATGCCCAAACCTGTAATAGAGTCACCCCTACTAATAGGCTACGTCCTCCCAAGTATACCATTGAAAAATGCTCCCATGGCCCAACCCACGGAGAATCCCTTTGACCTACGATCAGGACAAAGGAAGCCTCCAATGAATCCAGCTAGCAATACTAGTAGAGAAGCATAGGCGTCAACCATTGTTCACCATCGAACACTTGGTCCTACAATATGTTAACCCTAGAATACTCTGCAGAGTCCATCTCTCCCACCAGCCTCATGTGAATCATAGACTATGACCTCTCCGATAAAATGTATCCACAATATCTTCCACACATCCTCTGGTGTGACTGTCATCTCACCAGTGGGTAGATGGAAGGTGTTATGATCGCTATGCCATCGCTCAACGAAGGCAGTAAGGAGACCCCTATTAATCTTAATCTGGGGCATATTGAGAAGAGTAGACAAACCACATCGAGCTATGATCTGAATCTCATTGAGAGTCAAATGTGGAATCAAATCAGTAGTCCATGGAAATCACTCTCGCATCTAGAGGTTACCCAGATGCTCCTATCATCACAAAAGGTTTAAAAATTAGTGCACTATGTCAAAAATCGCAAGTTATTCTACTATCAGATCCAATCAAACTTTGGTATGAATTTTTGATCAAAATTCGTGAACAAACATCAACTAACCTCACCTATCATGAGTTTCATCACAAACATCAATCTAATCTCACCTATCATGAGATTTATTAGCTATGAAATCACTCCTCACCTATCATGAGGATCATCACTAATGGGATTATTTATCACCTATCATGAGAGTAAGTCTTATTGATCATCAGAATTAGTCATTAGGGAATTTGGATAATCAAATCATACCAAACCAAAGAATGGACATGATCGAAATTGATGAAATCAAAGTTAACTGTGTCAAAATCTGCAAATCTAACATGGATGTGCTAAAACAGGCATCCAAAGCGCTAAGATTCAAAAGTGCCATTTCATCATTCGGATGTGCTAAAATAGGCACCCTAAGCGCTAAAGATCCAAAAGCGCTATTTCGATGATTCAATGCGCTATAACAGGCATCCAAAGCACTAACAAAATGAAAGCACTATTTCATCACATCAATGTGCTATAATAGTCCATCAAAGTGATTCTTTAATCAAAGTGCTATAATACACTATCTATGTGCTAACTTATTGCATCAAAGCACTAGAACTTTCTAGGTGCTATAATCGGGCATCGAAGCACTAAATCAATCTATCTAAGCGCTCATTCTTGAAAGCGCTAAACTATTCTATGAAAGCACTAGATAAATTAACGAAAGCACTAATTTCTCAAAGCGCTACAATTGCTAATGGAAGTGCTACACCATAGTGCAAAGTGCTACAACATGACATTGAAGTGCTAAAACTACAAAAAGATGCCAAAATGAAAAAGGGCAAGAAAATCAAGAAATCACAAATTACGAGGTGGATTATGGGTATGTACCAGAGGTCTGTAGACGGCTGGCCACTCGTGACGTCAACAATGCTCGAACCGGTGTGTGTGGTAGGGAATCGGCATCTTGCTCCAGCTAGCTCAAATGTCTCTCTCACTAGGTTTTGAAAGTCAAAATTTATAAATGAGGGTGAAAAGGACATTTTTGACTTTAGATAGGTTTTTCAAAAGGGATTTTTGAGATTTTTTCTTTTATTTTAATTAATTTTATTTATGAAATTAATTGAAATTCATCCATCGGCTAAATTTTCTTCATCAATGTCCGAAAATAATTATTTTTTCATCGAATCTTCATCAAATCATCATCAAATCATCATGAAATTTTTCTAAAAATAAAAAATCCAAATAAAAATCATTAATTTATCTCCCGAGGGGGCATATTATCATCCAACATCTGAAAATCAATATCTGGGGCATGTCTGGGGCATACTAAATTTTTTTTCATCAATACTGGTAGTAGCAGCAAAATTTTCTTTGAAGCAATGCGTAAATACATCACTTCAAAGAGGGGAAAAATGTATACACCTAAAATTGGTCTAGAGAATCCGATTAATTAAATATGAATTATTTGATTAATTATCCTAAATTCCTCTACTATTGAATAAATAGAAATATTTATTTATATAGTTCACGTTCACATTCACATTTAAATTCTTCCAATTCTTCTATTATCTCATTTTAATTAAATAAACAAAATTAAATACTTTGTTTGATTTAATTATCATTTCTCTATTTTATTCTATCACATCAATCTTACATTAATTAAATAAAGATTAAACACTTTATTGATTAATTACCATATTCTTCTATTTTAATTTAATAAACAACTCCTATAGTTTGTTCTATTAGATTATTTATCCCTCTTTGGCTAATTTAAATAAATCAAAAATATTTAAATAAAGGCATAAGAAATATTCCTCTATATTTCCTCAAAATAAAATTAGATATCCTATGTCTAATTTATGTCAAAAAAAATGTCAAATTAATTGATTCAAACTTCATGAGAAGTTTTGGAGACAAATTGGAGACAAATTGGAAATCCATCTCTTAATCCTCTTCCATCAATCCTTCCTACCTTCTTTCCTTGTGTTTACATGGGTAGTGATAATCCCCAAAATCTTCTCCATCTCCTCCATCTCTCACCATTCAATCCCCCAGATTGAATCCAAGCCTCTCTTTACTATCCTTGTGCAAAGTTGCTGCCGAGAAATCTATAAATACATCTTCATTGAAAAAAGAAAGGATCCCAGATTATCAAGTTTATGCAATCTTACTCTATAGGAATTCAAGCATCAAGCATCAAGCATCAAGCCTCAAACAATTCAAGAATCCATAATTTGAGAATCATAATCATGGCTGCCTCTTGTAGCTTCATCCATCAATTTTCATGTCAATTCATGTTACAGTAGTTTATTTTATCATTTAGCATTATCATATAGCTTCACATCATTGCATCAGCATCATTCCATTCTTTAGATTGTCATTTTAATAGTTATAGTGTTTTATTTAAATCTAAGAGCACAATAGCTTAATAAATCTTAAAAGATAGGAGACAATGAGATGCTTTCAGTAGATTATTTTATTAATCTTTGATACAATGTTTCATTAAAAAGTTTTTTCCTTTGTTTACTTATTCACACTTACAATTGGTAATTCCTCAAAGAAATTCCAAGGCTACCCAATCCTTGTCTAGCATATATCTAATCTCATTGACAACCCTAGCGGCCCTAGTCATCTTTTGTTCTTTTCCCAAATGATTTCCGAGATCCAAGAGCCTTATATCTAAAGTGAGAAGGTTATCTATAGGAATAATCAGAGCATCATCCTCATTTAGAGGTGGGGTCGTAGGAGAAATGAGAGTAGGGACATGAGTGGTCTCCCCAAAGAAACTCGTCTCTATCCTCAAACCCATTTCTTGAGAGGTGAAACTAGTAGTGACCTTTGAGAAATCCATCTCTATATGTTGCATGCTCCTTCTAACAACATACCCAAAGGTTGTAGACTAATTTTTAAAGCTCATAAATCTTCACAATACTCAATTTTTCAACCTATGCAAGACATAAGAGAAGAGATCATAACACAAAGAAATAGACACCGCGTTGTTCATGTCAGGTTCACCAAAATGTAGAGGAGGGGGACCATCTACTTTGAGATGCTAGGTCATAGGAGGGTCCTAAGCAATATACTTCCCTGATCTACCTCAATATTTTTAAGTGTGTTAGAAAGGTTAAAGTGTTAAAAACTAAGAAGGAAGAGCAATCTGGTTGCCACTATCCTTCTGCTCATTTGAAAGTTTCAAGAGGTCAAATGAGTTGGTTTCCAAAGTCTAATATAAGCTTTAGACTACTTACTGCCTAAGGACTACAACATAGACTATGGACTCTAGTGCAGCATGTTGGAATCTTAGTGGTGCACTGGCATTCATACAGATAGGAAGTCTAAAAGATAGACCGAAGCACTGAAAATGAAACTAACAGACTAACAGATGAAATTTTAAGCTATGACAGAATGTGAAAAGGTACAAAAATGTAGTACAATAAGAAGAATATTATATTAAGACTAAACTAGAATTGAAGAAGGGGAGTGAGAAAAGGAAGACCTTTGAACCCATGAGTTGAGGTCTTCAATAGCTTAACTTGACGAGAAACCTTCACACATAAGAATGAGAAAATTTTAGGGTTGTTTTAAGAGGAATTCCTCAGTTAGTCCCCCACTTTGGTAAAGGGTGCTCCTACTGAGTGGCCTCTTTCTTCCCTTCTTGAGGCTTCTCCTATTCTTTCCAAGTCACTAGAAGATTTGGATCATAAAGAAACTACATTGTAAATGGAAGATAGTGAAGTTATTCCTCCTTCACCATCTTACCCTCCTTTAAGAAGTGTGTTAGAAAAATTTGGTAACCTTTCTATTGAGGTTACTAGTTTGGCTGAGGAGCCTTTGGTTAAAGAAGATGAGTCTTTCGCTGTTGTTTTTGGAAGGAGGAAGAAGAATACTCTCCCTTCCACCTCTGGTTAGAAAAGTGTGGTAACAAGAAGACAAAAAGTAGACTATGGCTTAGATCGAGGGTAGGGAAGACCTTCATCTTTTGAAGAATAGAGAGAATGTAAGAAAGATATTGTTGAAGGGGTTCAAAAGAATTTTTTTATATGTACTCTAAGATAACATATTCATCTTACAAATGAAGATAATTTCATGGAATATAAGAGGGTTAAACCATGTTCAATAGCATGACCTTCTAAGAAACATTATTCGGTATCATAAACCCGATATTTTTCTTATTCGAGAGACAAAAATTCAGTATGATGAAATTGAAAAGTTTAAAAGTTCTTTTTTAAATACCATGGCTTCCATGGCTGCAATTCAGATGGGGCCTCAAGTGGTATCATGATGTTCTATAACACTAGGACTATTAGATTTATAGTGCTAAGCATTGAAGATAACCACGTCAAGACATAGTTCTATCATCTTAAGGATGAGTCTGCATGGGTCATATCTAATTGTTATGCCCTTAATTAGAAAAATGATAGAAATAAATTATTGGACCACCTTGGATCTTTTACATCTTCATTTATGAACTCTATTTGGTTATTCATGGGGGATTTTAATATAATGTTGAATGATAATGAGAAATCAGGTGGTTCTCAAATCCTAGTTGATATCATATTGGACTTAAGATATTTTATTGATGATGACGCTCTTGTGGACCTTGATCTTTATGGGATTTATTTTACATAGTCGAATGGGAGGACTAATATAGATCTCATTCAAGTGAAGTTGGATAGTAATTTTGTCTCTATGGATTAGTTCCTGAAATTTTATTATTCTCTTTCCACTTTTACAAGGTGTGATTTTGGTCATTTTCACATCTCACTATCTACGGATAGGTTAGGGATAAGGAAAAATTATCATTTTAGATTTGAATGCATGTGGCTAAAACACCCTAATCTTAAATATTATATTAAGAAGTGGTGGCAGGTGAAATTTGATGGAAGTTCTATGTTTAGAGTGACAAAGAAACTATCTTATGTAAATAAAATGATTAGGAGATGGAACAAGGAGTCAATTGGTTATATTTTTCATAATAAAAAATAAGTGTTACAAAATCTAGATGAGGTTCAACATGATATTCAATGCAATGTATGTTGAACATTGGTCTCCAATTGGAAGAAGATGGCCTTCTTTATCGCCTTTATGATATAATTTCCAAAGAGGAATACTTTTGGAAACAAAGGTCAAGAGTGATTTGGATCAAGACTAGGGATCATAACACCAAATCCTTTCATCTTTATTCTTTAAAATGTAAGACTGCAAACAAAATCAGCTCCATTGTAGTTGATAATTCACTAAGGGAAGATGAAGATGCTATCCAAAGAGTTGCCTCAGATTACTTTTCAAACATGTTGAAGGATGATTTGTGGTTTGACCAAGATCTTGAAAACAAGTTTTTGGAGTTTATTTCTAGCCTCATTTTGGAGGATCAAAATATTAAGCTTACCTCCATCCCCTCTATGGAGGAGATTAAATCAACAATTTTCTCTTTTGAGGGGAATAAAGCCCTTGGTCTCGATGGATTTCCTTTCCTATTTTTTTGTTCTTTCTAGGAAATTGTGGTTTTAGATGTGGTTAATGCTACAAGGAATTATTTGGTTGTAAAAAAATTCTCAAAGAACTTAATTCAACATTTCTTGTCCTCATTCCAAAGTTTAATAGTGCAAGCACTTTTATGGACTTTAGACCAGTAAGCCTATGTAATGCTATTTATAAAATATTTTCTAAGGTCTTGGCAATTAGACTTCAAGTTGTTCTTCCTTTTTTCATCTCTAAGTAACAAAGTGGTTTTGTTTGTGGGCATCAAATCCTTGATTATTTCATCACTCATCATGAATTTTTTCACTCCCTTTTGGTTAATAAAAGCGTTGGGTTTTTTAAAAATTTGGATCTATTCAAAGCTTATGATAGATTTAACTAGAGGTTTATGCTTAGGGTGTTGTCGTGCTTTGGGTTTTGTAATAAATTTGTGAATTTTATTGAGAAACTCGTGTCTACTCCCTAATTTTTAGTATTGGTTAATGGTTCTCACTCTCCTTTCTTCTATAGTTCAAGGGGTATTTGTTAGCAGATCCAATTTCTCCTCTCCTTTTTATTTTGATGTTGAAATTTTTAGGAAGGAGAATTCAGAATGCTATATTAGTGGGCTCTTTGAGAGGTCTCAATCCCTCCTCTTTATGCCCTCCTCTCATGCATCAATAATTTGTTGATGATACAATATTTATGGGGGAAGGTTATTTCAAGGAATTCAAGTTGATTAAAGAAATGTTATAAGGTTATGAGAAAGATTTAGGACAATGGATTAGTTTCT
Organism: Sequoiadendron giganteum; assembly: GCA_007115665.2. NCBI lineage: Eukaryota > Viridiplantae > Streptophyta > Pinopsida > Cupressales > Cupressaceae > Sequoiadendron > Sequoiadendron giganteum. The sequence goes on along the minus strand of CM021108.1, from coordinate 286,780,821 downwards.
AAAGAGCATGTTGTATTTTCTCAATACCTCTGATTATCTTCAAACCAAGCCTGTGATGATTCTAAATTGTAATTTGGGAAATCTCCCTGCATCTTATTTGGGTCTTTTTCTATGTGATTTGAAGATTCTTGAGTCCTTCAGGATCAGTTTGCTAGAAAAAATGAATAAAAACTTAGTTGGTTGGAAAGGGGCCCTTCTCAATTAGGCAAGTAAATTGTAGCTTATTCTCTCTACTCTATAGAGCTTACTAGTGTATTCCTTAATTTTATTCAATATACCTATGAAATTTAAGAAAAAAATTGAGTAGATCATGAGATGTTTCCTTTGGTCTAGAACTAAAGACAAAACTATAATCTCACTAGTGGTCTAGGATCAAGTTTGAAAGATAAAAAATTGGGGAAGATTGGGTATAAGAAGAATTAGAAATATTAACTTGGCCCCTTTATCTAAAAAATATTTGGCATCTCCTTTGTGAAGACTCTGGTTGGGCTTCGTTATTGAAAGATAGATATTTCTTGAGGTTCATAATTTCATAGAATTTTTTAAAGGTGGATAATTTACCTAAATGATCTTGCTTTTGGAAGAAAATTATGCTGAGTAGAAAGGTTATTAAGGATGGCACAAGATGGCTTCTTGATGATGGTATTCAAATTTTGTTCTAGGAGGAATTTTGGTGTGACAATGGGCCATTCTTGGATCAACAATGGGCTCTCCCTTTTAGATATTCATGCTTAACAATATTTGGTTATTGGGTGGTTGATTATATTCAAGATGGTAAATGTAAAGATCTTTAAAGTTTTGACCCTTCCCTTGTCGACCTTCAAGCTTTCCTCTCTTGGATCCATATTCCTTCTCATGATAAGGTTGATAGATTTTTTTTTCTTTCATGTTCCAATGGTCTATTTTCTATGGCTTTATCTTTTGAAAGGTTTTTGGATAAGCCTAACCCGGTTCTCTTTTGGTGTGGGTTGTGGAATAAATTTTGTAACCCCCAATATCAATGTTTTTTCTAGCTTCTTGTATAGTATAAGGTGTTGACTCTGGACAATATTTACAGAAGAGGTTTTTCCCTCCCTAACAAATGTATCTTATGCAAATTTGATGCTAAAAATACTTTCCACATTTCCCTTGGTAGCATGTTTTTAGGATATATTTGGCGGAGGTTTCTTCCCTTTGTAATCTTGCCTAGTTGTTTCTAAATTATTTTAAGAACCTCATTGACCAATGGGTTTGTCCTTTGTCTAATCCTTCCCTTATTTTTATCTAGTCTTTGATGGCTCCACACATAGCCTAGGGTCTCTAGAAAGAGAGGATTGATAGGATTTTTAGATACATGAACCATAAGGAAGAGGTTTTCTTTAAAATTTGAAGGGATATCAAAGAGAATTTTAAATTCAAGTTTTTGGATAGATGTTTAGATGACCAAAATATAAAATTACAATTGTATGATTGAATGGTTTTTATCAAATGGAACATGGTGTCTAAAATTTATATTCCTCTAAAACATCTAAAGAAGCCTAAAATAATGTGGAGTGGTGAAGACCACCTCCAAGGTGGATTAAAATTAACTTTTATGGGGTGATTAAGGGGAATCATGGGCCTATTGGTTGTGGGGGCTGTTGAGAAATGAAAATATTATACTTTAATACTTTTATCAATGGTAGAACTCCCATTGGGAACCCAAACCAATCACCAAGCTAAGGCCAAAGAAAATTTTAATGTGATTAAAATGGTGGTTGATAAAGAATATAGAAAGTTCTCAATCGACAAGGAATCCCTTAACATCATTAGATGCCTACAAAATAAAATCAAACCTATTTGTACTATTGAAGTGACCATACATAATTCTCTTTCCATGATTCACACGCTTAAAAATATCAAGATATCTCATATATTTAGGGAGACTAACTCATTGGTATATTTTTTGCTAGCGAGGGGGTCAAATTAATGACTAATAAGATATGGGAAGTGTACAATTCAATACCTATTGAATCTTTGTCCTTAGTGATAAATGATGTCAAGCACAAATTATGAAGATAGATGGAATGAGTGTTTATTGAGTGCCAATTTCATCCCACATTTTGTGAGCATTTTTTAGCCCATTTATATTTTCTCTAATTTGAAAGAGAGAAGTATTTAGGGCTTATAATGGAACAAAAGTATTATTAAAATGGGACGTGATCATTATTGACGGTGTTTTTATTCACTTCTCAACACAGGTAATGTGTAGGTGCATTACCTCTCTTGAAAGACAATATTCCACAATCAAATTGCAGAACACTATCCCAAGGTCTCTCGGATGTCAGGTCATGATGATGCTTGGAATATATCAGTTGATGTATTATGTGATTTTCTAGAATCACAAGGTAGTCTTATGTGAGTCAAAGCTGTAGGAGAATCAGATCTGCGAATAGAGTTCTTTGGATAGGAAATTACTACACTTTTGCTGCAGGTTCAAACAGTAGTCTTGAACTTCATCTTATCATTGAATTTGGCTTTATAATGTGCAATGAACCTTAGCATAGGTTATTTCTTAAAAAAATGAAAAGGGAAGGGAAGAGAGAAGGTTCCTGAACCTACAACTACTGATGAACAGTGATCATGGAGGTTCCTGCTATGGACAGTTTCCTTAAAATAGAATTTCACTTAACTAGAAATTTCACGATGCCATGAAATCTATGCTATCTTTTAAGGACTGCAGATATTTCATCATTCAGTCACCATATTGATGTGAATAAAGATAAAGTTTGAAGAGTAGCTATAAAATCATATTCTAGACTAACTTTGCATAGTCACGTACTTTTAGCAAATGACTAAAAGTATGGTCAAGAAAAGCATACACACATTAGGAATATTCACAACCAAAGACAACATTAATAAATCTACCAAGGACAGCTAAAAAGGAAATTAGAACAGCAAAGTAACAAAAACTAGAATCTTAACTTATGGGAGAAGAATCATGAAACATGTGAAGAAATCCAAAATACACCAAAATCATTATATTTCTATTGCAATTTCTGCAGCATATCTTTACAACAACTCAACTCTCTTCAAATGAGAGGAGGAGACCCCTATTTATAGTTTCCAAAAAGAGAAATGAGTGGCCAAGATTCAATTCCATTATGTGGCCAAGATTAACTTTACAGTAGGGTCTCACCTACCCCAAATATATTACATTTAAAAAAAAACTTTTGTCCTTTCCCTGTTTTGTCTTCTAATGGCAACACTGTAGCATTTTTGTCTTTTTTCTGATTGCTCTTTGTTGTAGTTATTCTTTCAAAAATTATTCATCAATGATAGGTTTTCCTTCACGTTTCTTCAAATACGCATACTCCATGAATCTCAAGATCATCGGTTGAAGCTTTTCGACCTCAATGATGTCAGATCTTAGCACTTGGTAACTCCATTCCTTGGAATTGTTAATGAGATTTTCCCAGTCTTCGTCATACTTGGTAGTGTTGTCCTTGAAAATATTAGAATGGGTGAAAGCTTGATTAGAAAAGCTCATAAAATATGTGGTAACCTCGGTTGGCATTCCCTTCTCCATCCTCCTTCAGAAGAGAGGCTTTATACTTTCTAGATTGATCTTAACAACAGGCATCTCGTACCTTGTCATCAGCTTGAGGTACTTAGCACAATCTCCTCTGGCCTCCTTGGCCCATTAATTATACAAACTTACTCATTCTAGGATCTGTTCCAGCCTCCCCTTTTGGTGGAAGTCCCACTTCAATACATCCATTAACCAATGGTCATCATCCTTGAATGCAAGGTCCTTTTCCCAAACCTCACTTTGCAGTGCGAGGATAGCCTCAATTTTCAGATAGGAAACCATATGCTTCTTTGGGAATTCCTCACAGATTCGCCTCGTGCCTTCAAGAAATGTTTGTACTTCTAGGAACTTGTTTTTTGTTTGGATAGCCAAATTGATGCTTGTATTCCCAATGTCCAAGACCTGTTGAAACCAATTTTTCATGTTCTTATCCAAGTTCCTCCTTCTTTCCAGCTTGTTCATCTGTTGTTGGGACAACAGCTACGGTGGGGCTGATGATGTGGTAGGTTGTTCATCTAAAGATGACCATTGTTGAATGTAGGGCATCAGATCAGCCACCTATGCCTTGAGCTCTTCCTTTGAAACTGTATCCTACTAGATAAGGTGTACCAATGTGGCGACTGATTCTTAGAGGTGGTTGACCTTTTGTTCCCTGGTGGCTACTCCTGAATCAATGGTGGAGATGTTATAGCTTATTCCTTGTTCTCCAACCACCATCATAGCTATTTTCATTGCCTCGAAATCCAAAGGTTTCCATCATTACCTTTGATCTAATTCTTGGCTTCTTCTCCTTCTTGGTACTAATCTGAGCTCTAGCCAGTATTGCCTCCAGTCTTGCTTTTGGATCCTTTAGGGAGGGAGTTCTCTTTTCGAGCTACCTTTCTAGCGAGTCGGGCATTGGGGGTCCTTCCCTGGGTGATTCATGTCAGTCTTTGTTGCCCTCCACCCTAAGTTCAATGGCTTTGACATTAAGGGCCTCTTGCTCAGCTCTTGCATCTTCCTTCTCCTCGTCGGAATCCTACATGAGTGTTATACATTTGGTAGGAGATTTGGTGAGCAGCTTCTTGTTAGAGTGGTCTTCCCTTTCAGCACCCTTTTCTTCTTTATCTTGGTCATGCCCCCCTTCCTTGGGCCTATCCTCTTGTTCATCTTCATGGAAGGATGATTCTTCATCATGTTTCGGGGTTTGACTATGTCCTTCCATAGGAGACCTACTACCCTTAGTCTCCTGAGCAGAAATTATTTCAATCGTAGGCTATCCTTCAGCCTCTTTGTCCCCAATCTCTTTGAGTTTCTTGTTCCACTCCGTGTCAAGCTCTGGATCATTTGTTTCTTGAATTATGATCATTCCTTGATCCTCATTGTCCTCACTGGAAGATTCATAGGCCACCTCATCAATCACCTGATGTTTGTATATAGGATGCTCATGATATTCAAACTAATCATCTTCCAACCTCTCGGTTGCCTCCAGTTGTCTTCGCTCGAGCTCATGCAATATTTGCATTTTAGCCTCCATTCTAGGTGGTTATGTAGGAGGAGGGAGAGCTAGGGGCATTAACCATTGCCTGAGTGATTGCAGCTTGCACCATTCGATTTGCAAGCATTCTCGAAAGTTTAGATGGCACATTTTGCATAGACTTAACAAATGACTCTGGGAGAGTGAGGGCAAGCATTGCAATAGAAGATGAAGTGGGTGGAAGGTAAGGAGACATGGAGGATGATGAGATTGGCAAGGTTGTGGCGGATGATGAATCCAGTGATATGACCTACACGATCAAAGAAGTGGAAGTGAGGTGGAGAAAAATTTCCACAACGGGTGGAGAGGAAGCAACTATTGCAAGTGAAGTGGGTGGGATGGTGGCAATAGTAGCAGTATTTGTAGTAGAAGATGGAGTGGGTGGAGACATTGGTGGGTCTATCTCCACCTCCTCGCCCTCATGGAGTCGATATTCAGGTATTACAGGCATGTCTATGATGTTTCCTGTTATTTTATGCTTCTTAGGAGGATAACCCTTCGAGACCTTTCTGGCATAAAATTTTGGGTTAGGTTTTTGTTCATCAACCTCCTTTCTCTTTCTCAACTTCACAGATGGTAGGGATTTGGATGTTTCTCTAGTTGTAGTGGCAGTCGTCCCACCATCAAAACCACTTGGCTCATTTTCGAGCCCCTTGAATGTCAAGGAGACTCCCTGTTGCTTTAGTCGAGCAACCTGCCCGTCAATCCATGCCTTTGTTCGAGCCTCAATGGGTTGGGTGAGAATCTCAAGGTCATCAACCTCTTGCTCGTCCCAACCAATTAAAGGCAATGGCAGATTTGCAATTGCACTATACCTCGATTCAATCACTGTGCTCTCATCCTCTTCAATCTGATATGGAACTGGACACAAGTTCACCCTTTCTATGAAGTACGCCATCATATACATGTAATGTTGTATCTACACCTCAAATTTGTCCTTAAAATTAGCCGAAAAGTCCTCAACACGGTGGAGGTGGGCATGCTTGGTTCCAAGTGCCTTTCTAATATGACCATATGGGTCCATCCATGACCTGGCGGCATGTTGTCTGAAGTGGTATTCGGACAAATCCTTCTCTGAGTTGCTTGCACATTCAGAAGTATGAATTTGATACAGCCCCTGGCCAAGTCTAAGGGGAGAGGGGGTCCCTACCAGATGTATAGTGCTCAGAATGTGGTGTATATGTCGCAACTACCAAGTTAGTTCTAGTAGTATAATCCAGTCATTAGGTTACCGGGGCAGCTTATTCGGTCTTTTTGTGAACCCTTGGGCACAAATGTAGGTGAACTTGGGGAATTATATGAACAGGAAGGCATAGTGCTTGACAAGGACCCTATCATTATGAGAGACTCTTCTCTCAAAATCACCCCCAAGACACCAAATGATGTAGGCAGTAAAAGCATCATTCACCCTACAATAGTCTCTCTTGAAATTCCTATACTGCAACTACAGGAATTTGTCATAGGGTTTAAGCACTCTTCCTGGTCCCTTACTGGGAGTTGTAGTAAATCCATTATAATTTCATCGATCGGCAAGTGTATAGACTAGGTAGGACATCATGAATAATTTGGAGGTCTTCCTCACATTGATGATTTGCTCATTAAAGCAATTGGTGATTATTTCCCCCCAGTAGAATGCAGTGTCATCCCCACGAAGAATTTTTTCAACAAAATATAGTATCCATTCCTGGAAGAAGGCCACAATAGGAAGGCCTATTACACTACTTAGTAGGGTGACCAGGTCATGATAGTCTTCAAAGAAGTCACTGTGGTAGAGCTCTTGAGGGACCTTGCTAGCACTAGCCCACGTGTCTTTCAACCAATATTGGTTGATCAGTTTCTTGCACTTTATAGGATCCTAATCCCATAATGCTTTGCACTCCTCTATGGCTGGGGCCTCCATGCTTTCAAAGGTGGGGATGTGGAAGGTTTGAGTTATCTCCAGAGGGGACATGTCTACCAGTACATTACCATCCCTATCCATCATGGTTCTTGTTTCAAGTTGGTATGCCTCCCAACATGCCATTACCAGCTTAGGGGCCACCAAGGTGGGTCGAAAACCTGCAGCCTTGGCAAGTCCGTTGCTCCTAATCAACTTTGCATTGTCTGTCTTTGGGTCTATCCTGACCCTTCGTGTAAACTCATCAATATCAACATGCCCGATATTGGTGTCACTAATGTTCTTTCCAACTAGTTGTGACCTTGGAAAGCAAGGGTGCCCCCTAGAATTGATATTTCATTTGATCCTTATCTTCTTTTCCTCAAGGGGCTTTGGCAGTTCTTTTCCCTTTGTCCTTGGCCGTCCTAGAGGCCTCTGCACTAGATTCCATAAATCCTACACAAAGAGATGGGAGTTAGCAAAATTAACATGAGAATGCAGGCTCAAACAAATCCCTTCAAATCAAGGTTAGATCCACAACATTCATTTAAGATAATCCTAACACTTGATAATAATACCATGGGAAGTCAAATAGGTGACCCGAGCCCCAAGGGTCAAACTTCCTCTGGAAAAATGTCATTTAAAAGGGAAAATGAGTTAAGTCATTCTTGATGACCTTTCCCAATCCTCGATTTGTTCACTAAAGGTTTGGTGTGAAAGAAGGTCCATTTTTAGGAAGTGGATCGAAGTCCATTTTCAATTTGGAAGTCGTTTGAGCCATCATTCTAGCATTCAGGCTTTAGCTACAGGAAAGTTGTCCAGGGTTGGCTGTTTGAAACAACATAGGGAAAATAACATTTTGGGAGTTGGGTTTCAGAGTCCGGGTCATCAGGGTCAAGAAGCTGCCACGGGATATCCATGTGAAATGGTGAAATGTGGACGGAAGTCTAGGGACAGATGTCTAAAAGGTTATACTCGAGGTAGACTTAACAGTTGGTAAGAACCTAGCGACTGATTGAGGGTCGGGGTCCGATGTCCGGAAAGGCAGACAGGCTTGGCCTTTCGGTACAGTGAAAGTGACATGAAATTCTGAAGATGGAATTCTGGAGGATGGGGTCTAGACAAAGTTTGGATGTTTTAGTTTCCTTGTTCAAATTATGTGGAGAGAAAGGGCGACCGAAGCCCGAGAGCTGAAAAGACGATCAGTGCTAGCCGTTTGAAATGGTGAAACAAGGACAGCGGTGCAGGGATGGAAATTCGAGGGCCGGAGTCTAAGGATAACTTCACAATTTGATTTTGTTTGAAAAAATTTACGACGGACTTCACACACTCGAGGTTTGAGGTCCGGAAGGATGTGGGAGGAAAGTCGTTTGGAACAACGGAGGCACAACGGAGACCTAGGAGGAGAAGTCCGGAGGCCGAAACCCGAGGTGAGTTTGGCCGCCTGTTATTTTTCTCTAAGTTTTAAACTTTTCGCGTGCAGCCGCAGAGAGGTTCACGCCCGAAAGAGGCAGTCGCCTACTCCGAAGAATAGTGACGGGGAGGTTAGATTTCGGTTATGATTTTTAGCCACCAATCTTATGATTTTCAATTTTCTAATTTGTGGGTTTTTAGGCCAGGGCACTATCTTACCAGGTTTCAAATTCATTTTGGTTTCCACTTTATTTTCAACTCCCAGTTGCAAGAATAAGGAAAGGGTAGGTGGGCAGTGAACCTACCTTAAATCCCCAAATAAGTTTCATGCCAAATTCATGTGGAACGGCGAACATGGAGCTCGAGCACAGAGGTAGAGGATGTTGGGGTCAGAGAGCACTTTGAATTCTTTCCTGTCATGTGAAAATGACAGGTCAAAACTCGCTTAAATAGAAACAAGCACAATTAATAGCTTAGTAAATGTTTGGTACAGCGGTAGGTTAGGTAGGTGGATCCAAATTTCCTGGGCGGTGATGAGAGGTCTGGGGTCCAGTGGCCAGGAAGACATCCAATGGCGGTCATTCGAAACATTCTGCAAAGTGAAACCAAAATGGTGAATAGGATCCTAGGGTCTGAGGTCTGAAAGGATGTTGACTAGTGGCCGTGTGGAATGAAAAATTGGAGACAAAGGTCCGAGAGACGGGGTCCGAGGGCTGGAAAGACACTTTGGCAGAGCCATCAAGTTTTTCAAATAATTCGGATGGTCATCGAAGCATTGGGATCCGAGGGCTAGGAAGATGCCAACCATTGGCCGTGGAGAACGACGAAACCGAAATCGAATCCCACAAAGGGAAACCCGAAGGTCCGGGCCCGAAAGGTGCCACGGACATCAGAAAGACCAATCTAATAGAGAAAACCCAAAAGGGCTCAAGACTTAGCATTTTGGAAACGAGCAAAATTTGGCCAACCCTAAAATGGGAATTTTGAGAACATGTTGACCATGAAAGACGTGAAAATGGGGCACATAAAATGAGGCAAAGAAAAAAGGACCCAGAAAGCCAGAAGGAAAGAGAGGGTCCCCATTCTAACGGGGCATGTGTGCAAGAGCCACAACAAATGGCGACTCCACTGGGAGAATGCTCTCGATGTTCTGAAGATAAATATTCATTTTGAACCCATGATCTTTGGTTTCACACGCCAAAGCTGATTTTCAAAGTTGAACTAAGAGCAAGTTAAGGAAGGCGAAATTGAATCATGTCGTGACATCATCATGGAGGTGTTTGCTTGTTGATTTCATTTCCTTTCCTCAAAGATAGCATGGGCAACCACTGATCGGGAAGGACAAGCTACGTAATTCGCCTGACCCCAAAGGTAATCTAGACATTGCTCCGCTGCCAGTCAGGCATCCATAGCCCCAATGGAGTTGTCATTGTGACCCCATGAAAATAGTTCTACTGCCAACCAAGCATCCATAGCCCTGGTAGAGATATTCGCACACCCATACAGTTGTTATATTTATATTATATTCCTTTCATTTGATATTTTATTTTCAGTACTTTTCTTTTTCTTTCTGCTCAACTGTGTAAGCAACGAAGCTCACTATGGACTTGGGAACCACAGTGGTCACTAGAGAAGACTTTAGATTTTTCACTTACCCATCCTTCTCAATAATCACCATACCATTCTTTGGAAACTTTAAAATGTGTTTCTGTGTGTTCCATGATAGACGCAGGAAATTCAAGCAGGACACCATCCTTGGTTAGTTCAGAGTTTGAAAGTTGAAAACCAATGCTTAGGGGCTCTCAGAAGTTAGTAATAGGGAAATAATGCTTATCTAGAGAACAACACAAGAGTGGGCAGCAGGGAAAACTATTTATCGAGCCAAGCATGACCACCACAACAGAACAGGGAGACTCTTTCAAGGTCAGAACAAGAACAACCGGGAAATGAGCAAAATAGAAAAAACAAAAGGACAAAGTAGGGAAACCTATCCTAATCTATGTACAGGTATTTACAGAAACAACTCTAAAAGAGCTCAAGCCTAGAAGTAATTCTTAAGGTGCTTCCCGTTGATAGGCAACGAAACATCTTCACCAATCAAAGTCTTTAAATGAAAAGCATTATCTCCAAGGATTTCAGCAATCTGAAAGGGGCCAAGCCAAAGCTTTTCAAATTTATTATGTCCCCCTTTCTTTTCGTGGGCCTTGTCCTAATAAAGAACCAGATCAGAAATGTGAAATGCCTTAATTTTGGCTTGGCGATCGAACCATCTATTGAATACGCCCTAATGTTTGGAAAAAAAATTCTTTTTCACAGTCTCATACTTCTTCTAGGTATAGCATCTCGGCGAGGTGAGCTTCTCTGCGGTCTCCACCTTCATAAAAATTGTTGATGAACTGGAGGGTAGGGATTTTCAAATGTATGGGGAAAATGGGCTCCAAGCCATAAACTAGGTGGTACGGGGAATCTCCAAGGGTAGCCTTGTGATGGGTACGATCTGACAAAAGCACAAAACAAAGTTGGGTATGCCAGTCTTTGGAATTCCTATCTAGTAACCTCTTGATCATAGTGATCAAGTTCTTGTTGGTTGACTCAGTAAGACCATTGCCTTGAGGATAATAATTTGAGGAAAACTTAAGGGCGATACCATAATCAAAGGCCCAACCTGTAAATTTTAACAAAGCAAATGTAGGACCATTATCACCTACTAGCGCATAAGGACAACCAAAGTGATTTAAAATAAAACTTTCCAAAAAATTAATTACTACTTCAGTTGTGCATTGACTACAAGCGATTTCTTCCGTCCACCTAGTACAATAATTAGAAGTAGTCAAAATGTACCTATGTCCAGCAGATGATGGAGGGCTTACCAAACCAATGAAGTTGAGACCCCACTACGCAAACAACCTTACCTCCAAATCAAGTTGCAATGGGACATCAGCATTCCTTTCTCGGGTGGCAATGGTCTAGCATACGTGGTAGGTACAGACATGACCATGAGCGTCCTTAAAAATTATGGGCCAATAGTACCTAGCTCTCAATATTTGATGCGTAGTTGATAAACCAGAACCATGACCAATCCCGAACTTATCATGGAACTCCTTGAGAACACGATCAACTTCTTCCTTACCAAGGCATCTCAAGTAGATACCTTCATGGTTCCTTTTGTACAATACGGTGCCCTGCAACATGTAGATATTTATTTTCAACCTAAGGGCTTTCCTTTGGACTCCCTGCAGATGAGGCAAACATTTATGATTCAGAAAATAATACACTATGTCATTGTACCATTCCCCTGGAGAGACATCTTCCAGTTGGTACTACTGCATTGTGAGTTTGGGCCCAGCCTCAATAACCACTTCTACCATCATTTTGGCAAGTGCCTACCCTCTCACCAACCTCATTGGCTGGATTTCCATATTGTACTCCTACAGCAACGTGATCCATTTTGCCCTTCACTCTCCTAGCTCGTTCTGCATAAGAAATGTCTTCACCGCGAGGTGAGGAACTATAGCAAACACTTTGTTGTGCAATATATAATGCCTGAACAAGGGAATACGCTTATTTTTTGACATTATGATACCGTAGCTCAACATCTTTCAAATGGGTACTCATGAAGGCGATCGGATGTTTTCTCCCTACGTCATCCTTCTGTGTCAAGATACTAGCACACAAATTATCTAAAGTCAATGAGTAGATGTAGAAGGGCTTCAGGTAGTTGGGGCTGACTAGAAAAGGGGCGTCAGCAATTGCCTTCTTAATTTCCCCAAAAGCTTGCTTTGCTTCTAGGGTCCACTCAACCTTGGCATCTTGTTTTAGCATAGCATTGAGTGGTTTGACAATTTCCGTGAAGCCTATGATAAACTTGTAGACAAAGTTGATCTTTTCAAAAAAAAATTTTAATTCCTTTTTGCTACCTAGCACCTGAATCTTCATGATTGATTAGATATGCTTGGGGTCAATGTAAATTCCCCTCTCTAAGAGGACATTTCCAAGAAGCTTCCCTTCAGTGACACCGAAGATACACTTCTTTGGATTAAGGGAAACCTTGAATTCATGGCATCTCTGAAAGACTTTGCATAAGTCAGTGACATGACTACCCTACTGCTTTGAAAACATTGTCAAACCATCCATGTAGATGATTATGCACTTGACGATTAGGTCCTTGAAAGAAATATCCATGGTGTGCTGGAAAGTAGCACCAACATTGATTAGTCTGAACGACATTCGTCTATAAGCAAAGGTTCCCCATTTGGTGGTGAATTTCATTTTTTGGCAATCTTTGTACTGTACCATGACCTAATTGTACCCCAAATATCTGTATAGGAAGGACATCATCTAAGAGCTGTTTACTATCTACAACACCTCATCTAACAAAGGTACATGATAGTTATCCTTTTTTGAGGCTTGGTTCAGGTTACAAAAGTAGACGCACAATCTGATTTCCCCATTTTTCTTTCTAACAAGAACCAAATTTGCCACCCATGTGGAATGTCTAACCGAAAAAATGATCCTGGCCGACAAAAAAAATTGAACTTCTTTGTATATTATTGGTTCCAACAAATCATTGACAGGGCGTTACCACTATCGAAATGGATTTATATCTGGTCTGAGAGGGATGGTGTGGGTGATAATTGATGTATCATATGTTTTGAGATCCTTGTAGCTCCAAGTGATGATGTCATGGTACCTCTGTAGAGCCTCAATTATACCCTTTCTTTCCTTAGGAGCACACACCTTACCAATAAACACGTTCTTAGCATTCCCAGTCGTTCTGAGGTTGTAGGTGTCACATTGGCTACTGATGGTATCTTTCTTAGCCTACTAATCCTGATCTCTGATCTGATCCAAATCAAAGATTCACTCCAATTGGACCATCCCCCTCAAGATCATATTGGTCTTTAGGTTGATGATCCCCTCTATATCCAAGTCAGCCTCTTGAGGTTCAACCTCGTTGATTATCTATGTAGCAAAAACACCTGAACTGGTGATAAAATCCAAGATGTGTTTGTCATTATTGAATACCTGGAAGTTGGCTACGTTGTCTGGCATTGATGAGATGGAGGTGAGTTCCACTATGAATCTTTTGATTCCCAATAGGGATAGTGGCTATAGCATGCCTGTTGCATGCGCTAAGGCATTGATAGTATGATTCTGAGAATGCGGGATCAATTGGAAATTGAATGCATCCAATCCTTCCAGTAGATCCCATACCCAGTGCCTGTAGTTGGTGAGTCTTCGATCATAGCAAGAATAGACCTTCCTAACTTTCTTTACAACCAAATCTAAATTTTTGAACACTTGGAGCATTTTGACGCCTTTTCTTAAAGGCATCAGAATGCCTAGGACTAAGGCGTCATATTCTGCTACATTGTTGGTGCAATAAAACTGAAGTCCGTGAGCAATAGAGTATGAATTACCTCTCGAACTGATCAATTTGAAACCCGCTCCAGCCCCATACTTGGATTTGGACTTGTCAAAGCGCAACATCCAGAATCTAGGAGAATCCTTCAAAGTAGAAACAACAGATCCAACTTTAACCGTCAGTGGGGCCTTCATTTCAGTAACCATTTGAGAAGGTGCAGGGGCAAAACGTGTTTGTTTAGGTGGTGCTGACCTATCTTTCTCCTTCAGAGCAGTTTGTCTTCTAATGTGCTCAATTTTTGTTTAACACAAACAATAGTCAAATTCTAAATGGGTAGCATTATGTACCATGCACCAATTTGGCAGCAAGAGTTCCTGAAAGTTCATTCAGGCTCCCAAGCTAAGCTGGTCTTGCATTCACTTTTCCATGAAATTTTGGAAACCGTCTAGCAATCCAAGATTGTCGTCCTCTCCTGACTCTTCATTGTCGAATTCTATCAGCATTTTGGTGCTTTGAGAGGTATTGGCTAGATTAGTCGGTGGGCTGCATAATATGAGGAAAACCTCATTTATTCCCTCTTCTTTGAGGAATTCTTGCTCATTTAGATACGATACTCGGGAATAATTCAACAAATCCATTTCAGCAAACAACACCTCATTTGTGTCGTATTCGGTAATCATGAATCTCATCCGTGGCTCTCGGTCAATCCAAATCGGATTTGGAATTCCTTTCCATGGCAACCACATGTCTGAGTAGATAGTTGCAGCATATCCATTTAACGCCCTTGTGAAATCCCTTCGTAGGATTATACCATACATATCCAAGATATCAGCCACCTGAATATCTATGGTCTGCTAGATTTGGAGATCAACAACAATTTGCATAGGTATTTTGTTAATTTCCCCCACTATGCTAATCTTAGTTTTGTCAAGATGTGTTACCTTCCGTTGGGAAGGATTTGGTGCTATTCTGAGCACCTTGCACACGCTCAAGGGCATGACATTGACAGAAGCTCCTGAATCCAACAGGCAGTTATGGAGGTTATTCCCAAACACACGGATAGCGGTCAGGAAGGGAGGAATTTTGAATTTTCCTTGAAACAATCCCCTAGAAATGTCCACTTGGGTGACTTGGCCTTTTTCCTTCTTATTGCCCCTGCTTTGGGTTGGCATTTGACTAGTTACTTTTTCAAACTACTTGTTTGCTTGCTGACTTGTAGGCAGGTTAGCCTTACTATTGAAGATCTATCTAACGGCTGACTTACTTTGTTGATCATCGAAGGTGACCCTCCTAGCTAGAGTTTCTTAAATTTAGGTCTTTCTTGTGCTATCATAGATTCTTCTAGATGTAAAATATTTTCTCTTTCTTTGGTGCCAATGTTAACAGACTGTGTAGGCTCCACCAAAACTGATGACCCAATTAGTGGAGTCCCATTTATCATTTTGAAAAAATGCATTCCTGATGGCAGGCACCTTTAATAGCTCAAAGGTGGACACACTGAGCTTCACCCTTTTAAATTCCTTAGCAATATACTCCCCCATTTGCTCGACTTCTTGATCATAGGAAATATTTTTGGAGGAGCTAGTGGGTTGGCTCTAGCTATGGTTTTGCTACTTGTTTTTGTTGAGATATCGTGTAGGTGTATGGGGAATACTTGGGTAATTGCTCGCATTTGGATCAAGAGGGGTGCTGGAATTATTCGGCAGAGTGGAGGTTGTGAAAGGACCTCCAACATGATCACTGACCTATCTATTCCTAAGGTTGTAAGGGGTAGTCCTTTGGTGAAACATTTGGACTTCATCTTCCCTAAGCTCTTCTTCATCCTCTTTAGGACCATTATCTACTAAATCGAAAAGTTGAGCCAAAGGACTTTCAGAACTTACCTCTTCTACTTTATCATTGTTTCTTGAGTTGACACCCTCTTGCTCTAGTGTGTTGCACTCAAATTTTGGGAAAGGCGCCCGATTCACCACTAGCATCGAAGAGTCATATGAGTCAGATGGGATGATGTCTCTGCACCTCGAATTGTTGACAACATTCTATACCTCAACTTGGAAGATGTCGACAGCAGTTTGGAACTCTGAACAGTCTAGCTCAAAGTGTCGACTTGTTTTGTGAATGCGACACCAACCCGATAAAGCAGCCTCAACCAAGTAAACTTTGCTTGTAGTGTTCTCATTGTTGTTAGGCTAATCAAGGGGTGTGGGAATGCAACCATTGTTGGGTCTTATATTCCACATCTAGTTTTTCCTTTGGAAAGACCTATCAAAGTTCTGACCCGAATTCTAATTTCTGTCATAATTCTGCTTAGATGATGTGCTAGCATCTCGATTGTCCTAACTTTCATGATGATCTCAGTTATCATGATTAAGGTTAGCCTAGATGCTCTTTTGTTACACTTGTAGTTGGTTATTCTAATTCCTCAAGTACGTCATTTCCATGGACATCTTCTTGATCATCTCTGTGAGCTCGTCAATCTTGTCTTTTTCGGCATTGTTTGGTTGCAAAGCTGAATTTTGGAGGAACACAGGTTGTGCAACCAGCTGATTTTGATGAGCGGGTGGGAATTTCACTACCTGGAGATACCCCGGCACCTAGGATGGTTGTGCATGGGAATGTTGTTGTTGGGGCAGTAGGTAGTGAGGGACCGGAGGTTCCTGATTCATTGGTTGCCCAAGGTGTGGAACCATAGGTAGCTGTGGTGCTAGATTCAGTAGGGGTGTCTATTGTTGCAAGGATTGAGTAAGCCCTTGAATCTGCATTGAATGTGTCATTTTCCCGAGAGAAGGCAGTGGACTAGAAATGTTCTGCCCCAAATCTGTGCTAGTAATAATGGCCTTAGTGTATACATCGACCAACCTAGCGGGTGGTGGTCTTATCCTTTTTACTAGAGTTGAAGTAAGGTTATCCAATGCTACATAATAAATAGGAAAAATATCAGTGTTATTGAAAACATACAGAGCCTACAATTGAGTATATGCTATGTGGAAGCGATCATTAAATGAGCTGATCAGTTCATTGATATCCCTTTGAACTGACATGAAGTGTCGGTATGAGTCTACAGGGCTAATCGAAGTCTTGAACTTCTGTAGGAAATCCTCCTTCAGAAGAGTAGGGAAAGAGCCTCCAAGCCACATCCTCATATATAATCTACATAGTATTCAAGGCAATTTTAAAAATCCTTACATATTCCTCTGCAGTCCTCTGCAGGTCTCAGGCATTGAATTTCATGCAGAAGCTTTCAAGATTCTTTGGCATATCATTATAGAAATTGAAGGCCAAAGGGGACAAGTTATTGCCCAACCATGCCATGGGAGGAGGCAATGGAGGCGGTTGTTCCATATAGACTGGCAGCTGTAAAGGGACAACAGAAGGGCTTGATACTGTATTCAGCTAAAAGGCAGCATTCAGCCTAGACGAAGTGGTAGCCTAGAAGGCTATTTGGAGTAGATGAGTGGAAGGCAGTACTGCCAATGGTAGTGGAGAAGATAGAGGTGAAAGAGAAATGAGCTGGTCTGGTGAATTGGACATGGATGGTTCCCTTTGTTTAGCTCTTTTAGCTCGGACAGGGGGCTATAATTCCTGAAATTCCCCTTTATTTGGTGTAGATCTCAAGACTCGATGAAATATCTTAGGGGAGAAAGACTCGATTCAATCTAGATTTATCTCCAAATGGCCCTCCTTCTAGCACCAATTTTGTTGATAGTGTTTTTATGCACTTCTCAACACAAGTAATGTGTAGGTGCATTACCTCTCTTGAAAAGCAATCTTCCACAATAAAATTGCAGAACACTACCCCAAGGTCTCTCGAATGTCAGGTCATGACGATGATTGGAATATATCAGTTGATGTTTGATGTGATTTTCTGGAATCACAAGGTGGTCTTATGTGAGTCAAAGTTGTAGGAGAATTGGATCAATGAACAGAGTTCTTTGGATAGGAAATTACTACACTTTTGTTGTAGGTTCAAACATCAGTATTAAACTCCATCTTATCATTGAATTTGTCTTTACAATGTGCAATGAACTTTAGCATAGGTTATTTCTTAAAAAATAGGAAAAGGGCAGGTAAGAGAGAAGGTTCATGGACCTACAACTATTGATGAATAGTGATCATGAAGGTTCCTGTTGTGGACAGTTTCCTTAAAATATAATTTCACTTAACCAGAAATTTCACGATGCCACGAAATCTATCCTATCTTCTAAGGACTGCAGATATTTCATCATTCATTAGCCATTTAGATGTGAATAAAGATAAAGTTTGAAGCGCAAATATAAAATCATAGTCCAGACTAACTTTGTGCAGTCACCTACTAGCAGCAAATGACTAAAAGTATGGACAAGAACAATATACACATAGTAGGAATCTTCACAACCAAAGACAACATTAATAAATCTACCAAGGATAGCTAAAAAGTAAATTAGAATAGAAAAGTAACTCAAACTAGAATCTTACATTATGGGAGAAGAATCATGAAACATGTGAACAAATCCAAAATACACCAAAATCATTGTATTTCTATTGCAATTTTTATAGCATGTCTTTACAACAACTCAACTCTCTTTAAATGAGAGGAGGAGACCCCTATTTATAGTTTCCAAAAAGTGAAATGAGTGGCCAAGATTCACTTTACAACAGGGTTTCACCTACCCCCAAATATATTACATTTTAAAAACATCCTTTCTCTTTTCCCTGTTTTGTCGTCCCAATGTCCAAGACCTATCAGAACCAATTTTTCGTGGTCTTATCCAAGTTCCTCCTTCTTTCCAGCTTGTTGATCTGTTCTTGGGACAACAACTATGGCGGGGTTGATGATGTGGTAGGTTGTTCATCCGAAGATGACCATTATTGAATGTAGGTTGTCAGATCAGCCACCAATGATTTGAGATCTTCCTTTGAAACCTTATCCTACTCGATAAGGTGCACCACTATGGTGACTGATTCCCAAATATGGTCGACCTTCTATTCCCTAGTGGCTACTCCCAAATCAATGGTGGAGATGTTATAGCTTATTCCTTGCTCTCCAACCACTGGCGTAGCTATTTGCACTGCCTTGGATCGGGAGGCGTCCATCATTACCTTTGATCTAATTCTTGGATTCTTCTCCTTCTTGGTACTAATCTGAGCTCTAGCCAGTATTGCCTCTAGTCTTGCTTTTAGATCCTTTAGGGTGGGAGTTCTCTTTTCAAGCTGCCTTTCTAGCCAGTCAAGCATCGGGGATTCTTCCTTGGGTGAGTCATGTCAGTCTTTGTTTTCCTCCACCCTAAGTTCAATGGATTTGACATTAAGGGCCTCCTGCTCGGCTCTTGCATCTTCCTTCTCCTTGTCAGAATCCTGCACGAGCGTTATACATTTGGTAGGAGATTTGTTGAGCAGTTGTCTATCAGAGTGGTCTTCCCTTTCAGCATCCTTTTCTTCTTTATCTTGGTCATGCCCACCTTCCTCAGGCCTATCCTCTTGTTCATCATGTTCCAAGGTTTGACTATGTCCTTCTGCAGGAGACCTACTGCCCTCAGTCTCCTGAGAAACAATTCTTTCAATCGTAGGCTTTCCTTCAACCTCTTTGTCCTTGATCTCTTTGAGTTTCTTGGTCCACTCCGTGTCGAGCTCTGGATCAGCTATTTCTTGGATTATGTTTGTTCCTTGATCCTCGTTGTCCTCATTGGAAGATTCATAGTCCACCTCATCGATCACCCAATGTTCATATATAGGATGCTCATGATATTCAAAATCCTCATCTTCCAGCCTCTTGGCTACCTCCAGTTGCCATCACTCGAGCTCATGCGAGATTTGCATTGTAGCCTCCATTCTAGGTGGTTCTGTAGGAGGAGGGAGATTTGGGGTGTTATCCATTGCCTTGATGATTTCAACTTGCACCATTGGATTTGCAAGCATTCCTGAAAGATCAGATGGCACATTTTGCATATACTTAAGAAAGGACTCTGGGAGAATGAGGGCAGGCTTTGCAACAGCAGATGAAGAGGGTGTAAGGGAAGGATACATGGAGGATGAAGAGATTGGAAAGGTTGTGGTGGAGGATGAATCCATCGATATGAATTGCACGATCAAAGAAGTGGAAGCGAGGTGGACAAAATTGTCCACCACAGGTAGAGAGGAAGCATCTATTACAAGTGAAGTGGGTGGGATGGTGGCAATAGTTGCAGTAGTTGCAGCAACAGATGAAGTGGGTGGAGACATTGGTAGGTATGTTTGAATGTTAAGGAGACTCCCTATTGCTTTAGTCGAGTGACCTACTCGTCAATCCATGCCTTTGTTCGAGACTCAGCAGGCTTGGTCAGAATGTCGAGGTCATCAACCTCTTCCTCATCCTAATCAATTAAAGGCAATGGAATATTTGCAATGGAACTATACCTCAGTCCAATCACTATGCTCTCATCCTCTTCAATATGATCTGGAACTGGACACAAGTTCACCCTTTTTATGAAGTATGCCATCATACACATGTAATTCCATATCCGCACCTCAAATTCATCCTTGCAATTAGCCCAAAATTCCTCAATGTGGTGGAGGTGGCCATACTCAGGTGCAAATTCCTTTCTAATATGACCATATGGATCCATCTGTAGCCTAGTTGTATGTTGTCTGAAATGGTATTGGGAAAACTCCTTCTCTAAGTTACCCGCACATTGGGAAGTATGAATTTGATACAACCCCTAGCCAAGTCTGAGGGGATAGAGGGTCCCTACTAGATGTTTACTGCTCAGAATGTGGTGTATATGCCACAGTTGCCAAGTTAGTTCTAGTAGTATAATCCGGTCATTAGGGTACTAAGGCAGCTTATTTGGCCTTTCTGTGAACCCTTGGGCGCGAATGTAGGTGAACTTGGGGAATTGTATGAATAGGAAGGCATAGTGCTTGAGAAGGGCCCTAGCACTATGAGAGACTCTTCTCTCAAAATCACCCCCAAAACACTGAATGATGTAGGTAGTAAAAGAATTGTTCACCATGATTCTAGAATTTGGGCTTTAGCTACAGGAAAGTTGTCCACGGTTGGTTGTTTGAAACAGCGCATGGAAAACAACATTCTGGGAGTCGAGTTCCAGAGTCTGGGTTGCCGAGGTCAGGAAGCTGCCATGGGATAGTCAAATGAAATGGTGATATGCCAATGGAAGACCGAAAGGTTATACCTGAGGTAGACTTAACAGTTGGTAAAAACCCAGCGGCAAATTGATGGTCGGGGTCTTGTGTTTGGAAAGGCGGACAAGCTTGGTTGTTCGGGATGGCGAAAGTGACACAGAATTCCAGAGATGGAATTTTGGAGGTCGAGGTCTGGATGAAGTTTGGATATTTTAGTTTCCTTGTTCAAATCATGTGGAGCGAAAGGGCGGCCAGAGCCCGGGAGCCGAAAATACGTTCAATGGCAATCGTTTTAAATGATGAAACAGGGACAGCGGCACGGGGATGGAAGTC
The DNA here is from genome assembly GCA_007115665.2 of Sequoiadendron giganteum. Taxonomy (NCBI): domain Eukaryota; kingdom Viridiplantae; phylum Streptophyta; class Pinopsida; order Cupressales; family Cupressaceae; genus Sequoiadendron; species Sequoiadendron giganteum. The sequence goes on along the minus strand of CM021108.1, from coordinate 286,759,670 downwards.
AGGGGGTCGGAATTCGAGAATAACTTTGCAGTTTTATTTTTTACACAAATTTGTGACAAAATTCACACGCTCGGGTTTCGAGGTTTGGAAGGTCGTAGGAGGAAAGCCGTTTGGAATTGCGAAGGCACAACGGAAACCCAGGAGGGGAAGTCCGGAGGCCGAGACTCGAGGTGAGTTTGGCCACCTATTATTTTTCTCTAAGTTTCAAACTTCTCGTGCGCAGCCGCAAAGAGGTCTGAGCCCAAAAGAGGTGGTCACCTACTCTAGAGAATAGTGATGGGGAAGTCAGATTCTGATTATGATTTTTAGCCGCCAATCTCATGATTTTCAATTTTCTAATTTGTGGGTTTTTAGGTCGAGGCACTATCTTACCAGGTTTCAAATTCATTTTGGTTTCCACTTAATTTTCAACTCTCGGTTGCGAGAATAAGGAAAGGGTAGGAGCGCAGCGAACCTACCTTGAATCCTCAAAGAAGTTCGATGCCGAATTCATGAGAAATGACAAAGATGGAGCTCAGGCATGGAGGTAGAGGATGCTGGGGTCGGAGAGCGCTTTGAATTCTTTCCTGTCATGTGAAAATGATAGGTCAAAACTCGCTTAAATAGCCCCAAGCACAATTAAAAGCTTAGTAAATGCTCAGTATGATGGCAGGTCAGGTAGGTGGATTCAAATTTCCTAGGTGGCGATGGGTGATACGAGGTCAGGCAACCAAGAAGATGTCCAATGGAAATCCTTCGAAACATCTGCAAAGTGAAACCCAAATGGCGAACAAGAACTCAAGGTCTGAGGTTTAGAAGGACGTTGACTGGTAGTCATGTGGAACAGTCAATCGGAGATAGTGGACTAAGGACGGAGGTCTGAGACCCGAGGTCCAAGGGCCAGAAAGATGCATTGGTGGAGCTATCAAGTTTTTCAAATAATTCAGACGACTGTTGAAGCAACGGGATCCAAGGGCTAGGAAGACACCAACCATTCACCGCAGAGAATGCCCAAGCCAAAATGGAAACCCGCAAAGGGAAACCCAAGAGGGGAAACCCGAAGGTCCAGGCCTGGAAGGTGCCACAGATGTCAGAAAGACCAATCTAATAGAGAAAACTCGAAAGGGCTCAAGAATTAACATTTTCCAAAGGGCAAAAATTTGGTCAACCCTAAAATGGCACTTTTGAGAACATGTTGACCATCAAGGATGAAAAAATGGGGCATGAAAAATGAGGCAAAGCAAAAAAGGACCCAGCAAGCCAAAAGGAAAGAGAGGGTCCCCATTCCGAATGGGGTGAGTGTGCAAGAGGCACAACAATCATAGCATGGTAGAGCCACTCTCACATGATGGCCTAAGAAAGAAGCACAAGGTGTGGAGGATTTTGGAAGAAGGCTTCACTCTATTTAAGGAGAGGCTCCATGGTTTTGATCATGAAGCCTCAAAGCTTTTTGTTAGAGGCTGGAGAAATAAGACCCTCATGGTGCATGGTGTCAAATTTTCAATCACAAAGGAGTTCATTGCCCAAACTTTTGGTTTGTAACTACATGGTCAAAACAATTTCAGGACAAGAAAGGGAATGAGGATGCCTTGAACCAGCTTTTAAAAGGAAATGAGAGGGAGAAGTTGGTTAAGCTCTCTTCATGGGGATATGATAGATTATCTATCAAAACAATATGGTCCAAGGTTTTAAAAGTGATCATGTGGTATGTCACCTTAGATGGTAGATTTACTATAATTCTTGGTGTGCACTTTAAATTTAACAATCACTTTAGTCATAAGCTCTTGGTTTATTTTCCCTTCTATTTTCTTGTCTCTCTAGAATCTTAGGTGAAAGCTCATATCAAAAACCCTAAGTCACATATCTTACATGAGGATTTAATTTTATTAATAATGGAACACATCAAGGATAATACTCTAGCTAAGTCTCTTAAAGGAAAATATTTTTCTCACAAGAAAAACCCTAAATTTGTGGACTATTCTTTGGTTTTAGATAATTCAGACAAGGGAGAAGATGATGAATTGGAATTAGAATTGGACATTGAGGATGACTCGATTGAGGTCCTCTCTTCCTCTCCCTCAGATTTAGATCCACAAAAGAAGAGTAAGGTGATCACTAAGAAAACACCACCTAAGAAGAAAGCCAAAAAATCTTGTTCCTAGTCTGACGACTCATAGACAGGTGATGAAAAGGAGAGTGGTAATGTATAGAGAAAGTCCAACTAATAAGAGAAATATATCAGAACTAGCTCAAGTAAATCCAAAGAGAAGGTTTTTGAGGGCGTAGTGGTTGTGAAGTTTGTGAGGAATACATTGGGTAGTCCTTTGACTACTAGTTCGAAAAAGGTCACTCATGATAAAGGTAACATCCATCCCCTCTCTAAAGATTTATCCTATCTTCATGAAGAAAGAGAGGATCTGCTTGATTTGTTAGGAATACCAAGGGAAGGGGTTACCTATAATTTCATACTTACTAAATGGTTCATGCTAGATCTCAATAAAGTTAATGCTAAGTTTGGAGGCTTGGAGGAGAAGTTTGCAAATCAAATTAGGGGGCATTCATCTATGGAGTTGAATGAGTTAAAGGAAATTCTATTAGAAATGGATAATTTTTTCATGGGTCTCAAGAGGGAATTTGATGAATGCATTCAAGGTGTGGAGAAGTTTCAATAAATACTCTAATATACATAACCTTATAAAAATTAGCCACTATTCAATTAAGAATAGTGTGAACACCCTCAAAGTTATCATGGAGAAACTAAAAGAGCTAAGGAAGGAGCAGATGAATGTTGGGCTTTATGGTGGTGGCAATCTTAAAGAGCCACCAACTAAAGAAAAAGGAAAAGGGTTGTGACGAAAGAAGAGAAGGGTCCAAGTGTTAGGACCTAGGGAAGTAAGAAAAACACCTTCAATGAAGAGAAGAATGAATTGTTTTCCATGGTCAACCTTCACTATAATCAAGAAATGGAGGTGGAAAACACCCTACATAATATGAAATAGCCCCTCTATGTTTGTGATCTACTTATGTTATGTTTGGCTATTATTTTTTTGTTTCCTCAATGTTGCTAGACTATGTTATTTTTAATATCAACAACAAAAAATTGTAAAGGGTTTCAGTTCCATTCAAAACCTATTTTTCCCCCTTTAATAAAAACACATAGCTTTTGTAATGTATTAATCTTAACTATAATAATTTAAATATTTTAGCAAACCTCTTACAATTTTCTTATGATTATTTTTTACTTTATAAGATAGTTTCCTAGAGTCTTAAACTTGTTCACTTGTCTAACCCAATATTCCTTTTTTTTTTAAATGAAATCAAGGTTTATAACTTTTGTTACATGTAATATAAGCATGTCTATGTGTATGTGTATAGGAATACACATATACACCTACATGTGCTCACATATTCATGCCTAGTTTATAGAGTGGTGATCAATGTATTATATGCACTTAGTCCAATGGTTCCACACTATAATAATCTCATTTAATGAAAGAGAAAAATATTATAAGAACAATAAAATAGAGTACATGAATATTTTTCAATGATACAACAAATAAGTGATAATAAGATGGGTATAATAAAGTATGAGTACTTAGTTGCACTATATTAAAGCATGCTAATATTAAATATTTATTAGAGAGTATATGCACTCAACTACATTATAATGTATTATAAGCTAAATATAACAACCGATATATACTTGGGAGTATTATAATAGAAAGGTGTACTCACTACTCACCATATGACATATAGACCAAGAAAAAGCAAGGCGTTTTTAATTTAATGCTAGTTATTTACACTATATAAAGTCAACATAAATATTATTCACCATAGTGACTAGATAAATTGTTTTTTAAGAGAAATATAAGAAGCTATTGTTTGGATTGATTGGCTCTAAAAATCACTATAGTATAATGATTTTTGTAACTTCAATAGCACATGAACTCTTTTATGAAAATTTTATGGTTTTTATAAATGAATATATCATGACACACAATTTCCTCTATGACTTGTTAAAGTATTTAATTATGCGAGCTTGAATGAAGTGTTTCATAAATCCTATGTAGTTCATGGATTGTTTTGGGTTGAGTTCAAGGAGATTGTGCTATCTAAAACTTTTGGCTTGATCTAAGGAATCGTGTACTTAATGTTTATGGTGTTTTGTATGGGTGTTGGTCAACCTTGTGTTTAACACTACATGTGAGTCTTGTAGAAGATTTTTGAAGTGTGTTGGCATCTATGTGGGTCCTAATTAAGGATTTATGTAGGTTTTATTTTGTTCCTATCCACCATAGGAATGTTTAGGAGCCTTCCTATTTTGAATTTGAATGTATAATGGCTAGTGGTCGATACCAGAGAAACTTTTGAGATAAAGCTTGGTATAAATATGTATGGTGTTGATGCAAGAGAAATCAAAAAATATTAAGAAGAAAGATAGATGTGATATTTATGTGAGTCATGTGTGTGATGCAAAATTGAGTAGAGTAGTGTGAATTTCATGTTAGGGTTCGTGAAGGTAGTGAGTTCAAGGAATCCAAAATATTTCATGAGAGACTACAAAATTTTGTGAGAAATTGTGGTGGACTTTTTGTTGTATTGAGAATAATTTCTCTATGTATCATTCTTCTTCTATGTTCATGTATTCTTTTTGTGGCAGTGAGTTCTGGTTGTGAGCCTTTTTGGACAGTGTGTCCTATTCTAGCAATGAGCCCCTTTGTACCAATTTTTCTATAACTTATATTATGAGCTAATGCTCATCGTGGTTTATCCCTCATTGGATTTTCCATGTAAATCTGGTGTTCTCGTGTGTATGGTGTTGTGATTTCAGTTTCTCTTATCTTCTTTTCATGTTTAATCAATCTAACATAATAAGGACTTAATATATGCTTATAGATCTGATTATTGTTGAGGTTTTTTAAAGGTTTAATTCACTACAACTGATTCACCCCCCTCTTAGTTCTCTTGTTCATTTCAAAAATGGTATCAGAGAGAGGTTCCTTAAAGAGCTTAACCACTTGAAGTAGATCTAGAATGTGAAAAAGATTCCTTTGGAATATCTTAGATTTGATGGCTCAAATTATGCTTTTTGGAAGACAAAGATGGAAGGATATTTATCTACTCAGGGATATGAGATTGAGAAGGCTTATCAAAATGCATGCACTCCACCTTTGAGTGATCTAAGTACAAGTATAGAAGTCAAGGTGCATGAGATCAATGCTAAGGCAAGATTTATTATTGTGAATAGTCTTCCAAAAACCGAATTAGTTAAAGTTATGAGTTTGAAGACTACTAAAGAAGTTTGGGATAAGTTAGAAAGAATTTATGAAGGAAATCCAAAGTTCAAGAAAGAAAATTTGTAGAACTTGAAGGCATAGTTTGAAATGATGCATATGTCTGATGATGAAATGATCAAAAGCTACATTCAAAGAATTGGTGAATTGGTGAGTGATATGAGAGGTCTTGGTGCAATAGTTAAAGAATCTAAGTGGTGAAGAAAATTATCATATCTCTTTTGGATTTTTATAGTGAAAAGGTATATGCTATTGAGGAAACAATTGATTTTGAAAAATATTCCAGATATTAGTTGATTGGTACTCTAACTGCATTTCAAATGAGAAAAATGAAGGAAGATACAAAAGTAGAGACTGCTTTCAAGGCTAAGAAATTAGAGAAGGTTGAAGATTCATGTGAAGATCTTGATGGTCTAGAAGCTAACTTTCTGAGGAAGATTAAAAAGGGCATCGGTAATATCAAGGTAAATTACCTTTCAAAATATTTTAGTTGTGGTGGTATAGGAAATTATGCTTCTAGTTGTCCAAAGAAATCTTTAAAAAATATGAACAAGGAAAATAAAGGAAAGATGATTAAGAAAGCTTACTATGTGAAAGAAGATGGTATTTTTGATGATGAATTTGATTATGGATATTTTGATTATAATGAATGTTTTTTTTTTGCTACAAAAGAAGAATCTGGTTCTGCTAACCCTAAAAGTTGTGTGAAGGAAAGTATTCTACAGATGAAGGATAAGGTTGAAGCTACTTTGGTATCTACTTTTCATGTCAAAGAAGATAAGAATTACTAGGTTCTTGATAGTGGATGTTCTAATCATATGACAGGAGACAAAAGTAAGTTTGTTAAACTTGAAAAATATGATGGGGGATTAGTCAAATTTGGAGATGATTAGGAGCTAAGATTTTTGGAATAGGTTCAATAAATTTTGATGGAAAGAATAATACTAACAATGTTTACTATGTCAAGGGGTTAAGACATAATCTCTTGAGTGTTGGACAAATGTGTATCAAAGGGTATAATCTTGCATTTAAGGATGAAGCATGTGAGATCAAGAAAGGGTCCATAACTATGATTACTGTAGGTAAGAGAATAGATGGAAACATCTATCAGCTTAAAGGAGTTGATGGTCATTGCTTTGTATCATAGATTAATGATAGTTGGTTATAGCACCAAAGGATGTGTCACATGACTTTTATAATTTTTAAACAATTAGTTTGGTTCATGCTATGAGATATTTACCTAAGATCACAAAACCTATCAATTTGGAAAACAAAAAAGGAGTAGCTTTAAGGGAAATGAACAATTTTCTACTGAATAGTTGGAATTGGTACATATAGATCTTTGTGTTCCTACAAGGGTGAGAAGTATACAAAGTGACAGGTACTTTATGCTTTTGATTAATGATTACTCTAGAATGACATGGGTTACTTTTATTAGAGATAATTTTGATGCATTAGATAAATTCAAGGCATTTAAATCTACGGTTGAGAATGAAATAGATTTGAAAATAAAATGCTTAAGGTCTGATAGAGGTGGTGAATTCACCTCCAATGAGTTTAGCATGTTTTGTGAAGTTCATGGAATAAAGAGGTATTTGTCTATCCCTAGAAATTTTCAATGGAATGGAGTTGTTGAAAGGAAAAATAGAACTATTCAAGAAGCTGCAAGGAATAAGATGAAAGAGGAAAATCTACTAGAAGTATACTAAAGATAAGATATTCATATTGTTTTTTACATACTTAAATGAGTTCAAGCTAAAGCTAACAACACAAAGACTCCTTATGAGCTATGATATGGAAAGATTCATACTGTGAAGTACTTTAGAGTGTTTGGAAGAAAATTTTACATCAAAAGAGATGAAGAAAAATTATGAAATTTTGATGCAAGGTCTGATGAAGGTATCTTCCTTGGATATTATATTAAAATAAAAACTTAAAGATGTTATAACAAAAGGTTGAGAAAGATATTTGAAAGTGTAAATGTTAAAGTTGATGAAAACTTACAAAATTCTATTGCAGTAGTTGGGTATGTGTTAGATGAACCTGATTGTAGAGAAGTAGAAGGAATAAATGATGACCAAGAAGCATAAAATGAAGAGGAAGAATCTCTAGAGAAAATCCCTAAAACCCCTAAGTATGTACAATAGAATCATTTTAAAGATCAGATTATTGGAGATAAGAGGAAAGGTTTATTAACAAGAAGTAAAGATGTTGAAGTTGAGATAAATTTGTGTTTACTTTCTAAATTTGAACCTAGATCAGTGAGTGAAGCATGTAAGGATGAACATTAAATGAAGGAAATCGAAGAAGAACTTATGCAGATAGAGAAAAATCAAACTTGGGAATTGGTCCCCAAATTAGCAAACAAGAACATAATTGGAACTAAATGGGCATTCAGGAACAATTTGAATGAGAATGGAGAAGTAGTTGGGAACAAGACAAGACTTGTGTGTAGGGGTTATTCACCAATAGAAGGTATATATTTTGACGAGACTTTTTCTCCTATGGCTAGGATGGAAGCTAACAGAATGTTTTTGGCATTTGTAGCACATAAAGGTTTTAAGTTCTATCTGATGGATGTGAAATATACCTTTTTTATAGGAGAATTGGAAGAAGAGGTTTACATGGAATAACCAAAAGGTTTTCAATTATCATATCAACCAAACATGGTATGTAAGTTGAATAAGGCACTATATGGTTTGAAGCAAGCTCCCAGAGGTTGGTATACAAGATTGGACAGATACTTGATACAACAAGGTTTCAGTAAGGGATTTGTAGATAGTAATCTTTACTTAAAAATTGAGGAAGACAAAATCTTAATAGTAGTTGTATATGTGGATTATATTATCTTTGGTGGAAATGAGACTATGTGAAAGAATTTTTTTGAAGAAATGTAGAAAGAATTTGAGATGTCAATGTTTGGGGATATGAATTTATTTCTTAGGCTATAGATTAATCAAAAAAATAGAGGGATTTTCATTTCATAGTCTAAGTATGTCAAAGAAATGTTGAAGAAGTTTGGAATGGATGACTCCAAAATGGTATGCACTCCTATGGTGATTGCATGTAAATTAAGAAAATATTATGATTCACCTAAGGTTAATCAGAGAAAGTATAGATCTATGGTTGGTGGACTACTATATTTAACTACTACCATACTAGATATCAAGCATGTAGTTTGTCTTGTTGCTATATTTAAAGAAGATCCTAAAGAAACATATGTTGCAGAAGTGAAGAGAATATTCATATATTTAAGAGGCACACAAGATTATGGCTTGTGGTATCCTAAGGATATTGATTTCACATTGAATGTTTATACATATGCAGATTGGGTTGGTTGTGTTGATGACAAGAAAAGTACAAGTGGTGTTACATTATTTCTTGGATGTAGATTGGTGTCATGGCTAAGTAAGAAATAGGATTAATTTTCATTATCCACTACAAATGTTGAGTATATTGCAGTAGCATCATGTTGTATATAGGTATTATGGATAAGACAAAAATTGAAGGATATCATAATTGTATTTGACGAACCTATATCTATCTTCTATGATAATACAAATACAATAAACATTTCAAATAATCTAGTGATGCATTCAAGGAAAAAGCATATATCTATTAGATATCACTTTTTGAGAGAAAAGGTTATGAAGAATGAGGTGAAGCTTGAGTATGTTCCTACAAAGGATCGAATTGTTGACATATTTACTAAGGATCTTCTTAAGGATACTTTTGAGTATCTTTGGGAGAAGATGGGGGTTATTTCCCCTTCTTTATTGAACTAGATGCATATAGAGGTGCATTAGTCCAATGGATCTATGTATCTATCTCTTTTTTGGACTGATGTTGGTGGCTACCTCTCAGGGGGAGTAGGTAGTATCATGTGTTGTTATTTTGTTACTGATTTAGTTGGGTGTACTCCTAAGGGGGATTATTTAGAGTAGGTAATTTTGGTAGAACATCAAAGAGGGAGAACAATGCAAAATTTTTTATCATTTTCCATTGATGTCAAAGGGGGAGAGAGAATCATGAGAAAAAAAGGATAACTTATCTACTTAGGGGGAGAGGATCATGTGCAAAAGAATTTTTTTAGGAATGTTGTGTAGTCTATCTAATCTAAGAGAAAAATAGAGTTTTTAGAGATATTGTGTGGTTTTTAGTGGCTTTTCACATCTTGTGTTTCCATAAATGACAAAGGGGGAGATTGTTGCAAGAATTATCGTGTTCTAATTGATGTCAATATGATGTCTATTGATTGATGTTGTCATTGATATCAACTATGGGATAAAGATGTTGAGGATATTGAAAAAATTGTGAAAAGAGGAAAGGAGGTTGTGCATGTGTAGTTGAGACCTTGGGGAAGTTTTGTGAGTACATGGAACTATTATTTTGTTGAAAAGTTTTAATATGAGTTGGAATGAAGTAATGAGTCAAGATGATGGTTTTGGTACTTGGTTTCCAAGTGCTCTTGAGAAAATTTAATAAACAATGTAAATTATGGTGTTCAAATGTTCATATTGTGCCCTAGTATTGTGTTTTACATTATTTCTATGTTGATTTTATGCCTATTTGGATCTTACAGGTTATTCAATATTGAAAGAGGTTGCTATATTTAGAATTTGGGTTTTTGGATCCTTGTATAGTGCGAGATATTTTCACCAGGGTGTGAACTAATTGTTTAGTGAAGTTTTCTATTGTCTGGGAGAAATGTACTTGCTTCATGTTTCTCTACTATTTGGATTTAGGTTGTCCAGATTTGGGAAGTTTCTTATAAAAAATTTATGCTTCTTTGTTCAAGGTTTTACTTAATTTTATGTAGTACATTGAGAGTTTCATTTACCAGTATGGAAATAAGGCTTATCAGTTGTCCTGAGTTAAAGTATTGTTTATACAATCTTGAATGAAGTGCTTGATAAATCTTATGTAGTTCATGGATTATTCTAGATTGAGCTCAAGGAAATTATGTTGTCTAGAACTTTTGGCTTGATCTAAGGAAGTGTGTACTTAAATTTTAAGGTGTTTTGCACGAGTGTTGGTTGACCTTGTGTTTAACACTACATGTGAAGCTTGTAGAAGCATGTTGAAGTGTTTTGGGATCTATTTGGGTCCTAATTAAGGATTTTTGTATGCCACCTTTTGTTCCTATCTAGTGTGGGAATGTTTAGGTGTTGACCTATTTCGAATATGAAAGTGTAATGGTTAGTGGAAGAAATTGGAGAAATTTTTTGAGATGAAGCTTGGTATAAATATGTATGTTGTTGATGCAAGAGAAAGCACAAAAGAGTAAGACAAAATATAGATGCTAGATTGATGTGAGTGATGTGTGTGATGTGAAATTGAACAAAGTAGTTTGAATTTCATGTTAAGGTTCCTAAAGGTAGTGAGTTGAAGGCATCTAAAATCTTTCATGTGAGACTGCAAAAGTGTGCAAGCAATTGTGGTGGAATTTTTGTTGCATTAAGAAGTGTTTCTATATGTAACACTCTTCTTCTATATTCTTGTATTCTTTCTGTGGCAGTGAGCCCTAGTTGTGAGCCTTTTTGGAAAGTATGTCCTATTCTGGTAGTGAGCCCCTTTATATCAATTTTAGTATTACTTATATTGTTAGCTAATCCTCACTATGGTGTTTCCCTCATTAGGTTTTCCACGTAAATTTGGTGTTCTTATGTGTATGGTGTTATGATTTTAATTTTTGTTATCTAATTTTCATGTTTAATCAATCTAACAGAATAAGGACTTAATATATGCTTGTGGATCTAATTATTGTTGAGGGTTTTTAAAGGTTTAATTTGCTACAATTGATTCACCCCTCCTCTCAATTGTATTGTTCATTTCAACAATATGTATATATGTATATACACAAATACATATATTCACATAATATATATGCTCATATTCTGACTTTATGTAGGATTTGTAAAATAAAATCCATGAAAGGTATTAAATATGCACCCAATAAAATGGACCTACAATAATCCATGATAATGACTACACAAGTTTGATAAGAGGGATTTTATAGAGTATAGGTAATGGATAATGCAACATTAAATTTCACATAAAATTTACATTTCCTTATTAAAATAAAACTCCTCTTTCCTTATGTTCCCCATTCTCTTTTGTAAATGATTCCTAAATAATAATATGCATGAAATATATTTAACCAGATAAACAAGAAAGGTTCCACACATCTAACCTATGAATCAACTTCTCTTCAAATCTTCTTTTCTCTTTATGCAGTTGAATTTTTCCTCAAATTTTCCATAATTTCCATTCTTCTCCTCCCTTTTCTATTTCCCAAAAACTCCATTAATAACATCCACATTCAAGTTTCCTTCTTCCTTATTGTGCACCAAAATTTTGCATGTCACTTGATACCTTCTCATACTCCACTTTAGTTTACAATTAATACTACACTCCAATTTTAGTTAATTTTTTCTTTTTTCAAGATGTTTAGATGGAGTCACGATAGTTCCAAAAATTTGTTGCATTAAATTATCAAGTAGTGGTAATTTATTATTTTTGTTTAATGTTTATGCATGTGTTTTTAAATTTAAATATTATCATTTTAATTCTTCTACAATATTCCATATTAATAAAAATTATTATTTTCATATTAAAATAAATAACCTACACAAAATAATGAGCTCTTCCCCTAATCGTTTATTTAGAAAATTGATAAACATGAAACAACACAATTACATGTCTAATTGTGTAATTAGGGTGCAAAAAAAACTTGAACTTTAACCATAATTTTGGTTAAGATAGTTATGGAGAAGATGACAAAGATAAAGCACTGCATGAAATTGGTACTTTTAACAATGATACTACCTTACATGTGTGCATACAAATAAATAATTCTCAATAGCATGGTATGGTTACTTACAATCTCAATCTCACACTCTCTAATGATTTCATCATCCCTCCTCTTCTAGGAGGGGGAAATAATACCCTACATTTTGTTGTGCCTATAGCACACACGCCCCGTTCAAAATGGGGACCCTCTCCTTTTGCCTTCACCAGGTCACTTTTTTCCTTCGCCTCATTTTTCATGCCCCTATTTTTGAGCATCAAGTGGTCAAGGGACCCTAAAGTCATCATCCTTAGTTGACCAAAATTCATCAACCAAAAAAATTCCAAGTCCTTGGCTTTTGTGGGGTTTCCTTGGCAGGTTTCCCTTAGTCTTTTAAAACTAGAATCTTTCACCTCTTGTGGGCTTCCCCTTGTGCATCGCTACCTTGTCTTCACCATTTCATCAGCGGTCGATGCAAGACATCTGCCCACATTGTGTGTCCCACATCCTCCATGGTTTCCCTCTTTCATTGACCCTTAGATAGCAGTGGATAGGGTTCCATCCACCTTGCAAGCCCTGACTTTCTTGCCATCGCTCTTTTGAAATTTGTGCCCACCTACTCCATCGGCCATTGTACGAGCATTAAATGTGGGTAATAAATGAATTTTTTACTATAAATAGATAGGTTAACCTATCATTTTCACCCTGTCAATTCAAAAAATTTCAAAGCCCAAAGTAATAGTCACCTCATTCGTGTCTGCATGACCTCCTATAAGATCTCAAGCTTGGCCATCATTGATTTCTTTGGGATCTTCAAGTAAGTCCACCACCACCAACCTGAGTGTCTTTTAAATTAAGTTTTCTAAAATGGTTAAAAAATATTAAAGAAAAATTTAAAAATATTTTGGGCGGATGACTAACCATAATGTTCCACACAAACCCATCTGAATAATCCCTCGAAAATCAATCAAACACGGCCTCTAAGATCCATGTGAAACTTTACCTCCTTGTTGTTGTTCTTTACCAGAGAAGTGAAACCCTTGTGGCCCATAACTCCTTTATCTTTGTGTCTGGAGATGAACTTTAAACATAAAACTTGAGCTTTGCGGCCTTACGAGACCGCTCCTATGAACTTCTGCATATGGATGGATGCCACCCTTTGTTTCCATTAAAAATCCTAACAAAGAAAATTTGAGTGATAGCTCAAAGCTTGAAACCCATGTGGGTCTACTGGTGCAGGTCACCATGTGCAAATGACCCTCATCCTATCACCATTTCTAAACAACCATCCCTTTCCCTCTCCCCGCATCTTAGTTCCACCGAGTCCAATTTTTTTGAGCAACCAAACCTAAGTCTCCTTCTACGAGTCTTTCCCTACAGACTTCTGCCCACCCTCCACATCTATTCTGAATGACCTCATTAGTGGTCAGGTCTATACTCTTTCCTACACCATAGACCCTACAGTCTCCCTTTCCATCTGAGTTTGCACAAAGAAAATGCTAAGTCTAAAATCTCATGTGGGCCTTCCTTTGTGGGTCGCTATTCATGGCCCACCATCATCTAGTTGTCATTTATAAATGGTTGTGTCTTCCCTATTTCCTACCTAGTGGAGCTCAAGCACATCGCCACTACCTGATTCCTTTCAAAAAATGATCAATGCCAAGGTCTCTTGTGGACCCACTGGTGCAGGCCACCTCCTGTGGGTTGCCTTCCTATATTTTTCATCCTTGAACGACCATCTCTCAATGGCCTTTTGTCATTCCTTGCCTACAAACTTCCAAATTAATAAACCTAAAGGAGTTGGCCTAGACCATCCAAGTCACTTGTGGGTCCCTCATTGTGGGATTCCTCATGCGGGTTTCCACCTCCTGACTATTATTTCTCAAAGGCAAAGGTTTAAAAGTCTATGGTGCCTCTAGCTTCTACATTCCATGTGCCCACATGAACAAAGTGACCAGTTGTATGCCTCAAGAGACCTCATATTTTATTGCTCGACATGCCTTAATGACTTAGAGCCTTGACTGAATTCCAAATTTCCAATGTGAAACTTGGAGTGCGGGCGACTGTCTGCGGGCCACTGTGCTCCCAATGCCATTTTTCTTCTGGCTACTCCTACCGGCCTCCAGCCCAGGGAAACCCATATTTCTTGGGCCCACATTACTATAATTGACCCAAAAGAGCCTCAAACAATAAAATTTATTAGATTCTATGATCTTTTAAAGATGAATTGTTGATCTAACCCTCATTTTTGCAGGATTTATCTAACGATTTCGTAGTCCTTTATGTGAATATGCTTACTACATTTATGTTTGTAGGATTTATCAAATTTGTTGTGGGACCATGAAGGAAGTCTCCAGAGAAAGAGGAAGGAAAAAATCTTGCTAAAGCACCAAGGGGAAAAGAAGAAAAGGATTAGATGAGGTACCAATTCCATGGTGTGGAGTGCACCTCCAACCTTGCTTCTGATTGGGACATGGTGTTAGAAACAAACCTTAGACATGTGGACATTGATGAATTTAGACAAAGGGTGATGGTCAACCCAAGAACTGAGAATTCATTGAAAACAATAAAAAGTGGCCTTGTCAAGGCGACAGGCTTCCCTCCTATGCTCATTGCTCCAGAGTTAGGATGGGGTGTAGGGAATTTTATTATAGTAGCAGGAAGATCATCAATCATGATGGCAGACTGTTAGCCAATTTTACGACCTGATCTATAGGTCAAACCATTCATATCCCTACATTTGAAAAGATGGATATGCTAAGAATTTGTGGAAGGTAGACCCCCTAGGATGCAAAAATCTGATCAACCAACATTGGTTGAAGGATAAGAGGGGTAGTGTTGCTAAAGTGCTATAGTAGCTATTCAGAAGTGAATTCCATGAGGAGTACCATGACTTGGTTACTCTACTCAGTAGGGTAATGGGTGTCCCCACTATTTCCTTCTTCCAGGAGTGGATGTTCTACTTCATCGAAGAGATCATTTGTGGTAAGACAAAGTTTCACTGGGAAATGATCATCAGCGATAACATTCATAGAAAATTGATGGCAGTAAAGAAAACATCTCAGTTCTATATGAACTCCTATTTGGTATATCTTTAAGTGGATCCATTCCCACACAAGGGCCTTTCTATTGCACAAAGCCCAAATCCAAGAAGAGAACTTAAAGTATATGATAGATACCCCCAGCTATAATACAAAAATTTCAAGAACGACTATCAAAGGATGAATGATGCCTTCATTGGGAATATTATCATACTTCTTGGGGGAGACTTTGAGAGAAGAGTCTCACACAATGCCAAAGAATTCATTCAAATATTTTGGTATATGTTCATACAGTTTCCAAAGTTTACATATATTAGAGTAGAAGGTTTCTCTGAGAGGCCTTATAAGCTACCATGCTACCCTAATGACCGAGTGATCCTGTTCGAGGTCTATCAAAAATTACAAAATTCTCACACCTTATTGAGTGATAAACATAGAGTGGGGATCCCCTATCCCCTAACCTTCGGATGAGGAATGTATTTGTGTCTCACTGCCCAATGTGCCAAGTATTCAGAAAAGGAGACAGTGGAGTACTATTTGGACCTCCACATAGCCTGACCAAGATTCGATCCATATGGGAAATTAAAGAAACCAGTGGGAAAATAATATGCCCATCGGCCACATCTTGAGGACTTCTGGGCTAACTATCAAGATGATAAGGAGGTACAAATGAGATGCTACATGATAATGATAGCCCAGTTTGTGAAGTCAATCAATTTTTTCCCTATGCCTGACTAGGTTGTCGAAGAGGATGATACTATTATTGATTAAAGGTTTGATGACGCGGAAAATTTTCCACTACCACTAATAGACTAGAATGAAGAAGAGGTCAATGACCTTGACATAGTAATGTAGCCAATTGTAAACAGAACCAAGCGATGGGTTGATGTGCAAGTTTCCCAAATTAAATTATAGGGTGTGACACTAATGTATGGTGAGCTCAAGAGTGAAACTGATAGTGGAGAGGTCACTACCTCCACCAAGGAAACACCCAAGTCCTCTCCAATAATGAGATTAAGGAAAAGAAAGGATGCACTAGAGTACCATCCCAAACATAAGTTATACACTCGAAAGGCCATGAAGGGGGAATCCTCAAAGAAAGCAAAGAAAATGGGGGGATTCATGATTGAAATTCTTACAATTGAGGAGGATCCCCAATATGAGGGAGAAGAATAAATTGAATGGACATGATCGCCATTGACCACCTCCACTCCTACTATCATTGCTATTGTTTCCATTCCTCCACCTCCCACCTCTCAGGCATTTCACATTTCATCTCTGCCTATCATGGACATCTCAGTCCACATCTCTTCCACCCCACCAACAACTCCAATGATGGTGCTAGACTCTTCCTCAACCACAACATCCCCACTCTCAACATCCTCACTGCCTCCCCTACTTCCTATTCTCTCTTCCCCAATGCCTCCAACCACTTCTACCATGCCCCTTCTCACTCTGTTGGAGGCCTTTGAAAAATATATGCAGGGTGCACCTTCTGATATTTCAAGGGTAATTATGAATCCTACTATTCAGGCCTTGATGGCCTAGATTTTTGTTGGTTTTCCTATTCCCCCACCACCTATAGAGCCACTAAATATTGAGGCAACCATGAGAATATATGAAGAAATGGATAAATTCTAGGAGGTTGGAAAAGGAATAATTGAGGAACCCGAAGACCCTTACTTTGAGCATCCAAAGTGAAGGTTAACTATAAATTTGGAAAAAGGTTTGATTGATGAAGAAAGGTCACAATATTCAAAGGAGGATGTTGAGGCCCTTAGTGCAAAATACATAGTGGAAACCTCAAATCAGGAGCTGGAAGATTAGTTGTTCCAGTAGCTCAAGGATATAACTAAGAGATTGAAACTAAGGAGCATCCTTTCAAAGAAAAGGTGCACACTGAAATGAACGTGGACATACTCGAAGGGCCTCCACTGATTAGCCAAGGTAAGGTCCCTATTAGAAAATAAGAGGTGACTTCTAGAGAGAAATAAGTAGGGAAACAAGAAGAATCAAAATATGCACCAAGAAAGAGCTTTGAGCTTGTGCACCTTGAATATGAATAAAAATAGGAAATAGGAAATACCTCAAGAAGAAGGTACCATTGAAGAAAACATAGCCTCCACTAAGACGGGAAAGGAAAAGGTTATACCAATCAAGAACTCTGATGAAGAAGAAAAGACAAATCCAAAAGCCCCAAGCCATGAAGAAAAATAGCCTCAATAAGAAGAGGAAGGTGATCATGAGTCACCTAAAGGAGAAACCCAGGTGCCTAAATGGCTTGAGAATCGGCTATAAAAGAAAGTCCCTATGGTCGTTGATCCAAAGGCTAGACTCGAGGCAATATTGGCTCAAGCATAGACAAATACAATGAAGGAAAAGAAGCCAAGAGTCTGTTCCCACATCATGATTGATGCCTCCAGATCAAGGATAGTGCAGATTGCCATCTAAGTGATGGATAAAGAGGCTGGTGTTAGTTACAACATATCCACCATCAGCTTGGGCCTAGCCACCAAAGAACAAAAGATTGATGAGCTCCAAGGGTCAGTGGTGACAATTGTACAACAAATGAACAAGGACCAGTCTTATAAGGAGGAGCTAAAGGACAAGTCGTAGATCTCACTACCTATATCCAACAATGGATTTCCTTTGAAGAGGAGGCTCCAACCACACCATCCAAACCCTCTCTTCTCTCTCAAGAGGAGCTCACCCAAATGGAGAAAATGAAGAACTAGACCAAGGCCATGATAGATTGGTTTTGACGAGTGTTAGACAACAATGACATGGGCATATATCATGCTACTTGAATGTTTAATAAATTTTGAGAGCTAAAAAATTAGCTGAAGGCTATAGAGAAGACATGTCACTGGTTCATAGAGCTCTACAAAATTACCTATCCTAAGCTCGAAGCCATTTTAAAGATGCCTAAAAAACCATGGGAAAAGGAGTTGAAGCTCATCAAAGATGATCACTAGCTGGTGGAGACTTGGAAAATGGGCTTGGATCACTGAAGGGATGTCATTGAGAGGGTGTTGTATGAGGTTGAATTAGACCTTGAATGGGTTGTTGAGCATAGGACGAACAACGAGGACTACCTCAAGATGATGATAGATTACAACATGCCCACCCTGGAATCCGATCTAGAGAGAATCAAGACATACTTTCACAAGAAGATGGAGCATTGGACAACAAATGTACTTACATTATATTTCATGGACTTTGTTGCAAGAGCATTCAGATAGTCTGAGCAGGTAGTCAAGGCCTCACCTAGGTGCAATAAGCATTGGGAACATATCACTGGAAGATTAAAAAAATTGTCCTTTTAGATACATCAATCTGACATCATGGAGTGGGATAAGCTCTAGGTGCTGATTGGAAAATTTGTGGAGTATGCCACTCTTCATAAAGATGCAAGGAAACCAGTGATGTATGAGGAGTTTTTGACAATGTAGCTAAAAAAGGAAGGCAACCACTAGAAGACAAAATTGCTACAACTACAACCACTAGAGGAAAAAATAGAGAAAGGGACAAAGATGTATTTTATAATGATATTTTTGGGGGTAGGTTTTTTGAAAACTACAAATAGGGGTCTCCTCTCATTTTCAAAGAGAGTTGCATTGTATAAAGACATGCTGCAAAAATTTCAATAGAATTTTATTGATTTGGTCGATTCTTGTATTTCTCACATGTTGCATGATTCATCTTCTCAAAATTGATAGATCTAGATAGATTCAATTTGTTTTTCTAAGTGTTTTAAATTTGCTTTCAGAATTTTAGTTCATGCTACACATTGATATTGAAGAATTTTATGGTGTTGATGCCTTTCTTGCTCATGTTTTTTGTTGTTTTTTGATGATGAACAACAATGTGAAGCTAGTTTAAACATTAACTTATTGTTGCACTTATAAGGTCATATATTGTTCATGCTTCATAGTGAATGGATAGCTGAAAATCTATAGACCCTAGAAGATAGCACTAGTTTCATGAGACTCTATGTCATTTTGGTTAAGTGGAACTCATTTTTAGAAGGTTGTCCACTATAGCATCCTCCATTGTCACTGTCCATCATTAGTTGTAGGTCTAGGAACTCTTCCACCCTTTTCCCTTTTGAATTTTCTTTGAAATTGAAGTTAAGGAAAGGTTCCAAGATCATTGTAAAGCCAAATATGATATTGAACATGGAGTTTTAGACTATTTTTTTGAACTTGCATCAATTACAACTCATTTTCAATAAAAAATAAAACTCCATTTGAAGATCCAATTCCTTCTAAGCTTAGTGAACCATAAATTCCCTTTGTGATTACCATCAAATCACATCAATAAACTGAGCTATTTTTGAAATTCATGACCTAACACCCAAGAGACCTTGGGGTGATTTCTCCAACTTCATTTCGGAAATTACCTTTCAAGAGAGGTAGCATACTTATGTGTTGCTTGCGTTGAGAAAGTGCAAAAACACCCATCAATAGAACTGGTGCTAGAAGGAGGGCCTCCTTTTTTCTAAGTTGGATCAAATTGGTTCCTTCTCCCTTGAGAGGTTCCAAAGAGTGTTCAGATCTACACCAAACAAAGGGGAGTTTCAAGAGCTACCACCCCCTACCAAAGCTAAGAAATCTAAGAGAGGGGAAGCATTCACCTCAACCTTCGCTCATCCCACCTCACCACCATCCTCACCTTCTCCTCCCATCCCCTCACCCTACTCTCCTTCACCTCTGGTAGCCCCTTCCTCCTCCCAGCTACTCCAAACTACCTTCCAACCCTTAATCTCTCACAGCCAAGGCATTGCCCCTCTCCCAACACCTCATTTCCAGGGTGTTGTCCCAATTGTTGTCATCTCTTTGTAGCCTCAAGTTACTATGGAACAACCACCTCTACCTCCACCTCCCATGGTGTGGTTAGGTAGTAACCCATCTCCTTTGTCCTTCAATTATTACCATGACATGCCGAATAATCCAGAAAGCTTTTGCACAAAGTTCCATCCTTGGGATCCACAAAGGAAAATAGAGGAACACATTAAGATATTTCAAACAGTTTTGAAATATATGTAGATTGAATATGAAGATGTGGTCTGCAGACTCTTCCCTTACTTTTTGGGGGATGAGGCCTTATATTGGTACATCCACTTGACGACAGGGACCATAATTAACTATGATTAGTTAAAGAACACTTTCTTGTAGAAATTCAAGATTCCTATCAGTCCCTCTGAGTTGTATCAATAGTTCATGTCTATTCAAAGGGAAGTTAATGAACCTATCAACTCCTTCAATGACAAATTTCACTATGCTTATATGAAGTTGCAGCCACCCTATGTGGTTGATGATCCCTTTGATTGCTTGGTGTATTATGCAGCCTTGGATAATCTCACTTTCGCACTAGTCAAGAGAATGTGTCTACCACTAAGCAGGTTGGTGGATTCCTAAACAGAAGCAATCACAACAAGCATGGATTTGAGCCAACACATTGCTAGTCCAATGCCCTCCTTGGATCCATCTTCCCATCTGATGTAGATCCAAGGACTTACCCATGCTTTGGTACATCAAATGCCATTGATGAATCAAGTTTTGCAGCTCTTGATAGTGCCTCATCTAGGACCACCATTGAACCAAGCACCTCCCATACCTTAATACCTACAACCAAGGTAGCAACAATATTATTCTCAATAGCCCCAGGTGTCCGCCTACCTCTAGAGTTCTGAGTTCCCACCTGTTTAGTAGAATCAACTAGTAGTACAGTCAATCTTCCTTCAGAGCTCAACCTCATAGCTAAGCAACATAGAAAAGGATCGAAAAGATGAGCTAACAGAATTGGTCAAGAAGATGTCAACAAAAATGACACACTTGAGGAACTAGAATAACCAACTACAGGCTTCTCAAAGAAGCATCCAAGCCAACCTCAACTGAGACAACTATGAAAAACGTGATGTGGGTGCTTCCTCCACACAAAATTACGAGAGGTTAGAGTTTGAACCAAGGCTTTGAGAGAATACCTTCACAAAGATAGAACCAAATGTGGAGCACAAGACTGAATAATGGAGACATTCCCACAACTCTTGATCAGCCTACAAATGTGGATAAGACTACAAGTGGAGTATACCTAGCAGAGGCAACCTTATCTGGTTGGTGTCACATCCACAAAACAAGTAGATATTAATTATTGGAATTCCTAGAGCTTCAAATGGTAGCAGAGATCTTCTAGATAGAATTCTAGAATGTAGTTGATGGTGCGGGGTGTATAGATATTGTTCCATCTGAACCATATGATTCCTTCATGTAGGTGGTCAATCAAGCTCCTTTCTTGAAAGGTGAAAGCAACATACCTGAGAAGGAGATTGTTGCCCCAAAGGGCGAAGAAGAAAAAGAGGTAAGTAATGAAAGCCCTTTATCCTAGATCTTCAATTTAGTAGATAATGGTCCATTAGATGAGGAAGAGCTATGTGAAGATGAGGTCTAGATGTTTCATCAAAGGGAAACTCCATATAATTTGAGAAATAGACAAGTAGGAGGTCCTTTCAGAACCTCTACCCCGCCTAACAACTTTAACACCCCTCCTAACCCAAATTCTAGTAATAATCCAAGTTACCCTCATGTACCCACCCAGTACTTCAATAACAATAGGTAGCATAGCCAAACCCAAAATTAGCCTCCCAGCTCCTCCCAAAGTAACTCTTTTGAAGCTGAAATTGAATAAATGGGGGAATATATAGCAGAAGAATTTAAGAAGGTTAAACTGAGCTTGTCCACCTTCAAATTACTTAGAGTCCCAATAGTTAAGAATGATTTATTTATAATTCTCAATGGGAATACCTCATCTAATCCAGCCCATGAGGTGCCTGCCAAGAGGGTCTCCTTCAATGATTCACAAAATGAGTCTGTAATCCGATAAATCTTGGGAAAGAAAATGGATCATCCTACAAATCAGAAAGAAAATAAACAACCTACTAAAGAATTGGATCAAGCACAAACCTAGAATAGTAACAATGATAAAGATAAGGGTTAGGTAGCCCAAGTTGAGATTTTCATGGGGTTGTTCCAAGGGAA
Organism: Sequoiadendron giganteum; assembly: GCA_007115665.2. Lineage (NCBI taxonomy): Eukaryota > Viridiplantae > Streptophyta > Pinopsida > Cupressales > Cupressaceae > Sequoiadendron > Sequoiadendron giganteum. The sequence continues at coordinate 286,737,529 of CM021108.1, read as the reverse complement.
GCTGGAAACCCCTCCCTTCTTGACTACAATCAGAATATTCAGAAAGAATCTGCACAATTGATTGCTTGACTCAGGGGCCTCTACCAACATCATGACATTGGTGGTGTGCAAAGCTCTGGGAATAGTCTCGACCCCCTCTAAATGAAAGGTAACTCAACTAGACAAGATGAAGATCGGCATAGTTGGAGAAATCAATAAAATACTTATGAAGATTGTTGTTGATCCAAGGGTGCAACAAATGATTGGTATTTAGGTTGTTGATATTCTTGACACCTATGGAAACATATTGGGAAGGGAATTCACTTGGGCACTGAATGAATATGCTGCCAAAAAATATTCCCATTTATGGCTGCCTTGGAAAGGGTTGCCAAACCAAATCCATATTGATAGAAAGCCTCATATAAAATTCATGATCAAAGAGTTAAAAAACAAAAATGAGGTATTATTCATTGAAACAGAGTTGGGAAATTATTTTCCCATGGCATATCTAGATGGGCAAGAATGTTATGAGGAAGAAGTGACCGAAGAGGTCCTCCTTGTGCTATGTGGCCCACCTATCAATTTGACTCACACGCTTGAAATTATGGAGGAATTGCTTGAATTAGATGATGAAGAACCCTATGAGGATGATAATCTTGGATTGTTGGATGGATTCCAAGACTTCATGGAGAAATGTGTGCAAGATCAACTTAGTTTAGGGGAAAGAATGGACTTTCAAGAGCTCTTATTACCTAGTTGGTGTAGGGTACACAATGTTGCCCACTTAGAATTTGAATGTTGCTTGTACCAAACAACAATTGAGCATATTAAATGACAAATCACCCCAAAAGGGGAAATTCAAATGGTGCGGAAAAATCAAATACATGTTGATTTTGCACCATCATCCAAGGATGTAGAGGAAAATACACTTCCAAGGGAGGAAACAAGCTTCGTAAGTTCCAAGATTAAATATTCCTCCAAGTTTTAGATGTTGTACTTTGATGGGTCCAAGTCCAAGCAAGGGGAAGGAGCTGGAATGGAACTCATCATCCCCACAAGTAAGACCTACTTTGTTTCTCATAGACTTCAATTTTATTGCACCAACAACATAGCAGAGTATGAAGCATTAGTTCATTGTCTCTTGATGACATTGAGAAAGAAGGTTAAAATTCTCCAAGTATTTGGTGACTCTGAGCTAGTTGTAAAGAAAGTAAGGAAATTGTACTCCTTCCATGATAGAAGATTAGAAAACTATAGGCATAGGGTATGGGATCTCATAGAAGGCTTATATGCACTCAACATTCAATTGATCCCTCATTCCAAGAAACATACTGCTGATGCCTTAGTCCAAGAAGCTAGTACCTTACAACCCCTATCCCTAGCTAGCTTAGAAACATTCACCATTGAACTTACTTCCACTCCATCAGTGCTAGATAATGTCACCAGTTTCCAAGTGTTTAATGAAGGCAAGCATATCTTGGATTTCATCACAAGCTTCGATGTGTTTGCAACACAAATCATTGATGAGATAGAACCTGAAGAGGATAAGTTAGACCTAGAGGGAGTTATCAATCTTAACACAAACATAATGAACTAAGGTATGGTTCAATTAGAACAGATATTCAACTTAGATCAAATAAGAGATCAAGATCACAAAATAAAGAAATATTCTATTAATAATCAATGTGATGTTCACAATCTAGGAATGGATAAAGAAGTCAGGAACATGTTCATTGGCAAAGTGTGCACACCAGAAGAAAGGAAAGGGATCATTGATGCCCTATGTAGGGATCATTGATGCTCTGTGCATGTATCATGACATGATCGATTGGAGTTATGAAGACTTGAAAACATATGATACCTCAATTATTACCCATACCATCCCTCTCAAGCCAGATGTGAGACCCTTTCGACACTGTTAGCACCCATTTAATGCATTGCTAAAGCCTATAATTTACAAGGAAGTCCATAAGTTTTTGTTTGCATGAATCATTTTCCCAGTTAGGCACTCCACTTGGGTAGCAAATCTGGTTCCAGCCAGGAAGAAGAATGGATAAATCGGATTGTGCATAAACTTTTGGAACCTGAATAGAGCCTTGGAGAAGGACAACTACTCCATGCCCTTATTGAATGAATTATTACAAATAGTTAATGGATTGTGGATGATTTCCTTCTTAGATGGGTACTCGGGGTATAACTAGGTGATAGTGCAATATGAGGACAAACACAAAACAACATTCACCACAAAATAGGGAGCATTTGCATACAGAAGAATGGCATTTGGATTAATCAACACTAGTGCCACCTTCCAACATGCAATGGATATTGCCTTCAAGGAACTGATTGGAAAATTCATAATCATTTATATGGATGATCTTACGATGTTTTCAAAGAAAAGAGGAGACTATATCTCTGATATGTGTAAGGTATTCCAGAAGTGCATAGAGTTTGGCAATTCTTTGAATCCGAAGAAGTGCATCTTCAAAGTTATCAAAGGCAAGTTGTTGGGACATATGATCTTAGAGAAGGGAATCTCCATAGACCTCAAGCGTATCCAAGCCATACTAAAAATTCAGCTCCCAAGTAGTAAGAAGGATTTGAAATCTTTCTCTGGAAAGATAAACTTTGTCAAAAAATTCATGACAAGTTTTGCCACTAAATTCTATGTTGAAGCAGGATGCTAAATTCAAATGGATATCAAAATCCAAGCAATATTTTGAAGAAATGAATAAAATGATCATGGATGCACCAGTGTTAGTTAGCCTAGACTACTTGAAGCTGTTATATATTTATTCATTTTCCTCAAACCACTCTTGTGCTAGCATATTGACTCAGAAAGATGATGAAGGAAATGAGCATCCAATTGCCTACATGAGTGCTCCATTGAAAGATGTAGAGTTAAGGTATCCCAATGTTGAGAAGTAGGCATATGCCTTCATCAGAGAAGTTAAAAAATTCCAGCACTACATTCTACGGAACAAGGTGTCTGCAATTGTGCTTGATCCAATAGTTAAAACCTTGTTGATGCAGAACGAGTTGGGAGAAAAATGAGGAAATTGGGTCACTTTATTACAAGAATATGACATGAAGATTCAACCCATGAAGTTAGTTAGAGGTTAGGCCCAACTCGATTGATAGTCGAAATGATATCTAAAGCAGGACCCGAGCTCACCATGCAATAGTATCAACTAGAGGACGTTTCTCCTGGAGAATGGTATGTTGATATTGTCTACTATTTTCTCAACCACAAGTTCTTGTCCCAACTACAAGGAGTACAAAAGTGTGCTCTAATATTTAAGAGTAGTAGCTATATGGTACAATGATCTATATTGTAGAAGATAAATCATGAGGGAATCTATCTCAAGCCTTGACAAGGAGGAAGCAATCAAAGTTTTGAGGGAATTTCATGATAACTTTGGCATTGGGCACTGATCTAGCCCTTCAAATGCTCACTAAATTCTATGGGTGGGGTACTACTGGCTAACCATGTTTAAGGATGTGCACAATCATGTTATAACTTGTCACATTTTCTAGACTATTGCTACCAGGGAAAGAAATGTTGTTGTCCCACTCCAACCCATCCTAGAGGTAAGACTGCTCACTCAATAGGGCATCAACTTCATTGGTCCAGTAAGCCCACCATCCTCTGCAGGCCATAGGTACATTCTAACTACTTTCAATTATTGTACTAGGTGGACATAAGCCATAGCATGAATATAATGCACCACTAAAGTTGTAACTAATTTTTTAGAAGGTTTTATCTTGAATCGCTTTGGATGCCCCTATGCTCTTGTGTGTGATATTGGCCCCACCTTCACCTCACTAAAATTTTTTGGTTGGACCTTCGATTATAGGATTGCACTCAAATTATCATCCAACTATTACCCTCAAGGAAATGGACTAGCTCAGTCAACAAATAAAAGTATGATAATTGTGATCAAGAAATTGCTTGACAAGAACCCCAAAGGCTAGCACACCTAGCTGCATTTTTCCCTTTAGGTAGATCATACACACCAAAAGGATTCTTTAGGTGATTCCCCATTTCATCTCATCTATGGCTTAGAGGTTATCTTTCTTTTCCACCTCAAGATCCCTACCCTCCAGTTTCTCAACACATATTACGAGGAGGGAGAGCATCGAGAAGCCCATTTGGCTGAGTTGTTGCATTTAGAAGAAGTATGTGATAGGGTACTAAAAAAACTCACCAAACACTAGGGTGTAGTCAAAATATGGTTCGACCATCGAGCCAAAGTAAAGGCCTTTAGAATTGTTGAATTGTTCCTCTATTGGGATAAGTCCCATGAAAAGAGGGGGGGACATGACAAATTTGACAAGCTCTAGCTTGGCCCCTTTTAGATCTCAAAAACTTTAGGAGATAATGCCTTTCACCTCAAGACACTTACCAAAGAGGATATCCCATTTCTTGTCAATGGGAAACACCTCAAGAATTATTTCCTTGCCTAAACTTTAAAATCTCATCTTTGTATATAGTTGTATATAGGCTAGCTTAGGTTATTTCGCTTTGCTGCTTCACTTTCACTTTTGGCTACTTTCCTAGCTCCTTTTTTTTTATGAAGGTGTTACCTCATTATTGATGCGGTGGTAGTACTTGGCTTGATGAGTGGTTCACTCTACTATTCACTCTTGTTTGTTCTTTGGACAAATCTTCATTCATAACTATTGATTTTTGACTGCCTCCTTGAAGTGGTTTCCTTATTTGAAATCTGACTTGACCTAGGACAAAACCCTTGGTTGAATCTTTCTACACTTCTCTTAGATCATGCACAAAACACATTTTAAATATTTCTGAAGGGTTGCACAATAGCTATTAGGAGGGATCGGCAAGTGAAAAAACTTGGGTCTGCTCCAGTGACCACTTTGATTCCAAACCCACAGTAAGCTTCAGTGCTTACGTAGTTGAGAAAAGAGAAAAGGTACCGAAATAATATATCATAAAAGAAAGAAAAGAAAAGAAATTATTAAATTGAGCAACTATGTGGGCATGCAGATAACTCTACCGGGGCTATGGACACTCGGTTGGAAATAGAGCAATGTTCATGGGGTCACAACGACAACTCCATTAGGGCTATGGATGTCTGACTAGCAACAAAGAAATGTCCAGGTTACTTTTGGGGTTGGACAAGTTATGTAGCTTTCCTTGACTGATTTATGGTTGTTGGTATGGTTCCTGAGGAGAGGGAATGAATTCACTACGTACACACTTCTGAGACATTCCTATGACTTGATTCAACCAAGGATCCTGTCCTCCTTCAAGTTCCTAGTTCACCTATGTAAATTGGCTTCTAGTTTGGGAAACTGAAGATTCTAGGTTTTGAATGAATCTTTATCCTTAGAATGCTCAAGAGAATTCTCTTATCAGAGTCACCATTTGTTGTGCCTATAGCACACATGACCCGTTCAAAATGGGGACCATCTCTTTTTGCCTTCACCAAGTCACTTTTTACCTTTGCCTCATTTTACATGCCCCTATTTTTTAGTGTTAAGTGGTCAAGGGACCCTAAATTCATCATCCTTAGTTGACCAAAACTAATCACCAAAAAAATTTCCAAGTCCTTGGCTTCTACAAGGTTTCCTTGGCAGGTTTTCCTTAGTCTTTTAAAACTAGCATTTTTCACCTCTTGCAGGTCGGCCCTTGTGGGCTTCCCCTTGTGTCTCACTACCTTGTCTTTTTCATTTCACCGATGGTCGACGCATGATTTTTGCTCACATTGTGGGTCCCGCATCCTCCATAGCCTTCCTCTTCTGCTGACTATCAAACGACAGTGGTTGGAGTTCCATCTGCCTTGCGAGCCCCAACTTTCCCATTGCTACTCTTTTGAAATCTGCACCTAGCTACCCCATCAACCATCGTATGAGCATTAAAATCAAGTAATAAATGAAGTTTTTACTATAAATAGATGGGTTGACCTATCATTTTCACCCTCTTAGTTCATAATTTGTCAAATCCTAAAGCAGTCATCACCTCCTCTGCACTCGCAAGACCTCCTGGAAGATCTCAAGCTTCATCTTCATCGATTTCTTTGAGATCTTCAAGTATGTCCACCGCCGCCAGCCTAAGTGTCTTTTGAATTAATTTTTCTAAAACCATTAAAAAATATTAAGGAAAACTTTAAAAATATCTTGGGCGGCTGACTAACCATAGTGTTCCTCACAAACCCATCTAAAGAATCCCTCGAAAATCAATCAAACATGGCCTCTAAGGCCATGTATAACATTACCTCCTCACTATTGTTCTTTACCAAAGCAATGAAACCCTTGCGGCCCATAAGTCCTTCATTACCACTACTTGAGATGAACTTTAAATGCAAAACTTGAGCTCCACGACCTTGTGTAACCACTCTTGCAAAATTTTGCATACAGATGGATGCCACCCCTTTGTTTCCATTAAAATTCCTAACAAATAAAATTTGAGTGAAATCTCAAAGCTTGAAACCCATGCAGGTTCACTGGTGTGTGTCGTTGTGTGTGGGTGGCCCTTGTCTTGTTGCCATTTCTAAATGGTCATCCCTTGCCCTCTACCTGCATTGCGGGTAACCCTAAATCTAATGTTGTGGAGCAACCAAACATAAGTCTCCTTTTGCAGTTCTTTCCCTGTAGACTTTTGTTGATCTGATTAGGATCCAGGATGATTTCTTATAGAATGTGTAACTTAGAATGAAAACTTAATCCAATGCTTTAATTATCAAATCAACATAATTTAAATGCTTAATCAACACAACATGAAAGATTATAGCTACAAGAAAGAGAGAGAAGAGATAGAATATCAAATAAAATTTGATAACAGAGTTCACCTGACGGCTACATCTCTGGGTCCCTCTCTAATGGAGTGACCAATTTGATTAAGCTCCACAACCAGAAATTACAATTGCTCTATGACCATTTCCTTCCAGCACTTTGGTAGCATAACAGTCCTCCGATGTACAAAAATGGCTCAAAAGATCTCCTAGAATCCCTCCTTCGTATCACCTATCACTTGTTTCTGACTAGCTCTTAAGAGCTTACCACCCTCTTTTATACATAAAAATATGCCTAAAAAGGCCTAACCATCATAATAAATGTATAACCCCCCTTATGCTACATTTACAATTTATTCCTAACCCCTTTTGTCATTTTACATAAGAAGGATGGGGTTAGGTTTTAACCATAACCTTAATTAATCAATAATCGGGCTTAAGAACATAATAAAAGAAAATTCCACCACATATATATTTAGGCAGGTCAGTGGCCTATTGGTGGATATTTGGTTTGGAAGATAGGAGGTTCGTGGTTCTTTTGTCTTGCATATACCACACATACACAACAAAACAAACCGGTGCCTTTATATGGTGACGGTCGGTGCGGGCGCACAACGGTAGAGGCTTTGCTTCCCCACGTGGCAGGTCAGGGGTTCAACCCTCACAATCAACTTTTTCCTTCTTAAAACAACCCAACAATGGATTCGGTGACCGATGGAGAATGGAGGGGCATGTGGCTCTCCCAAGAGGTGCCACGTGTCAACATGTGATTGGTTATCAAAAACACGTCAATGCCACCTCATCAATGACCGGGTTGCCACCTGTGATGCCACGCTGGTGTATGGATGTCATGTTAGTAGTACGAATGGACACATGTCAACATTTGATTGGTCCACACCAGCTTTGTACTATACGGTATTGACATGTTAGCATGTTGACGTCATTATTTGTACATCTGGTCAACCATAGTACAAGTGAACTTTGACTAACAATATATCATGCATACGATGTCGAATTTCGATGAAACAAACATCGTTGGGTTCATCTCATTGAGCTCTTCACGTTGACATTGTTTCCATCAATTTTAGTAGAGCCTTTGCTTCCCCACATGGTAGGTGAAGGGTTCAACCCTCACAATCAACTTTTTCCTTCTTAAAACAACCTGACAATGGATTCAACGGCCGATGGAGAATGGAGGAGCACATGGCTCTCCCAAGAGGTGTCATGTGTCAACACCTGATTGGTTGTCGAAGACACGTCAATGCCACATCATCAATGACTGAGTTGCCACCTATGATGCCATGCTGGTGTATGGATGTCATGTCAGTATTACGGATGGACACATGTCAACATTTGATTGGTCCACGCTAGCTTTGTATTGTACAGTATTAACATGTCAGCATGCTGACATCATTGTCCATACATCTAGTCAACCATTGTAGAAGCGAACTTTGACTGACAATATCTCATGCATACGATGTCATATTTCGACGAAATGAACATCATTGGGTTCATCTCATCGAGCTCTTCGCGTTGACACTATTTTCGTTGATTTTTGAGATGGTCATTTTTTTGCTTCCTGGATGACCCCTCATACCTGTTTGACCTTACCTTTGACTGCCCATATCTTAAGAATATGGGCTCCATTTTTTTCCATTCAAATTGTATTGGAACCAAGACTCTGAGTTCTTTCTAACAGTGATAAATTCTAGAGCATTGGAGATACTTCAATTTTCAGTGAAAATATCCCTCGAATCATTTACCCACCCTGCACAGTTGTTCTGAATGCCTTCATCAACGGTCAGGTCTATAATATCACCCGAACCACGGACCCTACATTCTCCCTTGCAATTTGAGTTTGCACAAAGAAAATGCTAAGTCTAAAATCTCATGCAGGCCTTCCTTTTTGGGTCGTCATTCGTGGACCACTATCATCTGGTTGTCATTTATAAACAGTCACATCTTCCCTTCTACCCACTTAGCAAAGCTCAAGAACTCCACTAGCACTCGAGTCCCTTCAAAAAAAATGATCAATGTTGAGATCTCTTGTAGACCTACTGGTGTAGTCTGCCTCTTGTGGGTTGTCATCCTATATCTGTCGTCCTTGAATGACCATCTCTCAACGGCCTTCCGCTACTTCCTTCCCACAAACTTCCAAGTGACTAAACTTAAAGGAGTCGGCCTACACCATCCAAGTCACTTGTGGGTCCCATATTGTAGGATTCCTCATGCAGGCTTCTACCTCTTGATCGTCATTTCTCAACAACAGAGCTTTAAACATTCGTGGTGCCTCTAGCTTCCGCATTCCTTGCACCCGCATGAACAAAGTGACTAGTTGCATCCCTCTAGAGACCTCATAGTTGATTTCTTGACATGTCTTAATTCCTTAGAGCCTTGACTCACTACCAAATTTACAATGCGTAACTTGGAGTGTGGGTGGCTATCTATGGGCCGCCATGCTCTCAGTGTTGTTTTCCTTTTGGCTACTCCTAACAGCCTCCAACCTAGGGAAACTCACATTCCTTGGGTCTGTATTCCTATAATTGACCCAAACAAGCCTCAAATGATAAATTTTAATGGATTCTATGATCTTTTAGAGATGAATTCTTGATCTAACCCTCAATTTTGTAGGATTTAACTAACAATTCCTTGATCCTTTATGTGAATATGCTTACTACATTTCTATTTGTAGGATTTATGGAATCTACTATAGGACCATCAGGGAAGTCTCCTGCTAAAGCATCAAGGGGAAAAGAAGAAAAGGATCAAATGAGGTACCAATTCCATGGTGTGGAGTGCACCTCCAAGCTTTCTTATGATTGGGGCACTATGTCATACACAAACCTCAGACATGTGGACATTGACAAATTTAGACAAAGGGTGATGGTCAACCAAAGAATTGAGAATGCATTAAAAATTAGCAAAGGTTTCCTCACAAAGGCGGGCGACTTCCTTCCCATGTTCATTGCTCTAGAGTTAGTGATGGTGTGTAGGAAATGTTATGATAGCAACAGGAAGATCATCGATCACGATGGTAGAGTGTTAGTAGATTTTTCAACCCGATCTATAGGTCAAACCTTTCATATCCCTACATTTGATAAGATGGAAGAAATGAAAAAGGGATATGCTAAGAATATGTGGAAGGTAGACCCCCTAGGATGCTAAAAGTTTATCAACCAAAATTGGTTGAAGAATAAGTGGGGTATTGCTGCTAAAGTGTTGCAAGAGCTATTAAGAAGTGACTTCCATGAGGAGTACCATGACTTGGTTACTCTTCTCAGCAAGGTAATGGGCCTCACCACTACTACCTTCTTCCAGGAGTAGATTTTCTACTTCATTAAAGAGATCGTCCATGGTAAGACAAAGCTTCACTAGGAAAAGATCATCAGTGATAGCATTCATAGCCAGCTAATGGCAGTAAAGAAAACATCTCAGTTCTATATGACCTCATATTTGGTATATCTTTTAGCAGAGCCATTCCCATACAAGGGCCTTTCTATTGCATAAAGCCCAAATCCAAGAAGAGAAGTTAAAGTATATGACAGATACCCCTAGCTACAATACAAAAATTTCAAGAAAGACTATCGGAGGGTGAATGATGCCTTCATTGAGCATATTATTAGACTTCTTGGGGGAGACTTTGAGAGAAGAGTCTCACATAGCACTAGAGAGTTCATTTAGAGATTTAGGTATTTGTTGATATAGTTCTTGAAGTTTTCTTTGAGAGGCCTTATAAGCTACCACACTACCCTAATGACTAAATGATCCTATTGGAGGTCTCTCAGAAATTACAAAATGCTCACACCTTATTGAGTGATAAACACAAAGTGGGGATCCCCTATCCCCTAACCTTCAAATGAGGAATGTATTCCTATCTCGTTGCCCAATGTGTCGAGTATTCAGAAAAGGAGATAGTGGAGTACAATATGGACCTCCACTTAGCTCGACCAGGAGTCAACCCATATGGGAAATTAAAGAAATGTGTGGGAAATAAATATGCCCATCGGCCACATCTTAAGGACTTCTAGCCTAACTATTATAATGATACGGAGGTACGAATGAGACGCTACATGTGAATGATAGCCTAGTTTGTGAATTTGATCAACTTGTTCCCTATGTCTAACCAGGATGTCAAAGAGGATGATACTATTATTGATGAGAGGTTTGATGTCATGGCCAATTTTCTACTACCATTAATAGAATGGAATGAAGAAGAGGTCAATGACGTTCATATAGTAATGCAGGCAATTGTAGACATTACCAGATGGTGGGTTGATGCCCAAGTTTTCCAACTTAAAGTATAGGGTGTGGCACTAACGTATGGCAATCTTGACGATGAGCTCGAGAGTGAAACTAACAATGGAGAAGCTGCTACCTCCATCGAGGAAACACCCAAGTCCCCTCCAATAATGAGATCAAGGAAAAGGAAGTATGCACTAGAGCACCATCCCATACATAAGGTATACACACAAAAGGCCACAAAGGGGGAATCCTCGAAGAAAGTAAATAAAATGGGGGAATTCATGATTGAAATGACTACAATTGAAGAGGATCCCCAACACGAGGGAGAAGAATAATTTGAACGGCCATGATCACCATGAGCAACCTCTTCTCTAGCTAATGTTGTTGTCATTGCCACTCCTCCACCTCCCGCCTCTCAAGAATTTCTCATTTCATCTCCGCCCATCATGGACATCTCATTCAACCTCTCTTCCACCCCACCAATGGCTTTGGTGATGGTGATGGACTCTTCCTCGACCACAACATCACCACCACCAACCTCTTCATTGCCTCCCCTACTTCCTATTCTCTTTGCCTCGATGCCTACAACTACTACTAGCATGTCCATTCTCACTCTGTCGGAGGCCTTTTAAGAGTATATGTAGGGTGTACCTTCCAAAATTTTGGAGGTAATTATGAATCCTACTATTCAGATCTTCATGTCCCAGATTACCATTGGTTTTCCCATTCCCCCGCCACCTATAGAGCCACCAAAGATGGAGGCAACCATGACAATATCTGCAGAAATGGAGAAATGCCAGAAGGAGGCTGGCAAAGGAATAATTGAAGAACCCAAAGACCCTTACTTTGAGCATCCAAATGGTGGGTTAACTATAAACTTGGACAAAGTATTGAAAAATGAAGAAAGGTCACAATCTTCAGAGCAGGATGCTAAGGCCCTCAGCACAAAATACATAGTGGAAACCTTAAATCAAGAGTTGGAAGAGGAGTTATCCTAGAAACTCAAGGATATAGCTAAAGAGATTGAACCTGAGGATTATCATTTCAAAGAAAAGGTGGATAATGAAATGAATGTGGAGATACTTGAAGGGCCTCCATTGATCAACCAAGGTAAGGGCCCCATTAGAGAAGAAGAGGTGCCTTCTGGAGTAGAAAGAAGCAGAGAAAGAAGAAGAATCAAAAGATGCACCAAGAAAGAGCCCTGAACCTGGGAACCTTGAATATGAATGACAAGAAAAAGAGGAAATACCTTACAAAGAAGGTGTCATTGAAGAAAATATAGCCTCCACTGAGTTGGGAAAGGAAAAGGTTATACCAATCGAGGACTCTAATGAAGAAGAAAAGATAGATCGAGAAGCCCCGGGCCATGAAGAAAAATAACTCAACAAGAAGAGGAAGGTGATCATGAGTCACCTAAAGGAGAAACCTAGGTGCCCAAATGGCTCGAGAAGCAGCTACAAAAGAAATTACTTTTGGTTGTTGATCCACAGGCCGGAATTGAGGAAATATTGGCTCAAGCACAAACAAAGGACAAGAAGAAAAAGAAGCCAAGAGTCTACTCCCACATCATGATTGATGCCTCTAGATCAAGAACGGTGTATATTTCCACCCTAGTGAAGGATAAAGAGGCTAGTCTTAGTTACAACATCTCCACCATTAGCTTGGGCCCAACCACCAAAGAAGGAAAGATTGATGAGCTCCAAGGTTTAGTGGCAACAATTGTACAACAAATGAACAAGGACCAGTCTTCTAAGGAGGGGCTAAAGGCACAAGTGATGGATCTCACTACCTATATCCAACAATGGACATCCTTGGAATAATATTCTCCAACCACATCATCCATCCCCTCTCTTCTCTCCCAAGAAGAGCTCACCCGAATGGAGAAAATGAAGAATTAGATTAAGGCCACGACAAATTGGTTCTGATGATTGCTATACAACGATGACATGGGAATTTGTCATGATTCTTGAATGTTTAATTTTTTAGATCTACAAAATCAGCTGGAGGCTACAAAGAAGACATGTCACATGCTCACCGAGCTCTAGAGAACTACCTATTCTAAGCTCGAGGCAATTTTAAAGATGCCTAAAAAGACATGGGAAAAGGAGTTGAAGCTCATCAAAGATGACCACAAGCTGGTGGATACTTGGAAAATGGGATTGGATCATAGAAGGGATGTCCTTGAGAGGGTGTTGTATGAGTTTTAATTATACCTCAAATGGGTTGTTGAGCATAGGAAGGATAGCAAGGACTACCTCGAGATGATGATAGATTACAGCATGCCTACCTTGGAATTGGATCCAAAGAAAATCAAGCCATACTTTCACAAGAAGATGGGTAGAGGGCAGAAAATGCACTTAAATAAAATTTCATGGACTTTGTTGCAAGATCATTCACATAGTCTGAGTAGGTAGTCAAGGCCTCACCTAGGTGCAATAATAATTTGGAACAGATTACTAAAGATTCTAAAAGTTATCCTTTCAGATCCTTCAATTTGACATCATGGAGTGGGATAAGCTCTAAGATCTTATTGGAAAAATTGTGGAGTATTCCACTCTTTAGAAATATGCAGGGAAACTAGTGATAGATGGGGAGTTTCTGATAGTGTAGCTAAAAAGGAAGGCAGACGCTAGAAGACAAAACAACTACAGCTATAGCCACTAGAGGACAAAATAGAGAAAGAGACAAAGATGTATTTTATAATGATATTTTTTGGGGGTAGGTGAAACCCTAATGCAAAATGAATCTTGGCCACATAATTAAAGTAAATCTTAGCCATTCATTTCAATTTTTGGAAACTATAAATAGGGGTCTCCTCTCATTTCAAAGAGAGAGTTTAGTTGTTGTATAAATACACGTTGTAGAAATTTCAATAGAATTTCATTGATTTGGTGGATTCTTGTGTTTCTCACATGTTGCATGATTCATCTTCTCAAAATTGATAGATCTAGATAGATTTTATTTTTGTTCTAAGTGTTTTAAAGTTGCTTTAAGCATTTTAGTTCATGTTGCACAGTGATATTGAAGAATGTTATGATGTTGATGCATTTCTTGTTCATTCCTTTTGATGTTTGTTGATGATGAACAACAATGTAAATCTAGTCTGAACATTAACTTATTGTTGCACTTAAAAGGTCATATATTTTTCATGCTTCATGGTGAATGGATAGCTAAAAATCTGCAGACCCTAGAAGATAGTACTAGTTTCATGAGACTGTATGTCATTTTGGTTAAGTGGAACTTAGTTTTGGGAAGGTTGTCCACTGTAGAATCCTCCATTGTCACTATCCATCATTAGTTGCAGGTCTAGGAACTCTTCCACCCCTTTTCCATTTTGACTTTTCTTTGAAATTGAAGTTAAGGTAAGGTTCCAGCATCATTGTAAAGCTAAGTTTGATGTTGAACATGGAGTTTTAGACTATTGTTTCAAACCTGCAACAATTGCAACTCATTTTCACAATTAAATAAAACTCCATTTGAAGATCCAATTCCTTCTAAGCTTAGTGAACCATAAATGCCCTTTGTGATTACCAGAAAATCATATCAATCAATTGAGCTATTTTTGCAAGTCATGACTTGACACCCAAGAGACCTTGGGGTGATTTCTCCAACTTCATTGATGAAATTACCTTTCAAGAGAGGTCACATACTTGTGTGTTGTCTATATTGAGAAGGTACAAAAACACCCATCAACGCATTCATCTCATCATCACAAGGTAGTTATTTCATTAATTTATCATATCATAATCCAATTAATAATCCAAAATTATATTAATGATCAAATAAAACCACTCTCAATTCTTGTTTTATTGAAACTAACTTCTATACCTAATACTATGATGAGTCATAAATTTACATTGGAATAGTCGATGCAATAGAACTATCAATATTGACATTTTAAATTTATGTAACCTAGACATAAAATGAATAAAAAAAAATCCATGTCATTAAAGTATTTAAAATGTGGTGTGACATATCTTCCCCCTTAAAAATTATATTATCATCCTTGATGAGTTGAAACAAGTTTTAAACATAACCAAAAATAAATATTATTTTTATTTCTACTTAATCAAAAAAATACTGATAAACTCAAAAATAATCTTCATAATCTCCCAAAGTGGTATTGTCCTTCAAATATTGGTCTTGCTAGACCTTACATTAAGTGACTTCCCTATTATTCAAGAACAACTTACAAAACTTGAGCACTCTAAGAGGCTTGATCATAACCACTCTTGGGTCTTGAACCTAAAGAGAATTCCAATCAAGTGCATGATCAAAATTAGACACATACTTCTTGAAATAAGATACATAAAATATGCTATGAAAATGAGAAAAATTAGCTAGTAAGGCAAGTATATAGGAAATTGGGTTGATTATTTCTATGACCTCAAATGGGCTTGCATATCTCGATGCAAGATTGGATGACCTCCCAAAATTTATGAAACTCTTATGGGGTTTGTGTTGAATGCATAAGACAATTGAGAGGGGAGAGTGAATCAAGTTTACATTAAAACATCAAAACCCTTATTAACATTTCTATTTGTATTAGTCCTTAAGCCCTTAACAACCATTAAACCCTTATCATACATTAGCAAAATGTAAAAAATAGAAAAATTAATGCAAACACATCCAAACACATGAGAACACCAAATTTACGTAGAAAACTCAAGAAGGGAAAAACCGTGGTGAGTATTAGCTCACACTATAAATTAATTGCAACACTAAATACAATAGGCTCACTATTGGAGTGCTCACTACCAAAATGAAAAGAAGGGCTCATTGCTAATGGCTCACTGCCAAATTAGAAAGAAAAACAATAAGATTGTTACAATGAGAAATCCATCTCAGAGTAACAAAAAAGTTCCACCACTATTTCACCAGAATATTTGTACTCTCTTTGTAGAATGTAGACACCTTTTGCTCACTGCTTCTAGTATTCTTAGGCATTAAATATCACACTAAATTTCATACTTTCACACTTCACATCTCAATACTTTTTAATACACACTTCACTACCTGATCCTCCATCAACTCAACACTTATTTATACCATCTTCAACCTTGAAAATAATTGACAATGTTGGCTAAGCACCTCAACCATGAAAATTCAAATTAGGTCAACACTAAGCATTCCTGCAATGGAAAGGAATGAAAGAAAACCACACCACGCCTTCACTCAAACCCAAATCCACTCAAAAATGTAACGTCACACTTCTACAAACATCAAAGAATATACACAATTAGTGAAAACACCCAAGCTCAGCCAAACCTATGTTAACACCATTAAAAAACTAAGTACATAGTTCCTTTGATCTAAATATGAATTACAGACCACGCAAAACACTTTAACATAATTTAGAATATTCCAAAAGCACCCTAAAATCCAACAACTCCTTCACAACATCATCCACTAGAATAACATATTAATTTTAGACAACCAACTAACCCTCCACACACTACAACACCTAAATCCAACCTTGTGGAGCACAAAAACACAAAAAATAAACTAAAGATAGATATGATCAATATAAGAACACCCTCAGATCAATAATACCAGAAACCAAGCTGCAGAGAAATGAAGAGAAAAACCATTTCTCCCAGACAACATTGCTTTCATAGTTCACATACTAGTGAACATAACTTTCTCTACACAACTATCTACAACCTAGAACTCTAGATATAACACTTATGAACACCCTTGATAAACATATCTGAACTACACATACATATCTTCAACCATGAAAAAATGTAGACAAAAACATTGAACACCACTATGTCATACTAAGCACTCTTCACCACATTGTTTCCTCAAGTTTATTCAAATTTTCTCAAAATAACTTGGAAACCAAGCACCATTAACTCAAACTTGTCACCTAGAACATTTCTATACCATCTCAACTACACATGAGGTTGAACATCGCCAACACATGCTCATCAAATCAACACTAGAGGTTGACATCATTGATACTACTAATGACAAAATAATGCAACTAGTCAAAGCATCTCCATAGACTTCCAACAATCTCCATTGACATTAATGTAACAACAAGGATCTATTGAAATCAATTGAAACACAAAATTCCAACAATCTCCCCCTTTGTAATTGATGGAAACACATGGAAAAACCATCAACAAAAAATCATTAACAACTCTAAACACCAACTCATATACTGCACCACAGTACACACTGCTCCCCTTACACAAGCATCAACCCTTTTCTCTCCTCCTAATGGAAAAAAATGTGGATCGGGACTTGGGATCAAATTGCATAAAATTATTAACTTCCTCAGTTTGTTCCTAAAATATTAATCCAAGGATCGTAGACTTGTGAAAGGTATTGTGGCTATCTGGAGAAGGGATGAAGATAGTGAGCTGAGTGGAAATGAAATGTAGCTAGAAAATAAACTTGTTGCATATCGAGATAATGTTAGTGATAGGAAATTTCACTTCCTAGTAACAAAAACAACAACAAAAAAAAATTAAACTCATAGCTCCAAAGAAAACTAATCTAGAAATCATAAAGCAATATAAAGCATGAATGTTTGATCTAGAAAATAATCTCACACAAAATGAACAAAAAACTATGCCTGTAAATAAAATAGAAACAACATTTAATAAAGAACATAAATAAACACACATCTAATATAATAGAAATCACTGGACATCTCGAGAATCGGATCCTTCCTCCTCAGTACATCTAGTGTTTAAACAAAATCTCTTCTATGCAATATTGATCATGCAAATGATGATTTTATTTATCAGAAAATAATAATGTTGATACAAAAGCTTGTTTACAATAATCTATTTATATAATCTGGTCACACCAATCTACATTCAAACTAATATTATATACTATTTATAGCTTCATCTTGTAATAGTTGTGTACAAGAATAGGTTGGTTCATTTCCAACTTGTATATAATACGATGGTCTATGTAAGACCTCGTTTTCTAGCCATGAACAGCATTGTTACAACAGCAACAAAAAATAAGAAATGGGAAAACCTTCAATTCGGTCTTCACACGGTTTTGCAATACGTTTGTGTGAACCCCTAAACCTACATATGCACAAGAGCAACAAACATGTTATGTTTTTAGATCAAATGCATGCAAACAAGTATGAGAGATTCCCCATGAAATCCATCTATTCAAAATAAAATTAGGAAAAGAAGAACACAATACAAGAAATGAAGTTAAATCCTAATTAAGCCAATAGATTAGTAATCCCATGGGGGAATTGGTGCAAATGAAGTGTTGCGATTGGCCCTTTCCCAATTCCTAAGTTGCAATGTTGAGTGATTGAGCAATGGTCAAATCTCCCAAAGAGATTTGAGCATAACCTTGTTACAATATTTTGAAGATGATGAATGGTGGAGTGAGATGGGAAAAATTAGCTCTCAATGTGAAGAGAGTAACTTTACATGAAGATTGTGGATGAGAAATGAGGAGAGAAGCCTCCAATTTATAACTTTCAATTTGGAAGAAAAACTAAGATTTGAGCAATGTGAGACTAAATTTCAATCCAATGGTTGAATGCCACATGTCATGATGTGAATGGTTAGTGGTTATGCACATTTTGACCAACGTGCCAATAAATGCATTTATTTTGAATTTGAATTTGTCAGATGACTTGTTGAAGAGGGAAGAGAAATGGAGTTAATGTCACTTGGCTCAAGGCCAAGGACATGTAAGAGGCCTTAAATGCCTTGTTAGTAGGACTAAGTCCACTTGGCCATTTTGAATTCAAATAAGGGAATATTCTTTTTTGATGCCATGTGAGGGAAAATAGAGAATTAAATAAATCAAAGTAATTGATTTATTGTGCAACTTGCCTTCTCTAGAGGATTTTAATGAGAGGGATTAAATTAATCATGGTTTTGATTAGCGTAATGAAGAATTAAATGATGTGACAATTTAGAGTTAATTTATGAATTGATTTAAGTCAAGAATTGAGGGGAAAAGATTATTAAATAAATGATTTGATTTATTTAACTAAGGAGGAATATTTTAGATTAAATCAAATAAGGTTATATTTATTTAATTTAATAAAAAAACTTTAGGGATTTAATCAAATAAAATAAATTATTTAATTAAACAGATAGGTAAGGTTAATTAAATTAAATTGATTAATTTAATCAATGGAGGCGATAGACTTAATCAGATGAATAATTATTAAGAGACATAATGTATGATTCAGAAAGAAATGATGTTAGTAATCAGGATCAAGTGTGTTGAATGACATTTGTACATTTTCCATGTCTACATTTTGCCCCTCTTTGAAGCAATGTACTTGTTGCATTGATTCAAAGAATAAAATATTCTGATCAAATTTTAAAATTTCTTGATTTTTTAAGATGCCCCACTGCTACCTCAGTGGAAGGATATTGTTGGATATTTCCCCCTTGAGAGATCGGACAAAAATTTTGAATTTTTGGATGATCTCGTGAAAAAAAGATGACAATGTGTTCAACAGGCCAGACATGCCCCAGAATTCCCAAAAATAGGTTAAGACACCCAAAAAAGATACAACACAGCCCTCGGTTGGATGAAAACGGGATCGGGGGACCAAAACCCTAGTTGGAAGGTCAAATTAGGTTAAAAAATCCTAATTTTTAGGCTTAAATAGACCTCAAAGGGTCACTTTCAATACATTTGTAATCTTAAACCTTGAAAAAATTGACACCTTGAACTCTGAGTCCTTATCACAATGGCACAATGACAGCTTCCTCTACATGTGTCAAAGCGGGTACGAGTACATCAGCGACCAGTCATCGCAGGACCCGTGGTATGTACCCCTATCCAACTTTTATTTTTCTTGTTAGTCATGCATTAATTAGGGTTTAGATTCAGTCTAGGTGGCATGGCGCGATATAGCACCTCGAAAAATGCAAAGTTAGGGCCACGCGGTCCTGTATAGAACCACTTATGGATGGGGCACCGTGCGGCACAGTTTAGGTTTCTAGAATTTCAGTGATCAAACTTGGCCACCTACACAAACAGCGCCGCATGGCATAGTTTGTCAAAATGGGGTGCCAAAGTCCACCGCGCGGCGTAGTTTGGAACATTACAAACTGCGTCACTTTTGAGAACAGTACTGCTTTTGTTGTTTCAAAAGCGAAATGTGATACGGATAGCATATTTTCCTTAGGTAAACTGATGCGGGATCCTTTCTTTTGCAGGAGATTCATGAGGTCATTCATTCGCAAGAGCACTGGTGGCCTGTACTTGAGAGATTACAAGGTATGCACGTATATCTCCAGGAGCAACTTGGGATTCTCGAGCTATGGCACATTGCATATGTCCATCCTGTTCAAGCACATTTGGTTATGATGCATGCCTTGGCCGAGCGGTGGCACAGTGAGACGTCATCCTTTCATCTTCCTATTGGCGAGGCCACCATTACCCTTGAGGATGTCTGGCACATCCTGCGACTACCCATTCGCAAAGCCTGAGTGATCTATGATCTGAAGGAGGGTAGGGATGCCTACTTTGATGCTATGGGTATCAACGAGCTTATCCTTTGCGATGGTTAGATAGACCTAGAGTGGTACCGGGGTATGGCCCCTATTTACAGGTTGATTGTGGCTGTGATTATTTCTAGTCTTGTAGCTCCTGATCAGCATGGCCAATACTTTAGTCCAGGTTGGGGATTGGCGTGGTAGCGGATGTGTGTTTACTGAGAGTGGTTTGCCTGGGGATCAGTACTGCTAGCCTCTTTGTACCAAGATTTGCATGAGTTTTCCTATTTGGATGGTCAGGCTCTTAGGGCCGGATTGACTCTTCTACAAATTTGGGCATGGGAGCGGATCCCAGTGCTCCACCCTATTGTGACATCAATTGTTATAGATATTAATGATCTTGTTGTGTGGCGGTACGGTGGGGTAGAGATTCACTTTACCCACATGGGTATAGATGGTATAGCCCACTAGCGGCGGGTTTTGGATGAGATGACAGTGTTCATATGGAGGCCATGGATGGGTATAGGTCCATGGTACAATGATGCATAGAAGCTCTTCTTTGCTTGTCAAGATAGATTTATGCAAGGCCGGGAGCACTCCATGGTAGAGAGATACCTTCCCAACAAGGTAGCCAAGAAGTTTGGTGAGGTGCAAGATATACCTGATGATCAGTACATGGCCCTCTTAGCCCATATGGCAAAGGAGACAGCATGGGGACAATCAATTCCAATAGAGGAGGTAGTGTCCTCATTTATATAGTTAGTGGCTTGATCGTGGCCATATGATCAAGGGCCAACAAATGCAGGGGTGACTCCAGTGTACAGGGCATGGTTTCGACCTCCTTCGAGATTGACAGTTCCTAGGATAGTGCTTCCACGTTGAAGGCCCAGAGGTAGGGCATCAGGTAGGGGTCGAGGAGGTGTACCACCTCCTCAGAAGTCACCTCTAAGAGACCAAGTACAACATCCAGTGGAACAGGATGGGCAGCCTCAGCTAGTGCCATAGCACCAGCCAGCAGCACAGCCAGCGGGATAGCCAGTGAGGCAACCAGATCCCTATGATGCATTGATTCAGTAGCTACAGGGCCAGGTACAAGTGTTGAGAGAAAAGTGGGATGAGGCCCATCAGTAGGTTATTGTAGTTATAGCCGACATAGATCAAGCACGATCTGAGAGGGATTAGGAGATTGGATGACGGAGGCAATTAGAGAGCGTAGCTTCCACATCCCAGGGCCGATCAGTTGAAATTCGGGAGTATAGAGAGGCTCTTAGAGAGGCCGACTACTATCGTCAGCACTACCAACAGGTAGTGCCATCAGTGAGCAGAGTGTCAGATTTCTCCCAGCAGACAGGGAGGTGGCCAACAAAGGATCATGGTGACCATCAGGTGGGGGAGGGCAGCAGCAAACAGGGCTATCCCATTTCATCATGGACAGTTTTACATTTTTGATTTATGGGCTACACTAATTTTCCCTTATTGTACGATGCATTTGATGCACACTTCATCTGATCTATATCATAACAGTGTATTTTTTGATGATATATATATGAGATGATTCTCTTTTTATGATATGTATGGATGCATTCTAATTTGATGTGATGCTATGAGATGTTTCTATTCTTATGCTTATGTGATGTAATGTATGTAATGGGTGCATTTTTTTTTCTATGTTTTCCATGCTTTGTTAATGATGATCCTATGGATGTCATGCATGTTAATGATGGTGTAATGATATGCAAATAGATATGTATGCATAATGATTGTGAATGATGTAATGCTTTCTTAAGATCCTTAGAATAACAAATTTATATTATTTCTCCTAACTTAAGATAATGATATGATGCAATGTGCTAATGATTATGCATATGTAGTGTGTATGCCTTGGTGATGCCTTGATTTCTATTATGATACCATGTTAGTGTGGAAGGAAGCTAGAAGAATTTAGAATCAATGGGTTAGTTAGGATGATGATGATGGTGATTTGCATTGCTAGGAGTTGGGATTTTCAAAGGGTCAATTACGTTATGTTTGATAACACACATAGGTATGATGCATCAAGGTATAAAGGACTAGAATGGCATGTGTACCTACTATGGTGGACTTTGACTTGACAAACAGATAGGAGTATTCTTGTTCACACTTGACAAATGAAACCTTATTCGGAATGTAGTTAAGATATTCTAGACATCTTGGGCCAAAACATAAGAAGACAAGCCTTCTTATGTGGTCAACAAGATACCTAAAGCATCCTTCCTACAAACAAAATAAATTACGCATGATGAAGTTATTTTACAAGAATATCCAACAAGCACCGTAGAAAAAAAGATAATAATCCTTGCCCCATTCCTTTCTCTCTAAACCTTTTTTGTTTAGGCATCATCGAGAGGTCTTTGGCATGATCACAAAATAAGATAAGTCAATAAAAGGCCAAATAAAGAAAACCAAACAAGCTAAATGTTCTTCATACCGCTAGCCAAGACTAACTAATGTGGGGGTACCTGATGCTTATGCCCTTATGTCCATCATAGGAAAGCTTCATCCTAGGACATGCTGTGATCAGGGTTTTTGATGGGACTGATTGGGTGATAAGCTATTGATACTCTGAGTTGACCAACTTGCTTGCTTACTGTCTTAGACTTTCAAGACTCTAACAATTAGAGTGTTCAATTTTGAACCTGCTAAACATGCCTCTGACTGACTCACCAAAGGGTGAAGGTGACGATTGACTTTATTATGAGTGATGACAGATCATAGGTGAGAATGAGATGAAATGCATGCACCATTTTGGATATTTAGATATTTTGAGACTATTTTTGGTATTTTTAGATTTTACGATGAATAGACTAACTTAAAGACTTGTCCTAGGGGTCTTGGGAGCTGATTCGTAGATTAGCCTTGCCTACGTTATACACACAGAGACCACGTAGTTTGACTGACGATGGACTAACTTGATGATGAGATGGACAAACAAATTGTCATTTTATTGCTTAAAGGACTGACCTAAGATGTAGACTAGGTGGGCAAATAGATTGCCAATGCAATGGACACCTAAGGACTAACTCTAACTATCTCGAGGGATGATCAAAGATCAACCTTGCCTACGTTCAAGCTCAGAGACAACGTAGTTCGACAAGGTGAAAAACTGACAAGACTCAATGATGAATTTTTGAAGACTTTCTGATATTTCGACATGTTTTGGATTTTTTGGATGATTTGGATGTTTTTTTTATTTTTTGATGAATTTTTGAATGTTTTTTATTTTTTGACGTTTCAAGCAGATTTCAAGAATATACATGAATTTGATCTGATGCCAATACAAGAACATGCCCCCAGTGTGGTGTGATAGACTACTTTGATAAAGGCAAGATAAACTAACCTTAGGAATATGCTAAGTAGTACTATATGATGTGGACACCAACTCAAGCTATGGTATGGATACGACCAGATGGGTGTATGGATGATTAATGAAATGTGATGGAATGGACAAGTGAGTCATGCAGATCCTGGCAGATGGGGAGTGCTTTGTTTACACTTGGTGCCTGTTTTCCAGGTTTTAACCAAGGTACTTGTCGAAAGCGCCACTGAAGTGGTTTTCGCTAGAGGATAAATTTTTCCTTGCTTTTTCAATCCTTTTTCTAGATTTTTTTGGACTTCTTGCATTTTTATTTTTATTTTTGTTGTCACCAAGATGCTTGTTTGCCAGGTTTTCATCAAGGTAACCATTTTTTCAGGACATTTTCTGATTGTTTTTGTATTTTCTGTTTCTATACCTTGCAAGTTCTTAGGCATAAAACTTTTTGAGATGAGAACTATTCATGGGTTCCTGTAGAGGCTCACCCTCTGGTGTCGACAACTGATATGCCCCTGATTTATAGCTTGCGGTGATGATGAAAGGTCCTAGCCAATTGGGCTCAAACTTTCCTTTGCTATCCAAGTTTGGTACATTCTTTTGGTTCTCTTTTAGCACTAGGTCACTGACTTGGAAGGTGTGTTGCCTGATCTTCTTGTTGTAGCTCCATTTCAGGCGATTCTGGTAGACCTGTAGATGATTGAGGGTGTCCATGCGCCATTAATCTAGTAACTCTAGCTCATTCAGTCTTGTAATCCTATATTCCTCATCTATGATGAGGTTTTGAAATGATATCCTCAGTGACGGAAGCTCGATCTCAATAGGGAGGATGGCTTATTATCCATAGACTAGGGAGAATGGAGTGGTGCTTGTTGGCGTGTGGATGCTAGTGTGGTAGGCCCATAAGGCAAGGTTTAATAGTAGATGTTAGTCACGATCAGAGTCATTGACTATTTTCTTAAGGATCTTTAGGATAGTTTTGTTGGTAGCTTCTGCTTGGCCATTGCCTTGTGGGTAATATGGTGTGGAAAAGCGGTGTTGTATTTTGAATTTTTCACACAAATCATGGACATCCTGATTTTTTAAAGGTGTCCTGTTATCAAATATAATGGATTGGGGAACACCATATCGGCAAATGAGGTAGTTCAGGATGAACTTGGATATTTATTTTCTAGTGATGTAGGTCATGGGGATTTCCTTGACCCACTTTGTGAAATATTCGGTGGCGATGATAATGAACTTGTGGTCATTAGATGAGGTGGGTGAGATTTTACCTATGAGATCGAGCCCCCATTGGGAAAAGTGCCAAGGTGTAACAATAAGATGTAATTCTTGAGTTGTTGCGTGAATGAGATCTCCATGATGTTGGTATTGTAGACACTTTCTGACAAAGTCATGTGCCTCTCTCTCCATTGTCAGCCAGTAGTATCTAGTTCTCAACAACTTCTTAGCCAAGGTCATACCACTCGAATGGGAACTGCAAGTGCCATTGTGTACCTGAGTTAGAGCATTCAAGGCCTACTCAAGTGTTAAGCAACATAGAAGGGTTCCATCTATACTTCTATGGAAAAGGATTTCTTTTAGGATGAAAAATCGTCAGGACCTTTTGACAAAGGTTCACTTGACATTTGGGGTAATGTCCATTGGGACGATTCCTAATCTTAGGTAGGTGTAAATGTCATGGTACCAAAGATCATTAGGACCAGTGATTTCATGCGTATATTCTGATTCTAGTACCTCAAAAGTGGGTACGAGAAGCTGCTCTACCAGGAATTCATGTTTCAAGATGTTGAGAGGTATATCTAGCAAGGATCCGATTGTTGCCATTGCATTAGCTGCTCTGTTGTTTGCCTTGGTATTTTCTCAAAGGTGATGTTGATGAATGATTCCTTGAGGCTTTCTACTACCTTTTTGTATGGTGTGAGCTTATCATTTTTAGTTTGGTATTCACCGTTGACTTAGTTAATGATAAGCTACGAGTCTCCATAGACCTTTAATGCCATGATTCACCACTGTGCTACCATTTTGAGACCTAAGGTTAAAGCCTCGTATTCTGCAATGTTATTTGTACAGGGGAATTCCAACTTGTAAGACCTTGGTATGCAATCCCCTTGTGGGGTGATGAAGAACACACCGGCTCCTAATCCATGTTGTGTGCGGGAGCCATCAAAATATAGTTTCCAATGATCGACTGCTCCGAGATTGAAAAGGGACTCATCTAGGAACTTAGCTATGAGTGGTTTGTCTATGTAGAGGGGAGCTTCTACTAGGTGGTCCATAATAACTTTTCCTTTGATCACCTTTCGCTCAACATACTCAATATCATGTTTAGATAGTATCATCACCCATTTAGCCATTCTTCTTGTAAGCATTTCTTTTGACAATAGATATTTTAGGGGGTCTATCTTGGAAATTAGCTTAATTTGATGAGCTCGCATGTAGTGTCTGAAGTTGTGGGTTGCAAATACAACTACTAGGCAAGCTTTTTCTATTGATGTGTAATTGACCTCATGCCCCACCATTGTTCTACTGATATAGTAAATGGCTCACTCAGTTCCCTTTTCATCATGTTGAGCTAAAAGGGCACCAAGGGTGGTTTTCGTTGCTGAGATGTATAGAATCAATGGTTTCCCTATGATCGGTGGCATCAACACAGGTGGTGTAAGTAGATATTCCTTGATCTTTTTGAATGCTTGTTCACACTTGTTGTCCCACTTGAATGCTACTCCCTTGTGGAGCAGATGTGAATAGGTGATCTATTTATCTGCTAGTTGTGCTATGAATCTCCAGATGGACTAGAGTCTACCTTGTAATCCTATGAGTTGCTCTAGTGTTCTTGGTGCTCCAATATCAAGGATTTCTTTTACCTTTGTGGGATCCACTTCTATCCCTCTCATTGAAACTATGTATCCCAGCAGCTTTCTTGATTGTACCCTAAAGACGCATTTCTTTGGGTTGAGTCTGACCTTGTACTTTTCCAGCTTGTCAAAAATTGCACTTAAGGTCGCTATGTGATCCTGCCTTTTCTTTGATTTAGCCAATATTTCATCTAGATAATCCTCAACATTTTTGTGAATCATGTCGTGGAAGATCAGTGTCATGGCTCTTTGGTATGTAGCTCCTGCATTCTTAAGCCCAAATGGCATCACATTCTAGCAGTAGGTGCCCCAAGGAAATGTAAAGGTTGTCTTATGCTAGTCTTCCTTTGCTATCATTATTTGATTGTATCTTGAGAAACCATCCATTAGGGATAGCATCTCATGTTTGGCCATCATGTCCACTATCATGTCAATTTTGGGTAGTTGAAAATCATCCTTAGAACATGCTTTGTTTAGATCTCTAAAGTCTGTGTAGATGCAGATGCCCCCATTTGGTTTTGAGACTGGCACAAGGTTAGATATCCACTCTGGATAGTCAATCAGGCATATGAAGCCAACATCCAAGAGATTTTGTAACTCAATCTTTATGAGCAAGGCTATTGTGGGTGCATTTTCCTCAACTTTTGTCTTACTAGCTTCGCTCTAGGGTAAACAACCAAATGATGAACTACTACTTTAGGATCCAGACCCGGCATGTCAGCATAGGTCCATGAAAATTTATTCTTTCTTAATCTTAAGAATGCAGCCAACAATTCTTATTCCTCTGCCAGGAGAGACTCAGC
This sequence comes from Sequoiadendron giganteum, assembly GCA_007115665.2. NCBI lineage: Eukaryota > Viridiplantae > Streptophyta > Pinopsida > Cupressales > Cupressaceae > Sequoiadendron > Sequoiadendron giganteum. The sequence goes on along the minus strand of CM021108.1, from coordinate 286,710,088 downwards.
ATAGAAAGTGATTTGCGGTTCTATTTTCGTTCCTAAGTTGATAGGATTGCACTACTCTTCCAGGACTACTAACTTTTCTTGATGTAGAGTCGTAGGGGGGAGATTGAATCCTTCATCCTTTGGCACCTCAGAGAGGTTTTTTCCATTTGATGTGTCCTTTATTTTTACTATTTTTTTATTAGAAAGTGCCACAGTGTGGTTTTCACTTCCTAACCCTAAGCTTATTCTGGATATTTTCTTTTTGTGACTGAAGGATTCAATCGTCTCCCCACAATATGCTTGGGTGTCCAATGTGATGTTGAAGCCTGCTTTGTGATCCCCACAAAGAACTGTATCCCTTAGTCTCATGAATTCTGAGAGTGCCTCATCATTTTCGAAAGAGTCTAGAATTGGTGGTCCTTGTTGATCGTGATTGATGAGTTGTAGGTGTACTAAGGTGATTCGGTGGGTTTGTTGATTTGACTCAGTGGGTGAGTCACTAATCATTAGCAGGGTGGAATCCTCAAAGAGGCTAGGAAGGTTAGCTATGGTGTCATCATCATCACTACTGGCACAAACATTGGTGACGTCAAAGGTGAAGTTATCAAGTGGGATGCCTAGGCATACAAGTGGTCTAGGAGTAGTTGTTGTTACCTGAGGAGAGGACCTGACTGCCCTACTGGGAGTACCTCCACCACGTACAATTATACTCAGAGGAGTATACCCAAGTCCAAGGTTCCGCATTCTTCTTTCTACAATGATGGGCTTCAACTGTCCATCACTGCTTTTTCCAAGGCTTTTGTTCCTGTTATAGCCCATACCAAACATCGTTTGTAGTCCTCTGCTAGTTTCATCCATGGTTATGGTGGGGGTGGGCCTTTCATCTTGGTATAATGTGTTTGATATTTCTCCCTCATCCACATTTTCTTGACTGAGATTCCCCCAAAAGCGGAATCTAGAAGGGTTTGTCCTAATAATGTGGACAGGTGTTTCAGCTGGCTGAGGTTGTCCATGCGACCTCGGAGATTGTGGTAACTCTCCTACAACAAATGCATTCCTTTTCATTCTGCAGTCACCACATCCATTGTCCTGGATCATGTTTTTGATTCTAGATATGTCAGGGATGGCAAGTGTCTCTGTCGTAGAAGTGGAAGAAAGGTTGGTTGGGTCTATGTATGACATGGACAGTCCTTCATCATTTTTTGGTACTTGGGGGATCTTATAAAACTTGGCTTCCAAGTTTTTGCAGTAGGTGAAAGGTTCAAGATCCCCATATATAGTGACCTCTTCATTTTGGTGTGAGAACTTGATACATTGGTGATATGTCGAGGCCACTGCCTTCATTCCATGGATCCATGGGCTTCCAAGGAGGATATTATATGGTAGGTCAAGGTCAAGGACCTAAAAGGTGGCTTCCATTGATGTCGGTCCCACTTGGATGGGGATTTTCATAGTGCCCTGAGACACTCTTTCTTGATAATCATACGCCCTTATCATGATGTTTTTGTTCTTATTAATGGAATCCTCAAAAAATCCCAATTTCTTTATGAGCTTTAGAGAACAAATGTTAAGGCCTACACCTTCATTCACCGGGACTCTTTTGACTTTCTTTTTATGGATGAGCACTTGAAGGTGGAGTGCACAGTTATGAGATGGTTGTAGGGGGAAATCTTGGTCAGAGAATGTAATGATATTTGGGATAAGGATGTTACCCACCATAGCCTAGAACTTCTCTATGTCAAGGGTGGTGGAGATGGTGGACACAGCTAATGCTTCATCAAGGATCTTCCTATTGGTGGCAGAAATTTTCAATAGTTCCATGATGGAGATTTGGGTGGGGGTTCTCTTCAGCTGGTCAATGACATTATAGTCATAGGGGATGGCTTTTGTATTAGAAATGGGGGTCTTAGTTGGTGCCTCGGCAATGGTAACCTTTCTTCCACATGTGGTGACTCCATAGTCATTGTTGGCTCCTTTGAAATTTATGACTATGACCATTTCATTGACACATCCTACTATTTCCTCATACACTAGATTGGCATTAGCATATTTTTGTTTGCCTTTATTGTTCCCCTAATTATTTCCTCGATTGTTTCCTTGGTTGTGGTTTGGCATCGGATTCGTGTATATTTTCAAATCTTGGTTTCTGGCTAGCTATTTGATATTGATGATCTTATCCTCAATGAGGTATTGGATGATGTTTTTCAGCCTCATGCAATTGGTGGTGGTATGTCCTTTGATCTTGTGAAATTCACAAAGGATATTCTTGTTATACCATGGTAGCTTGGTCATAGGTTCTATGTATTGCTCAAAGTTAGAGACTTTGATCAGGTTTTCCTTGACCAATTTCTTCATGATGGATTCGATAGATTCACCTAGAGCTGTGAACTTCCTCTTAGGCGGATATTTTCCTCAAGGAGGGGTCCTCCTTGATTACCAAAGTTATTGATTTGATTGGTGGGAGGAGGTTGTTGTTGTTCTACTACTACATTAGTCTGCACATTGTTGTGATTATGATTTTGTGGTTGATGATGGGTGTGGATGTTCTGCTTAGGGGCACTGATGACCACATTAGCATCAACCACGCCATCGTTTGTGATATTTTTTTCCTCAACCATGTTCAAGGTTTATCATTATATTTATTGGATGGGTGGTTATCCTATGGTGGAGTAAATGTTGATGCGCCTCCTCACGCAGTAAGGGCTCTTTCGATATTGAGTTCCTTTGGGATCAGTTGATCGTATGATGTGATGCACTGCATTTTCAAGTAGAACGCCAAGCTCTCATCTAGATTGGATATGATGGTGCAAACTTATTGTTCTTTTGGCATGGTCCACTTTCTCTGATTGGCCTTGGATCACCATCTTTTCAAGAAGGATGCGAATAGCTCTCCTTTTCTTTGTTTGAGTGTTGATAGTTCTTCCAAACTAACATCCACACCCATGTTGAAAGAATAATTCTTAAGGAAAGCTTCCATGATTTCTTCGAGTGTTTTAATGCCCATGGGTAGGTGAGAAAACCATTCCATAGCTAGACCAGTCAAACTTCGAGGGAATCGTCGAATTACATACGTGTCATTGTATGCAACCTCCATACAATGCACCTAAAATTCCCTGACGTGGTTTTTAGGGTTGCCCGTTCCATTATACTTGTCAAATTTTGGGATCTTGAATCCCTTTGGGAATGGTACCATGGTGAGACTTCTATCGAAAGGATAAGGGCACAAGTTTCCTGGTGCTCTTGTTGTTTTTCCTGCTTGTAAATCCAACACTTTTTGTGAGAGTAGTTTGATTTGTGCCGTGAAATCTTTGTTCGGATCGGGTGGTGGAATGAACGTGTTTTGAGGTGTTTGAGGTGTTTGCTGGGTGGGAAGAGTACTGGTGGGCATTTGTTGCATGCTCTATTATGGGTTCAAGGCTTGCTGGTATGCTTGCATTTGTGTTAACAATGCTTGTTGTTGATCCTGCTATTGTTGTTCCAACAACGCTTGTTGTTGGTCCATTTGTTGTTGTTCCCATGAAGCCTACTATTGGTCAAGTTGTTGTTGCGCTAACAAAGCCTATTGTTGGTCTAGCTGTTGTTGCGCCAACAAAGGTTGTTGTTGGTCGAGCTATTGTTGTGCCAAAAAATCTTGTTGTTTGGCTTGTTTTTGTGCTTGAAAATTTTGCAAGGCTTGTTGGTAAGCTTGCAGATGGATTTCTTGTAGTTGCGCTTGGTATTGGTCTTGTGCCTATTGTTGGGCTTGCGCTTGTGCTTGTACTTTAGCTTGAGCTTGAGCTTGTGCTTGTGCTTGAGCTTGAGCTTGTGCTTGTGTGTGAGCTTGTGCTTGTGCTTGAGCTTTGGCGTGTGCTTGCTGCTTTTTCTTGAGTACTCTTTGTTGTTTGGCATTTTGAAGAGTTTGGATTAGAGTGGTGAATGAATTTACCATGTTGGCTTTCGGTGGGATTGGTGGTGGAATGGGAATGACACCAACCATTGTGACAGGTGAGAGGGTTATGGTGGTGGTTGGGATTTGAGTTGTTGGAGGGGTGGTTGAGATGCTTGGTCCTTGAGAGGGTATGCTTTGGGATAGTTGAGGACCGATTGATGTAGTGGCTTGAATGGTTGCCACTTGTTATTGTGATGTTGTGGGCAAAAAGAGGGAATTTGATGTGATGTTCACATTGCTCGGTTCTGAGAACTATCAATGTTTAGGGGGGGGAAACCCAATCTGAGAGGTGATGTGGTTGTGAATGGAAATGGGGGAAGAGATGGTATGCTACCCTGGAAAGAAAAAGGATTAGCAGCATCAATTGTTCCAAACAAACCACCTTCTCCTTGTGGTAGATAATTTTGCATGTTTGGTTGACAGGCTGGTGAGGCATGAAATGAAGATAAATCAACAAGATTATGGAATGTGAGTGGGACGTGTGGGTGTAATGGATTTACCGGGATAGAATTATCTGGTGCAGTGGTGGTAGCCACCTCTTTGTTGGTCACAAGGTGATGCTATTGTAACTCTCGAAACATAGCACTTCCTTTGTTCACAATTGGCAAGGTTGGTGTGATGGTGAAGAGGGTGTGAGGCATTTCTTGATTGACATTTGACATGGGGGATGAGTTTTTAAGAGGCATGTCCATAATAGCACTTGCATCAAGGTTAGAATGGAATTGGACCCCTCCTTCCGCTAACGTGTTTAAGTATTTGAACATGGCACTGACAATTTTGTGGTTCTCTGGATTTTTAACCATTTTTATCATTTTAGATTGTGTCATCCCCATATCCTCATTTGTGATGTCCTCTTTGTAGCTCTACTCTTGAGTATTTTGTGATGGAAAAGAAGAGTTACTCGGGGGATTTCTTGATCCCGCAAGGTTTATTTCGGAGGTTACCTGACTCATGTCAATGGAAGTTGATATTTCGCTGATATTTTCCATGTTCTTCTTGTATTGTGATCTTGTTTGAACAATAAAAAATAGGGATCATCTGATCCTAACCTTTTAGGCTCAAAAGAAAAGAACTAGGGAAGTCAAAGATCAAAGAGGGTGGTGATGATGATGGTATAAATGGATGAAGCGAGTGAGTGAAACCTTTTGGAGAACTTTTTGAAGGGTTATGCTAAATTGTTTAGGGCTTAGATTGATTGTGATGGTTTGACTATGTGTATTGAGTCAAACAAGTTTGTAGTGAAGTTGTAATCCCCTAGGAAGTTGTCTTATCCTAGGGGAACTTGCACAAGAAGATGAATTGACTAAGTGTGTTAAGTCAATTTGATTGTGAACTAGTAGACCTTAGGAAGTTGTGTTATCCTAAAGGTAAATTCATCCAAGAGTTTTGACTATTTTGGCTAGGTGTCTTAAGCCAAGATAGGGTGATGTTGGTTTAGCCCTTTTAAGTCTAGCATGAGTGGTTTTTCCAAATTTCACAAAATTTTTGTTGATGGAATGAAATTTGGTTTGATGAACAAATGGATGTGGATGACAACTTTGAACTTGAACCTTAACCTAGACACGACTCCCTTTTACACTAAATTTCATACTTTCACACTTCACTACCTGATCCTTCATCAACTCAACACTTATTTATACCATCTTCAACCTTGAAAATAATTGACAATGTTGGCTAAGCACCTCAACCGTGAAAATTCAAATTAGGTCAACACTAAGCATTCCTGCAATGGAAAGGAATGAAAGAAAACCACACCACACCTTAACTCAAACCAAAATCCACTCAAAAATGTAATGTCGCACTTCTACAAACATCAAAGAATATACACAATTAGTGAAAACACCTAAGCTCAGCCAAACCTATGTTAACACAATTAAAAAATTAATTACACACTTCCTTTGATCTAAATATGAATTACAGACCACGCAAAACACTTTAACATAATTTAGAATATTCTAGAAACACCCTGAAATACAACAACTCCTTCACAACATCATCCACTAGAATAACATATTAATTTTAGACAACCAACTAACCCTCCACACACTACAACACCTAAATTCAAGAAATGAAGTTAAATCCTAATTAAGCCAATAGATTAGTAATCCCATGGGGGAATTGGTGCCAATGAAGTGTTGCGATTGGCCCTTTCCCAATTCCTAAGTTGCAATGTTGAGTGATTGAGCAATGGTCAAATCTCCCAAAGAAATTTGAGCATAGCCTTGTTACAATATTTTGAAGATGATGAATGGTGGAGTGAGATGGGAAAAATTAGCTCTCAATGTGAAGAGAGTAACTTTACATGAAGATTGTGGATGAGAAATGAGGAGAGAAGCCTCCAATTTATAACTTTCAATTTGGAAGAAAAACTAAGATTTGAGCAATGTGAGACTAAATTTCAATCCAATGGTTGAATGCCACATGTCATGATGTGAATGGTTAGTGGTTATGCACATTTTGACCAACGTGCCAATAAATGCATTTATTTTGAATTTGAATTTGTCAGATGACTTGTTGAAGAGGGAAGAGAAATGGAGTTAATGTCACTTGGCTCAAGGCCAAGGACATGTAAGAGGCCTTAAATGCCTTGTTAGTAGGACTAAGTCCACTTGGCCATTTTGAATTCAAATAAGGGAATATTCTTTTTTGATGCCATGTGAGGGAAAATAGAGAATTAAATAAATCAAAGTAATTGATTTATTGTGCAACTTGCCTTCTCTAGAGGATTTTAATGAGAGGGATTAAATTAATCATGGTTTTGATTAGCGTAATGAAGAATTAAATGATGTGACAATTTAGAGTTAATTTATGAATTGATTTAAGTCAAGAATTGAGGGGAAAAGATTATTAAATAAATGATTTGATTTATTTAACTAAGGAGGAATATGTTAGATTAAATCAAATAAGGTTATATTTATTTAATTTAATAAGAAGACTTTAGGGATTTAATCAAATAAAATGAATTATTTAATTAAATAGAAAGGTAAGGTTAATTAAATTAAATTGATTAATTTAATCAATGGAGGCGATAGACTTAAGTAGATGAATAGTGATTAAGAGACAGAATGTATGATTCAGAAAGAAATGATGTTAGTAATCAGGATCAAGTGTGTTGACTGACATTTGTACATTTTCCATGTCTACAGTTTGAACCATGGGAAAATAATTTCCACCACAAGCTTATGTCATATAGTTTCATATACCAATCAGTTGTTCCATTATCATGTACCAATCATTATGAGGTGGAAATTTGGCTAAGAAATATCAGCTTAACATGGAGTGAAATGAATTGACGTGGCTGAAGATCACATATGAGAAGTGTTGTAAAAAAATAACCATACGAAATTTTCCACGGTGCACAATAAGCATCAAGAAATCAACTACGCTTATCGTAGAGATTGATGTTATCCATGAGGATGATAGAATTATAAAAAAATCTAATTGTGATATGAATTTCTTGTGTAAAAGGTGACAGAAAGCATGTTGCAAGATATATTTTCCAAGGCATAAAATAACAATTCTTATTAATAAAGATAATCAATAATTAATTTTCATAATTTAATCTCAAAACTATATTAAATATCACATATTAATATTTAATCATATTCAATGTAAATGATAAACTAATATGAAAATGGAATGGAAATGGAATGTGGAAATCGATATGAGGGTGTACGAAATAAGCTATAATTTGGCATAAAATGGGACATAAATGACTCTCATTACCTCCTTACTTCATAGGTTTTTTCATTTAACTCTCTCCCCTTTTGACATCAATAGAAAAGGGTGGCACATTTTTACCTCTCTCCATTTGACATGAATCATACATTGTTCTCACTTCCTATAGTTCTACAACTTTCTTTTCTTTTACTGCACTATATTTTCTTTACACCTTTTCTACAAACTAAAAAATATACTTCACCAACTAGCAACCACTACACATATACACACAATGACAACACTTATTTCCCCTGACTACAACAACCAACAATGCTACTACCTACTCCCCCTAAGAGGTAACCATCAACATCAGTCCAAACCAAGGAATGAATCTTGAGATCCACTAGATTGATGCATATCCTTATGCATCTAGTTGAAAGACAGAGAGGAAATAGCCCCCAAATTCTCCTAGGGGTACTCAAAATTATCCTTAGGAAGATCCTTCATAAATATATATGAAACTCAATCCTTAGTATGCATATAATCCAACTTCACCTCATTCTTTGCAACCTTCTCTCTCAAAAAGTGATATTAGATTGAAATATTCTTTGTCTTTGAATGCATTATCAAATTCTTTGAAATATTAATAGCGCTTGTATTATCACATAAGATAGATATAGGCTCATCATATACCACTCTAATATCCTTCAAAATTTTCTTTATCCATAACACATATGTGCAACATGATGTTACAACAATGATTTTTTCCTCTGTAGTAGATTATGACATTGAATCCTGCTTCTTGCTTAGCCAAGACACCAACCTACTTCCAAGAAAGAAAGCACCACCACTTGTACTTTGTTTGTCATTCACACAACCTAACCAATTTTTATTTGTATAGACACTTAGAGAGAAATTAGTATCCTTTGGATACCACAAGCCATGTTCGAGAGTTCCTTTCAAATATCTGAATATCCTCTTCACTATTGCCACATGTGACTCTTTGGGATCTTCTTGAAATATAGCCACAAGACAAACTTCATGCACGATATATAGTCTAGTAGAAGTTAGATATATTAGTCCTCCAATCATTGATTTTTACTTTCTCTGATCAACCTTGGGAGATTCATCATTCTTACTCAGCTTGTAACCAATAACCATACGAGTATGAAGCAATTTAGAGTCTTCTATTCCAAAATTCTTTAACATTTCCTTGACATACTTTTATTGTGAAATAAATATCCTTGTTTGGTTGATTTGTAGTCCAAGGAATAAATTCATCTCCCCAAACATAGACATCTCAAACTCTTTCTACATCTCTTCTACAAAGCTCTTGCACATCACTTCATTTCCTCCAAAACTTATGCCATCAACGTACATACCCATAATCAAGATTTTATCTTTTTCAACCTTAAAGTAAAGATTACTATTTATGGCACCTTTATTGAATCCTTGTTGTAATAAGTACCTTTCCAATCTTTCATACCAAGGTCTATGAGATTTCTTGAGTCCATATAATGACTTCTTCAATCTGCAAACCATATTAGGATTATTTAATAACTAAAATCTGTTTATTTGTTCAATGTAAACCTCTTCTTCCAATTCACCATTCAAGAATACAAACTTCGCATCCATCTGATAGACTTTGAAAACCTTATGTGCTACAAAATCTAAAAACATCCTAACAACATCCATTCTTTCTACTAGAGAAAATGTCTCCTTAAAATCTATTCCTTATACTTGTGAGTAACCTTTACACACAAGTCTTTCCTTGTTTCTTACCACATCTCCACTCTCATTTAGCTTGTTCTAGAATACACACTTAGTTACAATCATATTCTTGTTTTCTAGTCTTGGGACAAGTTCCCAAGTCTCATTCTTCTCAATCTACATTATTTTGTCTTTTATAGCCTTGATACAATATTCATCTTTTCATGCCTCAATCACTATTTTAGGTTCAACTTTGGAAAGTAAAAAAAAGTTTATTTTTTATTCTATCATAGTAGCCTTTCTTCTTGTCAACATACCTATGCTTTTATCACCAATGATCTGATCTTCTGAATGATTCTTCTACACATACTTAGGGGTTTTATGGATCTTTTCTAAAGATTCTTCCTCTTCAACCTACACTTCTTTTTATTTACCTTCATCTGTCCCTTCTCCTTTGCAAGAGGACTCATTTGATTCATATCCATCTATCATCATTGAACGTTTATGTAAGTCTTCATCCACTTTGACACTTGCACTTTCAACAATCATTTTCGGCCTCTTGTTGTATCACTAGTAAGCTTGTCTTCTTGTAGAATATCCAAGGAATATTCCTTCATCAAACTTTCCTAAGCTTTCTTCATCTCTTTTAATATAAAGTTATCTTCCAAACACTCTGAAATATTTTATAGTAGGGTTTCTTCCATACCATAGCTCATAGGGAGTCTTTGAACTATTTTTCCTTGCTTATGGTATGTTAAGTATGTAGACTGCAGTATGAATTTCTTCTCTCCAATAGACATTCAGTAGATTTTCTTCCTTCATCATTTTCCTTTCTACTTCTTGAATAGTCTTATTCTTTCTTTCCACAACTCCATTCTATTGAGGAGTCATAGGGGCTAGCAAATGCCTCTTTATTCCATGATTTCACCAAAAAACTTAAACTCATTGGAGGTGAAATCTCCACCTCTATCAAATCTCAAACATTTGATCTTCATATCCATTTCATTCTCAACAATAGCTTTGAGTGCCTTAAACTTATCTAAATATTTTGATTTTTCTTTGAGAAAAGTAACACATCATTCTAGAATAATCATCAATTAATATTATTAAATACATGTCACCTTGAAAACTTCTAATTCTCGTGGGTCCATAAATATTTGTATGCACCAACTCCAAAGGATTGGTAGTAGATTTTTCTTTGACTTTGAAACTCTTTTTGGCTTGCTTCCCAATCTAACATTCCTTGCAAACAACATCAATAAGCTTTGTAATCTTTGGAAGATCTCTTACACCTTGATTTGAACTCATCCTCACTAGGCTATCTAAATTTATTTAACACATTCTTCTATTCCATAGCCAACTTTCATTAATATGAGTTCTAAATCATTAGTCATTTTCAACCTTAAGTTGATAAGCATTTCCATCTATCCTTCTTTCTATTGCAGCCATAGTTCCAAAGACATTTTTGATCTCACACCCATTGTCCTCAAACACAATATTATATCCTTTGATACACATTTTCCCTACATTCAAAATATTATGTCACAAACCCTTAACATAAAGAACATCATTTATATTATGCTTTCCATCAAAATTGATTGAACCTTTTTCACATATCTTAGCAGATGCATCATCACCAAACTTAACTAAACCACCTTCAAAATTCTCAAGCAAAAACTTACTCTTATCACCTGTCATGTGATTTAAGCATCCACTAGATCAATGATCAAGTTTTTCTTCTCTTCTCTAGCATAAAAAGTAGTCACCAGACCTACTTCCAGAGAACTTTCCTTCAAACATCTCTTAGGGTTAGGAGAATTAGTTCCGGCATTTAGAACCATGAACAAGAATTCATAATCTTCATCATCAGGGTAATTAGATTCATCATTAGATATAATGGTTTCTTATTTAACATAATCTCTTCTTAATTGATTTACCTTTATTATCATTATGTTTATCTCTTGAAGCTTTGACAAAACATCTTGAAGCATAATCATCAATATTTCCATAATTAAATAATTTGAAAGGTAACTTACCTCTGTATTTTCCAATGCCCTTTTTCAATTTCCTCACAAATTTTGCTTCTATCTCATCAAACTCATCTAGATCGGATTCATCATTCTTCTTTGTTTTTCCAACTTTAAAAGCAGTATCCTTTTTACATCACTTGGACCAAACTCTCTCAATTCAAAAGCAATTAAATTACCAAAAAGATGATCTTTGGAATACTGATCTAAATTCTGAAATTCTTCAATAGCAGAAACCTTATGAGTATAAGCTTTAGTAAGAATTCTTAGTACCTTATTTACCACCTCTTCTTCTTCAAGTTTTCCTCCAAGGCCTCTAATGGAATTGACAACTTTTTCCACTCTATGCATGTATCCTATAATATCTTCATCTTTTGTCATCCTTAAGGTCTCAAATTTAGTCTTCAGATTATGCATCTTTGCTTTCTTGACTTTATCATCTCCTTCATAAAACTTTCTAGATTTTTCCAAATTTCACCAGATGTTTTAAGGCTCATAACTTTCACAAGTTTTGAATTAGAAAGACCACTCAAAAGAGCATGCCTTTCTTTTCCATTATTCACATATGCCTTGATCTCATCATAAATACTTAGACCATTTGTAGGCATTATATATCTAGCTTCAATAGACTTCCAAACTCTAGATCCCAAAGATATAATAAAAACCTTCCATTCTAATCTTATAGAATGCATAATCAGATCCATCAAATGGAGGAGCTTTCTTCTTTTTTGTCATCTTAGAACTACCTCAAGCGGTTAAGTTTTCTTCTAAGGAAGCTTACTCTAATACCAATTGTTGAATGCACAAGAAAATTAAGAGGGGGGTGAATCATTTGTACATCAAAACATCAAAAACCTTATTAACATTTAGATTTGTATTAGTCCTTAAACCTTTAACAACCATTAAACACTTATCATGCATTAGAATAATTTAAACATGAGAAACAATAATGCAAGCACATCCAAACATAGGAGTAGACCATATTTACATGGAAAACCCAAGAAGGGAAAAACCATGGTGAGCATTAGCTCACAATATAAATTAATTGAAAAATTGATTACAATAGGCTCACTATCGAAGGGCTCACTACCCAAATGAAAAGAAGGGATCACTACCAGATTAGAAAGAAGAAGAAGAAGATTGTTATAATGATAAATCCATCTCATAGTAATAGAAAAGTTCCACCACAATTGCGCTAGAATATTCACACTCTCTCTATAGAATGTAAACACCTTCTATTCACTACTTCTAGTAGTCTTAGGTGTTAGATCTCACACTAAATTTAATAATTTCACAATTCACATCTCAACACTTTGCATTATGCATTCACTACCTAATTCACCATCAACTCAACACTTATTTAATACCATCTTCAACATTGAAAATAATTAACAAGGTCGACTAAGCACCTCAACCATACAAATTCAAAATAGGTCAAAAATAAGCATTCCTGTGGTGGAAAGAAATGAAAGTGGAACACACCACACCTTAACTAATACCAAAATCCACTCATACATGCCACAAAATGCTTCCACAAACATTGAATCATATCTACAATTAGTGAAAACACCCAAGGTCGGTCGAACCTATGTAAACACCATTAAACAATTAAGTACATGCTTCCTTCAATCCAAAGATGACTCACAAACCACACACAATACTTTAACATAATTTGAAATATTCCATCAACACCTTGAAATCCAACAACTCCTTTTCAACATCATACGCGAGAACATATTCATTCTACAGAACTAGCAAACCTTCCACATACTACAACGCCTAAACCCAACCTTGTAGAGAACCAAAACACAAAAAAAATAAACTAAATATAGATATGAGAAATATAATAACACTCTCAAATTCATAATATTAGAAACCAAACTATGGAGAAATTCTTAGAAAAACTATTTCTCTCAAACAATACTACTTTCACAGTTCGCACATTGGTGAACGACACTTTCTCTACACAATGATCTAGAACTTGGAACTCTAGATATAACACCTTTGAACACCTCTGATCAACATATCTAAACCGCATAGATAGATTTTCAGCCATGAAAAATGTGGAGAAAAACACCAAACACCACTCTATCATATTGAACACTCTTAACCACATTATTTCCTCTTTTATTCAATTTTTATCAATATCACTTGGAAACAAAGAACTACTAACTCAAACTCATCACTTGGAATAATTCTACAACATCTAGACCACACAAGAGGTTGAACATCACCAACACATGCTCATCAGATCAAAACTAGAGGTTGACATCAATGATACTACTAATGACAACATAATGAAACTAGTCAAAGCATCTCCATAGACTTCCAACAATCTCCATTGGCATCAATACAACAAAAATTATCTATTTACATCAATGACAACACAAACTTCCAATATTTTGACTCTCAAAATAACTTTGTTGTGAATAAAAATTATTGTGGTTTTCATTTTTCATCAGAATAATTTTTTTCCTATCATTTTCTTATGCCAACCTCTTCTATATTAGCTTCAATTTCTCTTGCATATCCATTAGAATTTCTTATGCAAGGTTAATCATATCTTCCTATTTATCCCAACTTATATGATTTTTTCACTTCTTTCCATAAAATAATTCAAATAGATTCATTTCTAGAGTAGGGTGATAGGAATTGTTATATGTAAATTCAAAAAAAGGGAGGTATTCTTCCCATTTATAATACTAGTCCATTTAGTACATTATCAAAATGTCTTATAACACCTTCACTCTTTCAAGCTAACCATATGTTTCTAAGTGGTAATCTAAACTTATGTTAACCTAAGTTCCTAGTGTTGAAAACAAGGTTTACTGAAACCTTCAAGTCATCCATGCATCTCTATCCAGAATAATTTTCTTAGGAACTCCATAAACTCTAAAGATCTCTTGTACAAATATTTCTACTAAAAATGAAGAAATGTCCATTAAATTTCCTATAATGAAATGTTTAAATTTTATGATTTTATCAACAACCACAAGAATCATATCACGATGTTTCCTAGACATAGGTAAACTTTGGATGAAATCCATGCTAATTACTTTCCATTTCAAGTATAGTATGTCATGGGGGTACAATAATCTTGTTGGGTGCACATTTTTATTTGTAACCCTTTGACATTACAAACATATAGCCACAAATAAGCTACATCTTGCTTCATACCCTTCTAAAAATATAGTGGCTTAATTTTCACTAATATCTTGGTTACCCCAGGGTCTCCTAAATAAGGCACATAATGTGCTTCCTTCAATACCAACGTTCAAAAATAACCTAAATTTAGAAAATAAATATTGCTTTAAATCTTAAAATCACATTTTATTCAAACATAAAACCATCATATCTAAAATCTTGATGGTTTTCTACTATTTCCGCCCTTGATTATAATATGCATCACCTCAAAATTTAAGGACTTCATCTTAAGAAAAAATCGATAGTTGTCATGGATACAAAATGTTTTTGATGACTAAGGTCATGAATAACTCTATTTTCCTTTCCTTTTATGTAGTTAATATTGAAATATTAATTAGACAGGATTTCTAACCAATGTCTCTAATGTTCATTTAAGTTGGGATGGGTGAAGATATATCTAAGTCCTTGATTATCAATCCTTGAAGGTTTTTTTGATTAAATAGTTCCTCCAAACTTGAAGATCATGCATGTTAATGTTTTTAATTGTAACTCATGAAATTAATAATTTACCTCATACAAATGGATTTTTTTTTACTTGCATACCATGACTTGACCTTATTGCATAATTTATTCTCTCAATCCTTCTCTTGATGTATCTAATATGACAACAAAATGACCTTCAAGTTCTAGAATTCACAGAATCAAATATGAGGTCAATATTTATTTTAGAATTTTCAAGGCTTCTTCACATTTATTAATCCATTCAAATTGTCACCCTTTTCTTTGGAGTGATGTAATTGGGTTGGAAATTTTTTAAAATTTCAACATGAACTTCCTATAGTACCCTTCTAAGCCCATAAAGTTTCTTACTTCATGGACAATCTAGAATATATTTTATTTTAGCAAGGTCAATTGAAATTTCATTTGCTAAGATAGTATGGCCTAAATATTGTACTTCCTTATAGAATAAATCACACTTGGATAGTTTACCTAAGATTTTATTCTCCCTTAATCACTTTAGTACCAACCTCAGATGATACTTTTGTTCCCCTCATTCTAGGAATAGATTAGGATGCAATCAAAAAATATGAGGACACATTTATTGATAAGCTCCCTAAATACACTATTCATTAGGTTCATGAAGGAGGTTGGGGTATTTTTTAAACCAAAATTTAGCACTAAAAATTCATAGAGACCATACCTAGTTCAAAAGGTTATATTTGGATTTCCTCTAAATTCTCAATTGATTGTATTTGGCTCTCAAATAAATCTTTGAAAAGATAAATGCTTCATACATTTGATTAAAAATATCATCTATGTGAGGTAGAGGGTTCATATTATTAAAAAAGGTATTATTTAACATCATGTAATCAATACATCGTCATAAGGTACCATCCTTCTTAACAAAGATCACAAGTGCTCCCTAGGGTTATACAATTGGCCTAATTAAGCCTTTGAGAGGACATCATGTAGTTAATCTTTAACTCTACCAAAATTTTGGTAGCCATTTTGTATGGATAATTAGACTAAGGTTTCAATCCTATAATTATGTTTATGGAGAAGTCAAATTATCTTCTTGGAGGTAAGCTTGTTAGCTCTTCTATAAAGACATCCTTGAACTCATGTAGAAAAGGGTACTTTTTATAATTAGGTTCTTCTTGATCACCTAATTCATCCACCCTAATGATATATATCTCACAACCTTTTCTCTTTTCTTTCTTGAGTTGTATGGCAGAAATTTGTCTTATCTAAATATCATGCTTAACTCCTTGAACATGGATTTGGTTCCCGATTCATCGAAACATTCACATAAATTTGAGAGGTAATCTACCTTTACACTATATTTCTAATATAAATTTATCTCAAGGATTGTGTCATAAGACCCTAAAGGTGCTACATACAAATTTCCCTTAGTACAAAATTTAGGTAATTGCAACTCAACCTCAAATAAATATTTCTCTACCTTTTCCTTGGTTTGGTTTTCATATAAAACTAACCAAGATTTAGCCATGAAACTCGCTTGCCTAGGAATACTATTGAGGAAATTTTGAGTAAAAAATATTATGTGGCTCATATATCTATTAAAATAGAAATAAGATGTCAAAATATTTTACCTAAAGTTTCAATATGAGAGATTTAGAAATTGACTTGGTGATTGCCTATTGTAGTGCATGAATTCCATGTCGGAAGGTAATCTTTTGAGAAGTAAAAGGCGCATTCCTAAAAAAATTTCCTTAAGGGTACCTAGGACAATTGTTGGAATAGTGGTCACCTCCACAAATAAAAAATATTCTTGGTGGCCCTCTTTTACTTGGTATTTGATCATTTTTCCCTCCAATATTTCCTTTTTACTCACTTTCCCCTTTTCTAAAATTAGAACAATTTTTATTTCTAGAGTTTCTATCATGAAACCTCTGCTTGGATTGATGGCTCCAACTTTTCCTTTTGAGTAATTTTGAATCCTTGTTATCTTTGAATCTCTTTCTAAAATTGTCTCTAGATGTCGCAATGGATTTGAGTTTATGTTCTTTCTTAATGTACTTCTTGAACAATTGGTCCATTATCAAAGTTCATGGACATATACATCTCCACCTATTTATGAATTTAACCCCATTAATAATTTCTTGATGTGAAACTAGTAATCCTTTTGATACCAGGGAACCTATTTTAATAGTCATGTGAACTTCTCTTAATATTCTCATAGACCAATCTTCTTGCCTAATTTTTTGAAAATTTATCAACTTCTAATCAAAGTAATGCTAGGGTAACCATTTTTTTGTGAACAAGATCACATGTTGGTCCCATGTAATACCATTGTAATCCATGTTCATCTTATCCTTTTTTTTACCTACTAATTTTAGGCTTCTCTCAACAACTAATATTCTCCCCAAATTGTTGAACACACAAAATACTAAGAGGGGGGTGAATCGGTATTCTTTTAAACCACCTAAACATTTAAACATTCATTCCACATAGCATATTCAATCTATAATAGGAAAGTAAAGTAGGAAAGCAAACATCAAAGAACATAACACATGAACACCAAATTTTTACATGGAAAACCCAAAATGGGAGAAACCAAGGTGAGGATTAGCTCACAGTATATTATAACTAGTTATAGAATATTATAGGAGTGTTCACTATAGGTGGACTCACTGTCCAAGTGGACTCGCTGGCCACTAAAAGAAGAAAATATAGAATATATTATGGCACACAACCAAGATTTAAACTATTACAATTTTATCTAACATATGCATGAATTATAGTTTTGTTGAAGCTCAAAATATAGACTTTACACACTTCATTCTAATCTGAACTAACACACTACTCTACTTTACATTCACCTTATACTCACACAATTTGTATCAATTTTACATCACATCACACCTATATCTCCAAAATAATGAAAAAGAGCTTACATATATATTTTCTCCATCCACAAACACCTATAGCATCAATTAGGTTGGCCTAATTAGATGTACCATACCAATTATACCTCATTGGCTCAACATACATACATACACACTTTACAGCAAGAACCAAAACTCATAACAAACCAAAATAGGTTGGCATGGACATATAATAGAACCCACATAACATATAGATACATATTCAAACTCTACAATACATAAAACTCATTAGGTTCATACTAGTAATGACCTAATAACAAAATCTGCCAACTTTACAACCACATTCAGATACATGGACCTCCAAAATCTATGCCATTTGGAATACACACTCTACTAACACTTGTCAATATCTCCACAAATCTACAAAGCCAGATCCCAATCTACAGAGAAGTGTAGATTCATCAAAATATATGCCCTGAACTAGTAAACACTTATTACTAACAGACTGATATATTGTTACTCATAACATAAACACCAGGATCAAAAAAAATATTAAATTATTGAATTAGGTTCCTCTCTCATCCAACAAAATTATATCAAAATTGCAAATCAAGATCTTATACAACGGACCAGTGCAAACCCAAAAATTGGGTGTCCTATGCATAGAATGCCTGTATTAACACTTAGTCAATTTTCATGCCAAGTACTTTCATCGGATCAAATATTCTTGAAAATTTGTACTTGATAAGCATTCTCAAAAATTCTCAAGCTATACACATTGATATGCACTATGTTCTTCATACCATAATACAATGTTGACATCAATGACAACACTAAACTACATAATTGTACAACTTGTGCTCGTCCCACATGCTCATGTTGCCAAAAAATACATCAATGAAAAACTCCTTATTCTTCCAACAATATCCCCCTTTTCCATTGATGGAAACATGCCTCAATTATCTCCAAAACTATTTCTTCAATATTACTCTCCCCCTTTGACATCAAGGGAAAAGGGTGCATACAACAATATTCTCATATATCGGATCTCCCCCTAACAGGTATGTACATACATATAATCTAAAAACTGAAATGACTCCACATAGGAGTGTTATCCAACAGAAAATTGTACTGGAAATTTTCCTTATACCTTCTGCATATGTACATAGAAACTTGAAACAATAATTGAAATGCATAAAAAGGAAAGAAGTATTTTCACCTGAAAGAAGAGTTTGACTCTTTGTAGCTTTTCAAGATGGGATTTCCATTCTTGTTTTCCATCCTCCCAACTCTTCTTAGCTATACCAATCATTCTTCTTCATGTCTCAAAATCCATTATGGGTTCTTCACCTTCATCCAAAGTGTTGGGTATCAGATTTATATTTAAATATTTATTAGCACTCATTCGGGCACTGGAAATAGGTATGAACTTGGAGTTCACCAAATCCCTATGATTACCAAACTATGTAATGATATTTTCTTTTTCACTTGCAGTTGGAAGAACTTCTCATGTAAATTTTCAATTTTTGACCTTGTAATTCCTTCTATATCGTGTGCTAGATCATAGGAAATGGAAGCTTTATCAATTTTGGACTCAATTGATTCCATCTCATCTCTTTTGATTTTAGTAGATCCAAGCCATTTCATGCAAAACTAAAACAAAAATTTGGCTTATGCCACACAAGCTTGTGCACCCTTAAGATTTTCTTGATTTTTTTTGTGTGCACACTTATTCATTACATCTAACAATATTTTCACATCCACCTTATTTTCTAACTCTTTTTATATATTCCACTTCAACACAATAACTTACTCTTTAAAAGAATCAAGCAAAAAAAATAGATTTTCCATATCGGAGAGGGCATTTTCAATGATAGCACTGAGTATGGCCTCATGCAAAACCTTTATAGCCTCATCTAACATTTCTTCACTCTTCTAATGTTTCTCTATGATTTCTTTATAAGAAAATGTGTGGAAAGCATCTCCCAATTGAAGCTTGTGTTTAGAGGTGAAATCTTATTCATGTCCACATGCCCCTATTGCATAGGAAGTTGTAATTGTTGGGAAGACACTATAAGCTAGAACTTAAGATGTATGCTCAGAAAATTATTTAAATAATCTCTAGAGGAATTAAAGGATTCATCAATATCCTCCACATTCTCTGTAGCAACCTTCTTCTTCAAATCCTTTTCTTTATCACTAGTATCAACTCAACTATTGTCTTCATTTCCTTCTTCTCCTCTTTCCTAGATGCATTCCCATACTTCTATCTATTATTCTTCTTTGTATCATCTTTACTGGTAGCTTGTTCTTTTTTATTTAGAGGAGTGATTGTCGCCAATTTTCATTGAACATTATCAAAATTTGTTTTCAGATGAGTTTGATGATCTATGAAAGTATCCTCCTTTGCAATGTCTTCTCCAGTAGTTTCTTCTCCTTCAACATTTTCATCACCAACAATTTCTTCCACTTCTGAAGGAACATTATCTTGGGAATTACCTTCTTTAGATCCATGCTCATGTTGAGAATCATCATGTTGTGTATCTTCTCCAATACTCACATTCAGAGCAGACATCTCAACTTGCATTTCTTTTTTTCTCTCCAAAGTCATCCCTAATATATTTGCTAACTCCACAACCATTTCTATAGATTCTTTCTAGAGCCTCTCAAGATCATTTTGATCTCTTCTCATGAGGGTTATTTCCCTTTTCTTTTTTCTAAAATCCTTACTATATAATTTAGCCAATGTGGCTTTATTTTCCTCTAAGAGAGGTGTGTTGATATTTTCTAAAGCATAAGCTTTCAACTTAGCTTCTTCCTCTCTAGCCTCTTGCCTTCTGGAAAGTAATACATTCTTCAAATCTTTAGGTAGTTGTTTCTTAATATTTTGTATATTAACATCAAAATAAACAATTTATTGGACAAATCCTTCTACAATGGTAGCCTTGTTCACCTCATCAACATCAATGTATAGTGTGCCAGTTTCTTCTAACATCTCATAATTAATAATACCATTAAACAAAGAATCAAGTTTCATAAGGATATGTGCCCTTATCAAAGTCTTCTTCTTTTTCTTTCTCTTATATTCTAATGTCTTCTTCTTGCTATATTTTTATTTCTTTTCTATCACTTCCATTCTAAATCCTTCCTTCTCCTTTTCAACTTCTACTTCACTTTTTGTATCAATAGCATCAAACCTTACCTTCTTTGCACTAGCTTCACCTTGTGAATCTTTTTTTCCTCTTCTAGACCAATTGTGGTCCTTCTTCTTCATCATCTTCAACATCTACTCCCATATATTTCTCCCTTGTTTCCTTTTTTTTCACTCTCCTTCTCACTATGCCAATTTATTGTTCTACCAAAGCAGCTTTTTCCTTTTCAGGTTTCTTTTGTTATTTAACTAGAGAGGTCTTTTCCTTGAGAGTTGACAGGTTATTTTCTCTTCTCTCCTAAGGCAAGCATAGTCCCAAAGGACTTTTGGGAAACCAAAGGAGTGGTAGTTTCTCTACCAAATCTCCAAATGCTTTATGATCCTCCAAGTGAACGAGACATGACCTTTGATTTCTCTACTTTTTCTTTGGAGAGGCTCATTTCCTTTGTAACTATTGCAATCATCTTCCCCACTATCTTGTTGATCTATTTTTACCTTTGGTCCAAGTGGACTTGCATGGAATTATATTCATATGTTCCATACCTCTCTTTTGAGGTGTCCTTCAGTTGACTTAACATATAGTTTTCAATCCCTACAATATCTTCTTCAACAATTTCATATCACATTGCTAGGATGCATACTATTCTAGATTCTACATCCTATATAATGCACTCATCCTTTATCACCAAAAATTTAATTTCCTTTTTTTACTTCTCAACCATCCTCTAAGGAATCATCTCCCTTTCATGGATTCTCTTCTGGAAGACTATGAAGAATCCCACAAGAGCCTCATCATGTGCCTTGGCATCTCCAAGTTCTCTCAAAAAGCTTTAATTTTTTGTGCAACTAGGCTTCCTTTTAACCACACCACACTCTTTTTTTTTGGGAGTTCTCTTAAGAAGTAAAACAACAAACATATGATCAATATCTCATATTTAAAGGAATATCTAGAATCCTTTGTATTTTGCAAAATTTTACATTAGCCACTATCTCAATAGATTGCACAAATCATAATCAGCTCCTTTCTCAACCATTTCATATGCGGTGTTGATGGCGGTGGCCAAAACAGAATTTTCTTTGTTAGAGAAGTATACTTTATAACCAATCATCATTGTGTCATACTTCATCATAGGATTTCTAATTTTCTTGATGGTCAAATCTCTCCTATCATATTGAGCACTAGTAAGCTCCATCACAACCTCATTATTCATTGATTTAAGCACCAAAATTGGTCTAGTTAAACACAAACATGTCACCTCCCTAATTACCTCCTTGGTAATCAATCCAAGCATATCTATCTAAACAAAATTTTCATGAATATAGCTTAGTAAAATTCTCACCCAAGTATCATCATGGAAAAAATTGGGAAACCCTTGTCATACATCGAGCTTCTTTGTTACCAAATTCTAATATTCAATTTTTAGTGTGAAATATTCACCAATGAGTTCATTCACCCACACATAACCAAGATTCAAGTGATCATACTCTTCCAATTTTCTATGAATGTAAATTCTTACATCTTCATTGTGCAAGACACCTTTTGGGACCTTCGAAAATGCACCGTCTGGGTCGAATTTCATAGATTTATCAAGATGTTTCTTGAAATTTGGTTGGGACTGTTCAAAGACTTCAACAAACCCTAGAGTAGCCATTTCAATTGTTTCCAAAATGATTTTTGAAAAACTGGGGCAAGTGAAAAAACTCAAAATACCTTTTAATTCTCTTTTTGGTTAGGGTTTTCACACTAGATCTCAGTCACTTCAAACAAATTGTTTTGCACTTCGTCTACTCTTCAATTCTTGAATTCTAATTTGCAACTAAATTTTTCTTAGGTTTAATCACTTATAAATCTTCCTTCATGACCTAATTTTTCATTGAATGTTTTAGCTGATAAATTTGGTGAAAACCCTAACTACTCTACACAGTCAACTTCAAATGCTCCACCAATTTTTGCATCATGATGTTTCTATCAGGATCTTCTCCAATTGATTAAGAGAATTGATCCACATCTCATATCCATGTTTTGAAGCATCAACACTAGTTCTTTGGCAAGGGATGAAATATTTTTTGTTAAGTATCCTCTTGAGCCAAAGCTCTCAATTTAGTTTCTAGAGGAAACATTTGCACGTGATGTTGGTATAGACTCATCTTTAAGCTCTATCTCATCTTTCTTTTTCCAAATCTTATTCATCTCCTTATTTTTTCCTATTGGGTCAATCTTTTGTACTAGATCATTCTTCTTTACTAGATTATCCTTATTGATATTCCTATTTTTGTAAAAATTTGAAATGTGTCCAAGTCTATTATAATTATAACATATGACATTCTTTTGAACTAGCTTACTTCCATTCATTCTAGATTTTTATTGATTACATTTATGTCTAAATCCATTGCATGTATAGCCATAGCCATTGAAATATTGAACCATTTTATCATTGTTATAGTCATTCATCATTTTATTTCTACATTCACTAGCTCTATGACCAAATCTCTTGCATGTAAAACACTAATCGGGAAAAGATGGAACATTTTGATTCATTCTACTTTGACATTCCATAGCCTTATGTCCAAATTTGTTGCAAGAATAATAGAAACCGTTAAAATATGGGTACCTTTGTGCATTCATTTGTCTAATAGGTGGTCTTTTGAAGTCCTTCCTTTGATTCTAGACCTATTTTCCATTGCTCTTCTTGTCCTCAATCTTCTCTTTAGGCTGATTTGAATTTTGACTTGTCTTTGATCTTTCTCTTATCTCAAACCCTAATCCACCTTTATTTTTATATCCTTTCTAATTTACAATCATTTCATCAAGCTTTGTAGATTTCATCTTGGATTTGTCTTTGTGAATCTTTTCTTCTTCAAGATTTATACATTCTTTAGACTTTATTTTCACTTTGGCATTCAAAAATTCTTCAATTTTTTTTCCTTCTTCAACTTGCACTTTCAGACTAGTAATTGTCTTGTTTTCTTTCTTCAGTTTCTCATTAACTTCCTTATGTATTTCTCTAAAATTTTTGATTTTTTCTATCAAATTTTTGATGCATTCATCTTTTTCTTTGATATTTCCTTTAGATCTGTGTTCTCACTTTCAATCCTTTCCATATCTTCAAGGGCTATTTTGAGTTCTCCATTCATGTCAACCATGCACTCTTCTTCTATAAATCCAATAGTAGGTACCTCTTCCAAGGGAGTAGGAAATATTCTAACAGCCATGTGTTCAACCTCCAAGATATTCCCTAAGTGGTTAAGCTCCTTCCAAGGAACCAATCTCTAATACCAGTTGTTGAACACCTAGAATACTGAGAGGGGGGTGAATCAGTATTCTTTTAAACCACTTAAATATTTACATTCATTCCACATAGCATATTCAATTTGCAGTAGGAAAGGAAAGTATGAAAGCAATCATCAAAACACATAACATATGAACACCAATTTTTTATGTGGAAAACCCAAAATGGGAAAAACCATGGTGAGAATTAGCTCACAATATATTTTAACTAGTTATAGTATATTACAGAAGTGCTCACTATAGGTGGACTCACTATCCAAGTGGACTCACTACCAACTAAAATAAGAAAAGATAGAAGATATTGTGGAACAAAACCAAGATTTGAACTATTAAAATTGCATCTAACATATGCATGAATTATACTTTCATTGAATCTCAAAACGTAGAATTTACACACTTCATTCTAATCTAAATTAACACATTTCTCATCTCTACATTCACCTTATACTCACACAACTCATATCAAATATACATCATATCACACTTCTATCTCCAAAATAATGAAAAATATCTTAAATATATATCCACTTCATCCATAAACACTTATAACATTAATTATATTAGCCTAATTAGATATACTATACCAATTATACCTTGTCGACTCAACATACATACATGCACACTTTACGCAAAGATAAAAAAAATAATAACAAATCAAAATAGGTCATCATGGACCTATAATAGCACCCACATAATAGATCAATACATATTAAAAATCTACAATACACAAAACTCATTAGGTTGACACTGGTAATGACCTAATAACAAAATTTTCCAACTATACAACCACATTCAGAAATGTGGGTCTCTAAACTATATTCCATTTTGAATAAAAACTCTAATAGCACCTATCAACATCTCCAAAAAACTACAAAGCTAGATCCCAATCTGTAGAGAAATGCAGATTCATCAAAACATATGCCCTAAATTGGAAAACACCTATTATTGCCAAACTGATATATGGTCACTCATAAATTCAACACCAAGATCCAAAACAATATGAAATTCTTGAATTAGGTTCCTCTCTCATCCAAAAAATTATATCAAAAGCGCAAAGCAAGATCTTATACAATGGACTAATGCAGACCTAAAAACCAGATGTCGTGTGCATAAAATACTTGTCTTGACTCTTAGTAAATTTTCATGTCAACTGCTTTCACCAAATCAAACCTTCTTGTAAAATTGTACTTGATAAGCATCCTCAAACATTCTCAATCTATACACACTAATTTGAACAATATTCTTCATACCAAAATACAATGTTGACATCAATGATAACATTGAACTGCATAACTATACAACTTGTGCTCATCTCACATGCTTATGTTGCCAACAAATGCATCAATTAAAAACTCCTTATTCTTCCAACACAAATTACCATAGTAACCTATAAAAAATTATGGATCTTAAGGTACTTTTCCATCTCACTTAACCATGACTCAACTTCATCACCCAAAACCATTCCATAAAATTTTGGTTGAATATTCTCCATGTATCTTGCCAACTCAATGGAAAAATGATCCCTAACATCTCTCCTTTCCAATTCCTTATTAATATTTTACTCTAGGATATTTTCATTTACATCCAATTTTGTGGTGGCACTATGGTTATTTATGTCTCCTTCAAATTCCACTCTCTAGTGTTCACAAAATCCATATTCAAGGGCCAAAATTATTTCCTTAGTGTCATTTTTAGCTGCAAGAAGTTGATCAAGCTTCGTTGTGAAATCTCTTGCATTTTCTATAGACTCATTCATACTCACCCCTGGTTCAAGGTTATTTTTATTACAATTGTAGTCCTTTGTAATAGGATGGTGTTACATTATCCCTTGAGCTACTAGAGGAGCTTATCTTCTTAAGAAAATTATTTTCAAGATTATTACTCCACTATCACCTCTTTATTCAAATCTAATGAATTATGTCAACATCCAAAAGGTATGTCATGAAAGGCAAAGGATTTATCAATCTCATATTTGAACTCCTTTTTTATAACTACTTGCTTTCCCTTGAATAATTTAATCTAGTTTACAATTTTTGTAAAAGTTTCTATATCAAATAAACACAATTCTATTGATGGGTGGATTTTATATGTTTTAGTTTCCTCTCCAATGGTGTTCTTGTTCTTGTTTTTATTTCTTAAATTTGCCTAGCATATTTTTGAGTTGTATTTCTTACCATAACTAGTTCAAGAAAGAATGGTTGAGCCATTAGCATTGACTTGTAAAAAAATTTAGTGAGATTATAGGCTCTATTTTTGAACTCAAAGCTCTAATACCACATGTAATGAACTACTATTCATTAAAATTAAAAAAAACAATAAATTAACCAAAAAGATAAATATTAATAAATTCATATTTAAATCAAATTATTAAATACATATCATTATATTAGTTAAGAAATAAATTCATTTCATATTTGAATTCAAGTATAATTCATTGGCATGTAAATTAATATATTTATTAATAAAGCATACACCTTTAAATTGCATAGAGTTTACATTCTTTTTTTGATATGTAAGGCTTTGTATTATATTGATTTCATCAATAAAGAAATACATTATTTTCAGGATGGCATATGTTTCATAGTACCAAGTTTTCTTATCAGAGACTCCTAAACCCTTAAACACTACTATAGATAACTAGCCCTACCCACCATATTGTATCATATCCATGTAGGTCTAATATAAACTTTAACCTTTTGCACTAACCATACTATAACTTTACAGCCAATGAAATTCAGACATGATATACTACACTATTGAAAAAGAGTTAACAAAAAAATTGTATGTCAAGCCACAACCAGCACTAATTACCAACACCATCCCAAACTAGCTAAATAACAATAACAAAACCCAACTGTATCCTTATATCATAGGGATATAACTTTTAACAAAACCAAAAATAGACCCATTACCCATCGATATTAGATGAAGTTGTGCTCCTATTTGAATGCCATATATTCTGGGAGGTAATTAAAATCTTGCACCAACGTGAAGTATAGAATCTTCTTTAAGAATATTATGCCAACCAACACCAACCTCCTCTATTCCATCAACTCAAATCCTTTCAAGTCAAGGATGAAAGGGTTATATTTAACCACCTTCCCTAGGATCTCCAATGCATTCATATCTCAATTCTATGGGACACCTACTCCCAAAGTTGCAGCTTCTAGGGTTTCCTGTAAACTCCCCAATAGGTCTGCCTTAAACAGTTTCCAAGTAACTTCTTCTACCATTGATTTCGAAACATTTATATCGAGTAACATTGCTAAAAACCTAGAAAATATGTTGGTATACACATGATAAAATTCACCTTCAGACAAGAAATCCTTACCAAGAATCACCTTTACCAGTACTCTCAACATAAAATCTGCCTATGGTATTATGTGTTTGAGTCACTGGTCTATCACCTCTCCAAAAATATCCATTTGAAGAACCTCACTTGTCAGTCGTATCAGTGTTTCCATTCCACTACAAACAATGTTTTTTTTAGATAGCCACACTATAGACTTGGATAGCTCAAGCATTAAATTGGGAAATATATGCAAAAACACTAGTCTAAAAGACTTATAAATCTTCCCATGCATGGAGATGACCCTTCATCCCAATGATTTGATACACTTTCATATTGAATTCATTACCATTATTTCATATCCTTTTAGGGATTATCATAACGATGAATAATTGGAAACAATTATCCCAATGAAACTTATTTGTTATCTCCTAACACCTTCAACCTAGGCTAGATTGCATAAAATATGTATCACCTTCATTGTTCAAAGCCCACTAATTTTATTTGTGTCATCCTTATCCCAAATCCTCTAGGAAATATTTTTATCACTTTTATGAGTGAGATGTACTTAACATTTCAGATTTATCATGAGCACCAACTTACCATAATTATGGTTGAAATGATCAGGTGTACTACTGAGACACATGACTTGTCCAATTAGGTTAATGATGCCACCACAACATGGCATCCAATGCATAACTAATGCCACCTCTCCTAGACTTACCATGATTCTCTCACCACCCTTAATCAAAATTACAAACATCCAACCCACCAGTTCAAATTTGAAACCTCAAGAGTGTAAAGTTCCTTTGTGAACGTATATAACCAAAAAATGGCTCAGTCGATGTCATAAGCTATATAGTAGATGAATCAAATTTTCAACATGAAGGAAAACCATTTGATTATTTTTTCATTCTTTCCATACCAATGATTGTGGAAAACATATGTGAGTTGCCACAGTTGCACTATTTACTTCCTTCCAGTTGACAATAAAATTTGAATCTCACCAACAAACACTACCCCAAATTTAACCTTGTGTGTAATGGATAATCATCTGAAATCAAGCTTTCCATAACTGCACTTGTGGAAAGCCGCCTACCCAACCTCCCATAGAGTTTAAATTATTTTAAGTATACATATGAATACAAATATATTTTTCTTCTTGAGAAAGTCTTCGACGATCTTCAACTATGTTGAATGAGAAATATGACTAAGAGGGGTGAATTAGTTGTATCTAATTAAAATGTCAAAACTCTCAACAGTAATCAGATCCACAAGCATTCATTAAACACTTATTTTGTTATAGTGTTTAAACATGTAAAGCAGATAATAGAAACTGAAAAAACAACACCATGCAGAAGAGAACACCATATTTACGTGAAAAACCCAATGAGGAAAAACCCACGGTGAGGATTAGATCACAATATAAGTAATTGCAAAATTGGTACAAGGGCTCACTACCAAAATAGGACACACTGTCCAAAAAGACTTAGAGCCAAGGTTCAATGCCAAAATAATAAAATAAGATAGAAGAGAAATTTTACACAAATAAAAACATCTCAATGCAACAAGGAATCCACCAAAATAGCTCCAACACTTTCATAGCCTTCTTTGAATGATTGTGGACATGATTATCCCACTACCTTCCAAAATCCAACACTTTGAAGTTCACACTTCTCTACTCAAATTCACACACTACACTTCTACAATTCGCGTCACACACATCATTCACATCTATCTTGATGTCCTCCAACAACTCCACTCTTATTTATACCATTCTCAATCTTGAAACCCTTCTCCAAGGTTAGCTACACACATTAGATACTTATAATTTCAAATTACGTCGGCACCCAAACATTTCCGCGATGGATAGGATCCAAATCTATCCTAACACACCTCAATACACTTCCAAAAACTTTGAAGATGCTTCGCATATAGTGTAAACACTAGGTCAGTCATTACCCATGCAAAAACCATTGAAAATTAAGTACACACTTCTTTTGATCAATCTAAAACTCCCAGACAATAAATCTCACCTCAACACGATCCAAAAACATCCTAGAACCCAAAAAAATCCTTCACAAAAAATATCACCTTAAGAATATAAACATTTTGTTTATCCAAACAACGCTGCCATAAATTGCAACACTTTGTAGCTTGAAAACATATCTTTTGGAGCACCAAACCATGAATTCTCTTGACATAAGAAAGATATTGTTGTGTAGTCTCACAATATACCCCCTTTCTTCTCCTTGGCAAAATGTGGACCCACTTTTTCCTACCCTTTACTTTTGCTTGCTTTGGTGTGTTGCTTTCGGAGGAAATGATAAAATGCAAGTTCTACTTTAGTCAGCTTGGTCATTACTTTAATTATCTATCTTTCCCAAATTCAAGATGTCTTGGTTTTCTTTATTAAGTTTTATCAATTTACCAAACCCTGGAGTCTTGGATTTTATGTAATTGTGTCAAGGATATTATATCTTTGGCTAGTCCTAAGTTTCCCGCCCAGTGGATGAGTCATCTCAGTGCGCGTGAGTCCTTTTCTTCATCAGTTGTTTTGATAGTTAATTTTACATTTTTTAATCATTTTTATTCCTACTCAAACCCATAACCTGGTTCTCGGTTCCTCTCTTTGCACTCGATTCCCATGAACCCTATGGGTAAGTGTTCCCGGTAATCTTTCTAAAGTCCAGAACTAGATGATTCGAATCCGGTGATCATCAATGGTCACATATTTGAAAGGATTTTCCTTGTAAGAACAAAGGTGACACACAAGAGTAGCATGTAATTTTCCATGCCATCTTCTTCTCTAGTAGTGGGCCTACATAGAAACCAAGGTGTTTGTGATTTGAAACATAATCTGCCATGATTGCACCTTTGTTCAAGAGAATTAATGCATTGTAATGAGTAATTAATGAAGGTGGAAAATTGCACATGTACTTGGCACCACCTCAAGCATGTAGTTACTTTTACAACACTTTAACTTGTGCCATACTACTATTTTGCAAGGATATTGAAAGATTAAGACCCATATTGCAACGTGCAAAGAAAGCTAAACCTCGAGAAACCAAGAACACAACTACAGAGGGTTTCAAAGCTACATTTTGAAAGCAATTTTACTAATCGTTAGAGAAACTAGGTATGTCTCAGATAACTAAAATTTGGTTAGTCATATTACACATGCATCTCTCGAGATAATGTATTTCCTCTAGTAATTGAGATTATTGATTGTTTTGAAATGAATTTAACCAAATGGTAGATTGAAAGTTTTATAAATTGTTGAAGATAACTGGTTAAATTTAACCCTAACTCACAAAATGGGAACATATCTATAAAAATGCAGGATACACAAGTAAAAATGAGCTTAAATATTTTTCTTCGAAAGCTATAACAGTTGGTGGGATAATAACTAATACCCATCTCAGATGGTTTTTTTATGTTGAATTCATGGCATGAACTTGGAAAGAGAATGAATCTTAATGTATGAAGAATTTTATAGTAAGTGGGTTACATTTAGTAGGATGGTTTCCATTGGAAATGGAGGCCCCTAAGATGGTTATGCATTGTTTGAATTATTACAACCCAGATAAGAGAGTTACTGAAAAGGAGGTAAGAATCTATGCAAATCTTTCTATGAAAGGAATTGTATATACATTTGGGCTTCTCACATTTCCTCAGATCAACCTAGTAGATGTGAGAATGAAGGTTAGAACTTGCCTAAGCATTGAAGAACATAATAAAGAAATTATGAACACACAGTAGTTCTAGGAGAAAATTACAAAGAAAACAAAGCCAATTCTAAGATCTATGTTCAACCCAGATGTTCAAGATGTTATAACCATGTTAAGTAGGATAGTTGGACTTAGGGATGCCAGTAAATTCAAACCATGGATGTCTATAGTAATAGCCAAATCAATGGAAGACCTTGTACAAATGCATTAGGGGAGTTTTATGAGTGGCAAGCTACATGATCAGATGAAGGAATTCCCATAGTCAAGATGGCTTTATATTTCCTCATATGTGATCTATTCCTACGCCATAAGGGAAAATAAACAAGGGTTGAATAGAGTTGGTACCCTGGGCAAACAAGTAGGGAATAGTCTTATATATGCTCATTTACCCCAAATTACTATTCATGAATACAAGGAGCATTATCAAAAATTCAATGATGTCTTTTCCATGAAACTAGTAAGAATAATGGAAGGCGACAAAACTAAAAAAATTTCTTTGGAAGCACAAAATCTTATCAAATAGGTTGGAGGTTGGTACATTTAGTTTCCTACTTTCACCTACATCAAGGTGGAAGGGTTTGAAGGATATCCTTGCATGTTTTCCAGGTACTCAACAGATAAATTAATATTATTGGAATTGGTAAGACGGATGAATTCGTCCCATGCTCTATTCAGTGTGGCTCATAATAGAAGTTTTGTCATATTTTTCATCAAAATGGGAAATTATAAGTGCAATGCAGCTAAAGCAGCTTACTTGTGTGAAGAGGAATTAAAGATGTACAGGTTGGAGTTCTTTAAACTCCAAATAATTAACTTTGATGCAAAGGGGAATATTTCCAAGGGGATAGCTGGCAAGCATACCCATGTTTATCATTTAGAATAATTCTAGCTCAACTGTGATGAAAAGCACATAGTAAGGCAAAGATCATATCAAATATTTTCATTGCAATCAGTGTGGATTCTTGAGCTCAATGACATTCTAGATCAATTAGATGAAGATGATGGAGATATTTTGAATCTGGTTTATAATTCAACCAAGGTTTATGATGAACCCATGCTGGATCCAAAATATGAAAGTAGAGAAATAATGACCGTTGAGGAAATATTTGAACAAGTTTTGGTGTAGACTCAACAATGGATTGATGAATTTTGTAGAAATTTAAGAAAATTTGGAGTCAGACCCACATACTCACTCAATGTAAAGAACAAACAGAGAGAAGAAGATGAGTCAGAGTATGAGGGGCCCACTAAAAAGAAGAGAAAAGATAGCAAGGAAAATATAGTGGTGCATATTGAGGAGAGAACTCCTGATGCCCGAAGCCAGAAAGTTTCAGTGGTGCCAACTAGCCAATGTAAAGAAACTGAACCAAGTAAGGTCAAAGTGATGGTGAAGCCTAAAGTGGCATCTTCTTCTATGGAAAATACAAAGATTCAACCTATAACTGATCAAGAGGTGAGAAAGAAAGTCAATAATCATTCTCAGATAAGGTCTACATCCCAAAGGGTTGCATAATTATTTACTTCTCCCCCTTTAGTCAATACAACTACAGTAACCAAACACTAGGAAAGACTCTTGTGGCTCTAGATGAGAGCTCTGAGCTAAATGAAGATCAAATTAAGGAACAAATGGAGAAATTGGATGCCATGATGGAACAAGTAAAAGAGAATAAATCTAAGGAGAATCCCATGGTACAACCAGTGGTGGAAGAAATGCTAGATGTAGGTCACTTCCTATAGATACTTAAGAAGATTTTATAAGAGGAAAACTTGCCCCAGAGGCAGGAAACCCTGAAATACTTGTTGAAAAAGAAACAGGGGAAATTGCAGGATAGGCTCCCATTCATAATTTTGTTATTGGAGATATAGTTGATTCCCAGCTTCCACTAGGGGATAGTGGAAATGATGTTGAACAACCACAGGTTTTCAAAGAGAAAGGAGAAGATCAGGTTGATGTTGAAAATATAGAGCCTTCACAAACTTTGAATGGCACAGTGATGAATAAAGATAATCTTGATGTAATAGGACATGAAGGAAGTGATGCCCTAAAGATTGATATTGAGCACATGGTTGGACAAGAAAATATAATTATTGGAAATGAAGAGATAGTGGTGAATCCCAATAATCTAGAATCCATGCCAGTGAATACTAAAAATGTTCCCATCTCGGATAATGTGACAAGCGAGGCTGAAAACATAAGAGGAGAAGTTCCTAAATGTTTTGAAAACTAGGAACAAAAAATTGTTACAGAGGTAGAAAATAATGAAGATGCGCCTGATTGGTTGATCAAATAACTTGTTTCCCCATTGGAAGTAGAATTAGTACCTCTGAATCTCAAAAGTTTAATGCAAGAAGTGGAAACTCCTAAACCTAAGCGAAGAGAAAAAGTGAAACATTTTATGCAAAAGAATGCATATGGAGGTAGAACACTCCATATATCTACTCTGGTAGTAGATAAAAGCAAACATGAAATAATGCCTAAGGAGTACAGAGTGACAAGTATCAATGTTGGGCATTCATCCTGGGGACATGAATTAGAAGAAATGAAGATGAATTTAGAGACAATTGTTGCTAGGGTGTAAAAAATTAAACAAAAGAAAAGAGAGCTAAAATAATGGATTTCCCATCTAGAAAATTTTATAGCATCATTAGTCCAATCTAGCCAAACATGGGTTGAATTGCCTCAGAATCTAGTGCTCATGTCACAAGAGCAAGTGGATGTTATAGCAGCACTTTGCCATAAAATGAGTGTATTTGAAGAATGGATGGAGAATTTGGTAAGGCAAGGAGAAGAATTAATCATAGATGCAATTGGGAAATACAAGGATGCATATCATTGGTGTCAAAATTCTAAAAGATTACAAGGAGAATGCAAGTTTTTCCATGAGAAAATTGATGCTGAAAGGAAAAGTTTAAACGCTCTCATTCATAAAAATGTCCAAGAATTTATAAGTGAAGAGATAATCATGGAATAGGAGGTTCTTATGTGTGCAAAATGGAAGAAACAATTGAATTGGGAAGGTGACACCTTAATGCAATGTGTGGAAGGATTTGAAGAAGTCATCAATAAAAGCAATAAATGTTGGGATCCTTGCAACATGAGCATGAAGTATGGATGGTTTGTGTTGTTTGTTCCTATGTTGTCATTGATTTCAATATGGTGATAATTATATGTGAGTTTTACTTGGTTTATCGAATGTTGTTCTTTGTCGGTAATACCCTCTTGTGAAGGATTAGTGTATTGGTATTTGAGTCTAGAATTTTCCATAAGATTTGATATGACTCTATTCTCCTAGCCATGTTTTCTTTGCTCATTCAAACAGTTATACCCTAGATCTTCAGACGTATTTTGTTGTGAGAAAAAAGTTACCTTTGACAAAATTCAACTTTGTATTCTACTAATGTTCCTTGCTTGGCATACTGTGTGGGAGACTCTACTTTCTATTAAGGTGAACATTGTATGCTGTGATATTTTTGATAGTCTCTATGTTGGTCGTATGATGGGAAATTAATGTGTTCTCAGATCTAGGAGGTGTTTTTTTTATGATTATTTGTTGGTTTGGAAAATTGTGTTTTAGTCTTGGCCGACTCAACATATGCAATAATTTATGAAGACTAGTTATGATTTATGGATGTTGGTCAACTTGGTATAATGTATTACATGGATAAAATGCTTAATCATATATGGTGCCAACAAAGAAAGTTTTGTTTATTTTGTTTTCATCTAATATGGCCAACCTAATTGGTGATTAAGATATGCTTGTATATATAAGGTGTTTTGAGGAATGAGATGTGAAGCATGAGGAGTGGAAGTGGATCTATGGAATGCATGTGAGATGTGAAATGGGGATTTGAGCCTAAATGCTTTATCAGTTGTGGATCAATATAGTTTTGTTGAGCAACTAGTTGTAGACACATAAAAATGGCCTAGACCCGCAAACCATATTCTTCTATATCATGCTTCATCTCAACATAATTAAAATATTTAATTATGTCCTATAGTCCAATGTCAACTATTAATTAAATAATTCTTAATTATTTAATTAATTCACATCTTTTATTCCTCCTGGCTATTTAAATAAATAAATTACATTTATTATTTAAATACGTCGCTAATTGCTTATGTCACTCTATAATTAAGTAAATTCCTAAATTTATTTAATTATTACTTCCCATGATTATTTAAATAAATAAACATTATTTATTTATTTAATACGTCATTAATTATTTATGTCTTCTCATAATTAAACAAATTCTTATTATTTATTTAATTATTATCCTCTCCAACTTTCTTTCTAATTTTAAATAAAATCATTTATTTAAAATCACCCACTTTCTAATTTTCCTCCACAATTGAATAATTTTAATTATTAAATTGTCTTATTGATTTTCTTTCTAAATTTAAATAAAAGCATTTTATTTAAATTGGCAACTTCCCTCTTTCCAAGTAAATAATTCTAAATTATTATTATTTACTGTCACATGAATTCATCATTTTGGGAATTAATTTAAAATATTAATTTCAAAATAGCATTTCTCTCCACAAAGTAAGTTATTTCTAAAATAACTTGATTTTCTAAATATCTTCTTCTTGTTCAATCTTTATCTTCCTAATTTTTACTAATTTCATCTCAATGTCACGTTTATTCTCTACCATTGATTTAATTTCTTAAATTAAATCTTGTCCACACATTTGGGGATTTTTACCCTAACCCTAATTGAGAGTTGTCACTTTGAATCTTAACCATTCATTCTAGGGCATTTTTCCAATCTCTCATCTCATCCATCCGTTGAAGATGGCATTTTCTATAAAATGATAATCTTGATCTCATTTTTGACATCTCTTA
The DNA here is from genome assembly GCA_007115665.2 of Sequoiadendron giganteum. Taxonomy (NCBI): domain Eukaryota; kingdom Viridiplantae; phylum Streptophyta; class Pinopsida; order Cupressales; family Cupressaceae; genus Sequoiadendron; species Sequoiadendron giganteum. The sequence goes on along the minus strand of CM021108.1, from coordinate 286,673,986 downwards.
GTTTTATATCTTAATATGGCATAATTCTTCTTCTTCTTCTTCTCTTCTTCTTTTTCATCTAACATTGTCTTTTGCAGATTTTCTTATTGCATGTAGATTTATCTTCTCTTGCATTTTAGATCAAATCCTTCAACACTTGCTAGGTCATGTCATAAACTTAGTTTGCTCACACAAAGGCTAAGGGCATCCATCATATTGCAGCAAATAGAGATGGTGCAAGGAAGGTGATTCATGGAGGTTGAAGTAATTTGGTGAGATCTTTCCATTTGTTTTTGTTATTTCCGCCTTTGTTCTTTCTTGCATATTTAGGTTGATTGTTTATGCATTTTAATCATTGCTAACTTGATATTACCCTATGTTACACTAGCATGTGATACAGTACTACATATTTTGAGATTCATTGGAACTGAACCTTGCACATTGAAGGTGTATCCTATCAGTTCAATCTATTAGCAGTGAGCCATCTTTTATACTCAAGTTGTGAGCCTTTTAAGGATAATGAGTCCTGGTAGTGAGCCCTATAATATTTTGTATCCAGATATAATATACTATGATTTAACCCTCACTGTGGTTTTTCCCTCATTGGGTTCTCCACGTAAAAAATCTTGGTGTTCATGTGTATGGTTGCATTGAAGTTTTTTATGTTCCTTCTTGTTGATTCAGTCAAAATTGAGATAATTTTTAAATGGATATTAATATGGTTATATGGAATACTGATTCACCCCCCCTCTCAGTATTTTGAATTTTCAACAATTGGTATAAAATCTTGGTTCCTTGGAAGAAGCATAACAGCTTGACGAAGATCCTTGAATTTGAGCATAAGAAAAAATTTCCTTCGGAAGTAGTCTCTACTAAATATTCCGAAGAAATGGAAGATCTAAAGGACAAGTTGATAAAAGAAAATGAGTACATTGAAAAGTTGCAATGTAAAAGTATTGAAGCTTGTGATCTATTGGTTAAGGGAGAAGAAATTATCTCTAGCCTACTGCAACAATTGGATGAGAAGAAAAGAACTGAAGAATATCAAGAAATTGAAATTCAAAAGAAGATGGATGAATGCATAAAGCTTTAAGAAGAAGCAAAAATCTTGAGGTCTGATCTAGAAAGATTGGTGATGATTGAAAGATTGATTAATTCTCAAAGACCGAAAATGGATGAGTGGTTTAGGGTTTGAGGAAGTTTGGAGTTCTAAAGCAAATAAATCCACTGGCAAGAAGACTCGGTACAAAATTGGACAAATTGAAGATCTAAGAAGGAATCCCAGAAAATCTCCTATCAAGCAACATGATGCTAAAAGGTATGTATCTTTCAATGGTGTTTGTTATTCCTACAAGAAATTGGGTCATAAGGCAAAGGACTACAAAAGTAAAATGAATGATTCTTTATCATTCTCTAGAAAATGTTCTAAGAGCAAGAAGAATGGATATAAAGTTGGTCAATCGAATAGAAAGGAAAACAGAAAGAAGAATGTTGTTTGTTGTAAGTGCAACAATTTGGAACACCCTGGTAATATCTATAGAAGAAAGAAAAATAACTATATGACGAAGAAGAATGATCAAATCATTGATCTGAAAGAAGCAAGAAAGGAAATGAAAAGTATTTGGAGAAAGGAACCGGAACTATCAATATTATTTATGCCGACCTCTGGTGTAGATACTCCCGTTAATTTCTAAGTAAAATCAGTGGCTAAGGGGGGGAAATTATTAGAAAATATAATAAACCCCCTCATTGGTACTTGTGTCATATCATGATAGAAGTATATTCAATGTGGTAACAAGATTAAAGTATTTTTCGTAGTCACATGTGTGAAGGGTGAAGTTTGCAGAATTTGAAAGAATGAAGGCATACACATTTTCAAGGTAATTTACCTAGAAGTTGAAGCATTTATTGCAAAATCATTCAAAATAAATTCAGATAATTCTAAAGGCTTATGTATATTCAAAGAAGCATGCAAAGGAAGATTAAAAGGCAATTTATAGTTTCAGAGTTTGAAGAAGAAATCAAGTGGATTCAAAGTGAACTCTGGAAGCAAGATATCTATAAATTTCTTTTTGGAATTTATAGAGGTATTCTTGTTTGCACAATCTTTCATTTTTGTTGCTATGGATATTTCAAAGGTTGTGAGTAATGTGGATAAAGTGCAAGCTAGTTTGAAGAGATATTTGAAGAATGTGTCAGAAGAGTTTGTTGGTGCATTCTTCTGCATCCCTCTGAGAATGTTTCCCATAGAAGATATATATGCATTTTTTTACAGTAAGGTAGAAGAGATGTTGCCAGTTCAGTTGAGCATGCTTTGGGAAGGTAAATTGAAAGAAAGCCATGATTCTTGTATTGTATTAGTTGAGAATAATTTTGATGTTTGGAGGAAAGTTCCCTTGTTTGAGTTTGAGAAGAAGTATATTCAAATAGTCTTGAGCATAATTCATGATGAATCTTTGTGGATTGATGAAGCACATTTGATTACTAGAGAAGCTATTAAAGATGTAACTATTTTGTGTTCCTCTAAATTAGTTCCCAAACTGAAGGCTATGGATGAGAAAGAGAAAATTGAGGTTACTGGTGCAAATTTTGAAGGGAAAGAGATTGATTTGAGGTTAATTATTGATTAGATAATAAGGTATGTTGCTATTGTCATCAGTCATAAATTTTGTATCCCTAGCAATGACCTTATAGTTTCTACTATTGTAGTACATACTATTGTTGATATGGTTAAAAGAGGTATGGATTATGATTTGTGTGAATTACTTCATATACATATTTTGAAAATTTTCAAGGAAGAGTAAGAAGAATACATTTTGGTATAGCAATTTGATTGTTTATTTTCTCTTTTACTTTTTGAGAGTGTTACTAGTAATAGGAAGGATAGAATGGTTAGATTCAATGCCTATTGCCCATCAAATTAGGAATTTTATTATAAATATTGGTAGTTTGGATGCACAAGAGACCTCCCTTGTTGCATTGTTTGGAACATTTTAGATGAGGATGAATAGAAGGTCTAGATTCTAGTAACTATTGTTGAAAGGTACTCTGAAAGCAAAAAAAATTATTGTCTACATATTTTTGTCACATGGAAGTATTTTAATCAAGGTTAGTTTGGATATCTAAATTGGATTATGAAGTGTCAGAGGTTGAAGTTGATAATTGTGCTAAAACTTTGTTTGAAAGACCTAAGAATCTCAATGTAGAAGGTACCTCTGATAGCATGACCGGACCAGGGAAGAAAAGGAAGAGTGTTGTTAAGAAAGAAGTTGTAGAAGGAAGTGAGCTTAAACATGAGCATGAAAGGATAAATATTCAAAGAGCTTTGGAAGAAATGCAGAAGGTTATTCTTGGTGATAATTTTGATTCATCTATTTTTGTTGTGGAGAATCTCTATGGTATGATTGATTCTTTGAAGGTCTACATCTTCGAACTTGAAGTGCCTATTGGAATCAATTTTGATGAAGGAAATTTAGAATATATCAAAGGAAAATGTGTGAATGCACATAGTTGAGTGATGAAGGAACTAGAGAGTGTACAAATTTGTGAAGAAGAGGCACATGAACTACTTTCTTTTTGCCTAGATTGGTCTAGCATTACACTGGATATAAGAAATGAAATAAGGATGAGTGAGTCTCGGATGAGGACTTAGGTAGATACTTACAAGTTAGAAGAAGATAAAGATAATCAAAGGTGGTCCTATATTGTGCAGCTTCAGGAAAAATTATTTTCTCTACAAGATCAAAGAACATATGTTCTCAAGAATTTTTTGGCACTCAAAGACATGATTAAACTTAGACATACTTTTTTTCTAGTGTTCTTAGTTGTATTGGTGAATTATCAAAAATTAATCTTTGTCCCAATACTATAGCAAATGGTGTAGAGTCCTTAACTAAGCTTGACCTATTTTACAAGACTCTTGTAAGTGAAAAAGGTTCTTGGGAAGAAGGAAAAGCGTCATGCAAGGCTATATTGGAGTCTCAGAGGTTCTTCTTTAGGTTAATTCAATTATGTGTTCATATCCTTTTGGTTACATTTTGATGTATATACATATATACCAGACCCCTTCCTTTATCATTGATGTCAAAGGGGGAGAGATGGAGAGATAAAGAGAAAGAGGAAAAAATGGTGCAGTCATAGTACAAGGGTCCTCAAAGAGAAAAATTTGTACCATGCAAAAAGAGTAACATAACAGAAGAAACACATAATATGGAGGAAAATGAAAATAAAAACATTCTTATTATCAGAAATCTTGATTGCATATAGTCGGCCACATCCAAGCTTACAAATTTGGCATGCCTGATTACAACATGCTCAAAATATAGTGCTCATACATGCGAGCAAAAATTCTATAGATTGAACTCTATATAAATCTTATTCTAATTGATATAAATTTATTGTCATTCTAATGATCCATTACAAGCTTTATATCATATCCCTAGGTCAAGAAACATTTGCATCAGCTAAATATCACTACAATCTCCAATGAAGAAAATGTAACGTGTGCATGAACAGGTCGGCCTCAAATCTGAAATTCATCCATGGTAGATGTGCATGATGAAGTGTGGACCTAAGTGTAAGGTTGGGGACACTCCATAGAATAAATCTAAATACACTATGAGGACCTACAAGTCATGGGAAAGATCCACGATCGATCCAACTAGCCGTTAGGTTTTGAAATTATTTTGGGGCTAGTCCCAAAAACTATCACCTACTCTAGAAGTGATAACTTGCCGAAAAAAGATCCAATCGAGCTGAAAACTTGGAATAAGTAAATTGAGCATGTCCATGATTAAACCATAGGTACACAAGATTTGGTGAGAAAACATGAAGAAATACCAAATCTACCAACTGGAACAAGAACAAGAACAAAATTGAATGAAAATATTTTTGGTTGATGCAAGATTGCCAAGAACCAAGGATGCTCGTACATCAGACATCCGGGGTTAAAGAAAAATGAGCCTCTCACTTTGCAGGGGCCAAAGGAAAACCAATACGTTCTACCTCAGCCTGAGGAATCCAAGAAGAATCTTCCACTGGTCTACCTTTCCACTTCACAAGATAGTCTTTATACTGTCTTCCATGAGTTTTCCTTCCATCTCTAACATCCAAATTTTATTCTATCTCATTTGATTGTTATTTAGGAAGTTTTTCTTCCAAATTTTCCTTACTATCTTCACTAAATTCTACTTCATGGTACCGATGTATATCTACAATGTTGAATATAGGTGATATACCCATGCCATCTAGTAACTCTACTTCATATGCATTTCTTGAATCAAACTTCCTCAAAATCCTACAGGGTCCAAACTTCATCATAATGTATGTGCCAACTGGAAATATTTCCTTCCTCAAATACACCATTACTTCATCTCCAAATTTGAACTCCTTATGTCTCCTCATTTCATCTTCTTTCTCCTTATACTTTCAGTTCATGTTTTCCAAATGTTGCTTCACTTGAGTATGCATTGTCTTCATATGTTCTACAAATTCATCTACTTTTGACTCCTTTTATCTTCCTTACTGATGTCTTGTAACTTTGATATACCTCTAGGATGAAATCCAGTAACAATCTCGAAAGGTATCTTTCCTGTACTTTTTTTCACTAAACTATTTTAGGAAAACTCTGCTATGCAAGGGCTAGATCCCAACTTCTGGTCTTCTCTCCAACCAAACATCTCAGCAAATTTCCCAAACTCATTTTTAATACCTCTATCTATCCATCAGTCTATGGGTGAAAAGTAGAACTCAACTTCAAGTCTATCTTCAACTTCTTCCAAAGTGTCCTCCAAAAATAACCAACAAAATTTGCATCTCTGTCTGAAACAATACTCCTAGGTAATCCATGCAATCTGGCCGCTTCTCTGGAAAAAAAAACTGCTACATGTACTGCATTTGTTGTCTTCTTACAAGGTATTAAATTTACCATCTTATAAAATCTATCTACTACCACAAATACTGAATCATTACCTCTCTGTGTCTTAGGCAAACCAAGTATGAAATCCATGCTGATGTCCTCCCAAGGTCTTTCTAGAATTGTCAAAGGTTTATATAATCTAACATTCTGACTACTCCCTTTTGCAATTTGACAAACTCTGCAACTTTGCACAAATCTCCTGACATCCTTATGAATCTATGGCCAAAAGTAATTCTCACTCACCAATGCTACTATTTTATCAATTCCAAAATATCTTACCAATCCTCCACTATATTTCTCTTTTACCAAATTATCCCTCATTGAACTTCAAGGTATACACAACTGATTTCCTTTGAACGACATATCCTCTTGAATAAAATAATCCAACCATTGACTTCTATCCTCCAAAAATAGTTCTTTATATGCTCTCCAAGGTTCTACAAAATCTGGCTCTTCCTTATACAAGTTCTTCAATTCATCAAATCCTAATACCTCCACTCTCATCTATGCTAGTAAATTTCTTCATCTACTCAAAGCATCAGCAACTCTATTTTACTTTCCACTCCTATTCTTTAAAACAAAAGTATAGCTCTACAAGAATTCCACCCATCTCATATGTTTCTGATTCAACTTACTTTGACTATTCAAATATTGTAAAGCCTGATCATTCGTATACAACACAAACTCTTTAGATAATAAGTAATGTCTCCACTTCTTCAAAGCTTGAACTATGGCATAAAACTCCTAATCATACACTTAATATCTCTTCCTTGCATCATTCAACTTCTCACTGAAATAAGCTATAGGTCTCCCTTCTTGACTTAGTACTACTCCAATTACATTTCCACTTGCATCACAATCTACTTGAAATACCTTGTTAAAATCTAGTAAATCCAACACAGGCTGCTCAGTCACTTTCTATTTCAACAACTCAAAACTTATGTCTACTCTAGACATCCATCTGAAATCATTCCTATCTCCTCTAATTGTTTATGTCATAGGGATATAAATAGAACTAAAATTCCTAATGAACTTTTGGTAGAAACTAGTCAATCCATGAAATGATCTTACCTCTCCAATGCTTTCAGGTGTAAGCAATTCAATAATAGCTCTTACCTACTCAGGATCCATCTACTGATATCACAAATCCTAGATATACCAACTCTTCCTTCATGAAACTACACTTCTCAATGTTTATCAACAACTACTCTTCTCTCAACCTCTACAAAACTTGTCTTATGTGCAACAAATGTTCTTCTCTAGTCTTACTGAAAATCAAAATTTCATTCAAATATACAATCAAAAACTTATCCAAGAATCTCTTCAATACCTCATTCATAAACCTCATGAAAGTACTCAGTGCATTTCTCAGTCCAAAAGGCATCACCAACCACTCATAAAATCCTTCATTTGTCTTGAATGTTGTTTTCTACTCATCTCCTTCTCAGTTTCTGATCTGATGATATCCACTCTTCAAATCAATCTTTGTAAATTACTTAGCTCCAATCACACAATCCATAATGTCATCCATCTGGGGCAAAGGAAATCTATACTTCTCTGTGATCTTGTTTATGGCTCTAGAGTCTATACACATTCTCCATTCTCCATCTTTCTTAGGTGCAAGAACATTAGGTACTGCACAAGGACTTAAGATTTATCTCTTCAAACCTTTTCTCAACAACTCTTGCACTTGTCTATTCAATTCTTCATTTTTTTTCTATGTCATCCAGTGTGCTACTTTATTAGGAAAACTAGCTCTAAGAATCATATCCATGCAATGACTAATACTTCTCACAAGTGGTAATCCATCAAGTACATTATTTGAAATGATAGCTTCATATTATGTCAGCAATTCCTTCATCTCCTCAGTTTTTCCTTCTACATGCTTCAAGTTTTCAAACTTCTTAGGCACCAAGACATAGCACATGTTTGCATGTCTCAGTCCATCTAAAAATATCCTTCCATCAACCGAACAAATTCTATCAGTTGTACATATCTCAACTTTAGGAACATCCTCCAAGGGTAACAAAATCTGTTTCATCCCATTAGCAACAATAGTGTATATATTCTTCTTTCCATCATGAATAGTCTGTCTATCATATTGCCAAGGTCTTCCCAAAAAAATATGGCATAAATCCATAGGCATAATATCACACAAAACTCCATCATGGTAATTTCCTATCTTCAATTTTACCAAACATTATTCACTTACCAGTATCTTATGCTCATCTTGAATCCAAGCTATCTAATAGGGCTTCGGGTGTTTCAACCTTTCCAACTTCAATTTGGTCACCATTTCTTCAAAAGACAAGTTCTATGAACTTCCACTATCAATTATTACTTTGCAACATTTACCAACTACCCTGCATCTAGTCTGAAACAAATTCTTTCTCTGTAGTGGTTCTTTCTCTAATTCACTTTGACACAATACTCTTTTGTTCCCCAATACTTCTCCTTCTTTCAATTGATTGGGTAATCCAGCATGATCCTCCTCACCAAATTTTGTTCTTCTATTATTCTCAGTCTTTCTGCTTGCCTCTCCCTATTTTCATTCAAAGGCTCTATGTCCTTCTCCACCATATTTAAAACAAGTTCCCCTGAATACTTTTTTCTCCTATCCTCTATCATCTTTTCTATATCCTTCATTCCTATAACTACCATATCCTCCTCTTCTATAATATTTTCCATCATCTCTTCGGTATGAGTTCTCATTCTTACTGACTTCCTTATCCTTTTTCTAATCTAAAAAGGTTCCTCTTCCTCCTCTAGTAAAAATTCTTCCTCTCTCAAATCTTTCACCTCTTCCTCTTTGTCTTTTCTCATGTCTTTTATTTAGCTTCTCTTCTACTTTTAGGGCACACTAATATGCTTCTTCCACACTCAACAACTTAATCAAACCAATCTCATCTTGAATAGATGACCTCAAACCATTTACATATCTATCTACTTGTTCAATCTCATCTTCTGAATATCTAGATCTGATGTTCAACTTATATAATTCCTTAGTATACTCTGTCACACTTGATTCTTTCTACTTCAGATTTTGCAATTTCTTGCACAAACTAATTTGATAGTCTGTAGGCATAAACTTTGTCTTCAACTTGTTCACCATCTGACCCCATTATATTATCTTCTCCTTTCCTTTTCTTTGTCTATCTCTCTACAAATGTTCCCACCAAAGGGATGCATGTCCTCTCAACTTTGTGCAATAAAATTTCACCTTCTTATCTTTTGGAGTACCCTCAAAATCAAAATACTTTTCCATCTCTATTATCCAATCTAGCAATTCATCTGAATCCAACTTAGCATTATAATTCGATGGATTGAAGTGTGGCTTACAGTTCACTCTGATTAGGGTTCTTATGAACCTCTCTTCTCCCTGATCAAGGCTAGGTTTCTCTTCTCTTGAAACTTCTTCTTGTTCTTCTACTTCTTCATCACTTACATCATCAACTGGTCGACCTCTTCTCTAGGCCATTTTGACTGCTTCCAATCTCATAGCAATTCCTCTCAACATCTCCATTACAGTAGGGCCTACATTTCCATGTGCTCCATTTCCTCTACCATTTCTTCATCCCTCCATCTTTGCAAAAATTCCTCTACAATTGCAGGTTGGATCCTCAATCTACCACCCTACAACAAATCTTCAATAGGACTGAACAACTTCTGACGATCTCGCACGCAACGAATCTCGCTCTGATACTAGTTTGGTGTAGTCATAGTAGAAGGGTCCTCAAAGACAACAATTTGTACCATGCAGCAAGAGTAACACAATAGAAGCAACACAGAATATGGAGGAAAATGCAGATACAAACATTCTTATTATCATATCCACAGGTCAAGAAACATCTGTGTTGACCAAAGATTGCTACAATCTTCGATTAAGAAAATGTAACGTGTGCATGAACAGGTCGGCCTCAAATCTAAGATTCATCCATGGTAGATGTGCATGATGAGGTGTGGACCTAAGTGTAAGATTGAGGAAACTCCATAGAACAAATCTAAACACACCGTGAGGATCTGAAAGTTACAGGAAAGATCCATGATCGATCCAACTAGTCATTAGGTTTTGAAATTATTTTGGGGCTAGTCCCAAAAACTATCACCTACTCCAGAAGCAATAACTTGTCGAAAAAAGATTCAATCGAGCTAAAAACTTGGAACAAGGAAATTAAACATGTCCATGATGAAACCATAGATATGCAAGATCTAGCAATCAAACATGAAGAAATATTGGATCTACCAATTGGAACAAGAACAAGAACAAAATTGAATGAAAATATTTTTGTTGATGTAAGATGTCCAAGAACCAAGGATGCTCTTGCATCAAAAAAAAATTGGTGAAGAACAGTTTTGATAGGGGGAGCATTCAAAGTATTTAGTTGTTGGAAAATGTTTTTGTGATGCATGTTGCCATCAATTCCAAAGGGGGAGATTGTTGGGAGCCTTGCAACATGAGCATGAAGTATGGATGGTTTGTGTTGGTTGTTCCTATGTTTTCATTGATGTCAACATGGTGATAACTATTTGCGAAGTTTACTTGGTTTACCAAATTTTGTTCTTTGTCGTTAATACCCTCTTGTGATGGATCAGTGTATTGGTATTTGAGTCCAAAATTTATCGCAAGATCTGATATGACTCTATTCTCTTAACCATGTTTTCTTGACTCATTTAGATAGTTATATCCTGCATCTTGAGATGTCTTTTGTTGTGAGCAGAAAATTATCTCTAACATAGTTCAACTATGTATTCTACTAATGTTCCTTGCTTGGCATATTGTGTGGGAGACTCCACATTCTATTAAGGTGAAAATTTGTATGCTATAGTTTTGTTGATAGTCTCTATATTGGTAGTATGATGGGAAATTAATGTGTTCTCAAATCCCAGAGGTGTTCACTTTGAGGATTATTTTTGGTTTGGATAATTGTGTTCTAGTCTTGGTCGAATCAATGTATGCAATACTTTATGAAGACTAGTTATGATTTATGGATGTTAGCCAACTTGGTACAATGCACTACATGGATAAAATGCTTAATCATATATGGTGCTGACAAATACAGTTTTGATTATTATTTTTCATCTAATTAGGCTGACCTAATTGATGATAAATATATGCTTGTATATATATAAGGTGTTTTGAGCAATGAGATGTGAATCATGAGGAGAGAAAGCAGATATATGGAATGCATGTGAGATGCAAAGTGGGGATGTGAGCCCAAATTCTTTATTAGTTGTGGATTAGTATATTTTTGTTGAGTGACTACTATGTGAGACAGTACTTCATATTTTCAGCTTCATTGGAATTGAACCCTACACATTTAAGGTGTATCCTATCAGTTCAATTTATTTCCAATGAGCCACTATCATTGTATCTTGGCAATTGGCCATATTTTTTACTTAAGTTATGAGTCTTTTAAGGACAATGAGTCCTAGTAGTGAGCCCCATAATATTTTGTATCCGTATAAAATATTTTGTGAGTTAACCCTCATCGTGGTTTCTCCCTCATTGGGTTTTCCACAAAAAAATCCTGGTGTTGATGAGTATGGTTGCATTGATTTTTTTTTATGTTCCTTCTTGTTGATTTAGATAGAATTGAGACAATTTTTAAATGGATATTAATATGGTTATATGGAATACTAATTCATCCCCTACTCTTAGTATTCTAGATGTTCAAAAATAAACCGATTGACAAAGATAAAATTTTCATTGAAACATTAGCATGCAAGATTATGATCCCTAGACGATAGGACAGGATGGAAAGGAAGTAAAATATTTCAAGGAATGGCTTGAAAAATTAAATAAAGACCATGTTGAGTCATTAAACTGGGAAGTCATTGATGAAATTATATAGTGTAGAAATTCCATGGTTAAGTATGAAATAGAGAAGATACAGAGGAATGCTAATATCCTCAAGATATCAAAAAATTTATGCCAAACTCAAATATAGTTGGATGGTAATTCAAGTAATTTCAAAAGAGTGGATGCATCAAGTATTGTCTACCTTCTAGGAGTACCAATTGAAGAAAGGAAAAGAAGAGTTATTAGGCCCATAGTATGATACAAGGCAATGAATAACCAGATATCAGATATCAAAAGTAAGCATAAGGATACGTTGTTGAAAGTAATTTTGTAGGTTGTTCCTAGTCCCAATGGAGGCGTATTGTCTTAGAATTTGAATAATACCAATGGCTTTGTTTTGTGTGGAGTGTTTGAGTACCGGAGCTTGGAGTTGAAGATTAATGTCGATGAAGAAGTCAAAGCCTTGACTTTGTTTAGAAGATTCCAATGACAACTAGTGTCTTCCATGTGCTATGTTTTAATTTGTTGTTTATGATTCCTTTGATAGAATTTAAGTTCAAACTCTTGGGGCCTTGTTCCTATAAAAATTCATTTAATTTTTTACTTTTTTTTTATGTTCAGAATTTGTGGATGTTGGAAGAGCCAAATAAAATTAAGTTTTGTTCCTTTTTCCTATTTTATGAATCATTCTAGATTAAAAACTTGTATGCACATAGAAACAATCAATATCAAAGCTAATTTAAAAGCTACTAACTATTATCTTTTGTAGTTGGTTGTTTGTTTGGTTGAACATGACTATATGTTGCATCATTTAAGGGTGCATACAAAACCTACCTGGTGTCCAAATTAAACCCCCTTCTTTAAAAGCTCGCACCATTCTATGCCTAGCTATGAAGAAACCTAGTGAAGTATAGAGTGGTCTTCTTTGATTTGGTTTATTCTTGGGGTATGCATGGATAATACCTGAGAGCTCTTTTACTTTTCAAGTATTTTTTATGCTTTATTTAAGATTAGATGTTTAAATTTCAAAAATTGTTCCAAAAAATAGATGAATGAATGGAAATATTATTGCAAATATTTCATTTCCATTTTATTGTTCGATGCTTAAAGCTAAACCTACTTAAGTGATAGAAAATTTGTTTGAAATTCATGGAATATTATTGTATATTTGTTGATTTCATGAAATTGTCTGATGACCTAACCGAGAATATATTTCACCAATCCTTATGATTCCTTTTAGAACTAGAAATTACCATTTACCCCTCATGATTAACAACATTGTCACAACAAACCCTGATGTGAACCTAGTATGGTAAAGACCTGACTTAAATGAGCCTTGGGATTAAGTTGAGTTAGCCTGAAGATTTAGGTTATCCTGGGTCAGTCTTTAAGTAAAGATAGGTTCATGTGGTGTGTTTGTGAGGATTTATCTACACAGTTGGTGTGTAACTAACATTGTGATCAACAGGAAATGGCACTATAAGAAGGGCCCTTTTATTGTTCTTTTGGATTCATTAAGGTTGAAGTTGGAATCTCGCAAAGTCACTAGGTCTCAGTCTAGTGATCCTCGTATAAATTTAGTCAAACTTAGTGGTCTAAATTCATCTAGGCCTCAAAGGACAAGAAGTGAAAATGTGATACCACAAAATCCAACTGTTGCTATACCTACCTCACCCGCAGTAATGGATTTCTTTAGTGTAGAGTCATCGATCCAATTTTTTGTTTACAATGGTCTCCCAAATAATTCAGAAAATTTGTGTCCCAAGTATTACCTTCACAAAGACACAAAAGAACATATCAGTATCTTTAAGGATACATGTTTTAGAGCAAGGATACAACACAAAGGCATTATGTGTAGGTTGTTTTCATATACCTTAAGTGATGAATTTTACTAGTGGTACATCAACCTACCTCGTAACTCAGTTAAATCATGGAAAGATATGGAAAGTCAATTTTTAGCCAGGTTTAGAACACCAATTGATATTGCCTTGTTATATCACCAGTTTACTCAAATCAAAAGGTTCGATGGTGAACCTATAATAACTTTTAATGATAGGTTCCATAAGGTTATTCTAGGTTACAATCATCTTATGTAATGGATAATTTTTCCGCCATCGTAGTTTATTATACGATGGTAGATCCTTTAACTACTATGTTTGTGAAACTAAGGGAAAATCCTCCCACTACTTTACCAAAATCCTACATTGAAGCCATAAGTGTAAATTTAGAAATGAAACACCTCGAAAGTGGATTATTTGCAAATGGAGAAAATGGATTGAATAACTATCTTGTCCTGAGTGTGAATGGAGTCTTGTTAAATCATCCAATGACTCCTAATTCTTTCCCTTCAGTGGTCTAGAATGGTACTTTTCCTCAAAATACTTTCTTTCAATCAATAAATATTCAAGCTTTAGTCCCTCTCCTTGGTCCAGCTATTACAGAGCTACATCCTAACAAAAATTATTTCTTCTCATAGACTCAAGAGAGTCAAAATTTCAAAACTCCTGATGATAACAAAGAAATTAAGGAAATTATAGCTCAACTTAAAAGATTAACTATAGAAGTTATGCAATTGAGATATTAGAATTTTTACTCTTAGAGTAATAATCAAAATTCGCAAAGTTAGGAATATAATGCTCCTATACCACCTAGACATTGGAACACACGACTGAATAATGGAGGAATATCCACACCTTTAGATAACACTAATTCCTCCAATGATAGACCTACGTCAAAGGTGAATTTAGCTAATCTTGTGATGAAAAATTGATGTAGAATCCACAACACAAATATTCATTCTGAAGTGGATTGTCTGTAGTTTAAAACCACCTCAGATATTTTTTTGGGTGCTATGCATTACAAAAAATAGTGTTTATCATCCTCCTAAAGGGAATAAATTAGTTCCAGTAGGATATGATTCTTCTATGGTTCTTGAAAGTTACAAACATTTCGAGTCACTTGTTGTTGTCATGATTCATACTTATGAACATGAAGGAGATAGTTCAGCCATGACTTTATAAACTTACATGTTTCCTTATCAAGATGAAAATGAACCTCAGGACGAAGCTGATGAAATTTATTCCTTTCAATAATATTCAAAAGGACATACTTACAACTTGAGAAGTAATGCAAATGGTGGAAGGAAATTCAAAGGGTCATTGACTATGTCAATCCTACCAAATAACTTTAATACTCCACCTGACGACAAATCAAGTAATAATCTAGGGTTATCCAAGGTAAACCCTCAATATAACTCATCAAAAATTTCATGAAGTGAAAAGGTTGATTCCATTGATCAAAGCAATTTGACTAATTATTTAGCGGAATAGATCAAAAAGGTAAAAATCAGCCTCTTTGTTAGAATTACTCAAAATGCCTATGATCAAGAAATCTTTCTTGAATACTTTAGAAGATTTTCCAAGAGAAGGAAAATTTAAAGAGTCTCAGGCGAAGGATAACTCCATTAAGGTAAAAAATAAAAATATTGTTCCTATGGCGGATGCACAAGCAGCCTTTTATAAAGGAAAAATAGAGTCCTCGCCATTTTTTCTCACATTGAGAATATTTGGTAAAAATATCCATAATTGTTTAGTCTATTTTGGAGCATCTACTAATGTGATTCCTTTGTCCATATGTCAGAAGCTAGGTTTAACTCTAGAAAATTCCTTGAAGGAATTCATTCAACTTGAAAAAATTGAATTAAATGTATTCAAAGAGTTAACAAATATCCATATGCAACTAGCATGGGATCCCCGAATTTAGTACTATATAGATATTCAAGTTGTTGAGATTCTTGATACTTACATAATGTTATTGAGTAAGGATTGGTCAAAGACTTTGAATGGATACATGGCCACTAATTTCTCACATATGTGGCTACCATGGAAAATAGTTCCTAATCAAATTAGGATTGAGAGAGAACCATGCATGAAATACATGATTATCGATTATGATCAGCAAAATGAAGTTCTATACATAGATGTACAACTAGGGGTTTATAAAATTTGAAGTTTAGGAGTCAAAATAGAAGAATTTTTCATGTGTAATATTGAAAAGAATAATCAGATGACTCTCGGAATAGATGTGTTAGTCGAATCAGATTATGATTCTTCTGAAGAAGATGATAGTCATCTGGACAAATTTTGGAAGAATATTGTTATAGAAGCTCAAAAGAGCAAGAAAATTGAGAATTCACTAAAATGTTTTTTGTTGCAGGGTTGGTTCAGGTTACATAATTTTGCACACTCAGAGGATAGTTGCATGATGAACATGGAAATCATTTATAAAATTGAAAGCCAACATTGTTCAAAAAAATTTATGCTTGGCAGGCCTAAACCCGAAATATTCGAGATAAAATACAGGTCGATCAGATAGAAAATGTTGATATATCCACTCTTAAGAAATCTAAGCTTAAAGCTATCGAGGATCAAACTTGGACCCTTAATTTTGACAGATCCAAATTGAAACAAGGAATTAGAATTGGAGTTGAACTCATCAGTTTGCAAGGTAATTCTTTTCTTGTTGCTTATCAATTATAGTTCCAATGTACTAACAATGTGGTAGAATACAAAGCCCTCATTCATAGTTTGATGCTCACAATCAAGAAGAAAGTCAAGATTCTCAAGGTGTTTTGTGATTTATATTTGGTAGTCAGGCAAGTTCAAAAATGGTATATTTGTCATTACAAACACTTGTCTAGTTACCAACACAGAGTATGGGATTTGATAGAATATTTTGATTCCTTTAACATCACTCACATCCCATGAAGATTCAATCAGAGAGCCAATGCTCTAAAACCTTTGGAGGCTTCTGATTTGAGGAAATTCATAGTTGATCTGGTATAGTTACCTTTGGCTCTTGATAATGTTACAAATTTATAGGTCTTCAAAGATGATTGTCACATATTATAATTTATTACTAACACTGGTATCTTTGAGGTACAAATAATTGAAGAGATAGATCGCCCAGATGGTGAAATCCAAGATGAAGAATTAGCTCAAGATAAAGATAATACTATTCTAAAAGGGATAATTGAGTTGGAAAGACTATTTGATGTATATCAGATAGTCTAAAAGAAAGACCTGCCCAAAAGTGACAAAGGGCAATCTAAATTATATAATTGAATACCAAAGAAGATCCAAAAAACATGTTTATAGGAAAGGTTTACACTACAGAAGAAAAATAAGTATTGCTCAGGAACTCAAATATTATTGGAAGGTTATATAGCATGGACATATGAATATTTGAAAACTTATGATACTTCCATTATCGCTCACACAATCCCATTAAAGCCTGATGTAAAACCTTTTCAACAGAAAGAGTGGCCTGTAAATGCACTCTTGGAACCTTTGATCCAAAAAGAAGTACAAACTCTCTTCTCAGCTTGGATAATTTTTCTTATTAGGAATTCCACTTGGGTGGTGAATTTGGTGCCTATCAAGAAAAAGAGTGGAGATATACGGTTGTTTGTGGATTTCCGAAATCTTAATAAGGCTTCTAAAAAAGATAATTATCCTCTACCTTCATTGGAAGAAGTGTTGAAAATTGTTAATGGTTCGCAGATGATGTCCTTTTTGGATAGATTCTATGGATACAATCAGGTAATGGTTATGAAGGAAGATAGTATCAAGGCAACGTTCACTACAAAGTGGGGAATATTCTCTTATAGAATAATGCCATTTGGATTGATAAATGTTGGAGCCACATTCTAGAGAGCTATGGATTATGCCTTCTGACATTTGATAGGAAAGTGTATCATCATATACATGGATGACCTCATAGTATTTTCAAAGAACAAAGGAGATCATGTCCGTGATCTCAAAGCAATATTACAAAAGTGTGAAACTTATGGAATTTCGTTGAATCCTAAAAATTGTATTTTCATGGTAACTGAAGGAAAATTACTGGGACACATTAGTTCTAAAAGAGGTACTTCAATAGACCCAAATAGAGTGAGTGCTATACTCAAGTTATAGCCTCAGGGAAGTAAGAAAGAATTGAAATTGTATTTTCATATGATCAATTTTGTCCAGAAGTTTATTACTAGATTTTTCAAGATAGTGAAACCACTCAATGATATGTTAAAGAAAGATGCAAAAATTGAATGGACAAATGAAGCTAAAATTGCCTTCGAGAATATGAAAGTTGCATTTGCGGAAGCACCAGTTCTGGTAAGTCTAGATTATGTTAAACCTTTTTATATTTACTCTTTTTCTTTTGATCATATGTGTGTAGCGATGTTGACACAAAGAGGTGAGAAAAAATAAGAAAAACTTATTGCCTTTATGAGCTCCATTTAAAGAAGTGGAGCTCAGATACATGGATTTTGAAAAACAAGCCTTTTCTTTAGTTGAATCGGTGAAAAAGTTCTGACATTACATTCTCAGAAGTATAGTTAAGGCTATTGTTCTTAATACTGCAGTAAAAATGTTGCTAAAACAGAGTGATCTTAGAGAAAAGATAGCTAAGTGGGTTATGATTTTGCAAGAATTTGATTTAGAGATTATACCCATGAAGCTAGTCCGAGGACAAGCCTTAGTTAAATCCATTACTAAAATTGATTCACAAATCTCTAGTTAGCAATACACTTTGGATGTAAAATATCAAGATGATTAGTATTTAGATATATGGCACTACCTTGTCAGCCATAACTGCCCTCATCAAATGCAAAGGAACCAGAGAAGAGCCCTCAAGATAAAATATCAAAGCTATATGATTAAAGGAGGGCTCTATTCAAGAAGAATCATGAAGGAATTTATCTAAGATTCTTGAATAAGATAGAAGCAAATGAAGTGTTACAATAATTACATGATAAATTTGGAATAGCTCATGGAATGCTTATAACTACTACACAACTAATCCTGAGAGCTTGTTATTACTAGTTGACTATTTTCAAAGACACTTATGAACATGTAAATCACTATTACACATGTCAAAATATTGCAAACAAAGGAAGACTTAATGCTTAATCGTTATAGTCGGTGATGGAGATGCACCCTTTATCACAATAGGGGTTAGACTTCATTGGCACCATCAATCCTCCATCATCCACAAGTCACCGATTTGTGCTAACTACTACCAATTATTGTGCTCAATGGACTCAAGTATGTCATAGAAAACAATGCACCATAGAGGTGGTAATCAAATTCTTAGAGGAAAATTGTATTACCAGGTTTGGAGTACCATATGTATTGATATGTGATAATAGCCCTACTTTTTCCTCATTAAAATTTTATAATTGGGCATTTCAATATGACATAGCATCGAAATTCTCATCTAAATATTATCCATAGGGAAATAGATTAGTAGAATCATCAAACAAGAATCTACTGGATATAATCAAGGAATTAGTTGAAAAGAATCCTAGAGAATGGCATTCTTTACTAAAATTCGCCCTTTGGGTAGACTGTACTAGAATGAAATCTGCATTGGGGAACTCTCCTTACCACTTAATCTATGGGGTAGATCCAATATTGTATATAAATCTGAAAATCCCTACTTGGAAATTTTTTCAAGAGTACATTGGATTAGATGATCAAACCGAAGCTCGATTGTTGCAATTGATGCACTTAGATGAAAAATGCGCCCAAGCTATAGATCATTTTTCTAGGCACCAATCTATGGTAAAATAATGTTTTGACAAAAGGGCTAGATTGAAAACTTTTAGAATATCTGATTTAGTCCTATATTGGGACAAATCCCATGAGCATAAAGGTGAGCATGGTAAGTTTGAAAAGTTCAGATCCTTACCAGGTGTTTGAAATTCTCAGTGACAGTACTTATAGACTTAAAACTTTGATTGGAGAAGATGTCCCATTGCCTGTCAATGGGAAATTTCTAAAACATTACTTCTAGGCGTAGTGTTGGTTGCTAGTTTTTTGGCTAGTCTATAAATAATTTTGTAAATAGTTTGTTTTGTAAATATTTGTTGTTTTGTTTTGGTGGCTATTTTTTTTGTTGTTTTCTTTTCTTTTATTTCCATGGTTTTGCATCATCAAATTATATGGTAATTAGCAACCTTTCAAGGTGGTCAAAATAATAGAACATTAATTTGGAAATATTATCTATGCTTCAACCAGAAGTAGTCTGCTAATTATAAGTGATTGGGGAATTTTGAATGGTTTCTTTTACTTTATCCTGCATAAATCATTCAGTTGATGTTGAGCTACAAATGCCCATATCTTAAATCATTCTACTGGAATTTGGGGATAATAATTGTTTGCATTAACTAAAAAATCAAAAGGTAACCTTTGCTACCTCTATAATTCCCAAGCTAATAGTAGGCTTCATTGCCTACAAATTGAACAAATGATCTTATCTTGAAATATCAAAAAAAAGGGAAAAATGAATATCAAAGAAATATCAAAATAGAAAAAAATCAACTCTTTAAGCTATCCAAATATCTCTGCTGAGGCTATGGACGTCTAGCTGGTAGTAGAGCTATGTTTGGGAGAATTGTAGAGATAACCTTTCCAAAGCTATGGACACTTGACTGGCAGCAAGGCTCTATCTAGGGTTGGCTTAAAAGGAATTGCCAAATTACATAGGTCAATGCAAACACTTGCTATGCTCTAAGTTTACTATAGAAAAATTAATCAATTGCACACACATGATATTAGTAACATCTAATCTTGTATGTTGGCTAAAGTGAAGATGAAATGTCAGATTGAGGGTCTAATTGTTTATAATTGGAAGACTAAAGAAAGTTGAGGCATGGTTATTAGGTCTAAAATTGGCTTTTTATTGTTTTTTTGTTTTGTTGGTTGCTATTTGTTATGTGATCTCACAACACGCCCCATTTTTCTCCTTTGAAAAATGTAGACACTTTTTTTATTCTACCCTTTTCTTTTTCTTGCTTTGATGTGCTACTTTCAAAGGAAATGGTAAAATGTAAGTTTTGCTTTAGCCTACCTAGTCATTGCTTTAATTCTCTATCTTTCTCGGATTCAAATTGTCTCAGTTTTCTTTATTAAGTTTTATCAATTTACCAAACCCTGGAGTCCCAAAGTTGATGTGGTTGTGTCAAGGATACTATAAATTTGATCGGTCCTAAGTTTCCCATCTAGTGGATGAGTCATCTCGATGTGTGTGAGTCCTTTTCTTCATCAGTTGTTCTGATAGTTGCTTTTCACTTTTTTAGCCAAAGGTTGGAAACCAAAGGTTCCATTGTAAACATATTTAAATAATTTTTAGTCTTTCTCAAAGTCGGAACTTGATTCCTAGTTCCTCTCTTTGCACCCAATTCTCATGAACCTGGTGGGTAAGTGTTCTCGGTTCCTAGTAATCTTTCTAAGATCCAGAACTGGATGATTCAAATCTAGCAATCATCAATAATCATGTATTTCAAAGGCTTTGCCTCGTAAGAACCAAGGTGACACACAAGAATGCCACATAAGTTTTTCATGCCATCTTCTTCTCTAGTCGTGGGCCTATGCGAAAACTAAGGTGTTCATGATTTGAACCCTAATAAACCATGATTTTACCTTTGTTCAAGAAAATTAATGCATTGTAACAGGTAATTAATGAAGGTGGAAAAATTCACACGTACATGGCACCACCTCGATCATGTAGTTACTTTTACAACACTTTACCTTGTGCCATACTACTAATTTACAAGGATATTGAAAGATTGAGACCCATATTATAGCACACAAAGAAAGGTAAACCTCAAGGAACCATGAACACAGCTACTGAGGGTTTCGAAGCTACATTCTAAAATCAATTTTTCTTATCGTTAGTGAAACTAGGTGTGTCTCGAATAACTAAAAAAAAATTAGTCATCTTATGCATGCATGTCTCAAGATAATGGTATTTCCTCTAGTAATTGAGATTATTGATTGTTTTGAAATAAATTTAACCAAATGGTAGATTGAAAGTCTTATAAATTGTTGAAAATAATTGGTTAAATTTAACCCTAACTTGTACACAAGGTACATATCTATAAAAATGTAGGATACATAGGTAAAAATGAGTACTTCTAAAGTAAGTCCCGAAAAATGAGTTTAAATATTTTTCTTTGCAAGCTATACCAATTGGCACGATAATAACTGATACCCATTCGGGATGGTTTTTTGATGTCGAATTCATTGCACAAGCCCGACAAGAGAATGCCTCTCAGTGTACAAAGAATGTTATAGCAAGTGGGTTACATTTAGAAGGAGGGTTTCCATCAACAATGAAGGCCCCTGAGCTGGTTATGCAAAGTTTGAATTATTACAACCCAGACAAGAGATTTGTTGAAAATGAGGGAAGAATCTATACATATATTTATGTGAAAGGAATTGTATATACATTTGGGCTTCTCACATTTTCTCAGATGAACTCAGTAGATGTGAGAATGAAATCTATAACTTACCTAAGCACTAAAGAACATAACAGGGAAATTATGAACACATAGTGGTGTCGTGAGAAAATTGTAAAGAAAATGAAGCCAATTCTAAGATCTATGTTCAAGATGTTATAACCGTGTTAAGAAAGATAGAGGGACTTAGCAATGCTAGTAAATTCAAACCATGGATGTTTGTAATTATAGCCAAATTAATGGAAGGCCTTGTGTAGATGCATTGGGGGAGTTTCATCAGTGATAAGATACATGATCAGATGAAGGCATTCCCATAGTCAGGATGGTTTTATATGTCCTCATATGTGATCTATTTATATGCCATAAGGGAAAATAAACAAGGGTTGAATAGAGTTGGTACCCTAGGCAGAGAAGCAAGGAATAGTCTAATATATGGTCATTTACCCCAAATTACTATTCATGAATACAAGGAGCATTATCAAAGAGTCAATGATGTCTTTTCTATGAAGCTAGTAAGAATAATGGAAGGAAAAAAAACTAAAAGGTTGTATTTGGAAGCAAAAAATCTTATCAAACAAGTTGGAGGCCAATACATTCAATTTCCTACTTTTACCTACATCAAAGTGGAAGGGTTTGAAGCATATTCTTTCATGTTTCCCAAGTACCCGGTAGATAAATTGTTATTATTGGAATTAGTAAGACAAATGAATCCATCCCATGCTTTGTTTAGCGTGAATCATAAGAGAAATTTTGTCAAATTTCACATCATAATGGTAAATTATAAGTGAAATGCAACTAAAGTAGCTAACTTGTGTGAAGAGGAATTAAAGATGCATAGGTTGGAGTTCTTTACACTCTAACGAATTAACTACGATTCAAAGGGGAATATTTCCAAGGGGATAGCTAGCAAGCATGCCCATGTTTATCACTTAGAAAACTTCTAAATCAATTGTGATGACGAGCACATAGTAAGCCAAAGATCATATCAAATATTGTCATTGCAATTATCGTGGATTCTTGAGCTCCATTACCTTCTACATCAATTGGATGAAGATGATGGAGACGTTTTGAATCCGATTTATAATTCAACCAAGGTTTATGATGAACCCATTCTGGATCCAAATTATGAAAGTAGAGAAATAATAATTGTTGAGGAAATCTTTGAACAAGTTTTGGTATAGACTCAATGATGGATTGATGAATTTTGTAGAAATTTAAGAAAATTTAGAGTCAAGCCCACATACTCAATGTAAAAAAGAAATAGAGAGAAGAAGATGAGTTAGAGTATGAGGAGCCTATTGAAAAGAAGAAAAAAGATAGCAAGGTAGATACAATGGTGCATATTGAGGAGAGAACTCTTGATTCCCCAAGCCAAAAAAAATTAGTAGCACCAGTTAGCTAGCATAAAGAAACTGGACCAAGTAAGGTCAAAGTGACGGTGAAGCCTAAAGTAGCATCTTCTTCCATAGCAAAGTTGAAGATTCAACCTATGAATGATTAAGAGGTGAGAATGAAAATGAATATTCATGCTCAGACAAGGTCTACATCCCAGAGGGTTGCATCATTATTTACTTATTCCCCTTTAGTCAATACAGATGCAATAAAGAAAACACTGGGAAAGACTCTTATCACTCTATATGAGAGCTCTGAGATAAATGAAGATCAAATCAAGGAACAGATGGAGAAATTGGGTGTCATGATGGAACAAGTAAAAGAGAAGAAATCTAAGGATAATTCTATGGTACAACCAGTGGTGGAAGAAATTCAAAATGGAGGGTTAATTCCTATAGATACTAAAGAAAAAATTATTATAAGAAGAACACTCGCCCCAAAGGTAGGAAACCCTGAAATAGTTGTTGAAAAAGAAATAGGGGAAATTGCAAGATAGGTTCTCATTGATAATGTTGTTATTGGAGATACAGTTGATTCCCAACTTCCACTAGAGGATAGTGGGAATGATGTTGAAAAACCATAGGTTTTCGAAGAGAAACGAGAAGACCAGGTTGAATTTGAAAATATAAAGCCTTCACAAACTTTGGATGGCAAGGTGATGAATAACGATAATCCTGATGTAACAGGACAAGAAGGAAGTGATGCCCCAAAGATTAATATTGATCACATGGCTGGATAGGAAAATATAAGTCTTGGAAATGAAGAGACAGTGGTGAGTCCCGGTAATCCAAAATCCATGCCAGTGAATACTAAAAATGTTCCCATCCTATAGAATGTGACAGCCAAGGTTGAAAATGTAAGAGGAGAAGTTATTGAGGGTACTAAAAATAAGGAACAAATAAATGTTACAAAGGTAGAAAATAATGAAGATTCACCTAATTGGTTGATCAGAGAATT
>CM021108.1:286412064-286649541 GCA_007115665.2 Sequoiadendron giganteum | reverse complement strand
AGTATTGGCTACCTTCTGAGTGTACCAATTGAAGAAAGGAGATTTTTCGGGCCCAAAGTCTGAAACAAGGCAATGAATAACCGGATATCAGAAGTAAGCACAAGGATACATTGTTGAAATTAATTTTACAGGTTGTTCTCAATCCCGGTGGAGGCATATTATCCCAAAATTTGAAGAATACCAGTGGCTTTATTTTGTGCAGAGAGTTTGAGTATTGGAGCTTGGAGTTGAAGATTAATGCCGATGAAGAATTCAAAGCCTTGACTTTGTCTGGAAGATTCCAATGACAACTGGCGTCTGCCATGTGCTATGTTTTGATTTGTTGTTTATGATTCCTTTGATAGACTTTAAGTTCAAACTCTTGGTACCTTATTCCTATAAAAGGCCATTTAATGCTTTACTTTATTTTTAAGTTTAAAATTTATGGATGTTGGAAGAGCCAAAACTTCTTTAAGTTTTGTTCTCTTTTCCTATTTCTTGAATCATTCCAGATTAAAAAATTGTATGCACATAGAACTAATCAATATCAAAGCTAATTTGAAAGCTACTAACTATTATCTTTTGTAGCTAGTTGTTTATTTAGCTAGACAAGACTATATCTTGTGTTGTTTAAGGGTGCATACAAAACCTACTCGGTGTCAAAATTAAACCCCCTTCTTTAAAAGCTTGAACCATTCTACACCTAGGTGTGAAGCAATATGGTGAAGTATGGAGTGGTTTTCTTTGATTTGGTTTATTCTTGGGGCATGCATGGATAATACTCAGGAGCTCTTTTACTTTTCAAGTATTTTTGATGCTTTATTTTAGATTAGATGTTTAAATTTCAGAAAATGTTCCAAAAAAAAAGATGAATGAATGGAAATTTTATTGCAAATCTTTTTTTTCCATTTTATTGTTGGATGCTTAAATCTAAATCTACTTAATCAATAGCAAAGTTGTTTGAAATTCATAGAATATTATTGCATATTTGTTAATTTCATGAAATTGTCTGATGACCAAACCGATAATATCTTTCACCAAACCTTATGATTCCTTTTAGAACCAGAAATTACCGTTTACCCCTCGTGATTAACAACATTGTCACAATGAACCCTGATGCGAACCTAGTACGGTCAAGACCTAACTTAACGAGCCTTAGGATTAAGTTGAGTCAGCCTAAAGATTTAGGTTGTTCTGGTTCAGTCTTTCAAGTAAAGATAGGTTCCCGCGGTCTGCCTGTGAGTATTTATCTACGCTATTTGTGTGCAACTAACATCTTGGTCAAGATAACAGTACTGTCAACTCTTCTTCAGAACTACAAATCCTAAAATTATGCAACTGTGGAGAAACACAAAGCTAATACATTTCTCCTAAACACCTTTGTAATGCACAGTTCACACTCTGGTGAACACAAATTCTTCTGTATAATGATCCATTGTTACATACTTTCAATATAGTATATTTGAACATCTCTTACTATCATATTGAAACCACATAAGTAGATCTTTAACCCAGAATAAATGCAAAGAAAAATCAGAACACTTTTGCAACATTGAACATTGTTGCACACTATTTCTTATTTTTATCAATTTTCTATTAAGGATTGGTTCATTGTTGGTATTATGAGATGGAGGTGAATAAGGTGGAGTGGTGTATGTATGTAGAGGGAAAGTGAATTGTAGATTTGTGAGGGGGGATGGTTGAGGAGATATGAGATTTGTATTCATAAAGATAGAAGGATTCCCGGTGGAAATACCTAATGAAGTGATGACATTGCTAGTAGGTTTAATGGTTTTGGTAACATGAGTACTAGTGTATGTAGGAGTAGAGGTAAGGTTTGTGGAAGGAGGAATTGAATTTCCACCTTGTCTTTGAGTATACCCCAAAGCTTGAGCACAACTAGTCATGGTAGGGATATTCTTATCAACAATATGAGATAGACTTTGTACAATCTCTATTCCATGTTCATTTTCAAGCATTTTCCTCACATTATCTAAAGCAAGAATGATACTACTAGCAATGTTTTCCAAAGTCACAAAGTTTTGCAATTTTTCTATTTATTCATCTATTCTTCTTATGTTTTTTTACGGGACATTAGAAGCCATTGTTTCAACATCATGCACATTGTTTGTAGGTAGGGAAGTCATTGAAAATGAGTATGACGAGTATGATCCATAGAGGGTTTATTATCAACAATATTAGTGAAAGAGTTAGAGAACCCAATTTCCACGGTAAATACATGTATCGCGGGATGACATGAGTCTCGAACTATGTCTCACAACAGTATTGATAATAGGATACTAAGTTGTGAAGCTCATACAAGTTTCACAAACTTAATATATATCCAAAATGGAAAGAAAGGTGAAATGCAATGCAATGCCATAGAATGTAAAGTGTGATGCAAATATGTAAAAGCAATTTTCAGATTTCAAACAAGATAATTTTCTGATTATAGTATGCAAAACCTAAAAATGATGTCTTGTAGATGTAATTTTGAAATCACACAATGCAATAACTTTATCAAATGAAACTAAATTTATGATCAATTTCAAGTAATAGTAATTTTGCAAATTGAAACAAAAAACTAAAAATAGCAAAGTAGAATGCAAAAATATATGTTTTAATGTCTAAAAATTTAGGAAATGATCTTGATTAGGGACTTATGGGAAAATGGATCCTAGGCGAGGGTTTTTAAAAATGTTTTGCAAGTTTCCGAGTTGATTCTAGTGGTTTCCAAATTCTGATTTAAAACAATGTGTTATAGTTTGATTTTTTTGTGAAATTAAGGTTGAATGCAAATGCAAAATATGACAAAATGATAAACTAGAATACCTAATTTGATGTGCAATTTTGATTCATTTTTCAAATGTAAGTTAATGATTATGCAATGCTATGTAAATGATTTTTTTTGTATTTTTCATATTTTAAGAGATGCAAAAATGCAATCCTAAAACCCTAAATGAGATGCAAAGTAGTGCAAGCTAAACAACCCTAAATGAGATTCAATTCAATGCAATGAAATGAAAATGAATGCAAGATCTAGATCTAAGGTCAAAATGGACTCCAAAATCAAAAATATGCAATAATCAAAAGTCAAGTTCACCAAAATGAAACAAAGAAAAATAGGGTAAAGGATGTGAATTAATAGGGACCTATTTTCCTTCTATTTCATTAAGAAATGAGATCCACACAATGAAAGGACTAATAACCTTTAGGTGAGTCAATTCAAAATGTGAATCTGCTAATTTCCTTTTTTTACAAGGTTGGGGGTCCTGATTAGACAACACTTTGGGGAGAAAGATTAAAAATAGAAAAATAACTCCAAAATGTAATCCCCAACTTGGATCTAATAGATGAAACTCAATACTGATGGAACCAAAAATTGAAATATAGATCAAAGAGAGGTAAGATGATGTGTACCAGTCACCAAAAGTGCTTTGTTGAAGCTGGCCTAGGACTCATTCACCCAGGGGCGAATGGGTCCTGAGTTAAATTTTGTCTGCAACTTTCAAGACCCTCTACTATAGATCTAAATCCTTCAATTTTCCCAAGTTTTAGGTTTGGAAAGCCAGAAATAAATTATGTAGACGAGTTTTCATGAGATGATGACTTTTATGACAACTTCAATTTTGCTCTTCAAGAGATCTCCAAGATTTCTTGCACCTAAATCTGCAAACACAAATCAAGAGGGAAGATGCTTTATTTTTGGTGAATGGGGGTTTTCCTTGGTCAAACCCCATTTTGGTAATTAAACCTTGAAATGAAATAAAATAACATGAAATGAATGATGAATTAACAACTATATGTCATAACTCACCAAACCCTTGAATGAACCTTGGAATATAGATCTGCAACTTGCATGAAATGGCTTCAATGGATGTGGATCTTGATATCAAAACTTGACTTGAGATAATCCCTTGAATGCTTGTATGGGTCATGAAACCTACATCATTATATTAGCTCTAAAAATATGCATGATGCAAGAAGAATTTGATGTGATAATTGGATCTTGATTGCTGCAATAATTTTTCAAAAAAATTGCTCTTGAATGCCTTGAATTTCTCTTGAAATTCTCTTAAAAGTGCTCTCTTAATCTCATTAAAATTTCTTAGATGAAACTTAATGAAATTGCCTTATATTTATAGGTATGTAACATTAATTTCCTAAAATTCAAATAACACCAGTCGACATGTGAATATGGATTTGAATATGTTCAAATACCACTAAAAATATAATTTAAATTTAGGTCCTAGGTCTAAGTGAGGACCCATTCTCCCATGGGAAAATGGGTCTTAGGTCACTCACCTAGGACACGCATTGCTCAATGAGAAGTGTTATGTTTAGGCATTAATGAATGTCAGGTTTCCTCTTTGGAAAATGTGATTAATTGGGCTTGGATTTGAATTAAAGGGTCCAATTAAGGAAAATTAACCTCAATTAATTAAGAGATCCCTAAAAAAGTGTGAAAGTGTAATGAGGTACACTCTACAACACTAAAAATAAGGTACAATTAAGTCCATTTTAATTAATAGGGCCCTAAACTTAATGTGAATATGTAAGATACATATTACAACGCTAAATTAAGGCATAATTAAGTTCATTTTAATATTAATTACTAATTAGGTGTGAAAATGTAAAGGGATACATTTTTCTACATTATAGGAAGAAGTTGATTTAAGTGATAAGTTTGAAAATATAGAGCTTCCTTTAGAAGAGTACTAATCAAATTTTGGAGATAAGAGTAAAAATTATTTTATTTGAGAATGGTTCCAAATTTAACAAGTTTGTTGTCCATGACATGGTTCTTTAGTCTCCTTCAAAAGGAATTGATTCATATTAGATTTCATATGAGGGCATAAGTAATGTGCCAAAAGTTATGAAAGTTTTTGATGAGAAGTGGTTGTTTGGTGTGTATTTTAGTAAGTTCTCTCATTTCTCAAACTTCAGATTTATATTCATGATTCTCGGAGAACTATTGGGTTTATAAACTTTTCATGGATGTGCATCCCTATTTCACACTGGCATATATTTCTCCCTGCTAATTAATGGCTTTGCATAGTCTCTTGGGGAAGTTGGGGTGTATTGTACCTAGTCCAGGTACATAGGTATCTTAGGTTGCATTTTATTTTTCAGTCGTTTGGTTGGTTTCATTTTTTGGCTTTGGTCTACCTCCTAATCTCCCCTTGACTCTATTGCCCAATGAATCAACACTAGTTTATCCTAGAGATGTTGGAGTTCTCTGCATTTTGCTAGGAAATATAGTGCCCAATCAAAGCCATGATTACCCCAAATTTTGGTCTTTGAAATTTTTAAAATTTCTTCTATCAAGATGCCAGTTAAGCCTTTGATGATTGTGTCAATGTTTTATGAATGTAAGGTTCACATCTCCAATCACACTAATTTTACAGTTAGTTCCTAGATGTTGTACATAGGTCATCATCAAGCTTTTTCAGCCTAGGGATGTTGGTTGGAAAAGAATGGCTAATTTGATTAAGGAGCTTTATCCTTCTTTCGAAAAGGTTACTATTGTCACAACTAACAAGACAAATATGTGCAGGGCCAATGCAATATGAGTTTTATGCAGAATAACAAATGGTACTATCTAAAACAATTCAAGATTAAAAAGAAGATCTTGTTTTAGTTAATGCCACTCTTATAAGTGGAATTAATTTTATTTAGACCACTCTAAATATTGTTAAAGGTCTGAGAAGTAATTCAGTCACTAGTTACACTTATACAATTCCATGTGTTAGCCTTGCTTCATCAGATTCTACAAAATGACCACTTGACTTGATATTTTTGTAGACATTATTAGGTGATACAACAATTGTAGTACACTCTCAAAGATGTTCATTGTAAATATATACATAGGGGAGAGGGGCCAATAGTCGTGCAGGGTCCAATAATCGTGCACTCAATCGTGATTATAGTACCTAGTCTTACCACATATTTATACTATATATTATAAATAAATAATCTAAATATAAATTAAAAAATAACCAAATGTTGATCAAAAGTGGACCCATACATGAACACATGAGAACCTTTAAATGTTATATTAAAAAAACATAAATACATTCATGAAGAAGTGAAATAAGTACTTTTTTGTCTCAAATAAAATATCACAACTATCCACTATAAGTGTGTAATTTAAAAAATAAAATGATCATTTAATAAAATAAGACACTCATTTAAACAAGTATTCTTATCATAGTGAAAAAATATTGTTCTAATGTGTACAACTATTGGGGTAGCAATGTACAAGCATTTGAGTATTTTATATTAATAGTTTGCCCTATCACAAATATTAAAGCTGAGTACAATAAATACCATGTATTTTTTCATTAAATGTGAAGGATTTTCAAAAAGTTTTAGTGTTCAACTATTGGTCCATTTTTGTTTGGTATAAGTTGTATTTTAAATAATTGTGTTGTTTTTATAACAACAAATAGTTTTTTTGTGTTCAACTATTGGTCCATATGTGTTGAATATAAAATCTAGAGATATCAAAGATTTATGGTTACCAATAAGTATTTGGTCCATTTATGTTGCATATTATCATATTTTATATAAAAATATGATATTTTACAAGCAACAAATGGTATTTTTTTGTTCAACTACTGGGGTTTCCATGATTAAGTTTTGGTCAAATCTTTAAAAAGTCAAATTTTAGACACTTCTCAATAGATGTGCTGATGTGGCGAGTTGCATGATGAGTCACACCTCCAAACCTTAGTTATAGATAGATAAGAGGCTAGTCCACATGTCGAAAAAAAAATGAAGGTTCTACGATATTCCAGTCAATTGCTACATGTTGACGAAATTAGCCCGCACGGCTACTGACCCCTCTCCCCTATACATATGTTGGAAAGATGAGTTTAATAGGTGTATCGATGATAATTCTTAGATATGAAACGATTATATGTGATTGAGAAAAAGTTTGATCTCCCACCGATTAATAACACTCTCAATCAGCATGCTTTTCAAAAAGCTATTCAAGAGTAGGGCGAAATGTATAATCACATGTGAGGACTCTAAATAGAGAATGGAGTTCAACCGGGAAAGTTTCCAACATTAAGGATAATCAAGACTTGCCAAGAGACAGTTTCAAGATTCTCATTGGCAATAAAGTATGGCTTCATCTTGAGCACAAAAAATCATTTGCAAATAAGGGTTCAGCGAAGAGCACAACACATACCGGTGGCCAAAACATTATTGCTGCCTGCGATTTGTTTGACAGAATGCCTCAAAGAAATAATGTCTCATTGAATGCAATAGTATCGGATCAAGCACAAAACCGAGTTGTTGAAAAGGCTTTAGAGACATTTAGACAAATGCAAATTGTTGATGACAGAATACGTCAAAGAAACGCAATTTCTTGTTCTAAGATAATAGGGGTATAAATAAAGAGAATATTTATAAATTAAGTAAAGAGGGTTAAGATGTGGATCGAGTATTGCTTCCAAAACAACACATTATATGCTACGATACATATGTCACGGTCTGTGAGGGCATGGAT
Source organism: Sequoiadendron giganteum (assembly GCA_007115665.2). NCBI lineage: Eukaryota > Viridiplantae > Streptophyta > Pinopsida > Cupressales > Cupressaceae > Sequoiadendron > Sequoiadendron giganteum. The sequence goes on along the minus strand of CM021108.1, from coordinate 286,642,043 downwards.
GGAGTAAAATAAGCCACCTAACCGCATGTTTCAGAGTTATCTTCTCATCAAATGCAATGGTTCCAAATTAATTTGCAAGTTGGAAAAATTCCTCAGTAACATTTATTGTTATCGATGCAATGTATAATTGAATTCTTTGAAAGCACAGACTGGGTCACTCGTAAAGGGGTGGTCGATACCTTGACTCTAGGATGGCACTCATTCAAGTCATGTTTTGACAAGCTTCAAAACTTCAACCATTGTATTACTTAAGGAGTTGTATCTTCATTAATCTTCCACCGCAGATGAAAGGCTTTATGAAATAAAGAAGGGCGCATATCATTTGTTACCCAAATTCCAGAAAATATTGGGAGGATATCACTCTAATTGATAGGTCCCTAAACTGCTCGACGACCTTTACAACAATCGTTTTGTTCACTTAATTGCTTCAAATTTATGGATTGATGGTAATGGTCAAGTTGAGACCTGCGCAATCGCCACTTCTTGGCATGACATTTTGATTATGGATTGCAAATCAGAAACCGGGTAAAATTGATGAGGTGACTTGAAATTTGAAACAAAGAATGTTGAGCAGAGGATAAATTTACATGTTGGACCTGTTTCTCCAGCCTCACCTATGTCCTTCAACAACTCATTGTTATAAATGGATGTTGCACTATCAAGTCCCATACATACATCTAATGTGATTACACTAGGCAATTTATATGGTATAAAGGAAAGTTGTGTAGCTACAGAGTCAATTACCCTTATTGGTCAAATTCTATGCAGGTCATGAATATATCCCTAGTCAATGCTTTCGCAGAGTGCTTTAGCACCTCCCGAGGACCTCTATTCCCACATGGTGAAGTCTGATCTACAGAATAACTACCCAGTTGCTGCTAAATATAAGTAGTTATATGGAGAGAATTTCAAATGTCAAAGGGGAACTGAAGGAACTTGGAATGGATCACAATGAGTACGTTGATTGGCTCAAAAATGAAGCTTTCTCATGGAGGAATTCCATAAGAAATGCAAAATACTTTCAAGAATGCAAGTGTTTTTGAAAGGTAGAAATCAAAGGAAACTTCCAAAATTTGAAGAGTTACTCATGACCATTCATATTTTTGTAACTTACCTCAATAGAAAGACTCTTGGTATTCTGGTATAAAAGGCTTACAAATGAGAATGTAATTGGGGATAGGGGAATCTTTTTTTGTTGTTCAAAGGAGGGGAAGGAGAATTTTCTGAATGTAATATTTTATACAGAAAAAGGAGAGCCTATGAACTCTTTGTTTTCATTGATGAATGAAGGAGACCTTTTGTAATCTGTGTGTTTGATTGTCTCTCTTTTAGTTGTTGATTTCCTATGTGAATTCACCAATTATTCATCTATGTTTTCTTCTGTTATATCAAATTACAAATATGTTCATTGCAAGATCTGTGAGTCTTGAATTTTTTATATAATTTGAAGAAATTATTCTCTTTCCTCCTCGTCACCATTTGCAAGTGTTGTAAATGATATTTGTGTAATTTACGTTTGTTCTCTTTATTCTGAAATTATCGTCACATTTGTGTCATTGTTATGTGCAAATGTTAGCTTTCCCTTTCCTACTTTGTGGTTAAAAGCATACCAGAAAACCAATTAAATCATATGAGGGAGTTGTACCTCTAAAATTCAGAGGGTGATTGTTTCTTTAAAGGAACAATCATCCAAAGCTATTGAGAAAAATTGCACTTTTTAGGCTGAGAGTCAGATTTATGAAGTAAAATCTCAAGGTGCCCAATCTGTTAGCTAGCACTCACAAATACCATGTTTTTGATCTCAAATATCCTTTCAATCCTATAATAGTAGACATACATCTTATGTTGGTTTTGATCTTGTTGGAGATTATTCTTGAGTGACTTCATAATTTCATGGCTCTATTTGATCGCATCCCTTGCTCTTAATACCTTGTTATCCACCAAAATGAGATCAATGAAGCTTCAAGATTCATACCCATACAAATCCATGAATGGCTTCATCTTCATTGGCATGTGGTAGGTGGTTTTGTAATAATTCTCACTAAGTAGAGCCACTTGACCCTAGTCTTATACTAGTCAACAATATAATATATCAAGTATCCTTCCACTCACTTGTTCACTATCTCAGTAAAACCAAATATTTGTGGGTAGTAGAAGGTCTTGAGAGTGAGCTTATTTATCACCAAAAGGAAGAGATCTTTCCAAAATAACTTGATGAATCAATTATCTCCATCACTCATGATTCTCTTGGATAGCCCATAAAGTATCATTACTTGAAGAACAAATCAGCTACTTGTGACACTAAAATTTGTAGATATGGCAAAGAAATGTGCATACTTCATTAGTCTATCCTCTACATTATATATTCCTGGCCTTCTACTTTAGGTAGTCTCATGATGAAATCCAACAAGGTACTTTCTCATTTCTTCTTTGGAACGAACAAGGGATACAAAAGACCTATGAGAAATATATATTTCATTATATTCCTCTAACAAATTATGCATTATTTTATGTGGTTGAGGACATCATCTTGAATCCCTTCCATGTGAACTACTCGATCTATTTGTATGTTTTCAAGTACCTTAAGTGTCCCACCAAGGGAGTGTCATGAACTATCCACAAAATATTTCCCTTCATACTTTGTTCTAGCACTAAGAAGCCTCTTCCCTTATAGAGAATTAATTCATTGTGCAGATGGTGTACCTATTGTCTAATAGCTTCCCTTCTAACACATTAGTTGCAAAAACATTCTTGGCATACTCTATTAATTTCACTCTTCCAATCTATGGAGATCTAAGGAATGGAACACAAATACATCCTTCTAGACAATGCATCAACAACAACATTCTTCTTTTATTTGGCATACTAAGTACCAAAATCATGCGCTTGGATTTTTCTCACCCACTTTTTTTTAACTCATTTATATCCTTCTAATTGAGAAAAAATTCAAACTATTTTGATTAATTTTGACCAAAAATTGGCCACCCATCAAGTATTTCTTGAACTTGACCAATGCATGCATGATGTCCAACATTTCTCTATTATAGATGGAGAAAAAAATTCCACCTATGTGAGCTTCTAACTCTTAAAGGAAATAAAGTGTTTGTTCTACATGACCATAGCCTCCCTTCTCTTGATGTGTCACATTTTAATGTGAAAGGAAGAGTGAAATCCAAAATTTCTAACACAAGGCATGAGCAGGGCATGAGCTCATTACCTCTTTTAGTATTTTAAATTCTTGTTATGCATTCTAAATCCACATGAAATATCCCTTCTTTGTGAGGTCATTTAAGGGCTCAACTAGTTGGGAGAAACCCTTAACAAATTGCCTATAGTAGCTACAAAGGCTAAAGAATCATTGTAGCTATATCAGATTCTTTGGGGGATTCTAGCATCAAAAAAAAATGTCTTCTCCAATTCCATTTGCAGTTCATTTACATAAATGATGTCTCTTAGATACAAGATCTCTATCATAGTGATTTCACACTTTGACTCCTTAGACAATAGTGTTTTTGCTTCCCAAATTCCCAATACTTCATCAATGTGTTGTAAGTTCTTCCCCCACATTTTTATAGATTAAAATATCATGAAAGAATATAAGGATGAAGCTTCTCAATTACTTGAAGATGATTTGGTTCATATAGACTCAAAGGTTACTAGAGCATTTATTAGACCAAACGATATGAACCTAAAAATTCATAATGTTTGTAATGACAATGAAAGAATGTGTTATAAATGACCTCCTCTTGAACTCTAATCTAATGGTATCTTAATATGAGATCTATCTTTGAAAAATAAATAGCTACATGAAGCTCATCTATCAACTCATTGATCTTAGGGATTGGGTAATAATTTATAGTCTTATTATTAAATTCTTTGTAGTTGATACAAATCTTAATTCTATCATATTTCTTCTTCACCAAAACTATAGAGGAAGAAAAGGGACTTGAGCTAGGTTTGATGTGCCCCATTTCCATTAGTTCCTTAATGAACTTTATTATTTTCTCATTATGTCTCCTAGGGTGGTGGTAGGGAGTAGTGATGACAGACTTAGCACCCTCTCAAACTCAATGACATGCTTAAAGCCTATTTTTGGTGACTTCTCTTGAGTAATATTGTTGAACACTTTACTTTTATTTTCCAACATTATATTTACATCTATAGGGTATAAATTTTTTCCTTTGGAAATCTCTATTACAATCACCAAAAATTGAGTTGTCCACACAGCTTGCTTGTGATAAAAAATCCTCTCCATTCTCTTGGTCAATACACTCCTTAGTTATTTAATTTTTATTACATGTACTACCACTTCCTCTCCCTCTAACTAAAACTTCAATTCTATGGTTTGGAAGTTTTGTGTGATCTCTCTTAATGAGTGTAGCCATTAGATGCCTAGTACCATATTTTTGTTTCCTATAATAATGACATAGAAGTCCTCCTTCATATTAAATCCTCCCAAATTAATATGTGGCTAGGAGATATTCCTATTGTGATAGATGGTTAACCTATTAGACATAATAACATTGAATCCTTCAAATTTCTCTTTCTTAAGGCCTCATTTGGCCACCAACCCCTCATCAATGAATTTATGTGTGCTATTGGTGTTAATGAGTATAGTCACCCTTTGACCTCACAAGACTCAATGAATGTGAAATTTATTATATCTTAGAGCACTAAAGGGCATGGAAAGAGTGTCTCTTGAGTTGAACTCTTCTCCTTTCTTTTCTTTTCTTCTTCTCCCATTGCCTATTTAGGTTCTTCTTCCCTCTATGGTTTGAGTTCCTTGTAATATTATTCATCATTAGACCTTACCTCGATGTAATACACATGTCCTTTTCCAAAAAATCTATGACCAAGTGACCATGGCCCTTTACAGCTGAAACACATTTTTTCCTTCTCAATTCACCCTTTGCCTCAATGTATAGTCTTGATGGAAATCTCTTGATTTGTTGTACATTTTTATGAAGGAGCTTCTTTAGAATAAAATTTTTGGTCTAGAACTTATTCTTCAACATGGAATTCTCAAATTCCAAATCCCTCTTGATGGCCTCTTATAGGGTAGGTGGTTCAAAATCCTTGACCAACTGCTTAATAGATTTAATTAACTCTTCAATGTAGAGCATAGTCAATATCTTCTCTATGATGTCTAGCATTGTCATCTATATATTTTGAAACTCTACTAAATATTTTTCCACTAAAACACACTATTTGAGTTGATCAAATACTTGAAATGAACTTCAAGATCCTTAAGATCAAACCTCTCAATGAAAAATTTATTGAATTCATCACATCAAATAATGGATATGTGATCTTGTCTAATTATATTATGGTTCCAGCACTCATGTATAGTACCCTCCAAATGCAATGTGGAAATCTTCAATTGCTTCATCTGTGGTCATCAATATAAGGGGTAACTATGTGTCTATATTTTGTACCTGCACACAATTTGAGCAATTATTAGACCCATCATAAGGAGAGAGAAACAAAGAGAGAGAGAAAGTGTGTGTGTGTGTGTGTGTGTGTTTTTGTTTGTGTTTGTGTGTCAACCTCCCCAAATATTTTCGCTCATCACTCTAAAAGGCTTGAAATCTAGGCTCAAGTTTGTAACCATTATGAGACTTATTCATGGTGGTGTAATTTTTGAGTGGCATTTCACTTTGGATCCCCTCAATTAGGACTTCATATTTTGCATTAAAATACCTAATATCATCAAACAATGAGTTATGGGCTTTAGGTTGTACAGACCCTACCTCCTTATTCAAAAGTAGGTCAAGTTAGCCTTACAACTAAAACAAGAATATTATGTTATGTGTAGATTTGATTGGAATCTATATTATTATCATTAGAAGCACTTTCTTCACCCATTATTATCTATCTATGAAAAATATGTTACTATCCATCTTGTGAAGTAATTCTTCTATCATATCAATCATCAAATTAATGACTATCTAGGTTGGTGTCTATGTTCATTATCATCTCTCTTTATTTCATATTATTTTTTTGTGCAATGGGTTATGTAGGAGATGATTGATTCTCTACACTCTATAAAGATTAACCTTATTTCTTGATCTCCCTCAAGTGATATCTAGTTGTTACATCATTATAAGGTATAAAACTAAAACATGAAATTTGAATGTACACTATCTAGCAAGATCACCAACTCTAATACCACTATGATTTCCTAAAATAAAATAAATGTAAATTCAATTCTCAACCTTCCACAAAAACTTATTATTTGTTGATACAAAAAAAAATGATGAACCCTGGGTCTAGCATGTAAACCTAGGTTTGGAATGGGGTTTTGTGGGAGTGTTGTGATATTTTCTATTGTTTCATTAAGATGGATACTAACAAGCTGAATATATTGACTTTCAACCATGAAGGTGAGCCAATCAGACTTGAATCTCCATCCTATTGAGTCTTAGAATGATCTGAAAATGATTTGTTAAGATTAACCTAATTAGACTATATGACCTTAGAATATGAAAATACAAGATACTGAGAAATAATAGATGAAAACAACATTTTGCAAGTAGATTTAGAAAGTGTAGGAGACTGCTATCCTAAAAAATTGGTTATGGAATGCGTAGGAGGATTGGGATGCCTAGGGGCGTATGGGTCTCTGATATGGTGTCATGTTCTTCTTTTGGGGTCCTCTTATGATAGATCTGAGCACTTGATTTCTAATTGTAGAGTTTTCAATATGTTGTCAGATAATTCTATAGGCGAGTTTCTATATCTTGACAAGATGTAGGTCTTCAAATGTAACAATAAAAAATTTATCTTCAATATTTCTTTAATCCTCTTTAGATCTAAATCTTGCGAATTCAAAGAGAGGGAAAATATTGGGACATTTAGGGGCTTCCCTCAGTCAAACCCCGTTTAAATTTTTACACTTCCATGATGGCAATGTCAATGATAAATAGATAATTGAAATGAAGTAATGATTAAATCACTAAGTGTTGCAACTCGCCACCCTTTAATGGCTTCCTTGAAGGACTAAAGTCATGCACATCACCTCAAGGTCTTGTATCTTGCTTGATTGATTGCTTGAATGCTTTGGATACCTACAAAAGTGTTAGCCTTCACAAAAATAATGATAATATAAACACACTTAAACTCACACAAGATTTGACATGATGTTTGGATATTGAATTACAACAATGAAGCTTTAAAATGTTGTTCTTGACTTGCTTGATAATTCTCTTTGATCATAAGTTTTCCAATATATTTTCACTTAGATTTAAAATGATGCAATAACTAGATATTTATAGGAATTTCTCTAATTTCTCGAGAACTAAATCTTGATAGTCAAAATTCAAAATTTTAAATTTGAATATTAAAATGCCAATACTAACATATTAAAAATTAGTCCCCGACAGAATAAGGTGTATGGGTTGTGGTCCTATTTTCCAAGACACAATGTATTGGGATAAAAACATTAATTGTTTGCATTTGTTCAATGCTTACAATTTCTCATAAAGTGGTACAAATGAGCTATAGAAGCATAATTTTAGGAAATTAGGGAGCCAATTAGGCTCAATAATTTACGGGTAGCAAAACCTAGTGTGAAATTGTCAAGGGTGAAAATTTATGATTCTACATTTGTTTAATGATGTTATCAATTTTTAATATTAACTTAGATCTTATCAAAATCATATTTAATTGTTGTTTAAGAATCATCAATACCATTACATTTCAAACTAAAAATGACATAATTAACTCTCAATCTTCTTATTAAAATCTTATCAAACTTGGATTTAACAATATTTTTATGCATTAACAATATCAATATATTCAAATTGTAAATGACATAAATAACTCTTAATCTTCTTGTTATAAAGAATAAAAAATAATATGTCAAAATCCTAATCTCTTTTAATTAAAATATTGGTTGTATTTCATTTAAATAGTTCTACAATATTAGTAACTAAAATAGAAAATTCATACCAATAGAAATACTCAATTGCATCAATACAATTTTGTTGGATTCCACATCCTATGAAGCTCAAATAGACCCCTATATGAGATCATCATATGAAGTCACTAGGTTTTTCATCTTAAGGTTCTCATGCTCAAACATGAGTTCCTTTAAATAGATTCTAAAATGAATGGATTAAGTGTAGATGATGATTGAGAATGAAAAAAATCACTCTTGTATATCCTCCACAAATAGAATAGATTAGCCACCAAGTACACTCATAGCTTCAAATTTGAACAATGATCATGGGAAAGAAAGGTTGTATTTTAAAATTAATGGCACTGAAAATAGACTACTAGAAATAATATGACGCATGTTAGGAACTTAGGAGGGAAATGAGAACATAGGTAGAATTATCAATGACCAAATTTTGAGGGTTAGCCATAACACAAATCCAACTAAAGGATGAGAAATTGGGAATTAAGAAATGAGAATGGAAATATGGATGGTTCTAACAAAAACAATGATAAGACAGGTGACAAAAAAAGGTGTGATAGGATGGAGAAGTATGAAACACTGATAGGAAGAAGGAAAGACTAGATTTTGAAGAATATACATACTTAGGAAAGGAAAATACGGAATAGATGGAAATAGAGAAGACACAAGTACAAACCTAATATTCATAGGATTAGATGGACTATAAATAGGACATAACACACTGCAACACATAAGAACAAATGAGCATTATTATTATGTTTAGTTTGTGTTATTTTGTTTTGGAACTTCCATGTGCAAAAGTGCATAATATAAATAGGGTTTTTATATCCATATCTTCAAAGACTTTTCAAGATAAAAATTTATATATGTTAATGGAGGTGCGTGACCTTACATGTTCAAATCATAACTTACATAAAAATGACAACTTAAACAGGGTTATATTTTAAAATGGGTATGGTTTATGGTAAGGTATATGTTCAGTCTCTCTAACCCTATCTAAAATATCACCTTAGGGAAACCCCATTGGTCTAGTAGAGATGGAAGTGAAGAAGGTCCTACCCACCTCAATAATTTCTCCTTAATTTCTCAAACCTAATCATAAGTATCTATTCTTCTTTCCAAGTTTGACACCCCTAGTGTTTGGGAAAGGAATTATATTTAGGGATTTGGGACCTATAGCTCTAGTCATCAACACATATGTCATGAAAATTAATATAATATGGATTCAAATGACAAAATGTATGTCAAAACTAGTCAATTTAAAATTCAAACAAACACAAAAATATAGAGAGATACACCTAGCTTCAAGCATGGGAAACCATCAAACTAGCATTTATAAATCTTTAGCAACTCTCACACCAAGTTTAATTGAAATTTGAGCCAAGGACCTAGCCATTTGGAGCCAATGTGCCTAGGGGTGGGGAGAATCCTTGGGGTGTACCCAATGGTATATCAATGTTTAGGGGTGCATCTTGGAGTGTGGAGAATTATTGAGTCTCAAGATTCCCTAAACATTTATAGAGACATTCTTCTCAACATTTTTAACATACTTATTTACTAGCACAATCCTTGATTATTGAAATATTCTTCTCAAATTCACCTAAAATTACAAATATTCAACATCAAAACATTTTAAAAATAAATGGTTAAAGGGTATTCTCCCTTAATTATTGCTCTTGTGGGATTTCAATCATGGAACCACAAGGCATAAAAATTTGATAATTTTGTGTATATAAATTTCACATAGTCTAATCACAAACCACAAAATTGAAGTGTATATGCAAATAGGATGAAAATATAAGAAAGATAGACAAAATGGAGTATAGGGAACAATAAAACAAAATTTGAAAAAAATAAGAAATAGTAGTCTGGTTGGTTTGGATGAGGTATAATCAATTTTGTAGGAGAGAAAAAAGAAAAACTAAGACTTTATTTTGTAGGTTCTATAATGGAGATAGGATGATGGAAAATGAAAATAGATGGAAAGTAAAAACTAAAAATATGATGTAAAATTAAATTATAGGACTAACATACAAAATCAAAATATTAATATGCAATGATGTTTTTGGATCTAAGGTTCCAAATGAAAACATAAACTAGAGCTAAATGTCTTAGGACATGCAATGGAGCTAGGGAGGATGGGGGAAGGAAAAGATGAATAAAATGGATGTGGGGACTGATGTTAGTGGATGAAGTATGGCCAGAAAGTGTTAGCATACTAATTAGAATCTAAAATAAAATAAAAATCTTAGTACAATGAAAACATACACTAGCTAGTGCAAACACATAAAAATAGATACCAAAGTTGACTAAATTGGTTGCAAATATTGCTATTGTGATCCCCAAAAATTGGAATCTTGATCTTGTATGAAATCTATCTCAATGTATAGATTCTCTAATCACTTACATATGCTCACTCTTTTAGAAAATATTAAACATAAATTTCCCTACATGTGAAATTTTGTATTTCTATGTTAAAAAATGGGATCAAGAAGGCTGCTCAGTGATATTTTAAATGGAATTCAAGTTGGAAATACAATTCACCCTAGACATGTCGTAGTGAAATTATTTTAGTGTAAAAAAATAATGTGATTAGATGATGAGGATGTTGTCATAACCCCTATGCCCAATGGTGGAAGAATTCCCAAGGATTGAGAAGGCATAATTTCCTAGGACAAATGAAAGGGAAGCTTTTTCACTCAAGGGTGTTGATACCTAATCATGAAAAGGTTTGAATAGAATTAGGTTTAACATATAGGATCTCATTAAATAATTTTATCAAAAGAATTAAAAGGTTGTAAGGAAAGAGGGCTAAGGGGTCATGAAAAGGGGGAAAACACCTAGGATAAGGAGGAAAAATAAAATAAAATAAATAATAAATAAAAATGATAAACACATCAAAGGGTTCAAGGGGATATCAAAAAGCTAGGAAAAATCTACGGAAGATGAAAAAGAGGGTCTAAAATGGGTGAAAATAAACATGCAATAAGATGAGTAAAATGGGTTTCATATCAAAAATAGGAGGACCATGGGTAAAGGTAAAATATAACTAGAAACTAAGTATTATAAATATGCTAATAAGGACAATGGTTATATGATAGTCTCTCAAAAAAGAGGCCAATCAAGGCCCACAATAAATGTGCTTATGATGACAAAGAAAACCTTGGCTATTTGTGGTTGCCACCAATAAAATTAGAAGTTCAATAGATTTGAGGTTAGTACCCTTGTCCCTTGTAAATTTAAACCAATGGATAAATATTATAAAAAACCTAATAGAAATAGGAAACTAATGATGTTGTTAATGGTTATTTAGTTACCACCTAATTAGATAAAAGGAGGAGTACCGTGGCTAAAGGTAAAATATAACTAGAAGTATGTTAACAAGGACAAGGGTTATATGATAGTAACTCACAAAAGAGGCCAATTTGGGCCCACAATAAATGTGTTTATGATGAAAAATAAAACATTGGCTATTGGTGGTTTCCACAAATGAAACTAGAAATAATGGATTTATGGTTAACACCCTTGGCCCTTGGCAATTACCACCAATGGATAAAGGCAATAAAAAACTTATAAAAATAGGAAACTAATGATGTTTTTTAATGGTCATTTCCACGTGAATAGATAAAAGGTTAGAATAGGCTTGAAGTTATGGTAAGGCTACTCATTATCAATGTCAAGGATCAAGGGTCGATGATTAAAATAATGAAAATGACTAAGAGAGAGATGTAGAATATATTCCCCTAATGAGTAATGAAAGGATGTCAAGTAAAGAAAGATAACCATTTTAAGGGTAATGGTTAAGGAGAAAAGGAAAAAAAAAAGGAGAAAACACCAATGAATCACAAGGGAGATAAGTTTTGTATGTTCCCAACTACCTAAGTGACAAAGTGAAGAGATGAAAGAGAGTGGAAGACCTAGGTCATTCCCCAAGAGTAGAAAATGCATTGCATTTATCAAAACAATATGAGAATAACACATTAAGTGCCAACATGTTAATAAGATATGATACCCCAAGGAGAACAAGGGAAAACACAAAGGCTAATAAAATTAATTTAAAAAATATATATTTAATTAAAAAAGGGTTAAAGAAAAAATAATTGATGAAGAAAAGGGCATGACTAAAATAACATTAAACTACATGGATGGAGTCAATCTAATAGTAACATACATAGAAACTAAGCATGGATCATCATCCTCTTTTTCATCATAGAAAGATGGGGTACAATTGAAATCCCAAGGGAAAATAAAATATAAAAGGGAAAACAAAGAAAACACAATGAAGAAAGTAGCAAATACAAAGAATTTTTTTTATTTTTTAACGAGTAGAAATAAAGAAAAAGTATACAGAGCAACAAGATGATAAAAAATCTACACTAACATTTTGAGGAGAGTATGGGGTTCCAATGAGCAAGAGTGGTAGGAGTGGATTTTCAAATTCGACTAAGGGTAGGGAGGAAGGAGAAGTAGATGATGATGATGACAATGATCTTTGTGTTGCAGTCAGGTTGTTTGTTGTAGTAGGGGCTCCTTCTTTCTCTTGGGAGTCACTTGTTTTGGCTGGGTTACTCTGTGAGGAGTTTTTTGTGTTCATGGGCCTTGCTTTGGTCGGGTTTTGGTGCTAGTGGGTTTTTTTTCAGCCCCTATTTGTTTTTATGGCCAATAGCCTCTCGGTGTTGCCATTGGTTGTTTTTGGTTGGTGTGTTTGCGTGGGAGGGTTTTCTCCTCCTTTTTGTGGTAGTTTAGCTTTGGTATCAGCCAATTTTGGGTGTGTGACCCTTCTACCTAGTATTTTGTTATTGCTGCTTTCCTTTTAGATGGAGATCTTTTTTGTTGTGTTCTTTGGGTTCATTGAGGAGAATTTGTTGGAGAAACGGCTTATTTTTGGTCATGATTGACGTATTGGGGTGGTTGGTGTGCTCTTCATGTTGGTCTTATCTTTGACATGTTTCTTCTTGGTTTCCCATTGCCCCTTTGGAATTCCTCTATTTTTTGTTTAGTGGCACCCTTCTAGTGGATCTTGCTCTTGGTGTTTTTTAGTGGCTCTTGGTTTTCCTCTTGTGGACTGGTGGTGCTTCCCATTGGTTGGTTATGTGGAGTACTGGCCTATCTTTGGCTCTAACTAGCATGTTGGGGTAGTACGGGTGTTTTATGGTTTGGCCTCCTCTCATTTTCCTTCTTTTGTGGGCTCCCCTTTCCTTCTTAGGTCTTGTCTATGTCCGCTCACTTTAGGTTCAAGTCTCTACTCCTTATGGTCTTTTGGTCTATTTTTTTGTTTCTGTTGAGGCCTACTATTTTTTTGTCCTTAATGTTGAGGATATTGTTTATTTTGTGTAACCCCACTTGGTTGGTAATGCATTCTATTTTTTGGGGGTTAGGTTATTTTGGTTGTAGATTTTTTTATGTATGAGGTTGTATGTTGTTACCTTGTGGTGTTGTGAAGAGCTAATGGTCTGGTTACACTTTTTTCTTTTATTGAATACCCAATTGAGTTTTATGTTGAAAGTTGTTAAGGTGGCTCTTTGGCTATTGTCTGAGATTCTTTGCTTGCTCCACCTTATGTTCATGTTGTTGGGTTTTCCAAAGGATGGTATGGTATCGGATCCTATTAAAGTGGAGTTGGGGGTTGAAATTTTTTGGTTTCCTCAGTTGTTGATCCTTTTGAGGTGGACACTTCTCCTATGGAGGTGGAGGTTGAGGATGCTAGATATTTTTGGTTGTGATGGAAAATTTGGTCATGAAATCCTCTCTTATAGAGGGGAGATCTCTCCTTTTGAGGTGGAGATTGAGTTGGTTTTTTGGTTTGACAAGTGTTATAATGCTTCTTTGTACTCTTTCTTGCCTTATTAATTCCTTATTGAGGTAGGGATTAGGGGTGGCATATTGGTTCTGAAAGGGGGATCTTAATTCCCTCTTTGTTTTGGCTCAATGTTGCTTACATTGGGTAGTTGGTTTGATGTGGTATGGCAATTGCAGACTATTGGGTTTTTGGTCCCTATAAAAACTTGATTTTTTTTTAGTTTCAAGGTCCCTGGAAAAAACTTGGTTGTAAAGGGTTCAAGGTCCCTTCAAAACATGTTTGTAGCAACTTGAGTTGATTTGAATATCTATGTATGGGTGTTGTTGATGGGTTGTGGTTAGTTTGCAGAATATTTTCCTTCCAGATTCTTTGCCTTGTAAAGGGTTTTAGGTCCCTACAAAACCTTCTTGTATTGGGTTTCAAGTCCCATCAAAACTGATTTTTCGATAATCAAAGACAAGATGATAAGAAATATAAAATAGGTGAATGATTAAAAATGAGGAAAAAAAAAGAAAATAATGATTAAAAATGAGGAAAGAAAGGAAGAGTGGATTGAAATTTGCAAGGACATTTAAAATGGGAAACAAAAGGAAAAAATAAAAATAAAAAGGCCTCAATTAAATAGTCGGGATGATAGCTAGATCAATGGGTTACAATAGTGTGTTCCTAGGCTTATGCATCAAGGAAACTAATAGGTTTACTTATTTTCATCTTAAATAGACATATTAGCATGTCACATTGGAAATATATGTAATGGTGTAGGGTGTGCAAAGGAGGAGGAGAAATGGTTATTTAAATATCTTTTTGAAATGGAACTTTGATTTTAATGGATGGTAAGATGAGAGAAACATATAGGGATTGGGAAATGAAAAAAAAAGTGGAAGGGATGTGTCAAGATAGAGTCTCATACTTAGGCCATCTATAGTAGAATAAAACTAATAGTTTTTTAATATTAAGGTTTACTAAATAAAGCTACCTCAGTAACTAATTTATTATTGTTATTAAATAATTAGTTGCATTCACATGAGATGGTAGTTTAGGAATTTATATTTGAAAGGATTTATAAAATCCATATTGTGATGCATTCATGAATGAACTAAATAACACAATCATTATTTTATGTATTTTTTCCATCCAAATGTAAAATATATTTGATTAACCAATATTGTATTACAATTAATGGCTTAAAAAAGGGCACTATTTGTTAGGGTATAGGTGTGGCTAGACTAGCAATAGCCTATGTAGGAGAAGAATGAAATAAGATATTTTTTTTCTAAATCAAATTGATAAATTATGTGAATATTAGAGCATAGAATCTCATAGTAGAATTAGAAATTAACAAGTCATTAGGAATGTGTTCATAAGGTGGATAAGGAATCAAGTGTCACTATGATAAACCTACCTTATGCAAAAATCCCCACATCTATTGCTAAACAAATGAATATTTATTATAATATCAATAGTTTCATAGAAGTTGAAAGGATTTTATGTGCAGTATGTTGTGGTATCTATCATATTATTATCAAGTAATCTATAATGTTTGAATTTTGAGTATATGTATAGTAATAAAACTCCAAAAGCAACATTTTTTTTCAAAGTATAAAGCAATTAAATAACATTATCTCTTTTGAAATTTGTAAAAATTTGTAAAACAAAGTGCCTTGTAGTTTGTAGTTAGGTTTTCTATTATTTAATGTGTGTGTTTGTGTGTTTTTTTTTGTGTGTGTCTGTGTGTGTGAAATTTTCGCAAAGTATAAATCAATTAAATAACATTTTCTTTTAAAAATGGTAAAACAAAGTTCCTTAAAGTTTTTAGTTAGGTTTTCTAAAAAAAATTGTGTGTGTGTTGACTATTAAAATTTTTAATATGGATATTCCTTTATAATAATGGTTTCAACTTGAATACTTGAAAAATAAAAATTTAAATGCAACTAATGAATAAAAACTTATGGGTAATAGTGAATGATAATGAAACACCACCTAAAAATGCAAACAGGTTATTGGATTGGCATAGAATATATGTTAAATCCAAAGCTATTTGTTCTTACTCTTTCTAAAACTCAATTACATCATGTAGATTTAGAAAAATCATCGGTAGAATTTTGGGATAACTAGAATAAAAAATTTGAAGCAAAAGCAATTAATACAAATTTTTCCTTCAAATTAAACTATTCAAATTCAAAATGGAAGATAGAATCATTATGTCAAATCACATAATAAATTTAAA
This sequence comes from Sequoiadendron giganteum, assembly GCA_007115665.2. Taxonomy (NCBI): domain Eukaryota; kingdom Viridiplantae; phylum Streptophyta; class Pinopsida; order Cupressales; family Cupressaceae; genus Sequoiadendron; species Sequoiadendron giganteum. The sequence continues at coordinate 286,626,098 of CM021108.1, read as the reverse complement.
GTATCTCATTATACATATAGTAGAAGTATGCTTTAGTAGATAATGATAATGATAAAGCTATTTTGTTAAACAATTTTCCTCCTAAATGCAATATAATGTTATTTGTATACTTATTCAAATACATTCTAAAACAAATTATCAAACCCTAGAATATATGGTTTCATCCCTTTTATCATAAAAAAAAGAGAACAAATGTAGAAGACACATAATTTGATTCATTTTATGAGAATATATTACTCTAACAAATTAATAATAAAAGATCGGATACAAAGCAAAGGGTAAACTTTTTATTATTATTGTAAGAAAAAGATTCACACAACTTTGGCTTGTAGAACTTGAGCTAATGATATTCTCAAAGGAAAATTAATGACAAATCAAATGAAGTTAACTTATCTTTTTTTGAGGATGAGGATCCTATTAGGGTTCAGACATATTGGAGTAATAAACATTCACAATTATATGCAGATTAAATAACCTAGAAATAACAATGAAGAATAACACAAAAGAGATCAACACAAAATTTAACATGGTTCACCCAATATGGGCTACATCCATAGAAACTGAGCCACCCAATGATTTTATTATCCAGTGTAAAATAGATTACAATCTCGTGAACACCATACCACAACATACATCCTAGTTGGTTATAACAAGATTTTTGGAACCTTCTACAATTAGGGTTTTATAAGGTCTTTTTTCATTTGATGTGTTAATGAGAAAACCTTGGCATGTCAGCAGGAAAAACCTTGACGTGTTAGTGGGAAAAACCTTAACGTGTTAGTGGGAAAACCTTCATGTGTTAACAAAAAAAAAAATTAGGGTGATGCCTCAAGCCCCATTGATACATTATGAGTGTACAATATTTATATGATCAGGCACCACATACCAACAATCTCCCACTTGGAGACTAATCATGGGCGACACCATTGCACTTGAAGCTCCCACTGGATTACAGGTCTAGCTAGTTTCTTGTATCCACCATTATCATTCATGAAGGCCAACAGAAACTGATGAGGAAATTAGTTTCTCCTGTGTAACCCCCTTTGTGAACATGTCTGTAGGATTCTCACCTATGTGAATTTTCTCCAACTTCAACTATCCATCCTCCAAAACTGACTGGATGAAGTGGTATTTGAGTTGTATGTGCTTAGTTTTTTAATGTAGATTTGATTTCTTAGCAAGATGAATGGAACTTTGGCTATCAGTGTACAAAGGGATATCTTCTTGTCACTGTCCCAATTCCTTCAAAAAATATTGTAACCGAATCATCTCCTTGCCAGCTTCCGTAGTAGCAACATACTCAGCTTCAATGGTTGGAAGTGCAACAACCTTTTGTAGTCTTAAAATCCAACTAACTACAGTACCTCCTATAGTAAAAACATACCCTGTAGTACTCTTGCTATCAATATCACCTGCCAGATCAGAGTCAACATATCCTTTTACAGCAAAATTTGTTCCTCCAAAACATAATTTCTTTGTAGTACCTCTCAAATATCAGAGAATCCATTTTACCACATTCCAATGTTCCATTCTTGGATTGCTCATATACCTTCTCATGACTCCCACTACATGTACAATATCTATTCTTGTGCATACCATTGCATACATCAAGCTACCAATTGCTAATGCATATGGTATCCTAGACATTTTGTCTTCCTCCTCTTGTGTCTTTGGACACATCTCCTTAGTCAACTTAAAATGACTAAGCAAAGGTGTACTAATTTTTTTTGCATTATGCATGTTAAACATTTTCAACACCTTCTCTACATACTCACTTTGAGAGAAAAACAATTTTATGTTTGTCTCGTCCCGTGTGATCCTCATACCAAGGATTTTTTTTTCTACACCCAAATCCTTCATAGCAAATGAATTTGCTAATTTTTTCTTAAGTTCATTACTATAATGCATGTTGAAACTAGAAACAAGCATGTCATCAACATAAAGCAACAGGATAATATAGTTTTCATTACCCAATTTATTAAAATAAAGACAATAATCAGAATGACATCTTTTGTAACCTTGTTCAGCCATTAAATTATCAAATTTCACATACCATTGTCGAGGTTCTTGCTTCAGTCCATACAAACTCTTCTTTAACATGCATACAAACTCCTCCTTACCCTTGACCTCATATCCTTATGGTTGCTGCATGTATATATCCTTTGCCAAATCCCCATGGAGAAATGTTGTTTTCACATCTAGTGGTTCAAGATGCAAGTCTTTTGTAGCCACAAGATTTAGAATAGTTCTAATAGAAGTCATCTTTACAACCAGAGAAAATATTTCATCAAAATCTATACCTTTTTTCTATACAAAACCTATTACCACGAGTCTAGCCTTATATATTTTGTGCCTCACTATTCTTCCTTCAACATATAAACCCATTTATTTGGCAATTCTCTTTTACCTACAATAAATTAGACTAAGTCCCAAGTCTAATTCTACAACAAGGAATCTATTTCCTCTTTCATGCTTAGCTCCCATTTCCTTTTGGTATCTACCTGCATTGCTTCTTCATAACCTTCAAGTTCACAAGAATCAGTTAATTGTTGAATATCCAAGATACTAAGAGGGGGGTGTGAATCAATATCTTCTTAAACATATTGAACAAATACCATCCAATTAATCTAATGCATGTGATAGATAAGATAAGAAAAAGAATTAACATAACATGGAAACACACAACACATGAACACCAAGATTTTTACATGGAAAACCCAGAATGGGAAAACCACAATGAGGGTTAACTCACAATATAGTATAACCAATTATAAGATATTACAAAAGGGTGGCTCACTGCCAGGACTCACTGTCCAAAAGAGAGGCACATTGTCTACAAAAGATATAGTAAAAAAATTAATTACACCCAGAGAATGAACTGATGAAGATACACCTCACAAGTGAAAATTCAGTTCCTTTGAAGCTCAAGAAATTTGCATGCCATCAAATCAATATTCACTCTTTTTCCATTCACACTCAATCCACCAACACTCACATACTCAACATTCATACTTCAATCTCTAAATTATCCTGTATGTGTTGATGGTGAAAATTACACAAACAACGTATAAATAGAATATTTCTACTCTATTTCTCCTGAAAAATAAAGACAACATGTAGTGGCCTAACTTCCAAGGTCCTGGTAGTTGGTTCTCAACTGTCTGGTGTCACTCAATCAGTTCATGCAACTGTAATGTTCAAAGGGGCCTATGCTAGTAACAAAAGATTCAAGCAATGACTCATTTTATCAAACCGTTCTTGTAAATAAAGGGGGTTTCAAACAAAAGAAAAAGATAGATCAAAGGGTAAACCAGTAAGTATTAATCAAATTTATCTAATATCTAGAAATATACCTTCAACAATTAATATTTTCTAATAGATCACAAAACCAAAGCATGACACAATTTACAGAATAAACTATACCATTGCATGCATCTAAGGTGCTTAATTTAATACCACTATTCGCATATCACCACTATCTCCAAGATTTCAAAACAACACACACATCCATTCATTGCCAAGGTCATAGATCAATAGACTTTAATAACTTCAATTCAATGATAATCTAACAAGATAATCCTTAAATATGATTCCTTCAAATGACTTTCATCACTCAAGAAACTTTTAAGTTTCAGCACAATCACTGCATACAGATAGATTATAACTCATCAATCTTATCACACAAAACAATTTTAATTCTAACACCATACTGCGAGAAAACCTATAATTTTTATTAACTGTAAAGCATCTAGTAACAATGTATCCCAATAATCACTACAAAATTCTATCTCCTAACATTAGGTAAGCCAATTATTTTCTCAATTAGCTGACCTTTACAATATGATACCCATAGGGTATTTATAAATATACAAAATTTATAATTCCCCTTCTATTTTAAGCCATCCACCTTTTTAGGAACACAACTTTCTTGGAAACTCAAATCGATTTGATCTTGAGTTCTTACATTAGATGTTTAGTTTAGTCTAGGGAATAGAAAAACAAAAGAGAAACACACCATGCGCATTAACTGTTAGTGTTGCATGCAACATGCAAAGAAGAAAGAAATCATGCATGCTGGAGATTTATGCATGTGAAGCTGGATCTGCAATTAACTCATCATAACTAGTGAAGACTTGCTGTAATGTATCCATTTCTATCCCGTCAATCCAGCTATCTTCAAATTTAATTCGATCCAATTCTTTTGCAGCAAACTCTCTCATAGCTTTTATCTTTGTCAACTCCCTTCTAGCATCTTTTATTTCTTCTTTGACATCCATTAATCGATCTATCATCAAATCTTCTCCACCATCTCATTTTTGCATGAGTCCTCTAAATATTTCATCCCATTTCTCTTTAGTTTGACTCAAAGGCATGCCTTCTTTTGTTAATAAACTTACATCTACAATGATAGAAATGACTGCTTCTAGCTCCTCAAACTGCTCAGTGAGATTGTTAACATCCTCTTGAACCTCATTCCTATGTCTACACAAGAAATCTTCTCTGAGTCGAAGTATACGAGAGGTTTTTCCAACAAAATCTTTATTCTCCTCCTCAAGTATTGATTGTTCAAGAAGAGTTGTCAAAGGTAATGTATTAACCTTTTCCAATTTCTAACTATACTCTTTATACTCCTCTTCTTGTTTCTCTGATGCTTCAATATACTGCTGCATTTCTCTTATCAACTCTTTAGTGCCTTTGTAGGCTTCAAAACCCTCAACCAAAACTTTACATACCTCCTGATTCAACTTTTCTACCCATCTATCTATCATCTCCACTTTACCTCTTACCTGCACCAAATCATTTGCCTCCATTTTGCTTAACAAAATAGGAGTCTCAATAGTCGTTACCTGTTGTGATCTCGGAGAGGAGAAACTTCTCAAAAATGAATGTAATTGATCCAACTGAGCCTTAAGCTCATCCTTCTTTTGTTTATCCTTTATCATTCTTGACTTGGTTGTTGAAGCCACCACATCAATTAGGTTCATCTGCTGACTTCTAGTGGGCCTTCCCAAGTTGACAGTGATCAACTGATAATCTGTTAGCTGCATGTCCCCAACCTCCTTTTCTGTCATTGGCATGGCACATTCAACAACAATCTCTCCTTTGTCTGTGAGTCTAGTAGAATGTAGAATTTTGGCCTTTTTTTTCGGCCTCTCTTGTTCAATCTCCTTCATCATATCCTCCCAATTGAGAGGTTGTGAAGGTGTCAGTGCTCTCTTCTACATATCTAATTCTAGCCAAGTGGGAGCACATGGAGCAATAGTCATCATACAGCAAGAGGAAGCAATAATAGTAGAAGGTGGCTGCACATTTATTTGAGGTTGAGAGTCAGCCCTTGATTTCTCTTGTTGTTCTTGCACCACATGCATCTGCACAAGCCTTTCATCCTCTTCTCTATCTTTCTATTCTTGCCTTTTCTTATCTTCCTCTTCTTTCTTCCACCTCTCTTCCTCTAACCGATCTCTCTCCACTTTTTCTTTTTCCAACCTTTCTTTTTCTAATTTTTCCTTCTCTATTCTTCCCTTCTCTATTCTTTCTCTTTCTAGAGCTTCTCTTTCCAATTTCTCTTTCTCTAAAGCCTCTAGTCTTTCTCTTTCCAAAGCCTTAAGTTTTTCTGCCTTTGCTTCTTCTTCATGTTGTTTCTTAACCAGCTCTTCGGCCTCTCTTTCCTTTTGTAATTGTTCTTCTTCTCCTTCCTTTTGGCGAGCTTCCTCAGCAAGTTTTAACTTGGCAACCAAGATTTCCTTTTCCCTCTGGTTCCTTGCCTTCTCTTCCTCAAGGTCATGAATCTTCTGTATTAGTTCCAACTTGTCATTTTCTTTTTAACCTTGAGTTCATGTTCTTGTTGCCTTCTTTGTCTCTCTACTTCATCAGCTACTGCCTTAGCTTTAATTTGTCTGGCTTTTAATTGTTGTTGGTGCAGTATAGCATTAGCTTGTGCCTTAGCATCAATTTCCTTTTGTTTCTCCAAGGCTGTAGCCCTTGTAACAAAAATTCTTTTTGCCTCTTCAAACAATGTCCATTGATCTTCTTGTGTCAAAACCTACTCAATATCCTCCTCTAGAGGCATGTTTTCTTGCATATCTTTTTCTGACTCAGTTTCATTTGAATCCGTTCCAACCTCATGAATCTCCCTCCCCACTTCTTTTCCCTTGGCAGTTTCAGCCATGCTATGAAGAGCTCCTTCTTGAACTTCTCCTCTCTGTTGTTTTGTAAGTGGGATTTCTATGGAAGTGTCACCTAATGTAGGTATTGAAACAGTAGATCCTACTAGAACATCCCCTTCTTGCATTTCCTCTTCATCCCTTGTTGCTTGAAGTTCTATCTCATCAATATCTGGGGGAGAGAACTCCAAAGGCTCTTTAGGAGGTGTCTTCCTTCTGATCCTTTTGTATCCCTTACCCTTTTTAGGGGTTGGTCCTTGAGGAGTCTTGGTTCTTAGGACTAACCATTACACACTCCTATCCAACACTGTCCTTCTGATCTGCTTAATATCAATGGTTTCCTTCACTGTCCCAGTCAATTGGATCCAGACTCTTGGTGCCAATGTTCAAAGCCTCATAGGATGGATCCAATACAATTCCATCATCCACCAATGTGTCAAGAATGTTTTCTTTAACACCAAGCTCTGACATGAGTGAGACAGATAACCTTTCATAATTCTTCTTTCTTAGATCATACTCATCTTGTCGGTTACTCCAGAAGTCTTCTACCAAATTGAAATGTTTGATAAACATCAAAGGCAACAAGGCATACATCTTACCCTTCGGATCAAAATACTTACGAGTTGTGTATAAACCCAATTTCAATTGTATCAGCGCCCTGCAAACAACCTTTGCTCCTACCAGATGTTGACAGCTATACTCACCCAACTTCATGGGAAACTTATGACATCCGCTTTTATGTTTTATCCCAAACCGAGCATTAACTCCAAGAGCCTGATATACAAACTCCATCAACACTATTCTGTTATTGCAACACCTTGGAAGCAAATGTGGATGGCCTTCAAAACCAGCTAACTTGAAATATGTGAATTTGAGGTATTGAATGTACCAACATCCCCATTCAGCAATGAATGCCATGTCTTCTTGACTCAACCGGTTCCCTGCATCCCCATTCAATTGATTGATGACTGCATATATGAATGCATCATTGACTCTTCTAAAATGAGTCTCAGCAACTTGAAGAGACAACTGGTCATAATGCTCCCATACTTTCTTCTATCCATCCAAGGCTCCCATTACGCCCACTCTATTCAAACCTGGGAAAATACCCAACCTTGTTGCTGCATACACAATGTAAGAAGTCATAAAGAAGCTTTTACTCTGCCTGATGCTACTCAGTTGATCATGAACAACATTTGACACAATCATCGGTCAATCAAACTACTGGGGTCCATTTAAGATAGTCTAGATGAAAGGAAACATCCACTCCTTGAACCGAAATGTATCTCTCTTCCCAAAGGCCCTAGACAGCATCATGATTAGATCTAATACATCCTTATAGAAATCTGCCCTCTTTGGCTAGTCTGCAAGCTTACTTAAAGATTTTTTTTCTGTATTCAACCACTTTTTGTTTAAAAGAGACTTATTGGAGTCCTTATACTCACTATATTTCTCCAAGGCCTATGCCTCATCCAACTACACCAAACTCCTAGGATCTGGGACATTAAATATATTTTGAAATGCCAGAGGAGTGAGATCAATGATCACATTATTTTGGGAATCCATGCACTATCTGGTCGTAGGATTATAGGCACTGGCTACAGTTAAGATCAATTCTGGACATTGGACTGACAAAGGAAACAAATTTATATGAGCCAAACCAAACTCAAAAATCCTCTTCATTCTAGGCGTCGCATCCTCAATGAATGTTTCAGCATATGCCTCCTCAAAAGTTGTACTGGCCCAAATGTGTATCAGTGATGTCTGACCAATTAGATTCCACCTTGCTCACCTTCACAACAAGACTCCTATGATTATACCTCAAGGTATAAGGTAGTTGTTCAGGCTTGACCTTCTTTGGCTTAGGCACCACCTTTGATGTTCCTGTAGGCTAATTCCTTTGAGCAGCTTCTCCTGATGTTCTCGACATTTTCTAGCTTCCCTGCCACAAAAACCTCTAATCAGATCTTTGAATATCATTATAAAGCACGCTTTAAAACTATACTTTTCATGTATACATCAGAGGTGGAACCAGGCAGAAACATATTCTAAATAGTGACTTTTAACACACTGTCAGGATCGGAATCAAAACTGGAATGGTAGCTTTACTAACAAGAAATAAGCTCAAAGTCGAAACTGAAATGTGTGATCAAAACTAGAACCAGAAACGGAATGGAAACTAATTCGGTTTCCTTCAGATTTTCTTGTTTTCTTATTCGAGTTTGGTTCCGATTTCGCTTTCGCTTCCGCTCGATAAACATTTTTATAAAGTAAAGCTCCTTACTATAATTGGAATTGGAGATGAGATGGACGATAGAATCGATACCTTTTGAAAAACATAATTTTCCAATTTCAAAATCAATTTCAATCCCGCTTCCACCCTAGTTGACCATGACATCATAAATGACTTCATCAATTTAATGCAGAACTTCATGGTTTCAAACTAGGTGATTAAAACAACATGGGGCTTAACCTGGAACTCCATAGAACCTTCCTCATCTGACCAGAGGTGACTGAATTCCTAGGGCATCACTTTTAAACCTTTTAAATGCATTACAAAAATGTACTTAAAACCCTAATATAGAAAACATGACAAAACATAGGGCACGAATTTAACCCTCCCTATTTTAGCAGTTTGATTGCATGACAAAACCCTAAGTAAAAACAAGATCCAACTAACCCTAACTTACTATAAAGACATGAATTTAATCTACCTCACTGTAAATCCCTAATCTTAACTAACACCACTTAAAACCCTAATTTAATCTAACTTACTGTAAACCAAAATAGCACGATGCGACCACGACTAAAACGTGAAAGTGACCATGCCCTAAAACACAAGAACCAAAAACAAAAGTAAAAGAAACAAAGAAATAACCAGACAAACAACTAAAGCAAGAACCTACTCAAACAAGCACGCCAAGAACCATGAATTCATTAAAAACGAAATGATTCAAAGCACGAGCAAACATAAAAAATGCAACAGTAAATAAACAAAGAACAACAATAAGAAATCCTACCTCGAACGCCAATAAATAGACCTGGCTAACCTCTCAAACTAATTTGCAACAATTATCTCCTTCTCCTTCAATCGATTCGCTCAGATGAACTCTGCAGTAGCTCTATTTCACTCTCCAAGTTTTTAATAATGATAACAATGATACGATTAATCCTTAATGAAGGTAAAAATTTGAGTTCTTACCTACACCAAGCTGTTGTCATTAATGCATTAAATGCAGTTTAAAGCGGAGTCAGAACTGGAAGAGAACCAACACTTCACTATAGTGTGACTTCAGTCAAAAAGTCAACGACCCAAAAAATAGCGAGGACGGAATCAAAAATGAAAACTGATTCAGAAACTTTGAGAAATTTTGCAACTTCATTCCCGTTCTGGTTCAAAGTCCGCCAACTAAACACAAAACAAAACCCAATACAAAAAGTAAAACAAAAATATCAACATAAAAACTTAAAGAAACAGACCTAGACTAAAAACCAAAAAAGAAAATAGCGGAGGCAGAGACAAGATAGATTTTGATTTTGCAATTTCCAATAATCACCAACTTAACATCTACTCTGCTTCCGGCTCCAATAAAGACAAACAAAAAGGGTTAAAAAGAAAGACCATCGGAATGGGAACCAAAACTATTTTCAAAAGGAACTTTCAAAACCCAATTCAGTTCCGGTTCTGCCTCTGACAGAAAATTCAAAAAAAAAAAAGTGTTGGCAAAACAAGACCCCTCACTTTGCTTGAAAAACAATTAATGACAAAACTAACAAGGGGGACCCCTTTTGACCAAGGAAAAATATGGGGTGGTTATGCAAGGCATAACAAATGGCGACTCGGCTAGGAAAATGGTTTACCCATTTTCAAGATACCCAAAGAAAATTTCAATCACCCAAAAAAAAAATTCTTGGCTTATAAACACTTCAACTTAAAAAAGATCAATTATACATGGATAAGTTTGAGCCAGAATTTCAGACATATGTGCTCATGAGTTATTTCTGAATTTGAGTGTGTGCTTATTCTATGCATCATTCTTCATAGATACTTTCTCTACTCTTTGAACCACCATACCTAAAATTCAAGCTACGTGAATTGAGTCTTTTAACTATCATGCAGTAAAATCCTAGGTATTGCTCCGCTGCCAGACAGGCATCCATAGCCTCGATGGAGATGCCTCTAGTTCTCACAAAGCATTGCTCTACTACCAGCTAGGCATCCATAGCTCCGATAGAGACTTGATTACCCACTTGATATTGAGCTTTCCTTTTCTTTCTTTCTTTTCATTCTCTCTTTTTTTTTACTTCACTTGTGGAAATTTTTTATGCATCTTTCTCAATACTCGAATTCAATGAATCTAAAATGTGGGTTGAGAACTACAATGGATTTCATGATAGTCTTGGAATCGAATTTTCACTTGAATCAAAGGTAGAGTCATTCTAAAACATATAGGCATCTACTTATGCAGATGGTTTTATCTAATTTGGTGACAGATTTTTGATGATAATTCATGAGATATTCACAATGTATCTTCTTATCTTTAAATAACTTCTCAAACCCAAACTAGAATGATCATAAGATATAAGTTTCAAAATGACATCCTTTTCAATGATGATGATGAAAATACCTAAACCAATTTCTCTCCTAGTACCAATAGTATACTTTGAATAACCCCCAAGTCTTGAGATGGACAAAAAAGAAAATCCCCAACGAAACAAAACACAACAAAACAAACAAAAACAAAACAAAGAAAACAAAGACAAAACAACAACAGTAAGAAAACCTAACTAAAACAAAGACTCAATCACATATGATACAGTATAGTACATCATTTTCCAAAACATCAGACCTTCTATGCACTGAAATAGTGCTTGAGAAACTGACCATTAACTGGTAATGGAACAGGCTCTCCTGTTAAGGTACTCAAACGAAAAGCATTCTCGCCTAATATTTCAGCCACTTGATAAGGACCTAACTAGAGTCTATCAAAATTTTGGTGATCTCCCTTCTTTTCTCTAGCCTTATCCCATAATAACACAAGATCTAATATTCTAAAGGCTTCTATCTTGGCTCTTTTGTCAAACCAACGTTTGACAATAGCCTGATGTTTAGAGAATTGTTGCAAAGCAGCATCCCTTTGTTCTTCCATATTTAACAAATTAAGTAGTCTAACTTCAATCCTATCATCCTTGTTGTAAAACTCCTGCATAAACTTTAGAACAGGTATTTGCAAATGAATAAGAAAGATTGGATCTTGCCCATAGACTAACTTAAAAGGTGAATTCCCTAGGGCTACTTTGATTCTAGTTTGATCTACCCATAAGGCAAATCTCAACTAGGTGTGCCAGTCCCTAGGTTTACTTTCTAACAACTTTCTTATAACTTCCAACAAGTTCTTATTTGTGGACTTAGCCACTCCATTCCCTTGAGGGTAATAATTGGAAGAATACTTCAACACAATCTTATGTTCATAGGCCCATGAAATGAACTCAGCAAAAGAAAAAGCAGGGCCATTATCACATACCAAAGCAAATGGAACTCCAAACCTGGTTGTGATGTTCTCATTTAGAAACTTAATGACCACTTCTGTGGTACTATTCTTGCAAGTCTATGCCTTAGTCTAGCGTGTGCGGTAGTCAGTTGCAGTCAAGATGAATTTATGCCCTAGAAAAGAATTTGGATTAATTACACCTACAAAATCAAGTGCCCATTGAGCAAATGGCCTTACCTCATATATTGGTTGTAGGGGCATTGCAGGATTTCTTTCTCTAGGTGCGGAGGTTTGACAAACATGACAAGTCCTGTAGTGTTGATGTGCATCTCTAAACACATAAGGCCAATAATAGCCTAATCTTAAAATCTGATGAGCCAAAGCATCAGCAAACCCATGTCTTGTTCCATGCCTTCCATGAAATTCATTTATGGCATACTTAGCTTCTTGCTGATCCAAACAACGTAGATAAATTCCTTGAAAAAATTTCTTGTAGATTGATCCCCCTTTGAGCATGTAATGGGCGCTCTTCATCCTTAATGCTCTCCTTTGAGTAGCATTCATTCCTTCTGGACATTTGTTATTGAGGAGGAAGAAGACCAAATCTATATACCAGGGATCCTTTGTGAATGATTGGACAGTGTATTGTTGACAAGTTATACTTCTGTCTACTTCAGCCATTACCTTTGACAAACCTTGGCCTTGAACAAGTTTCATTGGGTGAATCTCCAAGTCAAATTCTTGTAAAATGGCCATCCATTTTCCTCTTCGTTCCCCTAATTCACTTTGCATCAGGAGAGACTTCACAGCTGGATCTAGGACTATGGCCATAACTTGACTTCGGATTATGTAAATCCTAAACTTTTTTACTGCTCGCACCAATGCAAAGACTTGTTTTTCTAATGATGAATATCTTACTTCTGCATTCTTAAATGGAGAGCACTTAAAAGCAATCAGTCTCTCCTCGTTCTCTTCTCTTCTTTGTGTTAAAATTACTGCACATGAATGTTCAAAAGCAAAAGAATAAATGTAGAAGGGTTTCAGATAATCTGGACTTGTCAAAACAAATGCCTCAGATATAGATTGTTTAATCTGCATGAAAGCAAACTTAGCCTCTTCACTCTATTCAATCTTTGCATCCTTCTTCATCATTTCATTGAGGGGTTTGACAATCTCTGCAAACCCTATTATAAATTTCCTAACAAAATTGATCCTCCCAAAGAAAGACCTCATTTCCTTCTTACTTCCTGGCCTTGTCAATTTCAAGATGGCCTCCACTCAGTCAGGATCTATGGATATTCCTTCTTCGGAAATAATGTGACCCAAGAGCTTCCCTTCAGATACTCCAAATACACATTTCTTTGGGTTATGAGAGACACCAAAACTTATACATTTCTTTAGCACCTTTTCCAAGTCAACAGCATGATCTTCTCTATTCTTAGAGAAAATGGTCAAATCATCAACATAGATGATTATACATTTCCCTATCAAATCTTTAAAAGCTACATCCATCGCTCTTTGAAAAGTAGCACCATCATTGATGAGACCAAAAGGCATTCTTTTGTAGGCAAATGTGCCCCATTTTGTAGTGAAAGCCATCTTCATCCTATCCTCATGACTTACAAGGACTTGATTGTATCCTGAATACCCATCCAAGAAAGACATCATCTGAGATCCATTAACCTTTTGCAATACTTCATCAAGGGAAGGTAATGGATAGTTGTCCTTCTCAGAGGCCTTGTTTAAATTTTTGAAATCCACACATAATTGAATTTCACCATTCTTCTTCCTTATAGGAACTAGATTAGCCACCCAAGTAGAGTGTCTAACTGGAAAGATTATTCTTGCAGCCAAAAGTTTCTACACTTCTTTCTGAATTAGAGGCTCAATTAATGCATTGACCGGGCATTTTTTTTGGTGAAACGGCTTAGCTTTTGGCTTGAGAGGAATTGTATGTGTGATCACAGATGTATCAAAAGTTTTCAAGTCATCATAGCTCCAAGCAATAGCTTCAATATTCTACTTCAAGACTTTGATTATTTCATCCTTAATTTCCTGAGGAGAAGTCTTCCTTATAAGAACGTTCCTCTCTGGGCCTAAGTGAGTCAAATTAATAGACTCATACTTACCTCCCTCACTCTTTGTAGGCACTCTTTGATAAGCTTGTGGATCTGAATCAAATATTCTTTCTAATGCTATCATCCCTTTTGGGATGTTATTGCTCTTTAAATCCAATACCCCTTCTGGACTATTATTTTTCGGATCCCAATCTCCCTGATCTTTGTCAGATTCATCAATTATCTACCCTTCAAAAACATCAAAATTTGCCAAAAAGGCCAATATATGTTGATCATCGTTAAATACCTGAAAGTGTTTGACATTATCAGGAACTGCTGGGATTGAAATCAACTCAACTGAAAACCTCTTAAGGTTTGAGTCTTGCATAGGCTCTAATGTACTAGCAGCAATAGCAAGAGCATCTGCAATTTGATTAACTTCCCTTGGGATGAGAGTAATCCCAAAGGCATCAAAATCTTCAATTAAATTCCAAATCTTGTTTCTATATGCAGCCAATCTTTTGTTATGGCATGTGTATTGGATATGTACTTGTTTCAAAATCACCTCAAAATCTCCCATTACTGTAAGAGTAGTAACCTTCTTCTTATGAGAAAACATAAGCCCACAAGCAAGTGCTTCATATTCAGCCACATTGTTAGTGCAACCAAACTGCAATCTATAAGAAGCAAAGTAAGTCTTCCCTTTCGGGTTAGTTAGCTCAATCCCTGCTCCACTTCCTGCTTTAGATTTGGAACCATAAAATTTAAGAGTCCATAACTGACCTTTGGCTAGGAGTTCCTTCTTCTTAGGGATAACAAGGGATGACTTACTTCAGACGTGTGGCGGCTCAGACTTTAGTTGTTTATCAGAATGTAACTCAGGACAAAGTTGAGTTGAGGATTTTTCTATGTTTTCAGCCTGCCCAAGAATTACTTCCTGAACACCCTCTTGGGTCAAATTACCATCCAGCTCACTTCTTATCAATTCTTTGGATATTGGCAAAGTATGCGGGGCAGGTGTATCAAATGTGAACTGGGACATCTCAACTTCCTTTTGAACTCCAGAACCAACAACCTGAGTCTGTTCTTCTAGTGAAAGACCTTCATGTTGAGGAAGACTAGCCCGTGTAAGAATAGTTGCATCCTTAACTTGGAAGGAAAACTCACTGATGGGAGTCTGGGCTTGTTCCTCTTGACATATTTGTTGATGTTGATCTACATGACGTAGAATATCCAAGCATGATTGACATGTTAATTCTAAATGGCTATGATAATGTATCCTACACCAATTAGGAAGCAATAAACTACTCAAATCAGTTTCTACTCCTAAAACCAACTTATCTTGTTGTAATTTATTTATCAGAACCTTCTGGTTGATGTAGATCATTGTGTCATTGTGTTCTAAGGATAATGTATCATCAGGACTAGCTACAGAGAAAGTAAGAACTTCTTCTTTCTTGTAAACACCTATCTCTGTCTCAAAGAATGCTACTTCATTTGAAGCATCATATTCTGTGATCATGTGTTTGAGCCTAGGTTCACTTTCAATTCTTATATGTGTGGCAACTCCTTTCCATGGTAACCACATGTGCGATAAATCCAAGGAAATTTACCCCCCTATGCTCTTCATTAACTCCCGACTTAGAGGCATACCATATGTTTCTAGGATATCAGCTACTTGGATATCTATATAGGTCTGGATCCTTGGGTCTAATCCAACCTACACATGCATGTTCTTTAATTCACCCACAACATTGACTTATGTTTTATCCAGCTGAATCACCTTTTTATTGGTGGGGATAAGACTCAATCCTAACTTCTTACAAATCAAAAAAGGCATGACATTCCCTTATGCTCCAGAATCTAATAAATAATTGTGTAGATTATTTCCAAAGATTCTTAAACTTAACAAGAAAGGTGGGGTATTGGTCTTACCTTTATAAATGGCTGCATTTGTCTCCTTTGCGGGAGTCACTTTACCTTTCCCTTTTAGGCAATCTGTCTTCTCCAAAGCTTTTAATACCACCTCTCGTTGAGTTGGGAACCACTTCATGATGTCAAAGAAAGATAGTGATGTCTTCTACCTTTGTAATTCTACAATGAAATCAAACTCTGAATCATTCCTAACTTGATATTGAGGAAAAGGAGGCGGATTACCTCTATTCTGAGAATCAGAAGGTCCCTTTGGTGGGGTTGGATTGTTATCTGCATTCTGGTTAGGCGGGACCATGTTATTAGGGGGTGTAGATGTAGTGAATGGGCCCTTATTCTGATTTCTCAGAAAGTGACCTCCTTTGGACTGAAAAGCTTGAGCATCATATACATCTTCCTCTGGCTCATTATCTCCTTGCATAGGGAATTGATATTTTTCTTCAATGGTTTCATAAGTCATGGAAGTACTGACTGGCCCATTATCTTGATTGGAATTTCCTATGGGAGGATGGGCATCAGCCTATGCAATTTTCACAATTTTCTCCATTTCTAGGCAATTGACCTCATAATGTGTTGTTGTATCATGCAGCCTACACCAATTGGTCATAAAATTCAAATCAGCAACATTAGCAGTATGTGTTCTTTCCTCACCTATTTGATAATTATGAGGAACTCCCCCATTGTTAGGTCCAGTATTCCACTGCCTATTATTGTTGTTTTTGTTGAACCTTTGATTATATCCTCTATTTTGATTTTGATAATTTTGGTTTGAGGAGTTCTGACCCTGGAAGTTCCTATTGGTGTTCTGATTTTGGTTCTGATTGGAGTAATTGCCTTGATAGTTATAACCTCCCTGATTGTTGTAATTCTGGTTTTGATTATGGGGAGGGTTTTGCCTGAGCTGTGTCATGTCATTTGACATCTGAGAGAGAGTCTTCTTGAGAGTCTCTAACTCACTTGTGAGTTGAACAGTTTGTTCATTCTGCACATTTTGGACTATGGTTAGGGAATGAACATGGGTTGATCCTCCCACTTGTTGTGGTTGATTTTGAGGTTTTTTTTGTTGAGGTTGCTAGGAGGAATCTTGTATGCCATTTCCAAATAAGGGCACAGTGGGTGGAGCTTGCAACTCAGATACAGGTCCATATTGGGAATAAGACATCCCTGGGACAGTGTTGTATAACGGTGGATTAGGCATCTGATAATTCATGGGAAGAAGAGCTGCTCCTAATCCTCCAGATTGCAAACTTATCTTTTGTTGCAATTTGATAGCCAGATAATCAATCTTAGATAGTGAGTCAATCTCAGCAGGTTGATAAGTTCTTTGCAAGAACAGGCTAATCAAAAGATCAACATCTCTCAAATACGCCTATATGGCCATACCCTCTGTACTAAGTAAAGCTCTTGTAGCCTACAATACATCCTTTGGAACCTAGCATTGAATAAGGGCAATGGTTCATGATGTTCCTTTCTTATGGTGGCGAACTGGTGATATAATATTGCAGGGTCTACATAAACCCTGAATTGATTAATAAAACCATTTTCTAAATCTGTTCAACCCAGAATAGATACCTAGGGAAGATTTAGCTACCAATTATATGCCATATCCCCTAAATAGTAAGGAAACAATCTGCATACCACATCTTGATGAGAAACTTCAGCTCGTGTGCAAGCATCTTTGAATGCTTGTATATGTTCCTCAGCACTTCTCGATTTTCCATGCATGTATTTCGAACAGAACCTCTCTGGGTTCTTTGGTAAATCATGGAATCCCCCAAGAATAGTCCCTAACGGGGAGGGATTATTCACAAAGTAAGCCATCGGTGGGATCGGTTGGGCAGGTGGTGATATAGGCCGAATTGATGGCAACACAGGCCTAATTGGAGGTGGTGGTGTAGGTTGATTTGGAGGAAATCTAGGTGAAGTAAGTGGTGGTGGCAATGTAGGTATCAAAACCCTACGAGCATGAGGTTTGGGTCTAACTGGGGTTTGCAATTCTTGTAATGGTTCAGGATCATTAGAAGATCTGACAATCCTTCTGTACTTTTCCGGTGAGAACGACCCTATGCGAGCCAGCTTGTTCTTTCAGCCCTCCTTCTAGTGCCAATTTCTGTTGATGCTGAAAATGACACAAACAACGTATAAACAGAATATTTCTACTCTATTTCTCCTGAAAAATAAAGACAACATGTAGTGGCTTAACTTCCAAGGTTCTGGTAGTTGGTTCTCGACTGTTTGGTGTCACTCAATCAGTTCATGCAACTGTAATGTTCAAAGGGGCCTGTGCTAGTAACAAAAGATTCAAGCAATGACTCATTTTATCAAACCGTTCTTGTAAATAAAGGGGGTTTCAAACAAAAGAAAAATATAGATCAAAGGGTAAACCAGTAAGTATGAATCAAATTTATCCAATAGTCGGACAAATACCTTCAACAATTAATGTTTTCTAATAGATCACAAAACCAAAGCATGACACAATTTACAGAATAAACTATACCATTGGATGCATCTAAGGTGCTTAATTTAATACCACTATTCGCATATCACCACTATCTCCAAGATTTCAAAACAACACACACATCCATTCATTGCCAAGGTCATAAATCAACAAACTTTAATAACTTCAATTCAATGATAATCTAACAAGATAATCCTTAAATCTAATTCCTTCAAATGACTTTCATCACTCAAGAAACTTTTATGTTTCAGCACAATCACTGCATACAGATAGATTATAACTCATCAGCCTTATCACACAAAATAATTTTAATTCTAACACCATACTGCAAGAAAACTTGTAATTTTTATTAACTGTAAAGCATCTAGTAACAATGTATCCCAGTAATCACTACAAAATTCTATCTCCTAACATTAGGTAAGCCAATTCCTTTCTCAATTAGCCGACCTTTACAATATAATACCCACAGGGTATTTATAAATATACAAAATTTCGAATTCCCCTTCTATTTTAAGCCATACACCTTTTTAGGAACACAACTTTCTTGGAAACTCAGATCGATTTGATCTTGAGTTCTTACATTAGATGTTTAGTTTAGTCTAGAGAATAGAAAAACAAAAGAGAAACACACCATGCACATTAATTGTCAATGTTGCATGCAACATGCAAAGAAGAAAGAAATCATGCATGTTGGAGATTTATGCATGTGAAGTTGGATCTTTAATGAACTCATCAAAACTGGTGAAGACTTGTTGTAATGTATCCATTTCTGGCCCGTCAATCCAGCTATCTTCAAATTTAATTCAATCCAATTATGTTGCAGCAAACTCTCTCATACCTTTTATCTTTGTCAACTCCCTTCTAGCATCTTTTATTTCTTCTTTGACATCCATTAATCGATCTATCATCAAATCTTCTCCATCATCTCCTTTTTGCATGAGTCCTCTAAATCTTTCATCCCATTTCTCTTTTATTTGACTCAAAGGCATGCCCTCTTTTGTTAATAAACTTACATCTACAATGATAGCAATGACTGCTTCCAGCTCGTCAAACTGCTCAGTCAAATTGTTAACAGCCTCTTGAACCTCATTCCTATGTCTACACAAGAAATCTTCTCTGAATCAGAGTATACGAGAGGTTTTTCCAACAAAATCTTTATTCTCCTCCTCAAGTATTAATTGTTCAAGAAGAGTAGTCAAAGGTAATGCATTAACCTTTTCCAATTTCTAACTATACTCTTTATACTCCTCTTCTTGTTTCTTCGATGCTTTAATATACTATTGCATTTCTCTTATCAACTCTTTAGTGCCTTTGTAGGCTTCAAAACCCTCAACCAAAACTTTACCTACCTCCACATTCAACTTTTCTACCCATCCATCTACCATCTCTACTTTACCTCTTACCTGCACCAAATCATCTACCTCCTTTTTGCTTAACAAAATAGGAGTCTCACTAGCCGTTACCTGTTGTGATATCGGAGAGGAGACACTTCCCAAAAATGAATGTAATTGATCCAACTGAGCCTTAACCTCATCCTTCTTTTGTTTATCCTTTATCATTCTTGACTTGGATGTTGAAGCCACCACATCACTTAGGTTCATTTGTTGACTTCTAGTGGGCCTTCCCAAGTTGACAATACTCAACTGATAATTCGTTAGCTACATGTCCCCTACCTCCTTTTCTGTCATTGGCATGGCACATTCATCGGCAATCTCTCCTTTGTCTGTGATTCTAGTAGAATGTAAAATTTTGGCCTTCTTTTTAGGCCTCTCTTGTTCAATCTCCTTCATCATATCCTCCCAATTGAGAGGTTGTGAAGGTGTCACTGCTCTCTTCTGCATATCTAATTTTAGCCAAGTGGGAGCACATGGAGTAGTAGTCATCATAGAGGAAGAGGAAGCAATAATAGTAGAAGGTGGCTACACATTTATTTGAGGTTGAGAGTCAACCCTTGATTTCTCTTGTTGTTCTTGCACCACATGCATCTGCACAAGCCTTTCAACCTCTTCCCTATCTTTATGTTCTTGCCTTTTTTCATCTTCCTCTTCATTCTTTAACCTCTCTTCCTCTAATTGATCTCTCTCCACTTTTTCTTTTTCTAATTTTTCCTTCTCTATTCTTTCTCTTTCCAATTTATCTTTCTCTAAAGCCTCTAGTCTTTCTCTTTCCAAATCCTTAAGTTTTTCTGCCTTTGCTTCTTGTTGTTGTTGTTTCTTAACCAGCTCTTCGGCCTCTCTTTCCTTTTGTAATTGTTCTTCTTCTCCTTACTTCTGGCGAGCTTCATCAACAAGTTTTAACTTGGCAACCAAGATTTCCTTTTCCCTCCAGTTCCTTGACTTCTCTTCCTCAAGGTCATGAATCTTCTGTATTAGTTCCAACTTGTCATTCTCTTTTTAACCTTGAGTTCATGTTCTTGTTGCCTTCTTTGTCTCTCTACTTCATCAGCCGCTGCCTTAGCTTTAATTTGTTGTTGGTGTAGTATAGCATCAGCTTGTGCCTTAGCATCAATTTCCATTTGTTTCTCCAAGGTTGCAGCCCTTGCATCAGAATTTCTTGTCGCCTCTTCAAACAGCATCCATTGATCTTCTTGTGTCAAAACCTGCTCAATATCCTCCTCTAGAGGCATGTTTTCTTGCATATCTTTTTCTAACTCAGTTTCATCTAAATCCGTTCCAACCTCATGAATCTCCCTCTCCACTTCTTTTCCCTTGGCAGTTTCAGCCATGCTATGAAGAGCTCCTTCTTGAACTTCTCCTCTTTGTTGTTTTGTAAGTGGGATTTCTGTGGAAGACTCATCTAATGTAGGTGTTGAAACAGCAGATCCTACTGGAACATCCGCTTCTTTCTATTTCCTCTTCATCCCCTGCTACTTGAAGTTCTGTCTCATCAATATCTGGGGGAGAGAACTCCAAAGGCTCTTTAGGAGGTGTCTTCCTTCTGATCCTTTTGTATCCCTTACCCTTTTTAGGGGTTGGTCCTTGAGGAGTCTTGGTTCTTAGGACTAACCATTACACACTCCTATCCAACACTGTCCTTCTGATCTGCTTAATATCAATGGTTTCCTTCACTGTCCCGGTCAATTGGATCCAGACTCTTGGTGCCAATGTTCAAAGCCTCATAGGATGGATCCAATACAATTCCATCATCCATCGATGTGTCAGGAATTTTTTCTTTAACACCAAGCTCTGACATGAGTGAGACAGATAACCTTTCATAATTCTTCTTTCTTAGATCATACCCATCTTGTCGATCACTCTAGAAGTCTTCTAACAAATTGAAATGTTTGATAAACACTGAAGGCAACAAGGCATACATCTTACCCTTCGGATCAAAATACTTTCGAGTTGTGTATATACCCAATTTCAACTATATCAGCTCCTACAAACAACCTTTGCTCCTACCAGATGTTTATAGCTATACTCATCCAACTTCATGGGAAACTTATGACATACGCTTTTATGTTTTATCCCAAACCGAGCATTAACTCCAAGAGCCTAATATACAAACTCCATCAACACTATTTTGTTATTGCAACACCTTGGAAGCAAATGTGGATGGCCTTCAAATCCAGCTAAGCTGAAATATGTGAATTTGGGGTATTGAATGTACCAACATCCCCATTCAGCAATGAATGCCATGGCTTCTTGACTCAACTAGTACCCTGCATCCCCATTCAATTGATTGATTACTACATATATGAATGCATCATTGACTCTTCTGAAATGAGTCTCAAGAACCTGAAGAGACAACTAGTCATAATGGTCCCATACTTTCTTTTGTCCATCCAAGGCTCGCATTATTCCCACTCTATTCAAACCTGGGAAAGTACCCAACCTTGCTATTGCATACACAATGTAAGAAGTCATAAAGAAGCTTTTAGTCTACCTAATGCTAGTCAGTTGATCATGAACAACATTTGACACAATCATCATCCAATCAAACTGTTGGGCTCCATTTAAGATAGTTTGGATGAAAGGAAACATCCACTCCTTGAACCGAAATGTATCTCTCTTCCCAAAGACCCTAGATAGCATCATGATTAGTTCTGATACCTCCTTATAGAACTCTGCACTCTTTGGCTAGTCTGCAAGCTTGCTTAAAGATTTATTTTATGTCTTCAACCACTTTTTGTTTAAAAGAGACTTATTGGAGTCCTTATACTCACTATATTTCTCCAAGGCCTATGCCTCATCCAACTACACCAAACTCTTAGGATCTGGGACATTAAATATATTTTGAAATGCTAGAGGAGTGAGATCAATGATCACATTATTTTGGGAATCCATGCAATGTCTGGTCATAGGTTTATAGGCACTTGCTACAATTAAGATCGATTTTGGACATTGGACTAACAAAGGAAACAAAGTTATATGAGCCAAACTAGACTCAAAAATCCTCTTCATTCTAGGTGTCGCATCCTTAGTGAATGTTTGAGCATATGCCTCCTCAAAGTTGTACTAGCCCAAGTTTGTATCAGTGATGTCTGACCAGTCGGATTCCACCTTGCTCACCTTCACAATAGGACTCCTATGATTATACCTCAAGGTATAAGGTAGTTGTTCAGGCTTGACCTTCTTTGGCTTAGGCACCGCCTTTGATGTTCCTGTAGGCCGATTCCTTTGAGCAGCTTCTCCTAATGTTCCTGACATTTTCTAGCTTCCCTACCACAAAAACCTCTAATCAGATCTTTGAATACCATTATAAAAATGCTTTAAAACTATACCTTTTATGTATACATCAGAGGCGGAACTAGACAGAAACAGATTCTAAACAGTCTCTTTTAACACACTGTCGGGGTCGGAATCAAAACTGGAATGGTAGCTTTACTAACAAGAAACAGGCTCGGAGTCGAAACTGAAATGTGTGATCAGAACCAAAACCCGAAACGGAATGGAAACTAATTTGGTTTCCTTCAGATTTTCCTGTTTTCTTATTTGGGTTTGGTTCCGATTCTGCTTTCGCTTCCACTCGATAAACATTTTTATAAAGAACAACAATAAATAGACCTGGCTAACCTCTCAAACTAATTTGCAACAATTATCTCCTTCTCCTTCAATCGATTCGCTCAGATGAACTCCACAGTAGCTCTATTTCACTCTTCAAGTTTTTAATAATGATAACAATGATACGATTAATCCTTAATGAAGGTAAAAATCCGAGTTCTTACCTACACCAAGATGTTGTCATTAATGCATTAAATTCAGTTTAAAGCGGAGTCAAAACTGGAAGAGAACCAACACTTCACTAGAGTGCGACTTCAGTCAAAAATTCAACGACCCAGAAAACGGCGGGGATGGAATCAAAAATGAAAATTGATTCAGAAACTTTAAGAAATTTCACAACTTAATTCCCGTTCTGGTTCTGAGTCTGCCAACTAAACACAAAACAAAACCAATACAAAAAGTAAAACAAAAAGACCGACATAAAAACTTAAAGAAACAGACCTAGACTAAAAACTAAAAAAGAAAATAGCGGAGGCGGAGACAAGATAGATTTTGATTTCACAATTTCCAATAATCACCAACTTAACATCTACTCCGCTTCCGGCTCTGATAAAGACAAACAAAAAGGGTTAAAAAGAAAGACCGTTGGAATGGGAACCAAAACTATTTTCAAAAATAACTTTCAGAACCCGATTCAGTTCTGGTTCTGCCTCCGACAGAAAATTTTAAAAAAATAAAGTGTTGGCAAAACAAGACCCCTCACTTTGTTTCAAAAATAACTAACGACAAAACTAAGGGGGACCCCTTTTGACCAAGGCAAAAGATGGGGTGGTTATGCAAGACATAACAGTATGTATATATATGTGTGACTTGTCCACAAGTATCAATTTGCCATCTCCAAGTAAATACAAAGACATCTCAAAAAAAATTCAAGTGTGTAGGATGCTACATCATGTCAGCATAGATTGCTCAAATAAAATTTAATCCATTACACCTTCAACCACTTATTAGGTCGTCCATAGATAGACCTAATGACAAAAATGTAAACAAAAAAATGATTTCAGCAATGAACACGAGCATTTGTAAGCACGAGATTTTATCCATGCATGCTTTCATCAACCAAAAACTATTTCCCAAGATTGTGAGCAACAAAGATTGTTGGAGGGGAAATGCAGACCAACATATCGGAGGACATTTCTGCATTACCGATTCAGAATATCGGATCATCGGATCAACATTTGACATTGAATCTTATAGTTGCAACTCATATATCATGGTGACATTAATGATAAAAAAAATATACATTAAGAAAAGGGTTCTTCTTTCTT
Source organism: Sequoiadendron giganteum (assembly GCA_007115665.2). Classification (NCBI taxonomy): domain Eukaryota; kingdom Viridiplantae; phylum Streptophyta; class Pinopsida; order Cupressales; family Cupressaceae; genus Sequoiadendron; species Sequoiadendron giganteum. Next base: position 286,601,724 of record CM021108.1, on the reverse strand, counting down.
CCAAAAATATCCCCCTTTGTCATTGATGGCAACATGTGCCAGAAAAAAAACTTACAAACTTCCTATATATAGAACATACTCCTTGTCTCTCCTTTTCTCTTTTCTCTCTCCCCCTTTGACATAAAGGACAAAGGGTGACCCAAAAACATGAATATACATATGTACACATGGTTCGGAATAATGTACAATTGAAAGAATCAAAATATTGAACTCCCCCTTAGTAGTTTAACCCAAACAATGTGTAAACCAAAAAAAAACTTTACTCGAAGGAGGGAGAACTTTGAATTTCTTGAAGAATTCCTTTCCAGGCAGTTTTACCATTCTCCCAACTTCGTTTAGTAGATATCAATGTTTTATTCAAAGATTCCAATGCAATAAAACTTTCTTCAGCCTCATCTGGAGTATCTAGGGTCAGATTGATCTTATCTAGTTTCTCAGCATTAGCCAAAGCATTGGCTACCAGAGTGTATTCCATCCTTACACTGTCACCAAGCAAACCAAATTTTTTGATTATTTCTTCCTTCTTCTTCTGTAACATGAAAAATTTATCTCGATGTGTGGAGATGGTGTTCCAAGTTGACCTATCTCTATCCATGGATATGTTGTATGTGCTACAAATAGTTGTCAACTGGGACTCAATAGAGTCCATAAGATCTTTTATACTTTGTGTGGCATAAAGCCACCTTATGCAATAAGAAAACACAAAATTTGCTTCAGATTCACAAGCCTTTACAGATTCAAGGGTCTTTTCTACATTGGTGTTTGCTAGAGCACACTTGTTATGAAGGACCAATAACCTTTTGTTAGCCAATTTCTCTTCAACTTCTTGTTTTGTTTTCTCACCAAGTTTGGTGGCATACTCCTTGAAGGAGTCCAATAAAAATTTAGGTTTTCTACCAGAGTGAGAGATGTGTCCACTAACGTATCAAGTGTGACTTCTTCCAAAGCCTTAATGGTTTCTTTGATAAGATCAGTTCCCTTCTGATGCATTTCTAGGATTTCTCTTCTATTGGATGCATGAAATACATCACCTAACACCATTTTATGCATAGAAGAAATCTTGTCCAAATCTGCATAACCTTGATTCATGGGAAGTTGCAGGAGCTCCAGAGGAATCACTGGCTAGAATCTGATCTACTTAGACAAAAAGCCTTTCAAAAAATAATCACCAGAGGAAGACTCTCTAGAGGACCTTTGTGATTCCACTACATACTTATTTCTTTCTTCATTCTTTCCATCAATTTCACTTGATTCCTCTTCAACAAATTTCTCTTCTTTTGCCTTCTTTTCTTCCATCTTCTCTTCATCTTTTAGCTTTTCTTCTTCTTTTTCTTCTTCTTCTCTCCTCTCTTCTTATTTTTCACTTTCATCTATGTTCTCTTCTTCTTTAGCATTATCTCTTTCTTCTACGATATGTACCGGAGGAGCATCATCATGTTTTTCATCTTCAACATTTTCTTCACTTTGCTTCTCAATCTCTAGAGGCTCATTAGTAGCATTGAGTTTCAAAAGAACATTTATACCACCTATTTTTGGAGGGATATTTGAGTCATTCTTTTCAAGAGGTATGTTTGCATCACCAATACTAGAAGGGGGGTCTTCCTTAACTTCTATATAGGCTTCTTCTCCTAATTTAGGTGTTAAACCGGATGCACCAAGCATACCATAATTCTCAGTCATGCTTCAGATTGTATTTATAGTTTCCTTCTTTATCTTCTTAATCTACCTCTTTTCTCTGGTCATTAAAATATTGACTCTCTTCTTCATCTGGAACATAGTAGAACAAACCTTCTTCAAGGTTTCCAGATCACCCGGAGACAGAGAGGATCCAATTTTCCCTATATGCCTTAGCCCTTATTTTCTCTTCCATTTCAACTACCTCTAATATTCTCTTCATCAAAGCTTCCCATAATTTTTTAGGTACATTATCCCATTTCACTTCCAAAATAATGACATATTTAATGATATCCATCATTAATGTTTCCCTATCCTCTTCACCTACTTGATTAAAAATTTCTATTGTGGGTTTCAGCATATTTTCATAATGCAATAAACTATTTACCAAGGCTTCTAGCCTGAGAGGGGCACCAGGTCTTATCGGAGAAGAATTCTACTCTCCCGAGTCTAGAGAAACCTCTTTTGTGACTTTTTCCTTCTTTGCTTCTATTTCATGATCATTGATGTCTTGTTCATCAACATCCTCTAAGGATGATACATAGTGAACTATTTTTAATCCAACACTAGTTTCTTGAGAAGCACCTTCACCAGAGGAAATGCTCACCCTTTTTTTTCTTATCAGCTTAGAAGCTAGATCTTCCTCCTCTTCCTCTTGATCTTCAATAATACTGAGATATTTTCCTTTATAGCTTTTTCCTTTCTTCCTCACTTGACAAGCACTACTGGAGGAACACCTTTTCTCTTACCTAATCTAGTAGTAGGTCTGAAAGGAGTCTGGCCTTTTCCCTTGTCAGAAGCACTGGGTTCAACCTTTACTATAGTCAGGCCAGAAGCTGGCATATAAGGAGCAATCCTTTCGGATCTCCTTACTCATAACAATTCTACAAACTTCTATTCACCCAAATCTCTTCCTTGTGCTAACAGTTCAATAGAGAAACCAAATTTTCTAAGTGCCTCATCTACCCTTTTTCTCCTTGTAGGTTTGTTGTGCTCCAAATGAACTTCTAGGAATTTTTTTGCATATGTACCAATCCTAGGTTCATTGGCATCTTTTGGACTTTTCAATAATAGTTACACATAACCTTCATTTTCCTCTTCAGTAAGTTCATATCCCAAGGGTTGAATCTAGACAGTATGGGGTTCAACTGCTTCAACCATGCATTCATCAGAAGAAACATGGAATATGATGTCATCCTTGTACTTCTCAACAATTTTCCTTAGAATTCTATCTCTTTCATTCATATTTTTCTTAAATACAACAAAGAATGTTTTCAAGGCATTATCTGTGATCTTCAATTCACCCAACTTATGCAAATGATCAAAAATTTGATGAGAAACCGGTCAGGATGGGTCCCAAAACATAGTTTCATATTTTCTCAAAAGCCTTCCAAGGAAATAGAATAATAGGCAAACAATTAATGAACCAAACTTGAAAGGATATTTATTCTCTTTTGACATCCTTAGGTTCTTGGACAACTATTGTCTGAGAAGCTCACACAAATCATAATCTGCACCATTTGCAGCCATGTCAAAGCCAGTATAGATTGTTGTAGTGAACACAGAGTTCTCTTTGTTAGTGAAGTATATTTTATGTCCGATCATTATTGATGCATACTTCATAGGTGGATTAATGATAGGATTTTTCGTAAGAGCCCTTTTATCATATGTTGCACCAGTGAGTTCCATCACCACTTCATTTTTCATTGCTTTCAACGTTGGTATCGGTCCGGTATCACAGAGTTTGGTGATTGCCTTGATCACATCCTTAGTTATCAAATAGGGTTTGTCAGTCCACAAGAATTGATCATGCATTCTGCTAAGGACTAGTTTAACATACTGATTATCCACAGTGGAACAGAAATTAGGGAATTTGTTCCACCAGTCCAACTTATTTTCCATAATATTTGAATACTCAAGTTTCACCATGAAGTTATCTCTAGTGAGCTCATTTATCCATATGTCGATCAATTTACTATGATTGAATTCCTCAATCTTAACCCTAATGTACATTATGGTATCCTCTATAGGCATGACACCATGAGGAATCAAAGAGAAGGCACCCATAGGGTCGTCTTTGAAAACATTCATTGAATATTTCTTGTAGGAGGGTTTGGGTCTTTTTGATGCTTTCACAACTACAGGAGTTTCCATTTTTAACACACCGAGCTCTAATAGATTCAAAAAAGAGAATTTGCATAAGATAACAATAGCACAGAATCGTAAAATACCTTTTTCCTTCATGAATGACCGAAGCTAGGGTTTGCACAACTCACACTTCAAATCGCCTCAAGAATTCTCCAAATCACTCTTCACTTCCTTTGAATGCACAAGTGATTAAAATTCCTTTACAATTTCACTTTATAGATCAATGTGATTCCCTAATTTGCAATAAATGTAGTGGAATTTGAAAAGTTGGCAAAAACCCCTCAATTGCACTAAAGAAACCCTAATATTCTCTACAAGCAAGCATACATGCACTTTTACTCCAGGTTTCTTTTATAAAACATCTACCTATTCATTCCTTACAACATCTCCTTGTACCAACATCTGACATGCCATATTTCCAAGGGGGTTGGAAGTTTTTTTGATAAATCTCCCCCTAAGACCTGCTAGGTCTAATTCCCAAAGGAATTGTCTTTACCAGATGAGGGCACAAACACATATGAATATTTTGGCTCTTCTTTCATTTTCCATATCTTGTTCATTTCTTGTTTGACCTCCTCTTTGCCAATCTTCTTCACAGGTTCATTTTTCTTTACCAGAGCATATTTCTTTCCCTTTTTACTTTTGTATACCCTTGAAATATGTCCAGGTTTGTTAGAATTGTAGCAGGCATTTCTCTTATTTGCTTGACCTCCACTAATCCTAGATCTACACTGATTTGCTTTATGCCCAAAATTATTGCAAGTATAGCAATAACCAATAAAGGATTGATTCACTCTACCTCCTTTAAACCAATTCATCATCTAAGTTATGCATTCACTAGCGGGTGAACCCACAAAAGTGGTTTAAAATTTGAGGAAGGAAAACTTCCAAAAAAATGACCCATTCAAGAAAAAATCATTTTGGGGGTTCAAGTAAACTCTAGGTTTGAATGAACCCAAAATAGGTTCACTCGAACCATGGTTCGAGTGAACCCCTTTGCATGTGGGAACCCACAATTCCCATTGTGGGAAGGGGGTTCACTCGAACCCCCCTTTTCCCACCTTCCCACCCTCATACACAAAAAAAAACTCCATATTTTTCCCTTCAAAGCTCGGGTTGAGGATGAAAATGGAGGAGACTTCACAGACACAACTAGAAGATGGTAGTCCTCAGAAAGATCTATCCAATGAATATAATTTTAATATGTTTTGGTTTTATTATGTATGTGTTTTTTTAGTTTTATTAAACATAGGTTTTTCACCGAAAATCAAGCTCTTTGTTCTACACATGTGGAAAAATAGAAGATTATCAAAATAAACTTTTGAAAAATATGTTTAGGTTGGGTATTGATTTCCTTGATCCACTAAAAAAAAAAGAATTTTGATACATATAGAAAAAGTTATTTTGTATACAGTTTTCCTATGTTTGAATTGTAATTGGTTTGACTTCGAAACTTGATTAAGGAAAAACTATTCAATAAAACACTATAAAACCAAATGAAAGTGTTAGATATCATAGTTACAAATCTAAATTTGAAAAAAATAGAATTTTATCCTTCATACAAATAAATTTATGTTGTATATGGTGAGTGTCACTCCTTAAAAATGTTGTTTTAAAAAAAAAACTAGTTTTCGAAGGAGATGGAAAAATAAGTGCAATTTGATTCCAAAAAAATTTAAAAATATATATTTAGAATCTATAGACAAAATGTCACAAGTCACTAGTTTTCATCATCTTCAAATTCCTCACAGTTTAGCCACTATAGGAGCCCGAAAGTGAAGATTTAGTTAAAAAAAATTAGTTCAGTGTCCAGTTTGCCCAAAAATTTTAAACCAGTATTGTGGGATCACCCTAGCTCTATGTTGAATCTTATTACAAGCATAACATTGTCTGGAGAAGGAACCAAAAAACTGATTCATCCTACTTTTGCATTGAGTTGCCTTATGACCAAATTTGTTGCATGAAAAACAAATTTCATTCAAAGATGGATACCTTTGAGCATTTGGTTGTCTGATAGGTGGTATTTTTCTTGGATTTCTTATCTATTTTCCTTTACTTTGAGTCTTTTGATTGTTAACAGCTTTTGAGCTTTCACCTACTTCTAATCCTAATCCACCTTTGTCTTTAGAAAGTTTTTGTCCGGAAATTAATTCATCAAGCTTGGTGAAGCTTTTCTTAAAACTATCTTCACAGACTCTTTCTTTTTCTAGTTCTTCTCTTAGGTTCACCACTTCTTGTTCAAGCCTACAACAATCATTAGACTTTCTTTGAGCTAGTACATTCAAGCACTCTTCAATTCTCTTCTTTTCCTCCACTTGCACCTTTAGTCTGGTAACATCTTCATTTTATTTTTTCAATTGCTCACTAACTTCTCTATGTCTCTCTTTAAATTTCTTTAATTTCTCTTTCAACTTTCGGATGCATTCATTTGCTTCATCAAGATTTTATTTCAGTTCTTTGTTTTCATTTTCAGCTTTGTGAAGGTCATCAAGGGCTATTTGGAGTTCTTCTTTATCATCCATTTGTTCAATCTTCAAGATCTCCCTCAAGTTTTTAGGCTTCTCCAAAGGAACCAAGCTCTGATACCAATTGTTGAATATCCAAGATACTGAGAGGGGGGGTTGAATCAATATCTTCTTAAACTTATTAAACAAATACCATCCAATTAATCCAATGCATGTGATATATAAGATAAGAAGAAGCATTAATAGAACATGGAAACACACAACACATGAACACCAATATTTTTATGTAGAAAACCCAGAATGGGAAAAACCATGGTGAGGGTTAACTCACAATATAGTATAATCGGTTATAAGATATTAAAAAATGGTGGCTCACTGCCAAGACTCACTATCCAAAAGAGAGGCTCACTACCTACAAAATATATAGTAACAAAATTTCTTACAACCAGAGAATGAACTGATGAAGATACACCTCACAAGTGCAAATTTAGTTCCTTTGAAACTCAAGAAATTTGCATGCCAACAAATCAATATTCGCTCTTTTCGCATCCACGCTCAATCCACCAACACTCTCATACTCAACATTCATACTTCAATCTCTAAACTATCTTATATATATATGTGACTTGTCCACAAGTATCAATTTGTCGGCTCCAACTAAATACAAATAATTCTCAAAAACAATTCAAGTGTGTAGCACGCTACATCATGTCGGCACGGATCACTCAAACAAAATTTAATCCATTACACCTTCAACTACTTATTAGGTCAGCCAAAGATAGACCTAATGACAAAATTTTAAACAACAAAATGATTTCAGCATCGAACACAAGCATCTGTATGCACAATATTTTGTTCATGCATGCTTTCATTGACCAAAAACCATTTCCCAAGATTGTGAGCAATGATGATCACCGGAGGGGAAATGTGGACCAACATACTAGAGGGTGTTTCTGCATTACCGGTTCAGAATATCGGATCACCAGATCAACATTTGAATTTGAATTTTGTAGTTGCAACTCATATATCATGGTGACATCAATGAAAAAAAAAATACATTAAGAGATGTGTTCTTCTTCATTCTTCCAACATTGATAACATAGAATATAACAATGGAGAAAATATTTATGGAGGTCTAGTTAACCTTGTAGAAATTATAACACTTGTAGGATTACGTGGGGTAACTTGTTGTTGGTGAGCATTAGGTACGACTAGTATTTTATTTTTTGAAATCTCATCTAGTACCACATATTCCTTTTTTTCTGATTCATGCTTCTTTTCCTACAACTGATCCTTATACATGACCTTCTCATTGAATATAACATCTCTACTTCTAATGATTTTATGATTTTCATAATCCCATAATCGATAACCAAATTCATCTACTCCATATCCAATGAAGGTACATTTTTTAGACTTAGCCTCAAGCTTGGTTCTATTTTTAAAATCAACATGGCCAAAAGCTTCACAACCAAAGGTTTTCATAAATGAATACTTTACCTTTTTACCCATCGATGCCTCCTTTGGAATTCCACCATCCAAAGGATTTTAAGGTCTCCTATTTATTAAAGAAACACTAGTATGTACAACATCTACCCAAAAGTGTAAGGTTAGTCCAACATGCAATCTCATGCTCCTTGAACGCTCCATAATTGTCCTATTCATCCTCTCAGACACACCATTTTCTTGTGGGGTTCCATGAACCATTTTCTACCTACAAATTCCATTATATGAATAGTACTTTTCAAATTCTCTACTGCAATACTTGCCTCCATTATTAAATCTAAGACACTTCAACTTTTTCCCTATCTCATTCTCAACCAAAGCTTTCCATATTTTTAAAGTTTTAAAATACTTCTGATTTTTGTTTTAGGAAATACACCAATGTTTTCCTAGTTGCATCATCAAATAAAGTAACATAATAACAAGAGCCACCAAGAGAAGATACTTGAGCTGGTCCCCATACATCTGAATGCACATGCTCTAATTTCTCACTCCTCTTCTCTTTCCCAACTTTGAGAAATCAGACCCTTTTTTGTTTTCCATAAATACAATTTTCATAGAACTCCAAGTCAATCTGCTTCAAACCTGGTAGCAAATTTTTGGAGTGAAGGATCTTGATCCCTTTCTCACTCATGTGCCCAAGTCTATGGTGCCACAATTTTGTTTTTGTCCTCAGAGAAAGTGTTATAACTATCTCAGTAGCAACTATTTATGTAGCAGCTAAGGTAGAATAAGTATTACCAATACAAAAATACAATGTACCTACCTTTTCACCTTTAGCTACTACTAATGCACCTATAGCGACCTTCCAAAATTTGTTTGAAAAGGTAACCATGCAGCCTTCACTACCCAGTTGTCCTGTAAAAATTAAATTCCTTCTCAAATTTGGAACATGCCTTATCTCCTGTAGCAACCATTCATTTCCATTCTGCAACTTGAATTTTATCTTTCCTTTTCCAACAATCTGATAGGGTTCATCATCACCCAAATATACCTATCCAAAATCACCTTGAACATAATCTACAAAATATTTCCTATGTGGTGTGGCATGAAAGGAAGCCCATGAATCTATTACCCAACCATCATTAGCATTATCTAAACATAGAATTAAAGCATCCTACAATTTATTACTTGCAACATTAGCTTCCTTACTATCATCACGTTTTTAGTCTCCTTGTTTTCCCTTTCAATACCAACAATCTTTCTTCAATTGTCTTGGCTTTCCACAGTGCTATCAATCCATTTTTCCTCTGGATTTAGATCTACCTTTCTTTGACTTCCCTTGTGATTTTCCATGATTTATTGGGATTTTTCCTCTCTTTTGTTCTTCCCCTATTCTCTATAGTCAAATCATTTCCTGATGTTAAACTCTCACCTATGCTTTTCTATTGTAATTCCTTACTAAGGATAACACCAACAACATCATCAAATTTCAATGTATTTGAACCAGAGATAGAGTTACTTGCAGTCATTACCAAGCTATTCTAGCTTTCTAGAAAAGAACATAAAACCAAGAGAGACCTCACCTCTTCATCAAAATTTACTTTTACAGAAGTTAATTGATTGGTAATCGTATTAAACTCATTTCAATCATTTTTAGATTAAAAAAACACTTCATGAGAAATACCTTATTTGAGGTTGAGGTTTTTTCATATAATTTAGCCAAATCTTCCATCAGATCCTCTATTATTTTTGCTTTTGTTATATTGAATGCCACAGATGGTGCAAGGCACAACTGAATGGTTCCCAGTGTCTTTCTATCCAAAATCTCTCATTCTTCATCAAACATCATAGCCTCTTTCTTTTCATTTCCTTGGAATAGCCACCATACATCCTTTTGATACAAATAATCTTCCATCTACATCTTCCATAATTGATAATTTTGGATGTAGAACTTCTCAACCTTGAATTTTCCTTCTTTCATTACTCCCACTCAAATCTAGAGGTTTCTTTCCAATCAACCAAAATAAATGTAACTTTCATACCAAGTTGAACTTTACATTTATGGACCAGCTAGGACTTGAACCTAGGACCTCTCATTTTTTGTTGGAGTGCTCTACCATTGAGCTACTAACTTGCTTTGTGGTTGATCCATCTTCATTTCAAGTGTGGTTTTTTTTCCAACATGGTATCATTTTGAGTTTTTTATTCATAGACCAGTTAGGACTTGAACCTAGGACCTCTCATTTGTTGTTGGAGTGCTCTACCACTGAGCTACTAGCCCACTTTGTGGTCGGCCCATCTTTATTTTAGGTGTGGATTTTTTCCAACAGCCCCCCATAAGCCACATTTGTTGCACCTGGGGCTCCTAGCCTAGTCTAGCTCTAATACCCTTTGTTAGGGTTCAGGAAAATTGGAGTAATAAACATTAACAATTATATGCAGATTAAATAACCTAGAAATAACAATGAAGAATAACACAAAAGAGATCAACAAAAAATTTAACGTGGTTCACCCAGTATGGGCTACATCCATAGAGACTCGTCCACACAATGATTTTATTATCCAGTGCAAAATAGATTACAATATCACGAATATCATACCACAACACACATCCTAGCCACTTATAACAATATTTTTGGAACCTTCTATAATTAGGGTTTTATAAGGTGTTTTTCTCATTTGATGTGTTAATGGGAAAACCTTGACATTTCAACGGGAAAAAACCTTGATGTTTCAACGAAAAAAACCTTGATGTTTCAACGAAAAAAACCTTGATGTTTCAACGAGAAAAAACCTTGACATTTCAATGGGAAAAACCTTGACATTTCAGCAGGAAAACTTTAATGTGTTAATGAAAAAATAATGGGTGATTCCCCGAACCCCATTGATATGTTACGAGTGTACGGTATTTGCATGATCAATCACCACATACCAATAGATCCACCAAATTATTCTTTTTTTGAAAATTATTGTATTAAAGATATTAGGGATGGATAATTATTTTGATCCTTCGTGATTAGAGATTGGATAATTTTCATTACCTTAAGCCAATATCTTGCTCAAATATGGTGCTTTGTATGAGAAGCATACATTTTTTATTCTCATTTTTATGCTAAGAATATTGAAGAATATATATTGTAAAGTTTACTTTTTGAAAACAAGAAGGAATATAGTGAACTCAATATGGATTATTGTTGATATAGTTTAGGAATCTATGGTTTTGTGGAATTATACCCTTTTGAGGGTTATAAGACAGCATAATGGAGCACTATGGATGTATCTTGGCATAGATTTGTGTCTAGTAATTTAGGAGATTTGTGATTCAGGAGTTCAAATAGGTGGTAATCCAAGAACTCTAGAATTTATCTTGGGAGCTACACCTTACTGAGGGTTACAAGGTAACTTGATGGGGTTCCACCTAGTTTATGAAAAAAAAATCCATAAAAAAATCTTCTAAACAATATGCATTTTTTTCAATCATGTTTTGTTGTGTCAAATATAAACCTTAAGGGGGTGTTGGAATATTGAGGTTTATGAAATAAATTCACCTTAGTTACTTGCAGTTTAATATTTTTATTCAATAATTAGTTGTATTTTTATAAGATGGTAGTTCAGGAAGTTATATTTGAAAGGATTGATAAAATGCATTGTAATATGTTCTCAAATGAACTAAATAGCATAATCATTATAATGTGTATTTTTTGTGCAAATTATAAAATATATTTTATTTTCCAATAAATAGAATACATCCCAGCTCAATGTTAATCCTAAAATGATTTATTAGGAAAATAATGTACTAGAAAGAGATAGACAAGAAGTGGGACATCCCAAGTCTAGAAAAATGATTTATTTTGATTTTGCTTAGCCTACAATTTTCTTTGATTTGGTATTTAATTTTGTATCCTAGGATTGCATGCTTTAGATTCCATATTAGTAGGTGAGGATGGAGCCACCACTTAGTAGTATGGTCAAATTTATTATATATTTGTTTGTATTTATTGATGACACCCCCATGATCTAACTGGGTCGTGTACAACTAGTAAGATGAAAGGGATCATCTCCAAGGATCAGACTAGGTGGTTATGTGTATTTCCTTTTGAGTTTTGGATGCCACCCCTATGGCTTGGATATAGCCTCCACTCAGTAGTATGGGCATTTTCATGCTAAATGGTACTCATATTTGGATGAGGAAAGACGGAAGGAAAGTGATATAATCATAAAATTCAAGAGTTACAAGTGATTTTTAGATATCAAAAATATATATGGGAAGAAAAAAAATCATGATCCTAAGTTTTATCATCATACCCAATAAATTTTTAAAATGATAAGGTAAGTGCCAAGTGTAAGGTGAATATGGGGAGGGAAAATATCCAAAATTTCACATGGAAAGGGTTGCAAATTCATCATAGAAAGAGGTGATGTGAGTAGGTATGTGACTATGTATGGTGTATGATAATGGGTAAGGGTTGAAGGATAGTGCATGAAAATCAAGTGTATATGACAAGATGGTTTTGGGTACAATTCTTGTTTTTTATCATTGCATAAGAAAGAGATAGCACTAAGGGAATTTATCAATCTATGTTATAATCATGTGTGTTAGAGAGTAATAAATAAAGGAGAAGGATGAACATAAAAAAACAATGATAGGAAAAAATGGATAAAGGATAATAAGTAAGGGAACAAATAAAATGGGAAAAGAAAGAGACAAGAAAAAGTGAGATGAGGTAGGAACATACAAGAGGATAATGGATGAAAAAATTTCCTACCATTTTCAATGGATAAGGAAAGGATAAAGCTATAGTCTATAGTGACAAAGTATACTTCTAGTGACAAGGGATCAAAGGATGGGAACAATCATGGAGAGGATGAGAATTGTTAGGTCCCAAAATTGGAGGTCTTTAATCCTAGAACATGATTGCCACACCTTAAAGGACAATGGTGAATTCAAAAAGGTTAAATATATGTTCATCAACAAATTGAGGATAATAAAGGGCCCACAAAAAGGGTTGGTAAAATCTCTTGTACTTTGGGCTCAACTTAAACCCAGGAGGATGTTCCCAGATATCTCCTAATTAGGATTTTTACTGCATTTAAAATATAACAAATTATAGTCATTGCCCAAATATACACCTGAACCTAATTTATATCACTAGATCAAGTTTAATTGGCTGCAAAATATCTCTATATGGTTAATCATACACCTTGCACATGCACCTAAAGATAATAATATTATTTTAATCACTTGAGATGTTTTCCTTTATCATTTTTTACATAATGAAAATGTGTGGCATGCATATTTTGTATCTCTAATAATTTAATAATATTTTTCTTAAGATTTTTCCCTAGATTATAAAACTAAAAACTAAACATGCACAAAGCTAATCTAAACATAACCTAATATTACACTTAAATAGAATAAAGGTGTTGTCAAAATTTAAAAAAATGATCTTGAACCACTTAGAAGTGGTGTGTATTCTATTGGGAAGTAGAGTCATGAACAACAAAGGGGAAAGAGACTAAAATTGCATAGTATCAATAGAACTAAATAATATTTACATACAATCAAAGATTTACATTTCATTCAACAAAAATACTTAATAATTCATAACTAGACCTACAAATATTCACATGAAAAAAGGAATGGTTATTATAAGTTAATTTCAATACATTGTGTGTTTTCATACACACACCAAACCTTGCTTTCTTCATACTAGTAAATGTGGCAAAGGGAAAAACCTAATTGTGATTATAATATTTCCCTACATCCTAGAAAATATTTATGGATGCATATTGTTACAATAATGTACATTACATGACCTTCCCTACACTATTAAAAAATATATCCCATAATTTTCAATTCAGATGATCAAAGTTGCCTCCTTTAAAAATATCTACAAACTATTCTTGCCCTCAAAATAGTTTGACAGCCAATTATGAGTATGATTATCTAATTTTTTTTTATATATTTTTCATTGCATTTTTTGCAATCATCATGGGAGCTTTAATATGATGAAAAAAATTGATTATGTAAAGAAAACCATCTGCACCTTATTCATAATCATCATTTCTCTTATAATCATATTTTAAAATACATGAAAATCACTAGGAAATGTTGAAGTTTGTGCAAGAATTAATTATATAACTCTAAAAGACCTACAAATTCTGACTACATTAATGCTTGATTTGGATCTAGCATGTAATGGTGTGGGAGAGACAAACATTATACTAAAAACATGTTTATGAGGGATGGCATGAAGAAAGAAACACACAAAAACCTAACAACTATATTGAATGAAATATAGATTAGATTTATCACTTTTCATTTAAATTCATACTTAAATGAAAAATAATGAGATTTGAGCACCATCTAATTTAATCTAGTGGTTGTAGATTCATGTTAGATCCTTGAGGATTTTTAGGTTATTTCACCCCTATCATTTCTATTTTAAGGCCCCTCCCTTTATATTAGGGTTACAACCCCTTTTTATTCTAAACTTATGTTACTTTGTTATGTAGATTTAGAGCACATCATTTGGATGATACAAGATCTAACTATGTTTGGTGGCCACTATACTTTTAGTCATATGATTCTAATAATAGATTAGTTAAATTCTTATGAGAATGATTTTGTTAAAGTAAATGACTAAATCTACATGGATAGATACTATAATTTTTTATTCTATAATGTGTTGCTAAGGCTCACTTGTAGTAGCAATCCCTTCTTATCATTTGACTCTTGTTGATTTAAAATGTCTCCCATAGTATTCACTTAAGGTGATCCTCATATCAAGTATTGTGACAAAAGTCACTAAAGGAGCCTTAGAGGTTTTAGTAAAAAGTAGCAGGTGCAGATTTGATCCCTATAGCACTGCTTAACTTAGAGAAAATAAGACAGCAAGTAAATGAGGAAAGATGAAGAGCTTAGAGTCTATATTTCTATTGAGTTGTGTTCTTTTATTGGGTTATGATCTAAACTAAATTAGAACATAATACCCATACTGATGGTTGGGAGATATTAATGGAGAGTTAAACTAATAAGGATGACTAAACCTAGCTAAGTAGATTAATTTTTTGGCAATATGGTTTTCATTGATATCAAGGGAATCTTATGGATTTCAAAGGAGAGGTTGTGGTAGTGAGTTTGGTTGAGGTCAAAAAGGGTGCCTCATTAAGGTCAGTAGGAGATCTGAGTGATATCAGATGAAGAGTTGTTGTTTGAGGTCAAAAGGGCTTCATAGGGATCTCACAAAGAAGGATCCATTGGCCTCAAGGTGTCTTTGCAATAAGCCTTGAAGAGTTGCAATATTTTAGGCATCAAGCCTCAAGCTTTCCTTATATCACTTGATAGAGAGAAAAGAGTTAATAATTTTCCAACCAAGTCCAATCAGGCTTTGGACTTCGAGCTTCAGTCATACCTTATACTAAATTCCTCAAAGAAATGAAGAAGGATTGATTTAAGTCCAAAATGGCTTGGGGTAGTGAGGTTAAGGCTTAATGCTTACCTATTGGGCATCAGAGATCGGTCCTAAGGCTTACTCCTTAACAAAATGTTAAGGATGAAGTAAGTTGGAGTAAATTCCGAAAAGGTGTTTGACATCGAACTTCCGAGTTAAGGCTTACTGTAAGACCCCTCCATTTTACTCTTTGGATCGAACAGTGTCCTGTTGGTTATGATGTGTTTTCTATTAGCGTTTGAACCTTGGCACTCGCTTACTATTTGATCATTGTCTACAAAAGATGTGCTTGTTATATTTTGGCGTAATGGTATTTTATTCAGATGTTATTATTATGACATGCTTTAGATTAGCATTATGAATAATTGAATTAATGATGCTTTATGCTATTGACTAAACTATTAATGTTAAATTCATCAGTTAGTAGTATTGTATGGGTGAAGGGGATGAGATTGCATCACTCGCTTGCGAGCACCCTGTGATTCCGTTATTCCCTCTTCATGGTGTGGTTTCTATGATGCAGATATACATGTGTGATATTCTATTGTTCACAGGTTGACAGGTACAGGACACTGACTCCACCTGGTTTCACAGGTTTGAGCGTGTCCATTGCCAACGGCATTTGATTGGGAGATAGTAACTAGGTTTCTTGTGTCAAGCCATCACCCTAGTCTTGTGTGTGTCATTGGTTTTAGTCTGGCTCAGTTGTATGTTATTGTTCTTTTGCTTGGATCTTATTAAATTGCAAGTTAGAAAGGTTAAATAAATGGCATATGCATTAAGTTGTGAATTTAATGAATCTGGTTATAATGTTAGAAATGTTATTTAATTTAATTGATAAAATAATTTAATCTCGTATTAGATTTATTTTATTAATTAATTAAATTAATTATGTTGTAATAAATTGAATTATTCATTTTGAGTTAATGGATTATTGTTTGAATTGAAAATTAAAGAAAAAGGTTTAAATTTCATTTTTGAAAATAAGAAAATTGGAAAATTGGAAAATTGGAAAAATAGAGATAATTGAGATATTTTCAAAAGTTTGACTTTGGGGTTGTAGGATTTTTTTCATTTTTGGCTATTATTTGGATTTTTTGGAAAAAATTGAGGGAGGATGAAAAATGGGAAAAAATGGAGAATGGAAGGAATTTCTAGTTTTGGATTTGTATGGAGGAACTGGATTTTGAAGATGAATCTCTGCACCCTTTTGGATCTTCTTGAACTTATGGAAACCAGGTTTTCATTTTTTGTTAAATTAATTTCATTCTGAAAGAATTTATAATTCTTGTTGTTTTTAGAAATTATATGAACTTTGTTGGATTTGCATGAAAACATGTTGAATTTGGATTCCAAACTTTGAAAATCTGTGTGTGAAAATGTTGTTCTTCAAGAAAAATTGCATCATGGTTGTATTGGTTCTTTTCTGAAAATTTATTGTTCAGCTGGTTTTATAATTTTATTATATTAGCATAAAATTTATTTGTGCATATGAATATAATTGTGTATATGTATATATGCATGTATATATTGTAAACCCTTATAAAATTTAATTATGGATATAAGTTATTGAACATTTTAGAAAAAAAATTAAAAAAAAAAATAATACCCCTGGTTGAAATCGCAGATTTCAAAATCCGCAGTGGGGTTTGTTTGGAAATTTTAAAAAAAAATTATAAATATGTTATGGCGGAGGGATTGGAGGGGCTATGGGAGGCGCTTCCCCCACCGCCGCCCCCATACAGGGGACAGTTGTGGAGGCAGATCCTCCACACAGCCCCCACCTCCCTCGCCCCTCGTCGGCCGCACTCTACCTACGGCTCGGTTGTGTGTAACACAACCGGCGCCCTTAGGCGAGCCGACTGTGTTACCCACAGTCGGCCCAAGGTATGGGTTTGGCTGTGGCTGAACATGGCCACCACCACCGTCCCTCTCAACCAAAACACGCGACCAAAGCATGAGGTGCCCTAAAATGCGGCACGGGAATCACAAAACGTGCGCCCTATTTCATTTGGGGTTTTAACAAAAAAAAATTAAAATATTGTTAAAATAATATTTTAAATATTATATTTTATAATATTAGAATATTATATATATTAAGATGATTTAATTAGTAGCATGGGTAATTTAATAGAGAAAATTTTATATCAAAATGTTATAGCCAAATGATGAAATTTTATTTCAGAATAATTTATTTGAAAAGGTTAACATTGGGGTTAAGAGTAATATATTTTTATATCATGATTAATTAATTTTTAAATGATTTATTTTTACAAAAAAGTTGTAGATATTTTTTAAATGATTTATTTTAAATCGAAGGAGTAAGGGTTATTTTATTATTATTAATTGCAAATAATGGAGGATTAAATACTTGATTATGAAATAACAGCTAAATTAATAGAATTAAGATGATATGGTTTAGAAAAGAATAAATTGTGTTAATAGACGAATTATTAGATTTTTAAATATTATGTTTGTTAAAGTAAATATCTGATGTTTGAAATAATAGAATTCAAAGGGCCAAGTACTTGATTTTAAAGTTATATGCGTTAGCTGTGGAATTAACTGTTTTTAAAATGATTTATTTTGAAGGGGATAAACAGATGATGTGAAAGTAGTATGTTTGAAATGGCAAAGTAAATAATTATTTTAATAATTACAAGTAATTGAGGAATTAAATGTTAGTTTAAAGTTCTCCTTATGTCGAAAAGGGACATTAGTAAATCTGATTTATTGTGGCAACAATCTATTGAATTTTATTAAATGAAGTGGATTTAGGAAATCCGAATAAGATGTAATTATGATTAAATTGCTTGTTTAAATATAATCCCTTATGTTATCTGTTTGGGGAAAATTAATTAGAAAGGGTGGTTAGGTCTACCTGTCAGGGTTTTAAAGATGTGGATTGTCAACCTGCTTGGAATGGTTGAAGTAAATGTTGTTTTTATTATTATTGAAAAGGCAATTAAGGAATTAAATACCTTGATTAAATTGTTTTCCTTTGCCTGAAAGAGGCGTTAATTAATTAGTTTCATTGCGACATTAAACTTCTGAGTTATTTTAAGGAAGTGGATTTAAGGTGTCCAAAGTTAGTTTATTCCTCGCAAATGCTTGTGTGATTGATTCCTCTGTGTTCTTGTTTGAGGTAGTGGGTTAAATGTCATTGATTGTAAGTCTTCCAGTGGACCCTAGAGTTTGGGGGTTGTCGCCTTGTGAGGTCAACCTTTTTTTATTTCCTTGGTTAGTGCTTGAGGTTGGGTCAATGTTCTTACCCGGTCTCCACGAACGGGGATGTTTGGTACCTCCTGTGAAAGGAGTGGTTTATGTGAATAGTGACTCCTTGTAAGGAGTGGTGTTGTTATCTTTGTTACCTCCAGTGTTTGGAGAGGGCTTGACTTATGTTTCCTCCCGGTGTTGGAGTGATCGTCTCATCTGTTTGTTTGTTCTCGAGCTTCCCTTGGTGTTAGTTTGTTTGGTTGGTTGTCAAGTAGAAGAATGACTTCCGTTAGGGGCCAGAGTCGTGAGAGGTAAACTAGGTAACCTTTGGAAGGAGTTTATTTGAGTGATAACCAAAGCAATGTGATCCATGTCAGTGATGTTATGGTGTACTTGTAGTTGGTACTTGATTGTTTTGTGTGTATGGTTTTCTTAACATACCTAATCTGTTTTACTTGCGAGCAATGTAACCATGTTGGAGTCATACTTGGTGTACTTTTGATGTAATTGAGTTGTACGTGCGTTGATCTTGAGTTGTACTTGTGTGATTTGTGTGTTAGTTTGAATCAGTTTGGTACTGCCTATGTCTAGAGGTAGTTGGTCTTGTCATGGTACCTTGTTACTATCTCCTAGCACGGGGGGTGGGACTTTGGGTTCCACTTGGTTGGGTGGTGTGCACCTTACTCTGTTGGGCTTCCTTCTTGTTCGTGTTGACGAGGTTTCCAATTGGAGAGCTCATGGGATCCAGTTATCTTGTATGCTTTATTCATTTCTGTAATCTTGTAATTTTATTACCCCTCTTGTAATCGAGGTAGAAGAAGTAATATGTAATCATGTCTTTGGATTTACCTCATTCGGGGAATGAATGTTGTAATCTTATTATTAAAAGAGATCTTGTGGTATCTTTAATTTTCTTTGATGAATTTATCTTGTATGGAATGTATGTGTTATTAATTTCATAAGTAAATGAATGTTGTGGTTTCATTTCGTTAATGTTGTTCATGGGTAATTAAGTAATATCAGTCTCGTAACCTTAGAGGTTGTTGCAATTTGTAGCGAACTTGCATATTAATTATACTTTAAAAAAAAAAAATTAGTTCGCTTGTGTAGTTAATTGCAACTTCCTCTAGGGTTGTGTGGCGAGGCATTACACTTACTGTTTTTTGAAGGTGTTAAACATTGGACTTCGGTGTTAGGGCTTACACCTTGAATTAAGGTTAAGTAAAAGGTAAAAGGATTTGGGGATTAGAGGTTGACCTTAAGTCTTTTGAATTATCAAAATGCTTAGTGATGAAAGAGGTATGGAGGAACCCCAATTCCCAAAAAGGTTTTGGGGATCAAAGATTGGCACTAAGGCTTAAACCTATCAAACATTGGAGATCGTCATTAATTCTTGCACCTTAACATAAATTTATGAAGGAAGGATGGGGGAGACCAAACTTGGCCACCTGAAATGGTCTCAGTGTTCACAGTTTGGCATTAAGTCCTTTTCCTTAATAGGAAATAGAGGAAGGGGAAAGGTGAAACCTCGAACCCCGACATTCAAAATGATTTCAGTTTTTGTGGGTTAGCTTGGAGGCTTATGCCTCATCAGCTTGTCAAGTATTCAGTAAGGAGAAAGCCCAAAGGCCAACACCCAAAAGGGGAAGTTAAAGCTTGTGAAGCATAGTCAAGGTACACGAACATGTGAGATTCAAGCAAGTGAAATAAGCATTCTTAAAGATAGAAATATAAATATATTTTTAGTTATCTATGTCTTGTATGTGGGAATGGATGCATATGTTTAGGTGTATACATAAGTGGATGCAAACAAATGTAATTTTTATACATGTGAAGCCAACCTTTATGTAATCAATGTTAACAAGGGCTAAATAATGAGTGAGTTCAGCATCTAGAGTATTGTATCTTATTAAATATCCTAGACACAGTGTGTGTGCATAAGGAAATATGTATTTGAGTGTTTTAAGCCATCATTATGGTGTGGGATACAAACAAGTTACATTTCCACAAGTAGGATGGCTAGAATAATAATTTGGAAATAAGGCTATAAAATGGATTAAAGTTTCCTTATCTTTATTCACCATGATATATGTCCATAATGATAAGTCTATCAGGCATCACAATTCGGTAGGAAGGCTTATGTCTTATTGAAAGGTTGGTAAATGGTAAGAGGTAAGGTCAAATCCTTAAGCCCGAAAAGGCTTCAAAGTTTGTGGATTCATTCGTAGGGCCTAGGCCTTATCAGTTTGTTGGTATGCGGAAAGAAGTATGCCCAAGGGCTGACACCCAAAAGAGTTAAGTTTGACAATGCTTGCTAAGGATTTTTTCAGACTTCACAGGTCGAAAGGTTGGCTTACACCTTAACACGAATGCATGAAAGCAATAAGGGGGGATGGAGAATCCCTACATCTGACAAACTCATGCATGTTTTAGAGTTCACACTTCGTTGGTTCAGAGGTAGGTGGAAAGGTTTGCAATGGAGTAAAGGCAGGTAGAAGGTAATGGGTAAGGTTGATGGCCAAACCCCAATAGGTGAAAAGAGCTTTTCCATGTCATGATTACACCAAGTGCTTTTCCATGTCATGATTACAATACATATGTTACCAAGGTTTTGTTACAAGCTAGTGATTGTGAATTTAGAAGTGATGATTGCCTCTCTGAGGATGATGTGGAAAGATTTTCTTTACCAGAGTTTTGTGGCAATACAGAGCCTCATGATGTCATTTGCTTACAAGTGAGGGGAAAATTTTCAAATCATGAATATTTGGAGTACACTCCATATGTGTTAGTAATGGAGCATGTTTATTGTGTAAATGATGAGGAATTTGAAGAAAATGAGGTATGTGTTCAATACTGTGATAAAAGGACAATATTGAAGGTAGCCAGCACATTGATGAATGTATTGGTGTCATTGATGATCCTGATTGTTTGTATGAAGCTGAGATTGACTTGTTGTCACCCCTTCAAATGAGCTTTTCTGAGACCTATAATGAAAGTGTCATTGATATTGTTGGTGAAAATTTTTCATCTTCTAATGAAAGTGTCATTGATATTGCTAGTGAAAAAATTTCAGCTTATAATGAAAGTGTCATTGATATTGTTGGTGAAATTTTTTCAGCTTGTGCTGAAATTTTTACTTATAAATTAACACATACAGTAGGTGGTGTTGAACATAAGGAGGCCAATGCACACAATTGTTTTTCTATTTCCCTTGTTGAATTTGGTTTGCTAGAGCCTATTTTTGAGATGTTTCATTTGGAGTTGGATGATAGGATGCAGGAGGCAATATATTGTGAGGAGCCTGATGAATGTATTCACACATCTCCTAGGGAAAGATGTGACTTATGATTCCCATTTCTATCATATCAGGAAGTGTTCTAGGACATCTCAACATAGATGTTGGCAACTAGGATTATGTTGTAACCATCAGGGTGAGGATTCCCCAAAATATGCACCTTCTATTTTATGCAACGATGGTTTACATGACATGCACAAAGTTTCATGTGAGAGTTTTTTAGTTTGATGTACAAATTGATTTTGATGCCAAATTTTGTGATGAAAAAGATCAAATGGATTATGAATCTTTTTGTTTCTCAATTCAAATGAATAAGCATTCAATGGAACATGATCAGGAGCAGCCCAAGGTAAGGTGTCATTGTAGTCATGAGTTGCAGTTAGTGGCTAGATATAGATTGTTGACTAATGGAATGGACAAAAATATTGGAAAGCATTATGATGCTTTGGGGCATGCTAATTACTTGAATGGCATATGGGCACTAAGGGGAAAATTTTGTTGATTCTATCTACTCCAAGTAGCAGAGAATTTTGTTTTTGATAGGGGTAAATTCTAGTTTCCCTTGTTTGGGGGATTGGGGCCACCAAGTTGGATGTAAACAAGTTTCTAATGGCAGCATGGTGGAGCATTCTTCAGGGCACCTATTTGATTCAATGTTGGGTCTACTCCCCATAGATCTAGGTTCTTGCTATGCCCACAAGGGGCATACACCACCAGTTGGAGCCACTAATGGAGCTTTTAAAATTTGTCAAAATTTTGCTTGGTTTTGGGCATTTTTGTTCAACTTTTGTGACTAGGGGTCTAATGTTTAGGGTTTAGGGTTTTTGTTACCCATGTTAAAATTGATTTTACCAATTAAACCCTTACGTTATATTTTTGTATTGACCTATTATTGGGGGTTACCGGTCTTTTAAGTCATTTGGGTGAGCCTTGCCTTCCGTGCTGTTACCAGCTCCTTCACCTGACCTATCAGTTCTTTCTCCATGTTTGGGTGTTAATATTATTTTTCCTAAACCAGGTGGATTTTTCCCAATGTTTAGACTTTGGCCTAAAAATTTGTGCCTCTGAGGGTCTTTTCCCATTCTCCTAGATGGCCCCACTATTATAAATAACTTTTCCATATGCAAATTGGTGGGTCATCGGATCAAGGGGTTCAGATCTAGACCGTTCCTCATAGACCTCGCAAGGTTTCTTGTTGACTTCACTAAAGTGGTGTGAGGTATGCGAGATTCTGCCATCTGTCAAGTACGGTGGGGTGGGGCATGTCCCGATGCGCTAGCGGTGACAAGTGGATGTCATTTCAATGGTGGATGTTTAATGACAGGGATTAATGATGACCATCCCTCGTAGGCCTCGCATGAATGGATTAATGTTTTCAAAAGTGTCACGAGGTGTGCGAGTTGGTGACACGTTGCTTGGCTCTGAGATACAAGGTGGCTAGATGGGGCTTGCTGCTAGTCCGTGTGTCTCTAACTATGAGGTGTGTGATTGGCTGTCGGGTTTTCCAAGTGGTGATGTGGTTGTTTCGGGTGTTTCTTATTTTATTTAATGTTGGTTATGCGGTTCAGGTGGGATGTGGACGTGCATGTGGGTGATGCGGTGGTTTTTGTTCTATTCAGCTGGTTACAGGGGTGTAATCGTTTTGATTCCTCTATTTGTATTATGGTTATATCTGATGATGAGTAATTTTGAAATGTAATCTGAATTTCATTTGGTTGGGATGAAATTCATTTTGAAATCAACAATTGAGCCTGATGCTTGTTGCTCTCCTGATCTATAAAGGAGATTTCAAGGCTCATTGTTATGATCAGATTTTTGAGTCCTAAAGTTTAGATGGTGTACAATTCAGAGTTTGTAGTGTCTGGAAGGTTGTAGCTAGGAAATCATTCTAGGTTAGGTATGTGCATAAGATAAGCATACTATGCTTTTTGTAATTACTGATATCGAAACAAATCTAAAAAAAATTAAGACAATTACTCTCCTATGTACGTATGATAGATTGTGAATGGATTTATCAATGGTTTCTTCATTCATCTTCAATGGAATATTTGGATGTGTAATTCATTTTCCTACTTTAACTTAATGAGTTAATCAAATGGTTGAAAAGGAGCTACGGGTCTATGATAATGTGCTTAGGATTTGCTAAGGAGTATTGTTTTCAATACTATAAAATCTTATAATGTAAGGCATTATAATGATAAGTTCAATAACATCAGGGTTATGTTTTATGTGACTCCCACCCAGTTGGATGAGGCACTGGTTAGTTCATTCAAGATCCTTTTTAAAAGTACAGAAGGGTATCCCTAAATGTGAAGGTTCAAGATCTGAACATTTTAAAAAATCAAATTCTATCTCTCTTGAGATACAAATCTTACATTAAATTTGTTTTCCTAGCTTTCAATAGTTGTTCTTATTCTTTGGTTTCCCAAAACCCGGGTAGATGCTATCTAATTGCATTGGTAGGAATGTATTTGTGTATAGAAGTGTTCTTGAGGCATGAATCATTTTTATGAGCACATATAGGAACACCCTCCTTGGTTTCACAAGGCCAAAATTGTAGGAGATCTCAGTCTTTGACTGAATCTTGTCAGTTGGCCACTAACTCCATGAATTCTTGAATATAGAGGTTGGCAACCTCTTAGAGAATTACAAAGCCTTAGTGGGAAATTTAAACCACCAACAAGTGGAAACTTTAGTAAAGGTAGGTAGAAGGTAATGGGAAAGGTTGATGTTTGAACCATAATATGTGAAAAGAGATTTAGACATATGTGTTCGGACTTGCTTGTTAAGCCCTTCTATGCACTTGAAGAATGAGGTAAGTCGGATTAACAATCCCCAACCTCTGACAACTTAAAGCACTATTCAGAGTTTTGTGCTTAGGTGTTTGAGTTTTCTTCTAAGGTCCTTCTATGCACATCAAGCATGAGGAAGGGTGGATAACTAACACCCAAACCCTAACAAGCATGACAAATGGCAGAATCCCACCATCCCGTGAAATTCTTATGTTGACTTGGGCTGACCAATGCGAGTATGCGGGATAGAAACACGTGGAAAGAAGTGATTTATTTCCCTAATTCACATTGTTGTTGTGAATCAATGGAGATCTATGGCCAAAATTAAAGAAGTTCAAATCGGATTGTGATGTTTTAAAGAAAGACAAGTAATTGAGAGGTGTGTGATCATGGTGTGAATTTCAAGATCAATGGTATGTATTCAAAGTCAATATTGTGGCAATGGATAGGGAAGGGAGCTAAAGCACAAAAAATGATATATCAGCTCCAAGCAACATTCTTGCAAGGGGGATAAAGAAAATGGATTCTACCATTAATGTGAAGGTCAACTATGTAAGTTGGAGGAGATTGAGCAAACAAGGGATGGCATTTAATGAAAAACAAACCCTAGTTGATCATACACCAAAAATGGTGGGTGTAATAAATTTGTTTAGAGGTGCATAGCTCTAAATGTGGAAGCTTGTCGATGAAAAAAGAAAAGGAGTGGCTAGGCAGGTCACTCTCTCCAAGCAGTGGAGGTGGGAAGGAGAGAGTCACATGACCATTTTAGTTTTATGGTATGACTGAAGTTCTTGATTAGGTTTTCATGGAGGTCAATGGATTTTGTGGAGAAAAAGAAAAGGTTCAAAACCCTAGCTCAAGCCTTGGAAAATGTTTATGCAGGTATGGGAGTCTACCTTTAGCTGGATTTTAGCAATACCCACCTGGTATAGGGTGATCCCATAATACTGGTTTACAATTTTTGGGCAAACTGGACACTAAACTGATTTTTTTAAACTAAATCTTCACTTTCAGGCTCCTATAGTGGCTAAACCATGAGGAATTTGGAGATGATGCAAACTAGTGATTTGTGAAGTTTTTTCTATAGATTCTAAATATATTTTTTTCAAAAAATTTGGAATCAGATTGTACTTTTTTTCATCTCCTTCGAAAACTAGTTTTTATCAGTAAACAACATTTTTAAGGAGTGATGCTCACTGTATACAACATAATTTTTTTTGTATGAAGGATAAAATTCAAAAAAAAATGAATTTAGATTTGTAACTATGATATCTAACCAGTTCATTTTGTTTCATAGTGTTTTATTAAAAATTTTGTCCTTAATCAAGTTTTGAAGTCAAACCAATTATAATTCAGACATAGGCGGACTGTATACAACATAACTTTTTCTGTATGAATCAAAATTCAATTTTATTTTTTTTAATGGATCAAGGACATCAATACAAAGCCTGAACATATATTTAAAAAAAAAAAATTGATAATCTTCTATTTTTTCACATGTGCAGAACAAAGAGCTTGATTTTCAATGAATAACCTACATTCACAAGAAATAAAAAATAAATATAATAATCAAATTTAATTTAATTAAAATTATACTTTTGTGGAAGCTTATAATAAGGACTACATACTTACAAAAAATAAATTTTAAATTAATCCATTTGATCCCCCAAAAAGTAAATCAAAAGTGGTTTTTTATCAACATTTTGATAGGTGTAAAGGAGACTTCATTATAGGTATGGTTTAAAACTAGTGGGGTTCTATCCAAGGGGGTTTGGTCTAAGGTTGTTTGATCAAACCCTCTTCAATTGGAATCCTTTAAATAGAACTTTTCAAGGCTTAAATCATTATATTTTTTAAAAATATGTGATTTTAGCAAAAATCAAGATCTCCTAGAAAGTGTAAACCACCATTGTAGCAACACTGTATATCATATGTAAAGATGCATTTTCATGTTGGACTTTATCGTGTATATTGGAGCTGTTGGTTGTGTATTTTTTGTATTGTTGTTAGTGAGAGTAATTGTGAACCCCTAAACCTGCAATTGCACAAGAACAACAAACAAATTAGAGTGTTAATCAAATGCAAACAAGAATGAAGGATTCCTCATGAAATCCATCTATTAAAACTTAAACTAGGAAAATGAAGAACAAAATGTGAAAATGCATGTAAATCCTAATTAAGCAAATAAACTTATGATCCCATGGAAGAATTGGTGTCAATTGAATGTTGAAATTGGCCCTTTCCAAACTCCTAATTTGCAATGTGAATTTGTACATTGATCGAATCTCCATGATGAGATTTGAGCATAACCTAGCTATGAAAGTGATGAAGTATGGAGTGATGTGCACAAAATTGGCTCTCAATGTTAAGAGAGTAACTTTGCATGAATTGTGGATGATAGAATGAGAGAAAGAGTCTCTCATTTATAGATTTGAATTTGGAAGAAGAGGCAAGATTTGGACAATGTGGGACTAAGTCCCACCCAATGGCCAAATGTCACTTGTCACCATGTGAATGGTTGATGGTTGTGCACATTTTGGCCAAAATGCCAATAAATGCAATTAGGTGGAATTTGAATTTGAGGAAATGACATGTGAGAGGGAAAAAGGAATGAAATAAATGTCACTTGGCTCAATGCACCAGGACATGTAAGAGTAGTGAATGCCTTGTTGGATGTACAAATCCACTTGGACTTTTTGAATTCAAATTGAGGGAATATTCCCTTTTGATGCCATGTGAGGGAAAATAGATAAATTAATAAATCAAAGTAATTGATTTATTGTGCAAATTGCATTCTCTAGAGGATGTGACATAGATTAGGATTAAAGTAATCAAAGCTTAATTAATTTAATGAAGAATTAGGAGATGTGACAATTTAGACTTAAATTGATGAATTAATTTAAATCAGAATTGAGAGGAATTGATTTAATTAAATAAATGATTTTGATTTATTTAACTAAGGAGAATAATGTTAGATTAAATCAAATAAGGTTTTATTTATTTAATTTAATGAGAAGACATTAGGGGTTAATTAAATAAAATGTTATTATTTAATTAAACAGAGACACAAGGTTGATTAATTTGAATTGATAAATTCCATCAATAGAGGAGAAAGACTTAATCAAATAAACAATAATTTTATTAAATTAAGAGACAGAATATGATGAAATGTTGAGAGTATGATTTAGGAGGAAATGTTGTTAGTAATCAGAATCAGGTGTGTCGAATCGAAAATGTACATTTTCCATGTCTGCACATTTAGGTATGATGACTGCCTTGACCGAGCGATGGCATAGTGAGATGTCATCCTTCCATCTTCCCACTGGTGAGGCCACCATTACCCTTGAGGATGTCTGGTGCATCCTTCGATTACCCATCCATGGAGCTCGAGTGATCTATGATCCGAAGGAGGGTAGGGAGGCCTGTTTTGATGTTATGGGCATTGATGAGCTTAACCTTTGTGATGGATAGATAGACTTGGAGCGATATCAGGGTAGGGCTCCCACTTATAGATTGATTGTGGCCACCATTATTTTTGGTCTTGTAGCACCTGATCGGCGTGGTTTATACTTCAGTCCGGGTTGGGGATTGGCATGGCAGTGGATGTGCATTCATCGAGAATGTTTTTCCTAGGGAGTAGTATTGTTGGCCTCTTTATACAGAGATTTGCACGAGTTCACCTACGTGGACAGTTGGGCCCTCGGGGCCGTAGTTACCCTCCTGCATATTTGGGCATGGGAGCGCATCCCAATGCTTCACTCAAATGTGACACCGGTTATTACTGACATTGATGATCTTGTTGTGTGGTGATATGGTGAGGCACAGATTCGCTTTACCCATACCGACACAGGTGGTCTGGCCTACTAGCGGCGGGTTTTGGATGAAATGAGAGAGTTCATCTAGAGACCGTGGATGGGCATAGGCCCATGGTATGATGATTCTCAGTAGCTTTTCTTCGCTCGATAGGATAGATTTATGCAGGATCAGGAGCATACCATGATAGAGCGGTATCTCCCCGATAGGGTAGCCAAACAGTTTGGCAAGATGCAGGATAGGCCTAATGATCAGTATGTGGCGATCTTCGCCCATACCTCAAGAGAGACAGCATGGGCTCAGCCCATCCTGGCAGCCAAGGCAGTGTCCTCATTCAGGCAGTTAGTGGCCCGACCGTGTCCATATGATCAAGGACCGGCAGATGCAGGGGTGACTCCAGCATACAGGGCATGGTTCCGACCTCCAATGAGGTTGACAGTTCTCGGGGCAGTGATTCCACATCGGAGAGCCAGGGGTAGGGCAGCGGGCAAAGGTCAAGGATAGGGAGGAGGAGGAGGACCACCTTTGAGAGACCAGGCACAGCAGCAGCCAGCAAGATAGGATGGGCAGCCCCAAGTGGTCCCACAACAGCAACCAGTAGTATAGCCAGACCACCGGGATACATTGATTCAGCAACTACAGGGTCAGGTACAGGTCCTGACAGTAGAGAGAGTCAAGCATGGCAGTAGGTTGTTGCAATTACTACCAAGAGAGATTAGGCATGATCCAAGAGGGATCAAAAGATTGATCAGCAAAGGCAGTTAGAGAGCACAGCCTCGATAGCCCGATGTCGATCAATTGATCTATGAGCATACAAGGAGGTGGTCAAGGAGGTTGAATATTATCGGCATCACTGTAGGTAGGTAGTGTCAGTTGTAGGTAGAGTGCCAAACTTCTCTCAGCAGATAGGGATGTGGCCGCCAGAGTATCACAGTGAGAAGTAGGTGGGAGAGGGCAGCAGCCAGCAGGGCTAGCTCCTTTGATCACAGACAGTTCTTCATTTTTTATTCACGCGTTGTTTTGTTGCCCCTATTGTACCATGTTTTTCAATTTACACTTGATCTGATTTTGTATCATAACAGTGTATTTTTTGATGATATATATATGAGATGATTCACCTTTATGACATGTATGGATGTATTCTAATTTTCATGTGACGCTATGACATGTTCCTATTTCTTATGAGATATGATGTATGTTTCTAATGGATGCACTTCTTTTTGTATCATTTTCATGTCTTTTAATAATGATCCTATGAATGTAATGTATGGTAATGATGGTGCAATGGTAAATTTATGCTTAATGATTATGTATGATGTATGTATGCCATGATTTCTTAAGATTCTTAGAGTAACAAATTTATATTATTCCTCATATCTTAAGGTAATGATATGATGCAATATGCATTTTATACTAATGATCTGGTGGATGCAAAGTGTATGCATTGGCGATGTTTTGATTACTGCCATGATACCATGTTAGCACGGGAAGAATATAGAAGAATTTAGAATTAGGGAGTTAGTTACGATGATGGTGATTTGCATTCCAGGAGTCAGGATTTTCAAAGGGTCAATTATGTTATGTTTGCTAACACACCTAGGTATGATGCATCAAAGTATAAAGAACCAGGATGGTGTGGTACCTAGTGTGACAGACTTTGACTTGACAATCAAAATAGGAGTATTCTTGTTCACACTTAGCCTGCATACTTTATTTAGGATGTAGCTCAGATATTATAAACATCTTGGTCCAAAACATAGGAAAGCAAGCTTTCTTATGTGGTCAACAAGATGTCTAAAACATCCTCTCCATAAACCGAACAAAGCATATATGACTAAGTTATCTTACAAGTGTATCCCACAAACGCAACAGATAAAAAAAGATAATGATCTTTGCCCCATTCCTTTCTCTCTAAACCTTTTTTTTTTAGGTATCATCGAGAGGTCCTTGAAATGAGTGCAAATAAGATAAGTCAAAAAAACAAAATAAAATAAACAAACAAGCTAATGTTCTTCATACCGCTAACCAAGCCTAAACTATTGTGGGGTACCTGATGCTTATGTCCATCATGGGAAAGTGTCATCCTAGGACATGTTGTGATCAGGGTTTTGGTGGGACTGATTGGATGATAAGCTATTGATAATCTGAGTTGATCGACTTGCTTGCTTACTGACCTAGTCTTTGAGACTTTGATGATTAGGGTGTTCACTTTGGAACCTACTAGACTTGCTTCTGACTGACTTACCAAAGGATGAAAGTGATGATGCTTTATTAGGAATGGTGATTATTGCGGGTGAAAGCGAGATGAGACAGATGCACCATTTTGGGTTTTTAGATATTTTGAGATTGTTTTTGGTATTTTTGAAGATATTTTGCAAAAAAAATTGGTATTTTCAAGATTTTACGACGGAGAGACTGACTTAAAGACCTATCCTATGGGTCTCGAGAGCTGATCCATAGATTAGCCTTGCCTACATTATACACACAGAGACCACGTAGTTTGACCGACGACAGACCTGATGATGGGATGGGGAAACAGATTGCCATTGCGACAGACACCTAAGGGCTGACCTAAATGTAAACTAGATGGGCAAACGGATTGCCAATGCGATGTACACCTAAAGGACTGACCTAAATGTCTCGGGGGATGATCAAAGATCAACCTTGCCTACATTCAAGCTTAGAGATGACGTAGTTCGGACAAGGTGAAAGACTGAAAAAACTTAATGATGAATTTTTTTGAAACTTTTTTGAGATTTTGACATGTTTTTGGATTTTTTGATGAATTTTCTGAATTTTTTCTTTTAGTTTTCTGGTTGATTTTGGGAAGAGCACAAAAGATATACACAAATCCGATCCACCACCATTTTCAAGGACATGCCCCCAGCATCTAAGCGATAGACTACTTCGATAAACGCATGACAAATGGACCTTAAGAAAATGCCAAGTAGTACTATGGTGGAATATGATATGGTCATCAGCTCAGGCTATGGTATGGATGCAAGCGGACGGGGGTATGGAGGATTAATGAAATTTAATGGAATGGATGAATGAGTCACACAGATCTTGGTGGATGGGGAGTGCTTTATTTACATTTGGCGCCTATTTGCCAAGTTTTCACCAAGGTACTTGTCCAAAGCGCCACCGAAGTGGTTTTCACTAGAGGACGATTTTTCTTTGCTTTTTTTTCAATCATTTTTCTGATTTTTTTTGTTTTTTGGATTTTTGTATTTTTTTTATTTATTTTTTTGTTGCCACCAAGACGCCTGTTTGCCAGGTTTTCATCAAGGTAACCATTTTTTCAGGACGTTTTCTGGTTTTTTTTTTGTATTTTTTAGTTCTATACCTTGCAAGATTTAGGCATAAAACTTTTTGAGATGACAGTTGTTCAGAGGCTCCTGCAGAGGCTCGCCTTCTAGTGTTGCTAATTGATATGCTCCTAATTTATAGTTGGCTATGATGATGAAAGGTCCCAGCCAATTGGGCTTGAATTTTCCTTTGCTATCTAGGTTTGGCACATTCCTTTGGTTTTCTTTTAGCACAAGGTCACCGACTTAGAAGGTGCGTCGCCTGATCTTCTTGTTGTAGCTGTGTTTCAGGCGATTTTGATAGACCTGTAGATGATTGAGGGCATCCATGCATCATTCATCTAGTAACTCCAGCTCATTTAGTCTTGTAACCCTATATTCCACATCTGTGATGAGGTTCTGCAATGATATCCTTAGTGACAGGAGCTCGATCTCGATAGGGAGAATGGTTTTTGATCCATAGACCAGGGAGAATGGGCTGGCGCCTGTTGGCATGCGGATGCTGGTGCGGTAGGCTCATAAGGCAAGATCTAGCTACAGATGCCAGTCATGACCAGAGTCATTGACTATTTTCTTAAGGATTTTCATAATGGTTTTTTTGGTAGCTTTTGCTTGGCCATTTCCTTATGGGTAATATGGAGTGGAGAAGCAATGTTGGATTTTGAATTTTTCACACAAGTTATGGACATCCTGATTCTTGAAAGGTGTCCCATTGTCAAAGATAATGGATTGAGGGAAGCCATATCGGCAAATAAGGTAGTTCAGGATGAACTTGGATATCTGATTTCCAATGATGTAGGTCATGGGAATTGCTTCGACCCACTTTGTGAAATACTCTGTGGCGGTGATAATGAACTTATGGCCGTTAGATGAGGTGGGTGACATTTTACCTATGAGATTGAACCCCCACTGGGAAAAGGGCCAAGGTGTAACAATAGGACGTAATTCTTGAGTTGGTGCATGAATGAGGTCTCCATGTTGCTAGCATTGTAGACACCTTCTGAAAAAGTCATGTGCCTCTCTTTTCATTGTCGGTCAGTAGTATCCGGTTCTTAGTAACTTCTTGGCCAAGGTCATACCACTCGAATGCGAATCGCACGTGTCATTATGTACCTCAGTTAAAGTACTCAGGGCTTCCTTGGGTTTTAAGCAATGTAATAGGGTTCCATCAATGCTTCTTCGAAAGAGGGTTTCCCCTAGGATGACAAAGCGTACGAATCTCTTGACAAAGGTTCGCTTGAGGTTCCAGGTAATGTCGATTGGGATGATTCCTAATCTCAAGTAGGTGTAAATGTCATGATAACAAATATCACCAAGACCAACGAATTCACACGCATATTCTGACTCTAGTACCTCGAAAGTAGGTACAAGAAGCTATTCGATCAATAATTCATGTTTCAAGACATTGCGAGGGATATCTAACAAGGATCCAATTGTTGCCATGGCATCAGCTGCTCTATTGTTTTCCCTCGGTATCTGCTCAAAGGTGATGTCAATAAATGATTCTTTGAGGTTTTCCACTAGCTTCTTGTAAGGTGTGAGCTTATCATCCTTAGTTTGGTATTCGCCATTGACTTGGTTGATGATAAGTTGTGAATCCTCATAGACCTTTAATGCCATGATTTGCCATTGTACCGTAATTTTGAGACCTATGGTTAAAGCCTCATACTCTGCAATGTTGTTGGTATAGGGGAATGCCAATTTGTAAGATCTTGGTATGCAATCCCCCTGTGGGGTGATGAAGAACACACCAGCTCCCGATCCATGTTGTGTGTGGGAACCATCGAAGTATAGTTTCCAGTGATTAGCAATACTGAGATTGAAGATAGACTCATCTAGAAATTCTAATTTGAGTGGGTTCTTTGCATAGATGGGAGCTTCTGCCAACTAGTCCGCAATGACTTTTCCTTTGATTTCCTTTCACTCCACATACTCAATGTCATAGTCTGATAGTATCATGACCCATTTAGTTATCCTTCCTATGAGCATAGCTTTTGGCAGTAGATATTTTAAGGGATCTATCTTGGCAATGAGCTTGATTTTATGTGCCAGCATGTAGTGTCAAAATTTATGTGAAGCAAACACTACTGCCAAGCAAGCTTTCTCAATGAACGTGTTATTTAACTCATGGCCAACCATTGTCTTGTTGATGTAATAGATAGCCCTTTCAGTTCCATTCTCTTCATGTTGAGCCAAAAGAGCACCTAGGGCTACTGTTGTTGCTAAGATGTACAAGATCAATGGTTTTCTTGCAATGGGTGGCATCAATATCGGTGGTGTTAGCAAATATTCTTTGATTTTTATAAATGCCTGATCACATTTTTCATCCCACTTGTATGCTACTCCCTTGTGGAGTAGATGTGAATAGGCAATTTGTTTGTCCACCAACTGTGCTATGAATCTCCGAATGGACTGGAGTCTGCCTTGTAATCCTCTAAGTTGTTTCATTGTTCTTGGTGCTTCCATATCGAGGATCTCCCTAACCTTTACGGGATCCACCTCTATCCCCCTCATTGACACTATGTAGCCCAGAAGTTTTCCATATTGTACCCCAAAGACACATTTCTTTGGTCTGAGCCTGACCTTATACTTTTCCAGTTTGTCAAATATGTCACTTAGGGCTGCTATGTGGTTTTGTCTCTTCTTTGATTTTGCTAGTATATCATCCACATAGTCTTCGACTATTTTATGGATCATGTCATGGAAGATTAGTGTCATGGCTCTTTGATATGTAGCCCCTACATTCTTCAACCCAGATGGCATCATGTTCCAGTAGAAGTTGACCCAAGGACATGTAAATGTCATTTTATGCTAGTCCTCCTTTGCAATCATTATCTTGTTATACCATGAGAAGCCATCCATCAGGGATAGCATGTCATGTCTAGTTGTCATGTCCACTATCATATCAATGTTAGGTAGTGGAAAATCATCCTTAGGACATGCTTTGTTGAGATCTTTGAAGTCTGTGCAGATGCGGATGCCCCCATTTGGTTTTGAGACTGGTACAAGGTTGGATACCCATTCTGGATAGTCAATCGGGCGTATGAAGCCAACGTCTAAGAGTTTCTGCAATTCTACCTTCACTAGCAAAGCTATCTATGGGTGCATCTTTCTTAACTTTTGTCTAACCAGCTTTGCCCCAAGGTAAATAGCCAAATGATGAACCACCACTTCCGGATCAAGACCCGGCATGTCAGCGTAGGTCCATGTAAATTTTACCTTCCTTTCTCTCAAGAATGTATCCAACACTTAATATTCTTCTGTCAAAAGTGATTGAGCATAGAATGTAATGTGTGGAATTACCTCTGTTCCCAAGTTGACAGGATTACATTGTTCTTCCAGGACTGTTGATTTCTCTTGATGCAATGCAATAGGGGGGAGATTGAATCCTTCATCCTCTGGCACCTCAGAGAGGTTTTCACCATTGGATGAATCCTTTATTTTTACTGTTCTATGGTTAGAGAGTGCCACAGTGTGGTTTTAATTCAATAACTCTGAGCTTATTCTCGTTCTTTTTCTTTTACGACTGAAGGATTCAATCATCTCCCCATAATATTCTTGGGTGTCTAAAGTGTTGTCGAAGCCTCCCTTGTGATCCCTGCATGGAACTGTATCCCTTAGTCCCATGAATTCCTAGAGAGCCTCATCGTTTTCAAATGAGTCTAGAATTGGCGGTCCTTGTTGGTCATAGTCGATGAGTTGAGGGTATACTAAGGTGATTTGGTGGGTTTGTTGGTTTGAATCTGTGGGTGAGGCACTAATCATTAGTAAGGAGGAATCCTCAAAGACCATGGGAAGTCCAGTTATGGTATCATCATCATCACTACTGGAGTAGACATCAGTTACATCAAAAGTGAAATTGTCTATAGGAAGACCTGTGCAGACGGGTAGTCTAAGGGTGGTTGCTAAGACTTGAGGGGAGGACCTAACTACCTTACTGGAATTACCTCTACAACATATGGTTATACTCAAGGGAGTACATCCAAGGCCAAGGTTTTGCATTCTTCTTTCTACAATGATGGGCTCCAATTGTCCATCACTATTTTGTCTAAGGCTTTGGTTTCTATTGTAGCCCATGTCGAGCATTATTTGCAGCCCTCTGTTGGTTTCATCCATAGGTAATGTGGGTGTGGGTATTTCATCACGGTATATTATGCTTGAAATATCTTCCTCATCAACATTTTCCTGACTTAGGTCTCCCCAATGGCGGAATCTAGAAGGATCTGCCCTAGGGGTGTGGATGGGTGTTTTGATTGATTCAGGTTACCCATGTGACCTAGGAGATTGTGGTAACTCTCCTACAACAAATGCACTCTTCTTCATTATGTATTCTCCGCATCCGTTGTCCTGGATCATGGTCTTGATTTTGGATATATCGGGGATGGTAGGTGTTAATGTCGTAGAGGTGGAGGCGAGGTTAGATGGGTCTATGTATGTAGTGGATGGGCCTTCATTATTTTCTAGCACTTGGGGGATTTTATAAAACTTGTCTTCCAATTTTTTGTAGTAGGCGAATGGTTTGGGATCCCCATGTATAGTGACCTCCTCATTTTGGTGCAAGAACTTGATGCATTGGTGATATTTTGAGGCAACTGCTTTCATTCTATGGATCCATGGACATCCTAGGAGGATGTTGTACGGTAGGTCAAGGTCGAGGACCTAATAGGTAGTGTCCATGGTTGTTGGTCCCACTTGGATTGGGATTTTAATAGTGCCCTAAGACACTCTTTCTTGATCATCATATGCTCTTATTTTGATGCTCTTGTTCTTGTTAATGGAATCCTCGATGAATCCAAAATTCTGTATAAGTTTGAGAGAGAAAATGTTGAGGCCTGCACCTCCATCCATCAGGACTCTTTTAACTTTATTTTTGTGGTCTAGCATTTGAAGGTGAACTGCGTGGTTAAGAGATGGTTGCAGAGGGAAGTCTTCGTCAGAGAATGTAAGGAGATTCGGGGTAATGATATTACCAACCATAGCCTAAAACTGTTTTGTGTCAAGGGTGGCAAAGACAGTGGATGTTGCTAATGCTTCATCAAGAAATTTGCCTATGGGCAGCGAAAATTTTTAACAGTTCCATGATGGAGATCTATGCGAGGGTTCTCTTGAGCTGGTCGATGACATTGTAGTCATAGGGAATGGATTTTGTATTTGAAGTGTGGGTCTTAGATGGTGCCCCTGCAACAGTGTCGGTGCCTTTGGCATTAATTACCCTAACCATTTCATCGACACATGTGACTATCTCTTCATATACTAGATTAGCACAAGCATATTTTTGCTTGCCTTTGTTGTTCCCCTGGCTATTTCCTTGATTATGGTTTGGCATTGGATTTGTGTATATTTTTAGATCTTGGTTACCAGTTGGTTGCTCAAAGTTGATGATCTTGTCCTCGATGAGGTCTTGGATGATATTCTTTAGCCTCATGCAATTTGCAGTGGTATGTCCCTTGATCTTGTGAAAGTCACAAAGGAGGTTTTCATTATACCATGGCGGTTTGGTCATGGGTTCCACGTATTGCTCGGAGTTGGAGGCTTTGATTAAGTTTTCCTTGACTAACTTCTTCACTATGGACTCGATGGATTCCCCAAGAGCTATGAACTTTCACTTGGGAGGGTATTTGCCTCGGGGAGGTGGTCCTCCTTGATTACCCAAGTTATTGATTTGGTTGGTGGGAAGTGGTTGTTGTTGTGCCACTACTGCATTAGTTTGTACATTATTGCGATTGTGATTTTGTGGCTGGTGATGAGTTTGGATGGTCGGTTTGGGAGTATTTATGACCACTTTAGCATCGACCACACCATCATTCGTGATGTTTTTGTTCCTCAACCACGTTTGAGGTTTATCATTATAATTGGTGGATGGGCGGTTATCCTGTGGTGGAGTAAATGTTGAGGTACCTCCTCACGCAGTAAGGGATCTTTTGATCTTGAGCGCCTTTGGGATAAATTGATCGTATGATGTAATACATTTCATTTTTAAGTAGAACGCCAAGTTTTCATCTAGATTAGATATGATCATGCAAATATTTTGTTCTTCTGGGATGGTCCACTTGCATTGATTGGCCTTGGATCGCCATCTTTGCAAGAAGGATGCAAATAGCTCTCCTTTTCTTTGTTTGAGTGTTGATAGTTCTTGCAAACTAACATCTACACCCATGTTGAAGGCATAATTTTTAAGGAATGCTTCCACAATTTATTGGAATGTTTTAATGCCTGTGGGTAGGTGAGAAAACCATTCTATGGCAGGACCAGTCAAACTTCAGGGGAAAAGTCACATTACATATGTGTCATCGTATGCAACCTCCATGCAATGCACCTAAAATTCCCTGATGTGATTTTTCAGGGTTTCCCATTCCATTGTACTTATCGAATTTGGGGATTTCAAATCCCTTTGGGAATGGTACCATTGTGAGATCTATGTTGAACGGATAGGGACACAAGCTACCTGATGTTCTAGTTGTTTTCCCTGATTGGAGGTCCGACACTTGTTGCGAGAGCAGCTTGATTTGTGTTGCGACATCGTTGTGCGGATCAGGAGGTGGGATGAATGTGTTTTGAGGTGTTTGGAGTGTCTAATTGGTGGGAGGGGCACTAGTGGGAGCTTGTTTCAAGCTCTATTGTGCATTCAAGGCCTATTGATATGCCTACATTTGCATCAACAATGCTTGTTGTTGATCCTGTTGTTGTTGTTCAAACAAATCTTGTTGTTGGTCCATCTATTGTTATTCCCATAAAGCCTATTGCTGGTCTAGTTGTTGTTGCGCCAACAAATATTTTTATTGCACCAACAAAGCTTGTTGTTGGTCGAGTTGTTGTTGTGCCAACAAATCTTGTTGTTTAGCTTGTTGTTGTGCATGAAAGTCTTGTAGGGCTTGTTGGTATGTTTGTCGATGGATTACTTGCAGTTGTGCTTAGTATTGTGCTTGTGCTTGTTGAGCTTGGTGTTGGGCCTAGGCTTGAGCTTGTGCTTGTTGGGTTGTTTGAGCTGCTTGAATAGCTTGTGTGGCTTGTTGGGCTGCTTGAGCCGTTTGCATAGCTTGTGCGGCTTGTTGGGCTTGTGCAACTTGTTGTGCAGCTGTTGGTTTTGTTTTAGTACCCTTTGATGATTGGCTTTTTGGATGGATTGGATCATGGTGATGAATGAATTCACCCCGTTAGCTTTTGGTGGGATTGTTGGTGGATTGGGAATTATGCCAACCATTGTGATGTGCAGGTTAGTGGCATTGGTGGTCAGGTTTTGGGTTGTTGGTGGTGTGATTGAGATGCTCAGTCCCTGAGAAGGTATGCTTTGAGAGATTTGATGACCGACTGATGCGTTGACCATGGTGGCTTGAGCGGTTGCCACTTGTTGTTGTGATGTTGTCGACAAAAGGAGTGGATTTGATGTGATGCTCATATTGCCTTGATTTGAGAAACTGGTGAGGGGTAGGGGGGAAAGACCCAACCCCAAAGGTGATACGGACATGAATGGTAATGGAGGGGGTGATTACATGCTTCCCTGGAAGGAGAATGGGTCAGCAACTCCTGCTATTCCAAACAAACCACCTTCTCCTTGCGATGGAGAAGTTTGTATGTCCAACGGATAAGCCGGTGTTGCATGGAATGAGGATGAATCTGTATGATTACAGAAGCTGAGTGGGATATATGGGTGTGATGGATTCACTAGAATAGAGCTTTCCAGTGTGGTGCCGACACTTACATCTTTGTTATTTACAAGGCGATGTTGTTGTAACTCACGAAACATTGCACTTCCCTTGTTCATAATTGGTGAGGTTGGTGTGATTGTCGATATGGTTTGAGGAATTTCTTGAGTGATATTCAGAGTTGACATTGGGGATGTGTTTATAAGAGTCATGTCAAGTTCAAAAGGATTCTGGATCCCTCCTTCCTTTAATGTGCATAAGTATTTAAACATGGCATTGACAATTTTATGATTCTCTGGATTCTGAACCATTTCTAGCATTTTTTATTATGTCATCCCCACATCCTCGTTTGTGATGTCCGCATCATAGCTTTGATTTTGTAATGGTAGAGGAGAGCCACTTGGTGGATTGCTTGATCTCACAAGGTTTGTTTCGGTGGTTACTTGACCCAAGTCACTGGAAGTTGATATTTCGTTGATGTTTTCCATGTTCTTCTTGTATTGTGATCTTGTTTGGACCATAAAATAGGGATCGTGTGATCTTAATATTTAGGCCCAAAAGAGAAGAACTAGGGAAAGCATAGAATCAAAAAAAGGGTGGTGATGATGATGAAATAAATGGATGAAGTGAATGAGTGAAATCTTTGAAGAACTTTTAGGAGTTATGCTAAACTTTAGGGCTTCGATTGATTGTGATGGTTTGACTAGGTGTGTTAAGTCAAACAAGATGGTAGTAAGCTTGTAAACCCTAGGAAGTTGTGTTATCCTAGAAAATACTCGCACAAGAGAATGGATTGGCTAAGTTTGTTAAGCCAAACAAGGTGATTATAAAGTAGTAAACCTTAGGAAGTTGCGTTATCCTAGAGGAAAATTTGTTCAAGATAATTGCCTATTTGGTTAGGTGTGTTAAGCCAAAATAGAGTGATGATGATTTAGCCTTTAAGTTTAGCATGAATTATTTTTAAAGTTCCCAAAATTTTGTTGATGGGATGAGTTTGATTGATGGAGAGATGGAGGAGAGTGAATACTTTGATCCTAGACCTTGACCTAGACACGACTCTTTTTTACAAAACCTTGGTATTGAAGAACATGCTACACTTCCTATGTGAGGAAAGCAAATCTTTCAAAAAGCTCAAGATTCTCTTGATAGTAGAATGCATGCAAAGTTGGGTTGTTTCTTGAAGCCTTCTTATAGAATTTGTACACTAGTATTTCTCTGACTTCAAGGAGCATTTCAAGATGTTGTTCGCGGGTTTTTAGACTTATCCTTTTGAATCTTGGTTTTGGGATTTTGACCTTTCGGGAAATCATTTGAGGCAACACATATGAGGTCCAATTTTGTCTTTTATCTTGCCTTAGTGAATTCATTTTTACCAAAAGCACTTGCTTCATTATGTTTCAAACTGCATGTCTAATGTCCCACCTTATTTTTCATCCCACAAGGTCCATTATGTGGAAATCAAGGAAATTAGGGAAAAATTTTCCTAGGTTGACCTTAGTGAAAATAAATTATGATAAAATCCAAGCACTTAGAAACCTCTAAGGATATGATCCCAAGGGAAAGCAAGAGTACTTGAATTCATCGAGGATATATGTTTTTTCCAAGGGGTTTGAAATTTGAAGCTCTTTGTGGATGTTTGTTTTTCAATTGTTTTGAGAACCAAGCAATGTATTTTTCATTTCCAAGCACATGTACAACCCTAGGATGAAGAGACAATATTTTTTTGGGTTGCCACTTGGACGAATCTAGTTGCACATATTCTGTGTGGATGACTAGATGCTTGACCACACAGGCTCTCCCTTACAGTGCACACACTTCTCGGGTCAACCAAGCATCAGTACCCATGAATCTAGCATGGCATACTTTTCATCTCTACAACAAAACCACATGTATAACGTGGGGCGGCTTCAAAGGACATGACCTTTTGCACCAAAAAAATAGATAAGGGTTTGGCCTTCTAAACAAGGGGTTTAATTTGGAATTTCCATTCGTGGAGGCTGACCCATGTGTCGAGAGACCATTGTTTCCCTTCTCGTCGAAGCCAACCACATGATACTAGCTTTTGTTCCAATACCCACTTTTATATCCCGGTTGGAAATACACTTGTCCTTAGTGTGTTACCGGTTGGATCATTCCCTTAGGTGAGTATTTTTTCCCACAAGGCAAGCCCACTAAGATAAACAAAAGTGAGTAAACATATTCGTAGTTTGATCAACCTTTGTTTAGAAACAAAGGGAGAACACATGCAATAAGCCTACTCACACTCGCAAGATGTTTTGTTCAATTTTAAACCCAAAAAAATGAAGTGTGGAGGTAATACTTTTGACAATTTAATATCACAAAAAAAAATTTTGATTCTCAAGATCACCGTGAGGCACGAGAGAAGCGCATACACCTTTTAAATGATATTACTTTGTGAAAAGGATTACAAAACATCAAAAACACACATGTTCATTTTAATTTTTAAAGCAAGAAATGAGTTATTTTTAAAGCACCAATTTTGAAGTGTGAGAGTTTGCCTTGTTCAATTTTTAAACCTTTAAATGAAATCTAGTAGATTGTTTCTAAGTTCTTTTTACCCTTTTGAAAACTTTTGAAAGAAATTTGTTTGTTCTTTTTAAAACCCAAAAAGAAATTTAATGTTTCTAAGGCATGAAAGTAAACAAATTCCTATTAAAAATAGAATTTTAAAGATCCCAAAAAGTGTTGAACAACACTTTAGTGTTTAAAAAAACTTTGTGTATAGTGAACATGATGCCATGATGAACCACCTATTTTGCTTTCTCTTTTTTTCCAAC
Source organism: Sequoiadendron giganteum (assembly GCA_007115665.2). Taxonomy (NCBI): domain Eukaryota; kingdom Viridiplantae; phylum Streptophyta; class Pinopsida; order Cupressales; family Cupressaceae; genus Sequoiadendron; species Sequoiadendron giganteum. The sequence goes on along the minus strand of CM021108.1, from coordinate 286,559,672 downwards.
CTGCAAAAAAAATGACTAAAAATAGAGAGCATAAGAAACAGCAAATAGGTCAAAAGTTAGAAAAATCCAAAATTAAAAAGCACATGTTAAAATTTAAAATCTGACAGTTACCCGCGGCAGAGTTAGCGGGTGCGGTGCAGTTTGGAACAAAGGCGGCACTATATAGCACTGCGCATTTGATTGGGTGCGGCGCTCTGCAGAAACAGAGACCACGGGTGCGGTGCAATGTTTGTAGGCGGCACAATTTGAAACTAAAATTAAGCGACCGAGTTTGTCAAATTTCAAAAAAAATAGGTGGGAACACGGGTGCGGCATTTTTCTGGAGGATGATGCGGTGCGATAGGGTGCCTCATTTGCAAATGCGGCATAATACAGAGCCGCGGGACTGGGTGCGGTGGAGTTTGAAACTATGAGTCTGCGGCCGAGTTAGCAAATTCAAAAAGTTAAACGTGGAAACAGGTGCGATGGAGTTTGGCAAAGATGCGGCGCAATATAGCACCACGCCTGCAAATGCGGTGCCATATGGAACCACGGACCTGTAACCTGTAAAACAAAATGTGAAAAACGTGGAAACTTTGGAGAAATGTGATTAGAAAAGATAGAAGCCCTCCTTCTAGCCCCAAAATGTGAACCCCTAAATCTGCAATTGCACAAGAACAACAAACAAATTAGAGTGTTAGATCAAATGCAAACAAGAATGAAGGATTCCCCATGAAATCTATCTATTAAAACTTAAACTAGGAAAATGAAGAACAAACTGTGAAAATGCGTGTAAATCCTAATTAAGCAAATAAACTTATGATCCCATGGGGGAATTGGTGCCAATTAAATGTTGAAATTGGCCCTTTCCAACTCCTAATTTGCAAAGTGAGGTTGTAGATTGATAGAATCTCCATGATGAGATTTGAGCATAACCTAGCTATGAAAGTGATGAAGTATGGAGTGATGTGCACAAAATTGGCTCTCAATGTCAGAGAGTAACTTTGCATGAATTGTGGATGATAGAATGAGAGGAAGAGTCTCTCATTTATAGATTTGAATTTGGAAGAAGAGGCAAGATTTGGACAATGTGGGACTAATTCCCACCCAATGGCCAAATGTCACTTGTCACCATGTGAATGGTTGATGGTTGTGCACATTTTGGCCAAAGTGCCAATAAATGCAATTAGGTGGAATTTGAATTTGAGGAAATGACATGTGAGAGGGAAAAACGAATGAAATAAATGCCACTTGGCTCAATGCACAAGGACATGTAAGAGGAGTGAATGTCTTGTTGGATGTACAAATCCACTTGGACTTTTTGAATTCAAATTGAGGGAATATTCCCTTTTGATGTCATGTGAGGGAAAATAGATAAATTAATAAATCAAAGTAATTGATTTATTGTGCAAATTGCATTCTCTAGAGGATGTGACATCGATTAGGATTAAATTAATCAAAGCTTAATTAATTTAATGAAGAATTAGGAGATGTGACAATTTAGACTTATATTGATGAATTAATTTAAATCAGAATTGAAAGGAATTGATTTAATTAAATAAATGATTTTGATTTATTTAACTAAGGAGAATAATGTTAGATTAAATCAAATAAGGTTTTATTTATTTAATTTAATGAGAAGACATTAGGGGTTAATTAAATAAAATGTTATTATTTAATTAAATAGAGACACAAGGTGGATTAATTTAAATTGATAAATTCCATCAATAGAGGAGAAAACTTAATCAAATAAACAATGATTTTATTAAATTAAGAGACAGAATATGACGAAATGCTGAGAGTATGATTTAGGAGGAAATGTTGTTAGTAATCAGAATCAGGTGTGTCGAATCGAAAATGTACATTTTCCATGTCTGCAGTAATATCTATAAGTTGTTGTTTATACCCAGATCGAATCTTTGGGTGTTTTGGGACTGTATTTTTAATTTTATCTTCCATCAACCATTCCATTTGTCTCAAGTGAAACCCTTATTCGTAAGCCACTGTATGGAAATTTATATGTTAATCCTAAGCAAATAGAACTCAAAATTTATGTCCTTCCTAGTCTTCAAACACGAGTAACAGTAATTTATACATGTTTTGATACATGATAACTAGCAAGATTAATGGGTGTTGAAATACTCTATTTCGCAAAATTTGAGTATCACCCTCATGGCTCTGTTTGATAGCCATTTGGATTAATCTTGTCTTGAAATACCATGTTATATTATCTATATGGAAGATCCCATTTCATCATAGGGCTAAAATATTTTTTTCTTGGGGATTTGGCTAAAGCTAATGAGGTTTCATGATGCCAATATGGATGGGTGGAGAGGAAGTTTGATTCTCTTGAGTTGTATCATTTTTTTTCATCTTGTAGTTAGAGATGTTCTTTGAACATTTCACTTAACTAAGATTTTTTCCTTGATGAGAAACATGTATTAATTCTAGACATTAAATTGTTGTGTAGGTGTGATGTGCATTATTTATGAATAAACTATCCTTTTTAAATTTTGAAAATCCTTAACATTTTTTGTATCCTTGACTTCACCTAAGTGGGTGGCAGTCGATTGTGAAAATTTATAGGGTAAAAATTCCCTAGAAAGGGTTGTGTACCCACACTTGTAGTTATAAATAAAAGAATTAGAGGCATAGGGTGAATCGGAGTACAGAAATGTGTTTTCCATATGTCGGTCTTATTGAGTTATGAGTGTGACTATGGTAGATTCACCCTTGAACCTATGGGTTATATCTCTTGTGTGATTCAACCAAGTGTATGATGGTTGAATTGGCTTGAAAGATTCAATATGTGGAATTATCTTGTTAACCTTTCACCTTGCACTCTTACTAATATTATATGGTGACCTTTGTATGGTTTAAAATGAACCTCAAATATAGTTATAAATATTTATGCAAGCTATGATATGGTTACCCTCATCCTGGACCATACTTGGTAATCTTATCTTATCAAGTGACCCATGAGAAGTGTTATCAATTGAGATCGTTAACCATTAATCCTTATAATAAAAGGAGCCCTTGTAGTTTTACTATTGTTGATCATTTTATATACTTACTACTATTTTAAGTCATGATATATACCTTGGTACTATGTGTGATTGTTGGTCAATCAAATATGAGTTGGGTGAACTCAAGTTGTCAAACTATGGAATCTCTATGAAATACGTAGGCAAGACCATCAGAAGATGATCCCTCGAGGAATTAGGTCTAGACCTATGTCTTGTTTCTTATAATTATTTTGAGCTTACTATTGATATATATATATTATTGCATGTGGCATGTGACTTGGAAGTATGTTTCAGAGTATTAATTGTTCAACAGCTTGGATAACTGAGAGGGGGGTGAGTCAATTATCACAAAACACTTTTCTTTCTTTACTTAATCCAGAGCAATTATAAACCATTCATATATTAATTAAAACCGATATGAACATGCAAGCACTAAACAAAACCATGCACAATGAACACCAAAATTTACATGGAAACCCAAGATGGGAAAAACCACAAAGAATGCTAATTCTTAATTATAAAACACCGATTAAGGTGATTTTTACAAGGGCTCACTGTAGGTAAGGCTCACTTTTGGATGGCTCACTGTCGGTGGGCTCACTACCCAAGATACAAAAACCACTAATTACAAAAATGGACACAACATGAACTAATGAAGTTGCATCTACATATGATGAGTTTGGTTCTAGTTAAGAGCACAACATCTAATTGTAGCAGATCTAGTCAAGAATCTTTTTCCAACCTTCCTTCCACTACTTCTGCAAAACAAATTACTTCTACTTGGCACTTGCCTTCACTTCCTTCTCTAATCCTTGTCGCATAATCCTTCGCACATTCCACACTTCTTGTTTTTAGATACACTTGAAGATGTTCCACATACATGTATAGATATATATATACCTAGAGAACAAAATGAGTTGGCCTAGAAAAACATGTCGACTTGAAGAACAACCTTGAAATATTCAATAGGGCTTGACACACTAGCACCAAACCCAAAAGATAGGTTGCACATAAAGGATCTTCTTACCACGTTACACTGAGACCCATTAATAGGTCATACATAAGATATAGCATTATTACCAAAAGATAGCTAACTTTGAATTACACGAGATATATTATAGATTCAATGGGAATGCCACAACCAAGACCAAATCTTGATTAACATTAATTTGATAGGAACACCACAACCAAGACCAAATCTCGATCAACATTAATTCGATAGGAATGCCACAACCAAGACCAAATCTTGCTCAACATCAATTTCAATACCAACTAGAGAAATACCAAAACTTGTAACATGCTACATGAATGTCTGGATAGCAAGGATACCCAGAATAAGCTTTAGACACAATAGCCAATATCAAAAGATTAGTCTTCAATATTTTGCATTAACTATCTTCCACAGATGTCCCAAAAATAAGTACTACCATATCTAGATCGAGGATAACATCCATACTACACAACATTACAGCATATGATAGGATAGATCATTTTTGTATATCATCCGAAGCACAACCTTTCGGATCCTAGGAAATCAATGACAACAATGCCACAACAAAAAATTCTCAACAATCTCCCCCTTTTGCATTGACGGCAAAACAGAAAAAAAAACTCAAAAGTACAAAAACTCCAAGTAATCCCCCTTACCAAGTGCTCCCCCTTAGCCAAGCAATTCAAATTCTCTTTTTGTTTTTGTTTTTCTCTTCCTTTCCTTTTCTCCCCCTTTTTTCCATCAAAGGAAAAGGGGCCAATTAAGAACATTTAGAAACTTAAGTAAAAATAACACTTTTCACATGGAAAATTTTCTTGTACCTTTCCCTCATAATTGGAAGAATCTTCTTCCAATATTTCATTGCAGACACCATTATTGCACACAAACTCTCCTATAGAATCAACATCCCAAATGAAGATGACCAGTCTGGAGACAGGCGTTGTCATTCACAATCCTCTGCATCAGAAAGTATCTTGGAGAGATGATCCAACCGGACCTCAACAATTTCTTTAAGCAACCAAAATATTTTAACCACATCTTCCCTTTGTCTCTAAGTAGACAGCAACTCATCTTGCAACTCACCAACTCTTATCCTCTATTTTCCATCTTTATCTTTGAATAATTCAAAACACTTCCCAATCTCATTCAACTCGGATTCAATAGCTTCAATTTTGCTTCTAAAATTATCAACAGTTGTAGGCCACCAGAGACAGTATTTGTAGATGTCGAACATCTCCTTAAAGAATTCTCTTGTCTCACCAATGTGTTTGGATAACTTTCATTTTCTGGTGCCACATATTCTTTCAATCATAGCTTGGAATTTATCTCCTTCAGATCTTTCCTACAACAATATTTCTTCAACAACTTCTACCAGATCATCTAGTAATGAGTCAGAAACATCAATACTCTTCTTGAGCAAATAATCAACCAAGACATTTTCAATTCTAGGCCTATTGACCATAGAGCAGGCATTCCACATTTCACCAATCCTTTTCATATCACCTTCATCTAACATGGATTGAACTTCATCTGAATCAGGTAGAGACTCTTCTTCCTTCTTCAGCTCTTTTGAGATAGTGATGATATCTTTTATGTTAATTTTCCTCCTTTTAGGTTCCAGAGGGGAACCACCAAAGACAACCTCTAATTCCCTCTTACTAAAGGAGGAACCCTCCTCAAACTGACTGATAGGCATAGCACTAGACATTATCACACTAGAGCACAGATTCAACTGCAAGGATGAGAAATAAGCTTTGCATGCACTTACTTTATCTTCCAAACATTCCAGATATTTGTAAACTTTCTTTCTGACAAGGATGGTGGACTTCCACTTAACATTCTCCTTTCATGGTAACAAATTTAGAAAGTAGAACACTAAGCACATGAGTAGAGACCCAAACCAAAAGGGATAACTCTCAACCACAAACATTCTGACATTCTCAATTAGGTTTTCCATTACCAAGCTACATAGATCAAATTGTTGATTTTCCTTCACCATCTTATGTGCAAGAAACACAACAATAGAAAATGTAGAACCTTCATGATTTTGGAAATAGATTTTGTATGAGATACCATAAGCAAAATACCTTAGTACAATATCAGCAATGGTATTTTTCAGTAGAGCTCGGAGGTCTTTGTCGATACTAGTAAGTTCCTCCACATCTTTGTATTTCATGATTTTCTTCCCAAGGAGTTCACCAACTCTACACAACCTAGTAATAGCTTCAATGGCTTCCTTCGTGACCTAATAGGGTTTTTCCAAAATGATGCTTCCATCCTTGAAATGGCTCTACAGGAAAAAGATAGATTCTTTGTTAGCAAACTAGGGGAATTCTCCCAACAAATCCATACCTACGGCACTCACATTTTTCAATTCATCAGTCTTCAACACTAGCTCCATTTCCTTCATCTTTCAATGATCAAACTCATCCAACTCAACTCCCTTCAGCTTTAGCAAAATACCACCACTGAATTCACTACCAATCAACATGGATTCCATCATCATGCTCGGCTTCTTCAATCCATTATCACACAATGAAAAAACTCTCCTTCTTTGCAAACTATGGGCGATGATTTGAAACTCCATCTTTAATCCTTAATTGCTCATGATGACTTTTCCGCCAAAACATGTATTGATGACAGCAGCAATTGTACACTTTTCAATCACCAAGATTAACCTTCATTATGCAACATCACCCAGATCCAGCTTAGTCATGTTGCAAACACATCAATTTTTCTTTGAAGAGGGGGAACTGACAGGAAATGCATTATAAAACTCCCCCTGAGCCAAGGCGGTTGGCTCAATTTTTGAAAGAGATAGTACTGGGATCTAGTACCATAGAAGGGATCTCCCCACTTGTTTCCTTCTTCTTCCAAATAGTGATGGTCTTCCTTTTAGATTCATCTAATTCTGCAACCTTCTTTTTTTCTTTAGTCCTTTATGAAGTAACATAAATGCATGTGTTAGCACAATGTCTAGATTCATTGCACTTGTAACATCTTCACCCTGACCTAACTGAGTGAAACCTAGATCTGCACTAATTAGCTTTGTGACCATAACCATGGCATAAGTAGCAATATCCATGAAAGAGACTATTCATTTCATTCCTTCTAACTGGATTAGATAATTGTCTTCTGCAATGACTTGCTTTGTGACCAAACTTGTGGCAATTAAAGCATTGAATATTTGGCTCCTTTGTGTTCTACACTCTATAGCCTTATGTCCAAAAAATTTGCATAGAAAACAATGACCATTGAATGATCAGTACCTTTGAGCATTTTGTTACCTCACCGGAGGTCTTTTTGTAGATCTTCTAGAGTTTCAAACCTTTCTTGTTACAATAGATCTTGCTTCATCTTCAACTACATTGTCTTTATCCTTGGTGTTCAAATTTGAGTTTTCACCTGAGAAGCCAAGTCCTTCCTTATCCTTCTGACATTTTTGTAGGGACAAAATTTGATCCAAAATCATGTTACTTTCACACACTCTGGCTTCTGATTTCATCCTCCTTAACTCTTGATCTAACTTCTCATTTTCTTATTCTTTCCATTTTATGGTATCCTTCATATTTTATTTTGTCTTCTTGCATTCATCCAACCAAATATTTATATTTATAGCACTTTCCTTTGACTCCTTTAATTCCTCGTTGACCTCTCTGTGTCTTTCTTTGAATTTTTGGATTTGCTCCCTTAGCTTTGAGATATAGGAATTTTCCTCCTTGATGTTTTCTTTTAATGCCTCATTCTCAGACTATGTACTTTCCATATCACTTAATATTGACATCAATTCTTACTCAAAGTAATAATTTCTTTCCATATGTTCAAACTTCCAAGATCTCCCTCAAGCAATTAAGCTCTATCTGCAAGGGACCAAGCTCCGATACCAATTGTTGAATAGTCTGGATAACTAAGAGTGGGAGTGAATCAGTTATCACAAAACACTTTTATTTCTTTACTTAATCCAGAGCAATCATAAACCATTTATATATTAATTAAAATAGCTATGAACATGCGAGCACTAAACAACACAATGCATAATGAACACCAAAATTTACGTGGAAACCCAAGATGGGAAAAACCACAGAGAATGTTGATTCTCAATTATAAAACATTGGTTAAGGTTGTTAGAGTAATAAGTTATATACTTAATTAATTATATCATACTGGTTAATTAATTAAGTCACGTATTCCTCTAGTTGCTTAAGCTAAACTTAGGCACATTAATAATTGATTAATTATTAAGTGTGCACACTAGGGTTTCATTTAGGGTTTCCCTTTTAGGGTTTCTTGATCTCCTTCATAAGGATTGATCTCTTTGTAATAACAGAGATTCTCATAATGCATTTTACACTTTGAGGTTTGTAGAACATCTTGTTGGTTTTGCATGTCTTTTGCATGTGACAGGTATCCATTTGCATGCAGGTGATCTTGGATTCTAACATGGTATCAGAGCTCTAGACCTGCCGCTGCCTGTTCGTGATCTGAAGATATGGCTTCTCAGTGAGTTTCAAGTGCAAGGGTTTCCACAGGCATCTTTTTTTTGCAAGATCTGGGGGTAGCCGAATTTTCGAGACACTATGGGCTCAAACGGACGTCGCCATCGCATTCGCAGCGCCCCAAAACCCTAGAAACGCCTATCAAATCATCCATTTTCGAGCAGTTGGTTTCTGAGGCAAAAACAATTTTGCCAGGGAAGCCGTACGACCTCCCCAGCATGCTTCACGAGGCACGAAAATCAATAAAAATATTTAAAAAACCCATTTTTGGGATCCGTGTCTGCGCCCCCAGTTCAAACGGCTCCCGCCATCGAGTGGCCACTAGGTGGCCACCGGCCTGCCACCGCCACCGTCGGTGGCTCCCCCATCCGGCCGCCAACCCTGCTCAGCGCCTGAGGGCTCCTGCGTTGCAGCCGCGGTCCTATGGAGGACCAAGGGCTCTGCCCACTTCAGGCCCCTGAGCCCCCGCCCCCGGTCATATGGCGACCAGGGGCCCCAAATTTTTTTGCAGGAGGGCTGGATTTTTGCGCCGACAGCCAGATGGCCGTCAAATTTTTTGCAGTGAAGTGCTGACATCATCGGTCGTACGACAGTTTGTCCTCCTAACCCTTATTTGCCTTAAAAGAGCAATTTTTTTGTTTTTGGCATAACTTGGGCATACGGTATCTAAATTGGGCAAACAAGATATCGCCAAAAATCTGGTTCCGAGTACTTTCATTTGGTACAGTTTATTTTTCAGTATTTTCCTGTTTTACTACATTTATTACTGGTTGAAGTCAGATGTACTTTTTTATGCTTCCGAGCTCATAACTTTTTGCCACGATCTCCGATTTTCGCTATCTTTGCGACATTGGAAAGGTATTGAGGAGCTCTATGTTTCTATCCATGCACTTTTTTCTATATCTATCACAAGTTTTTCGTTATTCCAGATTTGACCCGATGGGTGTTTTGGAGATTACTTAGATATTTTGGCAGTTGGGAGAGTGCATCTTGCATCTTTGCACTTTGTTTTCAGTGATACATCATTCAATAATCGGCTGCTGCTTCATAGATTCCAGCATTGTTCCTGTTTGGAGTTTTCGAGTGTTCCGTGGCATCGGGTCTGTTGTTGCATCATTATGATTCCGATATGGTTTCATGTAGACAGAAGTATCTTTCCTTGCTTGTCGGATTGCGGTTCCAGTGTTACTCTACAGTGTTCTTCCAATGCTTCTTTGCAGCATGTCATATCATTGTAGGGGGGTTTTGTCCCACTGGGTTTTCCTCCTCTACCTCTTTCTTGCATTTGTAAATGGGTACCTGATCAGGCCTAGTTGTCGGGACCCATCTTTGCTTACATGCATCTTCTTCTAGTGTTTTAGCTTCTTCCTAAGTTCATCTTAAGGGGGGGTGTTAGAGTAATAAGTTATTACGCTTAATTAATTATATCATACTGGTTAATTAATTAAGTCACGTATTCCTCTAGTTGTTTAAGCTAAACTTAGGCACATTAATAATTGATTAATTATTAAGTGTGCACACTAGGGTTTCATTTAGGGTTTCCCTTTTAGGGTTTCTTGATCTCCTTCATAAGGATTGATCTCTTTGTAATAACAGAGATTCTCATAATGCATTTTACACTTTGAGGTTTGCAGAACATCTTGTTGGTTTTGCATGTCTTTTGCATGTGACAGGTATCCATTTGCATGCAGGTGATCTTGGATTCTAACAAAGGTGACACCGGTTAAGGTGATTTTTACAAGGGCTCATTGCAAGTAAGGCTCATTGTCGAGTGGCTCACTGCCAATGGGTTCACTTCCCAAGATACAAAAACCACTGATTACAAAAATGGACAAAACATGAATTGATGAAGTTGCATCTACATATGCATGAATTCAGTTCTAGTTAAGAGCATAACATCTTATTGCAGCAGATCCGGTCAAGAATCTTTTGCCAACCTTCCTTCCACTACTTATGCAAAAATGATTAGTTCTACTTGGCACTTTCCTTCACTTCCTTCTCTAATCCTTGTCACACAATCCTTTTCACCTTTATCACTGTTCGTACATTCCACACTTCTTGTTTTCGAATACACTTGAAGATGTTTCACATACATGTGTATATATATACACCCAAAGAACAAAATGATTCAACCTAGAAAAACATGTCGGCTTGAAGAACAACCTTAAAATATTCAATAGGGCTTGACACGCTAGCACCAGACCCAAAAGATATGTCACACATAAAGGATCTTCTTACCATATTACATCGGGACCCATAAATAGTTCATAAATAAGATATAGCATTATTACCAAAAGATAGCTAACATTGAATTACACGAGATATATTTCGGATTCGATGGGAATGCCACAACCAAGACCAAATATTGATTAACATTAATTTGGTAGGAATGCCACAACCAAGACCAAATCTTGATCAACATTAATTCGATAGGAATACCACAACCAAGACCAAATCTTGATCAACATCAATTTCAATAACTGGAGAAATACTAGAACTTGTAACATGCTACATGAATGTCTAGATAGCAAGGATACCCAGAATAAGCTTTAGACACAGCAGTCAATATCAAAAGATTAGTCTTCAATATTTTGCATTAATTGTCTTCCACAGATGTCCCAAAAATAATATTGCCATATTTGGATCAACAATAGCGTCCATACTATTCAGCATTACAGCATACGATAGGATAGATTATTTTCGTATATCATCCAAAGCACAACCTTCTGGATCCCAGGTTTTGACATCAATTACAACAATGCCACAACAACTTCTCAACATTAATTAGTTAGAAGCACTAATTAAGTCTATTTTGGTGATGTGGATTCCATGTCTCCATTTGAAAAATCAATCATGACTATCAAAACAATTGTGTAGATGGTTGATTTCTCATAATTCTATTGGTCATATGTTGTTATGCTTCCATGAAGTGCATGCATAGGAAGTAGCCTTTTGTGAGTTATGCAAGTGTGTGTAGTCAAAATTTGAAAATTGTGTTTTTCCCTTAATTCTATTTTGGTGTAAAATGTTAGGCATGACAGCTATCAACATGTAAATCCACATGTATTTGGAAAAAACAAATTTTCTATGTTGAACAATCACTAAATAGGCCAAAGATGATGTCATACCTAATTAGAAAGTAGTTTCTAATTGTACACAAATGTAGGTAAAGTCAAACAATGAAAAGAACAATAATTTTAATTTGTCAATTATCAAAAGTAACTCATACCTCATGCCTTTGATTAGGGTTTAGGGATTCAAATATGGCATATAATTCATGACATGGAGGTAGAAGGAATGGATTAGTTTTGATGGTCTAACTCCAGTGATAAAATATAGTGTAAGTTGTTAGGGACTGGATTTTGAGGATACCTTGGAACAAGCACCTAGGAGAGAGAAAGAGTAATTAGGGATGGAAAAGTCTAATGGGCTAATAGGTATAAAGTAAAATTAAAAATTCTTGTGGGTGGTGTGAAGGGAGAGGGGATTCCAAAATTCTAACAAAAATAAAGGAAATTTGGATCATTAGACCCTAGGGGGAAAGGTATGCTAAGACAAACAAATTTGAAATTATAATAAGGAACAAAGGAAAAATGAAGGTGAGTGAAAATATATGTCATGTAGGAAAAATCTAATTCCTTCCATAAACTTAGATAGTTCAACTTACATCCTAAATACTTAGACATGTTTTGGATAGATGGAAACTACAACACATTATAAGCACATTGGGAATGGAAAAAGGAAACACTTAAGAAAATTTGGCAACTTAAGACCCACTCCAAGATTTCTCATATCAATTATTAATAATGTGTGAAATGATCATTTCACTCAAAATGGAAATTTCTCAAGCAAAAATAAAATTACAAGATTGAGTCTCAACATAGTGATAGGGATAAAATAGCCTCAAAACCCTAAAATAGACCTGATGGAGCTTTGCAACCACCAAATTGAATCAAGCAGTGCATGAAACTCATTATTAATAATGAAAATATGGATTCAAATGAAAAAATGACAAATCCAAACCATATTTCATTCAATGTGGTTGTTATGTTCTTGAGGGTCATTTTCTTCAAGTCATCCCCTGGCAACACGTCTACAAGAAAAAATTTGGCTCTCCCATGCCATTACACACTATATAAAGGAACCATTAATGTAGTAGGCATTTATAGGTCTAGGTAGAGGCACATCATTGATTATCATAGATATTCAACATTTTTTGGTATTTTTTACATCTTTTGATAGAATAATGATTCACCCCTCTCTCAGTATTCTAGTGGGATCAACAATTGGTATCATAGCCAAATTCCTTACAAGAATTCTAAGAGCTTGATTAAGATCTAGTATGGAACAAGAAGGGTCTCACAAGGTGCCTAGGTTTGATGGAACAAACTTCACTTTTTATCGATTCGGGATGGAAACATTTATGACCTCTTTAGGGTTTGGTGTATGGAAATTAGTCAAGGATGGTTATATTATTCCTTCTTCTCCTCCAACTAATCTGGTAGAGATTAAGGCCTATGAGAATAATGGAAAGGCTAATAATTCTATCTTGAGTGGGCTAAAAGACTCTAAACATGTAAAAGTAATGCACTGTAAGTCAGTAAAGGAGGTTTGGGAAAAGCTTAGTGGCATATATGAAGGATACATTAAAGTAAAATAAGCCAAGTTGTAGATCCATAGAGGCAAGTTTGAGAACTTAAAAATTTTAAAGGATGAAGATATTGAAGGATATTTACTATAGGTAGATGAAGTTTTCAATGCAATCATAGGACTTGGTGAATAATTGGAAGAATTGGTGGTGGTTAAAAATGTACCAATATATCTTCCTAAAACTTATAGTCCTAAAGTATCTTCTATTGAGGAGGCTGAAGATTTAGATAAAAAAAATATGGGTCAATTATATGGTTCCCTCACTGTCTATGAAATGAGAGAGTTTGACAAAGAAGATCCAAAGAAGGAAGCATCTTTCAAAACCAATAAGAAGGAGAAGTATGAAGCATCTAATCAAAGTAGTGACATTGATGAAGAAGAAGAAAACTTTGTAAGGAAGTTAAAAAGGGGTACTAGAAAGTACAAAGGTAAGCTACCTTTCAAATGCTTTGAGTGTGGAGAGATTGGTCATTTTACTTCTAAATGTTCCTTAAAAGATTATCAAAAGAGAAAAGAGCATTCTAGAAGAAATAAGTTAAAAAAGAGTCTCTACTCCAAGGAATATTCCTCCTCTTCAAAGTATGAGGAGTCCAGTGGTCCAAATAATGAGGATGAAATCATGTTCATAGCTGCTAAGAAGACTAAATTTGAAGCTAAAATCTCAAGGGTTGTGTGGACTACTTTTCTTTCAAAATATGAGGAAAAATCATGGGTGGTTGACAATGGTTGTTCCAACCACATGATAGGATATAGAAGCAAGTTTATCAAACTTGTGAAGTGGAATGGAGGTATTATCAAGCTTGGAGATGATACTTCAGTAAAGATCTGTGGAAAAGGTATAATAAGTATTGATGGAAAGCACTAGACTAAAGATGTTCTTTATGTTAAAGGTCTTAGGCATAATCTTCTTAGTGTAATTCAGATGTGTAGCAATGGATACAATCTCATTTTCAACGAAAGAGGATGTGAAATTAGAAAAGGGAAGTCTAGAAAATTGGTGGTAGAAGGATCTAGGACTAATGGTGGCATATATATTATAAAGGATGTCAATGGGAGAAGTTGTCTTCTGGGAAAAACAATTGAATGTTGGCTTTGGCATAAGAGAATGGGACACATCAATTTTGACAACCTTGTGAAGATTAGTTCACCACATGCAGTAAGAGATATGCCCAAGATAGTCAAGCATGTAAGTACTTAATGTGGTGCAAGAGCACCTAGATCCTAATCCTAACATGATAGGACAAAGGACCTTAAAGGTTCACCAAGGGATTTGAAGACAAGCTTACCAAGTATTTTAAAGGTTTTCATGTTTTATGCTTTGTACTCAAAAATCTTGTATGTCATGTGACAAGGGGTGGTAGATAGGTAGTAGATGGCTTTAAGCCATGTATTTTATGCAAATAAGGTCTCATTAGACCACTTTCAATAGGTTGGGCGAGCATGGGATCAAAAAGGTCAAAATTGCAAAGTATGTAGTGAAATTGTTTAAGGAAATTATGTAAAGTGTATAACTTTGACCTCCAAATGGTCATGAGTGGTTCAAAATTCTGTTGTAAATGCATTTGGTCGGTTGTAGGAGGTAGTTGGAGGTTGAAATCATTATAAGCATTCATGTAATCCCCGAGGAAGGTTGGTTGTTGAAATCCAATAAAGAAAATTGCATTTTGGAAAGGTTGATCACTATTTTCATTGGTTCTTCCTGAATTTTTATTATTGGCATAAGCTCGTACAAGGTTGATATGTATTGAAGTTGTGAGCACTTGTTAGTGTATGTATTTTCCATCTTATTTCATTGGTCTGGAGGTTTAGAATCTTACCTGGTGTGTGAGGGATCAACAAACACAAAGGTTGCCCTGTTTTCTATGTTAAGGATTTGGGGGTGATATTATGACAAACTAGCCAATCCACCTACTATTTTGGGTATGTGGCTCAGTGGATTGGCTTGTATCATGGTTACTTAGGTGTGTGAATGTTGTGGAGACCGAAGGGGTGAAGAGACTCAGCACATTGTAATGTTCTAATGTTGATCAGGGGTAGTGTGGCCATGAAGAGAGGGAACCCAAGTGGTGATTTTGAGATATAGCGAGGAGAATGGAATTGTGAGTGTTCCTTGAGTTAAGGCAAAGATATGGTGAGGTGTTTGGACCCTTGGTAGGCTTTAGGAGAGTCGGGAGTTAGGATTTTCCTTAAAATCTCATTTTGGTGAAGGTTTAGGAGGGTTTGTGAGTAGAGGGTTAAGACAAGTTCTTGGGGCCCTAAGAGTCGACAAATCCTGAGTTTGAGAGCCTTTTCTAAGATTGTTTCAGGTTCTTTTTGTTTGGGGGTGAATTTGAGTGAGGGTTCCTTTGAAAAAGAGGCTAATTATGAGGCATAGAACCCGGGTGTATGTACTGAAAGTCCACATCGGTCCAAAGGAGTAACCCCTAGTTTTCATGTATGTTGTAAACCCCTAAAAAGGGTATCTCAATCCATTCTTTAATTGCCAAGTGTTTTGGGAAGGTTGTGAGGAAACTAGCCTAAACTGGTTTTTGGGTGTCACATGGGGTAACTGATTTGAAGGATGTTGAATGATGATTTTGGAGTGATCAACCTTTGAGGTTGGGACTGAATGGTTAAGTTACCATCATATTCATGTTGAGAGGTCTTGTAGGGTCTAGGTGGAGGTCTTGTGTGTTTTACAAACTTTGGGGTTTAAGATCCTTGAGGGTGAGTTGATGTCCTTAAGATTGGAGTTGAGTTCTTGGTTGAGAGTTTTGTTTTGTTTTTTTTTAGTGATCCCCACCTAGCCTCTGCATCATAGTGGTATCAGAGCAAGGGAGTAGGTCTTTGTGAAAGATCAAGATTGAAGTTGTGTGCAGGAAGAAGAAGATAGTTAGATGGAACAAAATGCCTCCTAAAAACAATATTGTTGCAAGGAAACTTGATACTCATGAGAAGGATATAGATATACTGAAAAGGGAGATGGGTGCAATGAAGGCTAAGGGTAGGACCCTTCTGGAGGAAAGTGAGTCTGAAGAGGAAGAGACCTCTAGTGAAGAAGAAGAGATGGATCCAGATGATGTTAGAAAAATGAGGCTACTGAAGGCTATGAAGAAGGATGGACATGGCAAGATGGGTGTGCCTATGTATGGAGGAAAACTTGATAGTGAAGAGCTCTTGGATTGGATAGGGGCTTTGAGAACTACTTTGATAGTGAAGATGTTGATGAAGGACATAAGGTGAAGAGAGCAAAAACAAAATTGAAAGGACATGATTTGGTATGGTGGAATTTTGTGCAAGAAGATAGGTTGAGAAAAGGCAACAGCAAGATCATTTCTTGGGAGAAGATGAAAGCAAAGATAAAAGGTAAATTTCTTCCTTTTGATTACAATATCCAATTGCTTAAGAAGTTGCAGAATCTTAGACAGAAAGAGCTAGATGTACAAGCATATACTAAAGAGTTTTATAGGCTGAGCATAAGGACTAAACATGAAGAAGATGAAGAAGAGATGACTACTAGGTACTTGAATGGGTTTAGCTTCAACATTCAGGATGAAATCAGCATGATGGCACCAAAATCAATAGAGCAATGCTTTCAAATGGCAATGAGGGCAGAAGAAAAGCTAAAGAGGAGACAAGAGAAGGCAACAAGGGGAATAGGTAACACCTCTAGAGGACAGGGATTCAATCCTAGTACAAGGAAAAACAATGAAGGCCAAGGAGATGACAAAAAGGATCAAGAGGAATCTGATTCAAGAGGCAGATTTAGTGGAGGAAGAGGATCATATCAATTCTCAGGAAGATGCTACAATTGCAACCAACCTGGACACCCAGCCTTTAAGTGCTCGGAAAAACAAGGCTCAAGCTCTCATGGTGGAGAAAGGAGGAATCAATTAGTGCATGAGGATGAAGAGAGTATGACTACACCTATAGTGAATCTTACATCAGAAGAAGGAGAGGCACTCATGATAAGGAGAACTGTGTTGCAAGAATCCAAGGAGGAAGATTCAAGCCAAAGAAGGAGCCTATTCAGAACTACATGCAAAAGCAAAGGTAAAGTGTGTCAATTTGTCATTGATTCTGGTTCTCAAGATAATCTAGTGTCTAGGGAAATGGTGGACAAGTTGTGTTTGGAAAGGTTACCTCATGAAGCACCTTATAGAGTCTCTTAGGTCAAAGATAATCAGACTTTGGTAGTAAAAGAGCAAGCATACGTTGATTTCCAAATTGGAGAATACAAGGATAGGGTTCTATGTGATGTTTTGCCCATGGATTGTTGTCATGTGCTCTTAGGGAGGCCCTAGCAGTTTGATAGGAGATCCATATATGATGGTTGGGAGAAAACATACACCATTAGGAAGGAGGATAGAACCTTTAAGTTACTTCCCTTGAAGACAAGTGTGAGGGATAAAGGTAAGGCTAAAGTTGTGTTGTTTGGCAAAAAGGAACCTTTAAAGCCTGAGGTTAGTCAGTCTGATATGGTTGCAGGTAGAGAGCAGGTTGGAGGAGTTGTGACAGTGAGGAGAACACCCACAAGTGGTGTTAAGATAGTAGAACATGTGTTTTTGCAAGAGGCAGGAAAGACACTCATACCTAGGTCTGATACACTCAAGGAGATGGAAGGTAGGATGATGCACAAGCATGACAAGCAAGGTGGAATGCTTCCCAAGGAGGCTGAGATTACTGTGGGGACTATTGAGTGTCCAATCAGCAGGAGTAATGGTGAAAGGTATGAGATCTTTACAAGCATGAGGAGTGGTAAGTCTGACAAGGTAATGGTCCTTGGCAATGGCAGTGTGCAAGGTCTGATCACCTTGGGTAAGGAATTCATGGAACAAGAGAGTATAGGTCTGAGGACAATAAGAAGAGGGTAGAGTCTGAAAGCAATGTTAGGTGGATCCACATGTGGAAATGAGACAATGAAGAATTTGGGACAGTGTGTTGTTAACCATTGTGTGTTTGTAGGTATCAAGGCAAGGGGAATACCAACTTTTGCTCCAAGGGTGAGGAAAAGGCCTGTAGTAGGTCTGGATATACAGGGAGCAGCAAGGTGGAGGAATGGAGTACACTCTTACTCTTGGGACAAGAGTTTCCCTATGGGGGGGAGTATGGTGCAAGAGCACCTAGATCCTAACCCTAACATGATAGGACAAAGGACCTTAAAGGTTCACCAAGGGATTTGAAGACAAGCTTACCAAGTATTTTAAAGGTTTTCATGTTTTATGCTTTGTACTCAAAAATCTTGTATGTCATGTGACAAGGGGTGGTAGATAGATAGTAGATGGCTTTAAGCCATGTCTTTTATGCAAATAAGGTCTCATTAGACCACTTTCAATAGGTTGGGCGAGCATGGGATCAAAAAGGTCAAAATTGCAAAGTATGTAGTGAAATTGTTTAAGGAAATTATGTAAAGTGTATAACTTTGACCTCCAGACGGTCATGAGTGGTTCAAAATTCTATTGTAAATGCAGTTGGTCGGTTGTAGGAGGTAGTTGGAGGTTGAAATCATTATAAGCATTCATGTAATCCCCAAGGAAGGTTGGTTGTTGAAATCCAATAAAGAAAATTGCATTTTGGAAAGGTTGATCACTATTTTCACTGGTTCTTCCTGAATTTTTCTTATTGGCATAAGCTCGTACAAGGTTGATATGCATTGAAGTTGTGAGCACTTGTTAGTGTATGTATTCTCCATCTTATTTCATTGGTCTGGAGGTTTAGAATCTTACCTGGTGTGTGAGGGATCAACAAACACAGAGGTTGCCCTGTTTTCTGTGTTAAGGGTTTGGGGGTGATATTATGACAAACTAGCCAATCCACCTACTATTTTGGGTTTGTGGCTCAGTGGATTGGCTTGTATCATGGTTAGTTAGGTGTGTGAATTTTGTGGAGACTGAAGGGGTGAAGAGACTCAGCACATTGTAATGTTCTAATGTTGATCAGGGGTAGTGTGGCCATGAAGAGAGTGAACCCAAGTGGTGATTTTGAGATATAGCGAGGAGAATGGAATTTTGAGTGTTCCTTGAGTTAAGTCAAAGATATGGTGAGTTTTTTGGACCCTTGGTAGGCTTTGGGAGAGTCAGGATTTTCCTTAAAATCTCATTTTGGTGAAGGTTTAGGAGGGTTTGTGAGCAGAGGGTTAAGACAAGTTCTTGGGGCCCTAAGAGTTGACAAATCCTGAGTTTGAGAGCCTTTTCTAAGATTGTTTCAGGTTCTTTTTGTTTGGGGGTGAATTTGAGTGAGGGTTCCTTTGAAAAAGAGGCTAATTGTGAGGCATAGAACCTAAGTGTATGTACTGAAAGTCCACATCGGTCCAAAGGAGTGACCCCTAGTTTTCCTGTATGTTGTAAACCCCTAAAAAGGGTATCTCAATCCATTCTTTAATTGCCAAGTGTTTTGGGAAGGTTGTGAGGAAACTAGCCTAAACTGGTTTTTGGGTGTCACATGGGGTAACTGATTTGAAGGATGTTGAATGATGATTTTGGAGTGATCAACCTTTGAGGTTGGGACTGAATGGTTAAGTTACCATCATATTCATGTTGAGAGGTCTTGTAGGGTCTGGGTGGAGGTATTGTGTGTTTTGCAAACTTTGGGGTTTAAGATCCTTGAGGGTGAGTTGATGTCCTTAAGATTGGAGTTGAGTTCTTGGTTGAGAGTTTTGTTTTGTTTTTTTTAGTGATCCCCACCTAGCCTTTGCATCATAATGTAAGGAATGTCAGTTTGGAAAGAAAACAAGGATAAGATTCAAGTATAAAGATTATTATTCTTATAGACCATTGGGGATGATTCATATTGATTTTTGTGGACCTACCAAACTAAATAGTCTTAAATGAGAAAGTTATTTCCTGCTTTTTATTGATGATTTCTCTAGGATGACATGGGTTACATTCTTAAAAGATAAATTTGAAGCCTTTAGTAGATTCAATATTTTCAAATCAAAGGTTGAGAATGAAGTGAATGCTAAAATCAAGTGTTTTAGGTTTGATAGACAAGGTGATTTCACATCAAATTATTTTAATGTTTGTTGTCAAGAACATGGAATAAAGAGGCATCTATATTTTGCTAGAACTCCTATTCGAATGGGGTAGTGGAAAGAAATAATAGGAGTGTTCAAGAGAAGGAAAGGACTATGTTGAAGGAAGAAAATTTACCTAATGTTTATTGGAAAGAGGCAATTCATACTGTAGTCTATATTCTCAATAGAGGATTGTTAAGGGTGAAAGCACTAAGACCCCTTACGAATTATGGCATGGAAGAATTGAAACTGTCAAGCATTTTAGAATTTTTGGAAGAAAATGTTACATCAAAAGAGATAAAGATAGTCAAAAGTAAAAATGTCAAGGTTGGTGAATATTTACATCAAAATATGTATGAAATTGACGATTGTGGATCTAATGCACCTCCTTGCGAACAAGAAGTTGAAGAAAAAGAAGAAACTATAGAAAAGCACAGTAAGACTCCTGCCAAGTATGTTCAAAGGAATCATTCAGAAGATCAAATTATTGGAGATACAACTGAAGGAGTGCAAACAAAGAGAAGGCTTGCAAAGAAAAATGAACAGGTAAAATTTTATTTATTATCAAAGATAGAACCAAAAACTTTTGTTGATGCTAGCAAGGATGAAGGATGGATAGAAGCAATGGAAGAAGAATTGAATCAAATTGAGAAGAATCGGACTTGGGAATTGGTTCCAAGGCCTGTAAACAAGAATGTGATAGGAACAAAGTGGGTATTCAAGAATAAGTTGAATGAATATGGAGAAGTTGTAATCTAAACAAATCAAGATTGGTGTGCAAAGGCTATTCACAGGTAGAAGGAATTGATTTTGAGGATACATTTTCTCTAGTAGCAAGAATGGAAGTAATTGGAATGTTTCTTTTCTTTTTTAGCCCTCAAGGACTTCAAAGTATATTAGATGGATGTCAAATCAACCTTCCTGGATGGAGATTTGGAAGAAGTATACATAAAGCATCCTAATGGATTTCGGTTATCAGAAGAACCAAACACGGTGTGCATACTCAAAAAGGCATTGTATGGTCTCAAGCAAGCTCCTAGGGCTTGGTATGAAAGGTTGGATAATTACTTGTTTTAGTAAGGTTTCAAGAAAGGTACTACAGATAGTAATATTTAATTCAAGATTGAAGACGAAAGAATTTTGATAATTGTTGTATATGTTGATGATATAATCTTTGGTGGAAATGATGAAATGTGCAAGAATTTTTCTGAAGAAATGAAAAAGGAATTTAAAATTTATGATTGGTGAATTATCCTTCTTTCTTGGTCTTCAAATTTCTTAGCTAGATAATGGTATCTTTATTTCTCAAGCATAGTATGTCAAAGAGATGCTGAAAAAATTTGGCATGGAATATTGTAAACCAGTGAGTACTCCTATGGTAAGTAATTGTCATTTGAGAAAATATTATGAGTCTCCCCTGGTTGATCAGATTCTATATAGATCTATGATCGGAAGCCTGTTGTACTTAACTGATTCAAGACCTGAAATTATGTATGTAGTATGTTTGGTTGCAAGATTTCAATATAATCCTAAATAAACTCATGAGAAGGAAATCAAGAGAATCTTTAGATATTTGAAGAGCACTCAGGATTATGGATTATGGCATCCAAAAAGTGATGACTTTGATCAAATTGCATACATAGATGCTAATTGGGTTAGTTATGTTGATGATAGAAGAAGTACTAGTGGTGGTGCTTTCTTTCTAGGAAATAGGTTGGTTTCATGGCATAGTAAGAAGCAATATTCATTATCTTTATCAACAGCAAAAGCATAGTATATTGCTATAGCATCTTGTTGTACTCAAGTGTTGTGGATGAAGCAAACATTAAAGGATGTCAAGATAAAGTATGATGATCCCATTCCTATTCTATGTGATAATACAAGTTCTATCAATATTTCAAAGAATCTAGTGATGCATTCTAGAACCAAACACATATCAATCAGGTATCACTTTCTGAGAGAGAAGGTTGTAGATAAATAAGTGAAGTTGGAGTTGTATCTACAAAGGATCAAGTTGTATACATTTTCACAAAGGCACTTGTAAAGGATACATTTGAATATCTTAGGAAAAAGTTAGGGGTAATTTCCCCTCCTTCTTGCTAGATGCATAGTTGATGCATCTTTCCAAGGGGAGTAATTCAATTTATATCTTCATTCCTGGACTAATGGGGCTACTTCTCAAGGGGAACAGGTAGTGGTTGTTGCTGATAGAGGGGGAAATTATGCACCAAAGGGAGAGAGAAATTCTATTTTCTCTTTGTCCTCGATGTAAAAGGGGGAGAGAATATGCACATCGAATTAGTTTTTTTGTCAATGCCAAAGGGGAAGATTGTTGCAGTTTGGTTGTCATTGATGTCAAAAAAATTATGAAATGTGTTGCAGTCTAGTTGTTTGGTTACCAAAGTCTCTAAGAAATTCTTTGTATTTCTTTGTTGTTGATGTCTTTCTCCTATGGTTTGTAGGATAGCTTTATGTTGTATCAAGGCATGTGTGATCCAAGTCTCAAATCATTTGAGTTACCGGAAAGGTTTTTTTGAAAGTAGCATATTGAAGAATGTGTTGATTCCATGAGGATGTTCTCGAAGGTGTAATGGTTGGCTCTGCATATCTATGTATTTAAAGATATGGTTGTGTGAATAAAAATTTAAGTTCATTGAGATGTGAAGGTGTTATATCCAAAGTTTAATATCAATAATCCTTCTGCAAAGAAATTTGGAAGTGATAGTGTATTGAATTGTGTTGTCAAAAGAATGGTTTCAATATCTATTGGCTTGTGCCAAATTTTTGCTACATGAAATTGGAAAAGGGGTGTATGAGAATGTTCCTTAATATCATTGATGCCTATTGATGTTCCATGATGTGGTTTTTGGTTTCTCTGATACAGGCTAAGGTCTGGAATAAATTCTTTGTAAGCTTATGCTTTTTTTGTGGCCAACTAAGGTATGTTGATGGTGTGCACCGCAATTTTAAGTTTGGGTAGGGCTTAAGGAGTGTCTGAAAGTGTTTTATGGGTCATTTTGACTCATCTAGGAGAAACGCAAACAATGATTTATCATTTTTATGTACAGCCAATGGGTGTGAAGGCCGACATTCTACAAGTTACATATTTTCTTGTTTATGGCCAACTTAATTTGTATTTGCAAAGTGTGTGGATGATGTCTATAGAAGATCAAATATGTGAAGATATTTGGGACCAAGTTAAGCATGTGTTGAGATCAATGAGGCATTTTCCTATTCATGGTGTTGTGTGTAGTCTTTTGGGTCTCTCCCTCTACATGTTTCATGTTGAATGTTTTATCCCTGGCCAACCTACAAATGTAATATTTTTGTTGTAGGCTAGCATGTGAAATGTAATCAATGTAATATCATGTATAGATTGTAAACCCGGTTGATCTAGGGTGAGATATGATGTGGAAAGATATTTTTTGTGTAATATACTAAAGGAGAAAGAGAAGTTATGGTAGGTCTTGTCTGGTTTCATTTTGATCGTATCCCTATGACCAAAAGCATTTGAAGAAGTGTGCTTAATTGGTTGTTGGAAGCAGTGACCCAAAGGAAATAACTTCTTGATTGTTGAAAGTAGTGAACTAGTAGGTAGGTGAGAATAAATTTGAATAAGTGACAAAGAATAATTGCAATCATCAAAAGAGAAGTGAAAAATTAGAATTGCAATCATCAAAGATAGTGAGCTTAATTCTTAGTTTCAAACAATGGAAAGATTATCATTTTGTAATCATTCCTGAGTGTGTGCTCAGATCAGGGAATTGTAGCTTCCTTGGGAGTGACCTTAAAACTATAATCAGGGAGTTGTATCCCTAAAACAAATTTGTAAATTTTGTTCATTTTGTGAAGCTAGATTATGACAGTAGCTCCTAGCAACTTTTCTCACCATGGTTTTTCTCCTTTGGGGTTTTCCACGTATATCCGGTGTTGTGTTGTGTTGTGCATGGTCTTATTATTTCTTGTTCTTGATCATGTAGTATATTTTGTTTCAAAGGGTTTTGATATTTGTTAGAATATTGATTCACTACTCTCAGTATTCTATTGTGTTCAACAATGGTTTCATAGAAACAAGTTCAATAATATTTTTTTATGAAGGATAATTAGTTTTCCTTTATATCTATATTTTTCTAGTATCTTGAGTCATTTACTATACAATATTTTAAGTTTGGAAGAATAAAATGGGGTATTAGTAGGTCTAAGGGTAATTAAATGAATGTAATGATTACTAATGTGTTTATTGGATGAAGAGGAAGTTGTGGGTTCTTGGATAGTATGATTGGTTGAATGAGTTTATTTAATGGAGTCTCTAAAAAAGAGTGGTTAATTAGTGTATGAATATGTAAACCAATAGAATCTAACTTATATTCACTAAATTTGTTATGTGACTTTTTCCCCAAGAGAAAACTATGAAATAACCCTTTAGAATTAAAAGGGAGATAGAAAAAATAAAGGATATTATGATCCTTTGGTTAAAAGAGATTAATAAAGAATTTGCACTAAAAACTCTTTTAAAAAGGGAGAAATAATTATATTTATTAAATAATAATTAAAGACATCCTTTGTGAAAGGATGTGATGGTTTGGAAACCACCCCTTAAAATGATATATTAATCATTCATGTGAGACTTGGGAAAGATGGAGAACATTCATCAAGGAGACAAGAGAAAAAGGAAAAGAGAAATTCAAAGGGCACAAAGGAGTGAAGATTATGGTCATTGGATGGAATTAAGGCATTTTGAGAAGGGGCACACAGTGTGTGTCCAACTTAAGGTACAACATACATTTGGGAGTGTCCTAACTAGGGATGTGTTATTTATGTCATGAGGCAAGTTAGGTTATGTGTAAGAACCAGTTTCCTCTGGGGGTGCTTCCTTTTCGTGGAGAGCCTAGACCTGTAACTATTCCCTTGAGTGCTAGATAGGAGCGTCTTCGTGATCTATAAATATGTGTTAATCTATATGGATTATATGGATGTGTATTCAATTTACTATGTTAATTATTTACTTCAAAATCCTTGTCTAGTTAATTTTTTCCGTAAAACATAACTGAAGTTGCATAGATTTTAATAAAACATAAATGAATACAAGTTACATCATGCCTGCCATGCAGGGATAATAAAGCAAGGAATAATACCTAGAAAGTCCCAAAAGAAACTTAAAGAGCCAAGAAGGATCTAAAAGAAAAGAACCAGAGCTCCAAATCCACATGAAAATTAGTTGCCACAAAAGGTAGACAACAAAAAGCACACAACCCAAAAAAAATCTAAATTCTTTTATTATTCCATGAAAGGAGAGTGTCCATGGTCCATTGGGAACCTTCTTCAACAGCTTCCCTTCCTTCAATGCATATTTTTTTAGCCTTTGACTTTCATCCTTTTTTCTTTGGAGCTCCACATGCTGGTTTGGACTTGTTGCTCGCAATTTGAGCTATCCCACATTTCCTTGGGGGAGCCACAATTATGTCCTATTCAAAATAATTAGGATACACTTCATCAAAATTTTCCATGAAAGGAAAGGTACCTTCAAATTTAGAACCCACATCCTCAGCCTCAAAAGGAATTTCTGCCGAATTTTCATTTGCAGGAATAACAGGAGAGAGTGAGGACATCGGAGGCTGCATGGGATTAGGCTCCAGATCAGATTGAACAGCCACAAACTTGCCATGATTTTTCCAAATGAAATTATCATCCGGAGACGCGGACTTCTTAACCCGTTTTTTGAGAGAAATATGCCTAGTGTCAAGCGACCGTTGGAGAGTGCAAGCTTCAACTTAGTGACCCATCTTATTGCAATGAAAGCATCTAAATGGAAGACCTTCATAGTTTAAAAACTGATTCCAAGTGCCAAAGGTAGAGTCAATCAAAATAGAGTGAGAAAGAGGTTTAGAGATGTCTACCATGGCACAAACCTTGATATACCTGCATGAAGAAACCACCTCTTTCGGTTCTACCTTGACAAAGATGCCAACTTGATTAATTAGACTACTAATGAGATCGGCATTCTGCATAACCAAGGGCAGATTATAAAGTCTAATCCAAATGGGAAATTCTGTAATTTTGGCAGTGGTTGGGTCAAAAAAGGGGGTCCAAGAAGTGAGAAAGATACCAAATTGCTGCCTAAAAAACCATGGGTCTTTTTGAGTCACAAAGTTGTAGTTCATAGCCAACTTGAAAGCTATCACAGGTGGAGCCAAATTTCTCTAGGTTGATTTAGCCCAATCGAGGACCAAATCTAAGGACGGTCTCCTCTGTAAAAATCTCAGAATCAGAGAATGGTCTCTGAAGTCTGTAGCAATGGCCTTGATACAGTCATTAGAAATATGAAAGTCCTTCGGCAAGTCTGAGAACACCACATCTGAATCACCAATAGAAAAATTAGAGTCATCATTTTGGATAGGGGGTCTTTAGGATGGGGGAAGAAAGTTATACCGGTGGTAGATTAGAGAGGATAGAGTTAGGGATATCCTGTCGAATTTTCTCCAAACAAAAGGCATTGCATTCATGATAGGAGTTTGCTCTATTTTTGCATGCCGACAAGGTTTCCTGATCCAGGCAAGGGGGCATCAAACCATCAACATTCATCCCATCCTGAGAAGATCCCAGAGGATCAAAGGCGAGAGAGGGAGGGATAGGAACCGACGAATCAAACACCTCCTGCAATGATCCAGAGTGTAGCAAGTATCATTTTCTACCATCAACATTTGTTGCACTACCACCACCCTTCCTTGTATTCTTCTTACCTTTGGTCAAGGTCGAACACTTGCCACCATTCCTCAACATCTTCCCACCCATAGACACATCCAACAGACCCACGTTGCATCCCACATTCATTCCAGGGCTTCCCTCTCACATGATCGCTTTCCTTGTCTAGTTATTACATACTATAGTTTACCTTGGTTATTTTATTAGTTATTCACACCATTCTATACATTATTTCTTGTAGATTATCTTAAATCTAACATTCAATCTATTAAATCCATTGTTAATACTTAAAAAAATTAGGAGGATAAGTGGCATTACATTTGGTATTAGAGCCTAATGATCAGACCTTCATATCTTTAAAGTTTTCTTTATTTTTTTAAAATGCTCCTTGTGTATGTCTAAAATTATATGTTTTCCCTAGCTTTTGAGTCATGAAACCTAATTCTATAAGATATAAACTATAACCTTTATTTATATGGAAATTTTATTTCTCTATTTGTTCATTGGAATTAATTGAAAATCCTATATCATATAGATTTCTTCATATTCATATTTAAAATCTTGTTTAGAATTGATATTTCTATGAAAAATCCCTATTTAAACCTAGACTAAACTTAAGACACCATAATCCTCTTTAATTTTATCTATATATAATTTATTTAAACATATCTTAATTCTATTTTTAAGCATATCCCTTACTCCTTTGAAATCTCTATCCACTTAGTTATGAATATATCCCTTCAAACTATTCATATTCTCTTATATATCTCATATGGTCATTGATGTTGTCTTAACCTTCCACACATTTGATTGAGATGCAAAGTTACAAATTCAAAATAAAATCATGTCAACTACCCCATGAAAAATATGAGTAATTAAAAAATTTATAATAAAAAATTATTATACTTAAGGTTATAAAACATTCACTAAAACCATCTTTATTAATAATAAAATGTTTATAAAAGGTGTGTACTAAAAGCGTTTGAAAGTTAGTATATATTATATAAAAAATATATATGTAAAATTTATATATCTATGAATAGGAAGAATATAAAATAGAACGTTGATTGTAATATATGAACAATATGGTAGATTTAGGTTCATCTCAATCAAGGGTATGCACGAAAGAGTATATCCCTATGTAATGGAAATTTTTGTCTCCTCATAAGAACAGCTATTTTGTACGGGATAGTGCCTTTTGCTCCAAGATCTATAACCAAATGCAGTTTCATGTCATGTCCAGTATGGAGTTGCAAGAAGTAGTAGGTCCATGTTTAAAGGTAGGGGTTGCCTTAGTTGGAGGTGTAAAGGGGTGTTTCAATAGTTTTGGGGCTTAGCGAGTCTAAGAAAAACTCACCCAATCCTGAATGCAAAGAGCCCTAGGCTCTGGAGAACATCCACTCAAAAAATAAAGCATCAAAACATTATGGAAAGAATTCATAAAATCTTGTAAACTTCCCCCCTCTCCTCATTTTAACCTTTAAACATATTTTTAGCAATGGATGTTTGTTGCAAGCAGATTCCTAAACTTTGTCTTCATCACCTCATCAGAAATCTAATGTATAGTCAATTTGCTTGATGTTGTGAAAATCAATTTGATGTAAAACCTACAGACTTGAGCTTAGTATAGTCAACATAAAAGTCACATAACATTTAAATGTTATGTGTTTGTAAATTTTTCAGTTATAGAAAATTTTGAGTTTTGTTTACACAAGGCCTTGAGTATATGATAAAATTCTTCTGTGGTGAAATCTGGCTATAATCTTGAATAACTTGTTTCTCACAAATGGTAGTTTGTATGGGAATGCAACTTATAAACTCTTTATTCTTGAGGAATAAATCAGTTCAACATTCATTATTTTTAGAGATGCTCATGAGAGTCTTGACCGAATGTCTGGAATTACGTTATTGTGAAAGTTTATTTTTGTTCACTTTACTGATTCATTTTTAAACTACATGTGCTCTATGTAGTTTTCAAAACTGCTTCGAATGAAGGGTAGATGAGTTGTAGCTTCTTATTTTTTGCCTCTTATTTTGTTCTAAATGGATTCAGTATGGAGAAAATGAAACCTGATGACCTTGTGATTAAAAGAAGATGATTTTCTACAATTTTTTTGAATATAATAGTAGTAATATGAATTTGATTTTCCCATAGAATTCCCCTTCTTGAAATTGGAGATCATTTTGAAGCTAGTATGTAAATAATTAAGTAGTATTTTTAATCTACACCAGTATATACCCTTGAATTAGATGTAGAAAACAGAAGGAAATGCTAAGCACATGAGTTCTATTTATCAGATCTCCATCCTCTCTCTTCCTTCCTCTGGTCATAAAATAGAAAACTTACTAGTAATCAAATAAAAAGGCTTCCATGTGGCATCCCCTTGAACTCGCAAGGAGAAGCATAACTTAAACTATAGAAACAAGGTTTTACTCTAGTTTATTAGTATTGAACAAGACAATAAATAAAGAAGAACTATTAGTAACCAATCAACAAGATTTCCATGTGGCTTTCTCACCATTGCCATCAATGCCATCACTCAAGTTCCTTTGAGTTCTAGTGCATCCCTCAACTATTTTGGACTATTGTTGTGCCTTGTTCTTTATATCAACAAGATCTATCACCTCCTCATCCTGGCCCAACATGTCATTGACTTTATCAATTAACCTTTATGCCCATGCTGAATTAAATCTTCCATTGTTTGTTGTAGGAAGAGGGTAATATGCAGGAGAGTCTAATTCCACTTCATATGCCAGTTAAGTTAAATGAGAATTGATTAAGTGTTTCTTGTGCTTCTTGTATTCTTCCCACCTCACTAGAAATGTTCTATAATGCATCAAGAACCTCATTAGTTAGGTTGTTATTTCTATCACATTCATTACTAACCTCACTTTCTCAACCATGTCAAGTTATTGCATGTTGTGCAATTCAACCCCCTATTGTTCATACTGATCTTTCTACATAACATCCCATGCCTTTAAATTTCCATCTCTTAATCAAACCTTTGTTGAATCCCATGAATAATATGTGGGAATAGGGGTAGAGGAATTGAAATGAAAAACAAAACAGCAAATGGAAATTCCATATGGCAGCAAAGGAAAACAAATTCAACTGGAATTAAGAGTTGCTCATAAGACACAGAAAATGCACAGCAGATTTATATTTATGTGTTAAAATAGAAACAATTTTAACAAAGCTTCAATGCTCAGAGTTTCTTTTTCTACCAGTTGCAGAGCTACGTTGCTCTTCCTTCTTCTTGCATAATCAAAAATGACCACAAAAATAGCAATAAAACTAAAATCTACGGTGGACAGCTAAGGAGTAATAAAATATTAATAACTTTTACTACCCACAAAGTGTGTGAGAGTAACTAGGTAGTTAATGTGCATTAATCCAAATCTCCCAAATCTTCTCCAAAAAGTATTCCTAATAAATTGCCTTAAATGCTAGTACACAGCCTTAGCTAGAGGGAATTTTCCTAATTAATAGTTGAGATTACATATCTTTGACACTCCCCCTTAATCTCAACTAGTTAACATTTTGCTCAAAAAACTTTTGGGGAATCCATCTTCATGCCTAGCATACTTCTCAAAAGGTTCTGGCATAACCATCTTCTTCACAAAAAAAAGGTTCTAGCACATTCAAAGTTCCAGCGCTTTCAAGGTTCCGGCATTTTCAAGGTTTCAGCGCATCAACCTGTTCAAAATTTTCCAATGCATCTTCCTTTTGTTCCTGCATTTTGTTCAAAAAAATTTGGTGCATCTATCTTAGCACAAAAAAAATTGGAGCATTCATCTTCAACAAAAACACCTAAACAAATTCTCAAGTATTGAAATGCATCTTTTGCCCATGGTTTAGCGAGAATATTAGCAAATTAATCTTCTGATCTATAGAACTCTAAACATATTTCTTTGGTATTCACTAATTCTCTTATAAAATGGTATCTAGTGTCTATGTGTTTGCTTCTTTTATGAAAAATATGATTTTTAGACAATGCAATGGTTGAGTTATTATCACAGTAGATCTTTGTTGTTTCATCTTGTTTATGCATCAACTCAGCTGGCATTCTTCTCATCCATACGGCTTGACATGTTGTTGTTGTGGCTACCACATACTTCACTTCTGCTGAAGAAAGTGTGACAATGGGTTGTTTCTTTGAAGCCCATGATACAACCCCTTATCCAAAATGAAAACATAACCAGAGGCATTTTTTCTATTATCAATGCTACCAACACAATCGTTTTCCGTGTATCCAATGATTTTTAAGTCATCTATAGTTGAATATAAAATTCCATAGTTTTTGGTTACACATACGTACCTCAAAATCATTTTTCCAGCTTGCCAATGAGTCTTTTGGAGACTCCATGAACCTTGAGATAAATCTCACAGCATACATTATGTAAGGCCTTGTGATAGTCAAGTACATGAGACTACCAACCAGCCTTTTAAACAATTTAGGATCAACTGATGAACCATTATCTTCTTTTCTTAACTTCAGTCCTATCACAACTGGTGTAGGGGTTGGTTTACAATTCAGCATATTAAAAAAAATCAATACATCACTTGCATACTTTGACTAAGTAATAAAAATACCATATGTTGATTGCTTAGATTTTATTCCCAAAAAATATTTCATGAGACCAAGATCAGTCACCTCAAAATCTTTCATCATAGCTACCTTAAATAGACTTATAGAAAGGTCTCCCATAAAGATCAAATCATCTACATAAAGACAAACTATCAGAATTATACCTTCTTCATCCATCTTGATATATAAAGTAAGCTCACTGCTGCACCTACTAAAACCATTCTTGATTAAATAAGAATCAATTTGACTCTACCATGTTCTAGGAGCTTGCTTGAGTCCATAGAGCGTCTTTTTCATCTTGTATATTTTTCCTTCTTGACCTGCAATTTCATATCCTTCTAGATGTTCAACATAAACTTCTTCTTCAATAAAACCATTTAAAAATGCAGATTTGACATCCATTTGGTAAATAGACCACTTCTTTTGGGCTACAATGGCTAAAACACTTCTTATTGTATCCAATTGAGCTACAGGTGCAGATGTTTCATTGTAATCAATACCAAGTTGTTGAGTGAAACCTCTAGCTACCAACCTTTCTTTATGCTTCAGCACATTTCCATCCACGCCATTCTTTGTCTTGTAAATCAATTTTACACTTATAACATCATTTTCTTGAGGGCGATCCACCAACTCCTAAGTGCTATTCTTTTTAATAGCTTCAATCTCTTCATTCATAGCTTCAGCCCATGCTTCATCCTTAATTGCTTCATCAAAGAACATTGGATCAACAGCTTCAAAAAATAAAGCAAAAACAAAAAAGAATTTGATGTTTCAACACTAAAATCAACTTCATATATATCTCTTAAACTTCATTTTTTTCACTGCAATAAACTTGTCAATGTAGGATCCGATGAGCTACCTCTATCAGCTGAATTTGATGGACTTTCTGATGGTGTTATAGCTGATGTTCTTTGTGGAGTTTTTTTGTATGGGTGAAAAAGTATGATTTCTTGAAATTCTTTTTGTAGAATGCGGTGTAGCTTGTGCTACAACTTGTGTTTCATGTCTGGGAGTGGAAGGAGGTATTGTTTGAGGAATACCTTGTTGTTCTATCACTTCATCAGTCATATCATCATGTGAATTAGTTGTTGGTATACTTATCATTTTTTCTACACTTCCATCCCATGCTTCATTCTCCACAAATTGCACATCTCTATTGATTATAATTTTCCTCGTATTTGGATTAAACAATTTGTAAGCTTTTGTATCTTTTGAATATCCAACAAAAATACATTTCTCACCTTTGTTATCTAGCTTCCTTCTCAGCTCTTCAACAACATGAGCATATGCAATGCATCCAAAGACTTTGAAGTGTGCAACATTATGCTTTCTACCACTCCAAGCCTCTTGAGGAATCACATTCCTTAAACTTGTAGTTGGACATCTATTCAAAATATAAACAGCAGTTTCTATTGCTTCAACCTAGTATTCATTTGGTAAATGCTTTGATTTCAACATACTCCTTGCCATATCCATGATAGTTATATTTCTTCTTTTAGCCACACCATTTTGTTGAGGTGTGTAACGGGCTGTAAATTGTTTGTGAATACCATGTTGGCTGCAATAATTCAGAAAATCATTAGAACTATACTCATCACCTCTATCAGTTCTTAATATTTTGATGTAGGAGCCACTTTTCTTCTCTACAAGAGCCTTGAACTGCTGAAATACACCAAATGCATTAGATTTATGCCTCAAAAAATAGACCCATGTCTTTCTTGTATAGTCATCAATAAAAGTTAGAAAATATGTGCAACCTCCAATGGAAGGATTTTGCATTGGTCCACATATATTGGAGTGAATAATTTCAAGTGGTTTACTTTCTCTTTATGATTTTCCAATAGGGAAGGTCTCTCTATGTTGTTTTCCCAAGATGCACGCTTCACATACTCTTTCCAGTTTTTGAATCAATGGCAGCCCATTAACCATATTCTTTCTATGCAACAAATTAAGACCTCCAAAATTTAAATGGTCAAATCTCAAATTTCACAACCAAGATTCATTCTTTACCACTGACTAAATATTTGTTTGAATAGTTACATTACCATTTTGTTCAGCT
The DNA here is from genome assembly GCA_007115665.2 of Sequoiadendron giganteum. Lineage (NCBI taxonomy): Eukaryota > Viridiplantae > Streptophyta > Pinopsida > Cupressales > Cupressaceae > Sequoiadendron > Sequoiadendron giganteum. The sequence continues at coordinate 286,526,189 of CM021108.1, read as the reverse complement.
TTGGTTCCAATTTCTGCCTTTTTGGAGCAACCTTGTTCTATTCCGGACAAGCCTTGTTCTTTCCCAAAGCAACCTTCTGGAGCAACTTGAGAGGCGTCTTGAGAATTTTCAGCCTTAAATGCTGCTCCAACTTGTGTATTTTCTTCCATATGATGAACTTCAACTACATTACATTTGATGTCAAGTTTCAACCTCAATGGGAACATTCATTTTTTTGTCATTTGTACCTTTGTTATCAGCTGCGTACTTGGAGCTTTATCAAGAATGACACATGCATTATTTTTCATGTAAATTTTGTATCCTTTTTGCACTAATTGACCAATACTCATCAAATTATGCTTCAAACTAGCAACATTAAAAATATCATGAATGAATTTTTTCTTCCCCTTTTTAGTTAGAATGTCAACAGTGCCTTTTCTCATAACATTCACTTGATTATTGTTCCCAAGAGTGACATTTAAAGTGACTGATTTATTGTAATGCCCCGCCAAGTAACCTTAAAAGAAGTTGCAATTAACATCTTAAGTGAACTAATTTTTTTTATAAAGTGCATTTAACATACACCTTCACTTACTAGTTAACAACAACCTCTAAGGCTACAAGGTTAGGATTACTTAAACCCACACATACATATTACATATAACCATAGCATTATGAACTTTATGATATAAACATCATACATCATAAGAATACCACATAACATAATAAGATAATCAACCAAGATACAATCTCATAAACATTATCTTAATCCAATAGATACATCACTCATTCCCAGAATGAGGCAATAGTACAAATGTATTACAATTACATAACTCCACCTCTTACAAAAGAGGGATAAAATAACTTATACAAGTTAAAATATTACAATACAAGATAATACAACAAGAACCGCAAGTTGTCCATCTAGATGCCTCGCCACCAAGTACTGAAGATCGATGGGGACCCAACGGTTTTGGTGCATGTTCCACCCTACCAATGTGGTACCCGAAGGCCCACCCCCCATGCTAGGAGATAGTAACCAAGTAACATGTACAAAGATTCTACTACCTCTAACCAAAGGCAGACTCAAATTGACTCATACTGTTATAACCAACCAAATGAATTAACAAGTACAACTCATTCACCATACAAGTACGAATCAAGTACAACTCAAGTACAATACAAGTACAAATCAAATACAATACAAGTACAACTCCAACATCACTGACATAGGTCACATTGCTTCCAGACATAAAGTAGATCAAGTATATTCAAATAACCATACACATAAAACAACAATTAACAACAGTTGTCATAGATAGAGTGTCATCCAAGTTTGTCATGAGATCTCCTCTGGCATTCTTCATAGGTTCGGCACAAGTAATCTTGGTGGTCTCAACCGAATCCCGGACTCATACTCACTCATGCGAACCAACTACCTCTCGCAAGAGCAAGATAGTTGATCTTGTCATTCCGTGCCTTCTCACTCATCCCAAGTCTAAACAAGCCCTTGTGTCTATGAGTGAGGATTAAATTATCTTGATTAGTGTGAACTGCATCCTAATCATCTAAGTACATTAATTTAATTATCACTTGATTAACTCACTTATGAAGGTTACCCGATTTACTACTTTGGGCTCCGGCCCCTAACAAAAGCCACTCTTCTAATGGACAACACACACCCAAACAATCCACCAAGGGAAACACAAGTGCATACCAATTGGGCATCATAATCCACTCCAACACAAAGAGGATACAAATAATAGAACTCACTCCAACATCTTGGAGGCAACAAACACATAGTTCACTCATTTCACAGAAGGTACAAAATATCTCACTTCAAACATCTTGGAGGCAACAATACATAGTCCACTCCTTTCACAGGAGGCAACAAAATGAAACCACCTAACAAGGTCACTCCATACAAGGAGACACGGATCCCATAATCCGCTCCTAAACCAAGGAGGTGCAAACATCCCCATTCGTGAAACCCGGGTAAAACTGAATATGCACTACCCAAGGGAAAACAACTGGATGGCATAAAGATTCAACAACCCTTATCCTCTAAGTTCTTCTGGAAGATTTATAATTTAGGACTAACACTAAAACCCAAAACCAACAATGCAACTTGACGACATAGCAACAAAAGCATTCAAGTCATCAATCAAATCTAATATTTGGATTTCCTAAATCCATACTCATTCAATAGGTAGTGTTGACAAAGTCAAAGACACATTAACTAGATCATCTAAAAATAATCATAACCTCTATTTCCCTTTTCATTATTGGAATCTAAAACAATTAAACTTACTTCCCTTTACTGAATACAAAGAATTAAATCCTTTAAGATAAGCATGAGGAAGATACTACTTTTGGATATACTAAATCCATATCTCTTTCATAATCCAATCACAATGATTCAATTAATCTAAATAGAAATTAATAAATAACATAATTGATTGCTTCCTCAATAAAATAACTTCTTAATTTACTTTTAAATCGACACAAATCTATGCAAGTAAACTCTTTCCATTTCCTAACCAAATCTTACATCTCATTCAATTTTCTATTTAACACATTCAATCACTTTAATATAATAACATATTGTTTCTCTATCCATTTTCCATATACACTAATCAATTCATTTTTAAATCTCTATTCAATAATACATTGCATGCATCTCATTAAAATAAAATACAATAATGAATTTTACACTGAATATATATATATATATATATACGCTCGATATTATATAGACACCATTAATATTCCATTCACAATTACTAGATTTCTCTATGGAACTAAATAGAACATAATAACTATTTGTCTTTTTCAATATAGTTAGTTCCTAAATTTACTTCTAATGCAGCTTAACACTATTGCAAACAATCTTTTTTTCAATTTTCTATCTAGAGTCTATATTTCTTCAACTATCCATTTAAAAACATGCAATTTCATCAATGTATATAAAAATATCTTTTGGCTTGTCTCTTTGACTACGCATTCAAAACTTATCTTTTAAATTCTTCATGCAAAACTAAATCACACGCACTTAAATAAAACAAGGTAAATACTAATTGAAAATACTCATGGATATATATATACATCTCAATATATATTTTTTTTCAATCATATTAAGAAAATAACTATTTCCTTTTTAAATCAAGTAATTATTTCTATTAAAAAAAATAACTTTCTCTATACATTTTCTACACATACTAATTATCTCTTTTAAAACACTAATAATACCCAATTTGCAAACAGTAGAATAAAATACGATAAAATAATATTTATTCTCTCAAATGGATATATACCTTCACTATATATCTACTAAATATAAATTAATATATTTAAATATATTTAATCATTAACATATCTTCTGTAAATTTATTTAATTTTTTTCTTCTAATATCAAGCTTGTTTTCTAAAACAGATTTAACAAACAAATCTTTAATCATTACTATTTTAAAGAAAACAATCAAGAACAATAAAACACAAAGAGGAAAACCTGGTACAAGAAGCTACAGGAAGAGATGAATTTCTGATGCAAGCCTCCTCCAAAGATTTCTTGAATTTTCTTCAATCCTCCAATGAATCCAATCCAAAATCCAACAAATCCAAACAATCTTTCCTTCAATCAATTCTACAATCAAACTTCCTTCAAACCCTTGTGCAAATTTTCCAAAATTTCTTTTCTGCTGTAAAAATGTATTTTTCCTAAAAACTCTCTTGCCCTAAAATTAAAACATGTATTCTTATAAATCAAAAATACCTAATTCAACCCTAATTCACATTACATGCAAATTAGATATTTCAATTTCAATTTCAATATTTACAACCCTAATTCACATTACATTCAAATTAGATATTTCAATTTCAATTTCAATTTCAATTTCAATTTTCAATTTTAATTTCACTTTCAATTTCCAATTTCAATTTCAATTTCACTTTTCAAAAACCCACTTTCAATTTAATGCAATTTCAAATAATAAATTAATTTCCAAAGTTGCAACTAATTTTCCAAATAAACATTTAATTACAATTTCTAATTTAATTCCCACACGTTGGAATTAAATTCCAAAATTAATTCTAATTCTTTTATTTCCTTTCATTCTCTTGCATCACGTTTAATTAATTAATTTAATTATTTAACAACTAAATTCAACCCCTTGGATCAAATTTAATTAATTAAATAAACTAAATATAATTAATTAATTTAAGTATAAACTTTTATCCACATTGCATTATTTAAATTAAATAACCATCAACATGATTTAAATAGAATTATTCTAAATATCTATTTCCAAATCAAGAATGCTTCAGAATTAAATAATATCAAAGCAAGACAAGCAATGACTCGACACACACAACTGACGACACACTAAGGCTAGGGTATAGACTTGACACATGTTACCTAGCTACTATCTCCCGTTCAACTTAACCGTTGGATCGACACGCTCAAACCTGTGAAACCAGGTGGAGTCGATGTCATGTACCTGCAATCCTGCAATCAAGTAAACAACATCATACAATATATCCAACATATAATACACATCGTGAAGAAGGAATTACGGATTCGCAGGGCACTCACAAGTGAGTGATGCGAACCCGTCTTCTTCACCAATACACTCATCGAAACTGGCACTTCCATCATAATTCCAATAATCTCATAATAACATCTCATGTTAACTCTACAACATCATTAATCCATAATGCATGTGAAACACAATCAGATAACTACATCCCACAATAATAGTTGTCACTCAATAGTAATGATCAAAACATCATAACAAAATGTATCTAGTATCAAAGTAATTGCAACCAAACATAGCATAAAGCAACTTGAACAAGAAGCAAAATGGAGGGGTATTACATTTATCCAAGCTAGAAAATAACTCTAGATTTCCAGACATGTGATTGCTATAGCCAGAATCTAAATACCAAATATCATTTGGGCTCTCTTGAACCATATTGCATTCAACTGGTGATTTTGTAGAAATTGTTTCAGCAATCTTTGCACATGCAATAAACATAGAATTTTTTGTAAATTTTTTGGGGGATTTTGATTTTGTCTTCCTTGATCATGTTGTTTCTTCCTGCACTCAAAAGAGCAATGACCATATTTTCTGCAGTAATGACATTGAACATGTGACTTGTCTTGTCTTTGACTAGCTGAATGATTTTGAGAGTGTTCATTGTTATGTCCTCTTCCACCTTTATTTGTAGGACTGCTGCTATGTCCTCTAAATGTGTTTCTTCCTCTACCCCTAGGAGTGAATCTATCTTTACCTCTTCCATAGCTTATTGAAGCCTGAGATGAGAAAGCATTCTCAATGGAAGTGTGTGATCTATTTAGCCTATATTCATGGTTTATCAAAGATGCATGCAATTCATCCATTTTCAGTTGGGTTAAATCCTTAGTTTCTTCTATGGCAACAACTAAAGGATCAAATTTAGCAGGAAAAACCCTTAACATTTTCTCAGCTATCCTTGTCTCTTCTAATGTTTACCCATGTGATTTTATCTAATTTACTAGCCCAACAACACGAGTAAAAAATAACTCTACAAACTCTGAATCTTTCATACTTATGTTTTCAAAATATCTTCTAAGTAACTAGAGTTTTGTAGCTTTAGCTTTGTCCTTACCTTGATAGGTTGTTTGCATTGTGTCCCATGCCTCCTTTCCTTGCATTTCTACTACAATTCTTGGCAATATTCTTTCATGCATTGATTGATGAATGTAGAAGAGGGATTTTCCATCCTTTTTTCTCTGCTCTTTCAAGAGATTTTTCTTTGTCTGGGTGAGTGCATTGTAAGCTGCTTGGTCTATTGGCTCTGAATAACCATTCTCAACAATTTCCCAAACATCCTGAGACCCAAATAGGGATTTCATGGTCAATGACCAATATTCATAATTTTTGCCTGTGAAAAGAAGGGTTTGTAGGCTAGACAAGGAAGCACCAGACGTTGAGGTTTTGGAAGCCATTGATGGTTGTCAAACAAAAAATTAGCAAACCCAAGAAAATAGAGAGAAAAATGGTTTTAAACTCAGGCTCTAATACCAGATGTGGGAATAGGGGCTAAGGAATTAAAATGAAAAACAGAGCAGCAAATGGGAATTGCATACAACAGCAAAAGAAAACAAATTCAACTAGAATTAAGAGTTGCTCAGAAGACATAGAAAATGCATAGCAGATTTATATTTATTTGTTAAAATAGAAAAAAATATAACAGAGCTTCAATGCTCATAGTTTCTTCTTCTACCAATTGCAGAGCTATATTTCTCTTCCTTCTTCTTGCATAATCAAAAATGACCACAAAAATAGCAATAAAACTAAAAGCTACGGTGGACAGCTAAGGAGTAATAAAATATTAATAACTTTTACTACCCACAAAGTGTGTGAGAGTAATTAGGTAGTTAATGTGTATTAATCCAAATCTTCCAAATCTTCTCCAAAAAGTATTCCTAATAAATTGCCTTAAATGTTGGTACACGGCCTTAGCTGGAGGGAATTTTCCTAATTAATAGTTGAGATTACATATCTCTGGTAGAATAGGAGTGACCCTAGGAAATTTATTTGTATAGTTACAATGGATGACTATGGATCTATTGTTAAGTAGACAAACACTATATATACCTTAGTTTAAAGAGATAGCTTAACCACAGATGACAAGAAATTGGATAGATCATTTACTACCTTCAAAATATTTTACACACCTCAAAATAATGCTTCACCCTTGCAGGTATTTCATAGACCTTTCAAAAATGATTCAGAGTTTGGATCAGAGTCCAAACCTTCGTAATGTGTAGCTCCTCCATCACTGATAAATCATGTATTCTGAATGCTAACCTCGAATCAGTCTTGCTATTCAACTATTTGGGTAGTGTGGCATTAACACACCGTATCTATCAAATACAGAACTGTTGAACATGTGATGAACAACTACACCAATTGATTATACTCAAATATCAAGGTGAAGTCTGAAAAATCAACCTTGGTTGATCTATATGGCACTTGTAAACTGATGACTATATCTCTTACTTCAACTGATATAGTCTCCATTTTTCCTTTGACTTCAAATGAACTACTTCGGAAGTTATTCCCATATTAGATGGTAAGTCTTACCATTAGGATGATGTCCTTTACTAATCATCTCCACACATAATTTTTTGTGCCAATTTAATTTCACCACAAGAACATAGAGTTTGAATCAATGTATAGTATATAGAAGCATTTGCTGATGACTATACAAAAACATTACAATTCAAACTTAGCTTTTACTTCCTTTAACTCACTCACATAAGTCTAATTATTAGATGGTTGATGAAGCTTTACAAATATTAACTTATACATCATAAAATATTAAATAAACTTGCAAATAGATTTAGCAATATTAAAATCAATCTACTATTTAGCTAGCATCTTCTTATACAAGGAATTTGTCTTCATAATTAAGATAGTATCATGTCAACTAATTTTCATTTGGATTTCTGTCTATTTTGAGAAAATATTTTTACTATGCTTGATATGTCTATTTAAAATTGACACTATGATTTCTTACATATATTTATTTTAAGTACATTGTGGGTCCATTATACACAAGCTCTAAAATCATTTTCACATCATAAAATTTGGAAAATATCATCTTGCATTAGTTGAAATAATATAATATTTTATATGACATAAAACTTGTTTTGTTCTCTTATCCTTAGAGACATGGGGACATGTCAATTTTTTACAAGGGAAGAAACCACCTCAAAATTTTTTTAAACCGCCTCAAATTTTTAAAAACACGCATTGCTCTTTCATGGTGCAAAAAATGACTCTATATAGCTATGTCATATATGTCAGTTAGATTGATCAAATATATTAAATTTTTTATTTGATGATGCTCATTTGATGAATCTATAGTTGCAACAATATTAAAATATGTAGTGAGTGCCTTGACTTATCTTCACAAGTTAAAATTCATTTATAGAGATCCCAAGCCTAATCACGTTTTGGTAAATAATGGTGTCATAGTCAATTTGAAAAATATTGGACTACATTTATGAATGAAAATAGGAAACCCAACAAAAGAGCTTTATATGGTCTCTTGGGATCAATGTCGTAGAACTTTCATGTGGTGAACCTCCTTACATGGAGAAAGATATAAAGAAATAAATTTTTGAATGAGTCACATCTCGTGGAACATGGGCCTTGATGTGTTAACAAGATTAAGAAATAATAAGGGATGGGTTAGTTATAGATATCGGGTGCATTCTAGTTTTACTCTAGGTGGGTGCACTCTAATTGAATTAAATGAAAGATTAGTTCCAATGATTTTCTATGAAGTACTATATGCATGTTAAAATGCCTAGAAAGATTACCGTATTTTATTCTATTGTAATTTGTTATTAGACTTGATCAACCCAATAACTTTGTACATGTGTCTTATAATGTATTGCATAGGAAAAGAGGATACTCATTTAGTCCAAAATGCATGATTATTATCTTAGAATATATTTTGAGTATATACAATATACTATAATTCAATGATGAGTAACTACATAGTATGGGTTATGTATGTCATGCACTAGGTAAATATTATGTCAACACATGATAATAATTTTGTAAACTTAATGTTGAAGCTGCATGTAAGTGATTAAAAAATCTATATTAAAAAAAATGGGTTACATGAGAGAAAATTGATAAAGTTGAAATATATGTGATTGAACATATAGAATAACATTAGTTTCTTCAATTGTAAATTCTTTATATGTATATTTATAGTTCTTGTCATTGGAAAAAAATGATAAAAAGAAGAAAAGGATGTAGATGAAGTAAATATATATATAGAAACATTATGAAGAATAGATATATTCAATATTAGTTTCTTCAATTATTGATTATGTATTTTATGAGTTGTGATGCAGTTGCATCTCATGCTATTGAAGACAATAGCTAATTTACAAGGGGAGAATTTTTATGTGACTTTTTCCTCAAGAGAAGAGAAAACTATAAAATAACCCTTTAGAATTAAAAGGGAGATAGAAAAAAATAAAGGATATTATGATCCTTTGGTTAAAAGAGAGATTAATAAAGAAGATGGATAAAAAAACTCTTTTAAAAAGGGAGAAATAATTATATTTATTAAATAAAAACTAAAGGCATCCTTTGTGAAATGGTGTGATGGTTTGGAAACCACTGCTTAAAAGGATGTATTAATCATTCATGTGAGACTCGAGAAAGATGGAGAAAATTCAAGGAGAGAAGATTAAAAGGAAAAGAGAAATTCAGAGGATGCATATGAGTGAAGGTTAGGGTCATTGGCTAGCATTGAGGCATTTGGAGAAGGGGCACATAGTGTGTCCAAATCGGGGTATAGCATACACCTGGGAGTGTCCTAGCTAGGACTGTCTTATTTATTTCATTAGGTAAGTTGGGTTTTGTGTAAGAATTGATTTACTTCGGGGGTGCTTCCTTGTCATGGAGATCCTAGACCTATAACTATTTCTTTGAGTGTCAGATAGTAGCCTCTTTGTGATTTACATATATGTGTTAATCTATATTAATTATATGGATGTGCATTCAATTTACTATGTTAATTATTTACTTCAAAATCCTTGTCTAATTATTACATTTAATCTATTAAATTTGTTGTTAATACTTAAACAACTTTTGGAGGATAAGTGACATTACAAAATTTGAGGGAGTCGATCTTGAAAATTTAGTAATCAATAGTTGTTGAAGGAGATGGATCAATAGTGTGGGTAGTGGTATCCTAAACCAGAGGAGATGAATGGGTGTGAAAATGGGGTGGTAAAGCAAGAGTACAAGTTTCCATATGTGTGGTGAAAGTATAAAGAGATAACTTCCTTTATTACAATCATGGGGCTTAAAATCTAAAGAGCTCTAATCATTCCTAGGTAGGGGATTATGAGGTTGAGAAAGACATGTTTTTTTTGAAGTCTAGATAAATGTACTAGATGTAGAAGGTGTAGACATTGAAATATGTCCTAAGCCTGCGAACACCATTTTTCCTCGTCAATTTCGTTTCTTCCCTACATAATTGAATAATTTTAATTATTTGATTATTGTCTAAAGTCAAATTCTTCTATTAATTAAATAATTTTAATTATTTAATTAATTCATTTCTTTCTTTTATTCTTCTTTGATTAATTAGATAATTATATTTATTTAATTATGTCACTAATGTCCCCTTTACTCTATAATTAAATAAATAAAATTTATTCAATTATTGTCATTTTCTCACTATGATTAAATAATTATTTAAATTATTTAATTATTCATTAGCATCTTCTTCTATAATTAAATAAATTTTATTTATTTAATTATTTATTAAATTGTCCTTTTCCTCCACTTTTGAATTAAATTTTGTAGAAAGGGTGAGTTGTGCACAATCGAGTTAATGTGAGCTTGAGATTTAATAGTTTGATTAAATGTTCAAAATAATCTTGTCAATATAGATGGTATATATTTTATCATTATGTATAAATTTCAAATAGTGATTGAGGTTACAAGGGATGACATGTGTTTGATGGAGCCATGGGATATCAAAAATGATATTATAAGAAATATTTTATCGACAATGACATGAAATAATGTATTAAAAGTGATAGGACCTATTGTGATAGGCAAGGTAATTGTCCCTAAATATTCTCAAATAATAGTGTCAAAAACATGAATGGATATCTCAAGTTTATTTAAGTTAGAGAAATTGATATGAATATAATCAAAATCCTTGGTAAAAGTATTTAACCTCAAGTCATTGTCAATGGGAACCCTTTTAGCACCAATTTTATTGTATCTTGTTACTATAATTAATGGAAGGGATTCTTGAAGAACTGATGGTGATGGGATTTTATCTAAAGAGAAAGAAATATCCTGTATATATTCAACCATAGAATCAAGTCAATTAGGGGGCCTAATATTTGACAAAAATGGTTTTTAGGGATCACTCAAGGATGGATCTATGATCATTATTTTTTAGGATATTCAATAAGGATATCTTAGAAATTGGTTAGAATTTAATTGTTTTAAAAATTTATATTCTTTAGGGTTTGTAGCAAGAAGATGAGGTGGACTTGGAAGGTTGATAGTAAGAGGAAGTGATGTTGGAGTTAATGTTTTTTCCTATTTCATTAAGTGTTGTAGGTATGACTAAAAATATGATAATCCATTTCAAGGGGATCTCCATATACTGTGATAAAAAATAATAGGAGTAGCATTGATATAGATATGAGATCTGGTATCAACGGATTTTGAAGTTATTTTTGGAGAAACTCTATTACTAGGGATGAAAGTTTGGTTCAATTTAGATAAATATAGATATGAACAATCAAGTTTCTTCAAAGCATGTGTGACAGTAGAAATGTAATTAGAAGAATAATAAATAAACTTCTAATAAGTGAATTGAGACATGAGCAAGTGAGGGATGGAGAATGAATAGGGAACATAGTTAAGATATCATGGAAAGGAGTAATAAATGCATATGAATTATGAATTTAAATAAGCATGCTCTAATATAAATTAGGAAGAGAATATTTTAAAAGAGATTTATAATGACACAATTCATTCATTAATTTAATAATTATTTGTATTTCCATTATCACATATGTAGAGATATCGGATGAAGACACATTATGTATAGAACAATCATGATTATAAGTGTTAAAAAAAAAAGTATTCATCATTATATGCAACCAACATTTTTCTATAAATTAACCATTAATATAATTTTCATTATCTTTATTCAAATAAGAATCCTCATGCTCAAGTGAAAATGGTGTGGGGTTGGTGTAACAGGGGGAAGAAGATAGTGAAGAATCATAAGTAGGTGGAAGGGAGAAATCAATGGATGAAGTAGAGGTGATTGGTCAAAGGGTGAAAGGATGGAATTCATAAGAAGGTGGAGAATCATAAGAGATAGATGAAGATGGTTTGGTAAGCTCAGTAGTGGTAGGCATAACAAACAAACAAAGATCAAATAGTTAATTTAACACTTGAAATATGGTGGATCCATCTCTTTGGAAGAATTCTAAGAGAGGTGAATGAGTTGCATGTGCAACAAAAATGGTAGGGATTTTAAGTTTATTATTAATGAATGTATCTATGAAGGATGGAATAATAGTGGGTGAAATGGATTATTGTATGCTTTCAAGCATGGAACCATTTGACACAATATATGAAATAATAATTTTATGTAATGTATTTCACTTAATCTAATCACAAACCACAAATCTAAAGTGTATAAGAAACTAGGATGCAAATGCAAGAAATATAGACAAAATGGGGTTTGGGGGATGATAAAAACTAAAACAATGGTGATTAAAAATAGATAAATTTTACAAAAACTAGCAAGGATGGTATGGTTGGAAAGATGTTTGAAGTGAGAACTTGGAAAGTATAGTTTGGATGAGGCATAATGAAATTTGTAGGATAAATAAAATAAAATCTATTACTAGTTTTTCCTAGGGTTAGTGATGGAGATAGGGTGAGAGTGATGGAAAAATGTAAACACATAGAAATATAAAACGAAGAATATAATGTGTAAATAAATAATACTAATGTAAGGACTAAAAATACTAATGTTCAATTACAGTTTTCAATTTAAGGTGTAGAAAGAAAACAAATTCTTGAGCTAAAAGGCATAAAACTCAAGCAATGGAGCTAGAGGAGGATGGGGGGAAGGAAAATATGGATAATATGGAAGTTGGGACTAGTGTAAATGGATGGGGAAGGATGAGGAATGAAAAAAAGAAGTGTTTTTTTGTGTATTAGAAGCTAAAATAAAGTGAAAATCAAACCATTCCAATAAAAAACCTAGACCAACTAGTGCAAAAACACAAAAAATGGTTACAAAAATTATTGGGTCAATTGTAGATATTGGTGTAGGGCTCTAAAATGCATTTACAATATATTATATGTGTAGTGTAGGAAAATCCATACCCTTTCATTTTCACACTTGTTTGGGCCCGCCTTGATTTATTTATTCTTGTTTATGTCATAATTGGTCCTATTTTACATCCACAAGCCAAATGAATTATATCTTTTTATGGCTAATCCCAACAAACATCAAAGGATAAATGATAATTTAATGATTCTAGTTGTGTCCCTAATTTTTGAGTCGGGACTAAGACGCCACTTAGGGTGTCTTTGTCCCCCAAAGGTCTTGGGACCCTGATTTCAAGTGCACCTTAAATGGGCCTCTTTTTGGAGTATGTGCCCCAAGTTTCAAGCCTTGGGAATAAGACGCTGGGGTAATTCCACAATAGTGGTTTACAATTTTTGGCCAAACTGGACACTAAAATTATTATTTTTAACTAAATTTTCACATTCAGGCACCTATATCGGCTAAACCGTGAAGAATTTGAAGATCATGCAAACTAGAGTCTCATCACATTTTTTCTTTAGATTCTAAAAATATTTTTTTCAAATTTTTTGGAATAATATTGCACTTCTTTTGCCATCTTCCACAAAAAATTGGTTTTTTTTATAAAACAACATTTTTAAAAAGTGACGCTCACCGTATACAACATATTTTTTGTATGAAGGATAAAATTCTATTTTTTTCTAATTTAGATTTTTAACTACGATATCTAGCACTTTCATTTGGTTTCATAGTTTTTTATTGAATATTTTTTCCTTAATAGAGTTTCGAAGTCAAACCAATTGCAATTCAGACATAGGCGAACTGTATACAACATAACATTTTATGTATGTATCGAAATTCAATTTTTTTTTTTTAATGGATCAAAGACATCAATACCCAGCACAAAAATATTTTTTTAAAATTATTTTGATAATTTTCTATTTTTTCACATGTGCAAAACAAAGAGCTTGATTTTCGGTGAAAAACCTATGTTTAATAAAACTAAAAAAACACATACATAATAAAACCAAAACATATTAAAATTATATCCATGGGATAGCTCATTTCAAGGACTACCATAATAATTTTAAATAAATTTTAAATGAATTCATTTGATCCCCCAAAAGGTAAATCAAAAGTGTTTTTTTATTAGTATTTTGATAGGTGTAAAGGAGACTCATTTATAAGTATGGTTTAAAACTAGTGAGGTTTTATCCAAGGGGGTTTGATCTAAGGTGGTTTGATCAAACCCTCTTCAATTGGAATCCTTAAAATGGAACTTTTAAAGGCTTAAATCACTATATTTTCTAAAAATATGTGATTTCAGCAAAATTCAATTCCTTTCAGAAATTGTAAACCAGCTTTGTGGGATCATTTGCCACCTAGGGCATCTTAGTCCCCCTTAGTTATTTTTGAGATTAAATTTCATATCTTATCAAGATTTAGCCTCCTTTAATTAATGATTTCATATGTTGGCTTTTTGTGGAGTAGTTTCAGGATATTAAGAATGGATAAGTATAAATACAAGGTTCTTCCACTTATTTTTTATCCAATCATTCAAGTATTCATGCATTATAGAAATTTTGTCATCAAGAGAGCATTTGAGAGAAATTCATCAAGAATTTGGAGCCATCATCAAGATTCAAGCATCATGTCAAATATCTTCTTGCATCATGTGTGTTTTTAGCTAACATTTGTGGTGTAGGGTTTTGATTCAAGCAAACAATTCAAGTCAAGATCTATCAAGCATTCCTTTGTTTCAAGATCTACATTCAACCTAGCCACTTTACACAAATTTTCATATTTCATGACAAGGGTTTGGTGAGTTGTAACATAGTACTTTGTTAATTCATCATTTCCCTACATTATTCCATTTCATTTCAATGTTTAATTGCCAACAAGGGGTTTGACCAAGGCAAACCCCCATTTACTAACAATCAACAAGTTTTTCCTCTCTTGTGTGTTTGTGTTTGTAGATTTAGGTTGAAGATAATTTGGACTGAAATTTGTAAAGTTGTAAAGTTGCAAAGTTGCATTGCAAAGTTGTCATCTTCACGAAAACTCATCTACAAGCCAGATTCAGAGCTTTCGGGACATGAGATCTGAGAAGAAGGAAGTGCAGACATTGATCCTCAGGATCACATTCAAAGATTTTAGAAATTCAAGACAGGACTAAGTTGGTAGCAAGGGCGTCTTAGTCCTCCCAAGGGTATTTTGTAGAAATTATTTCAAATTTTGTTTCAACATCCAAAGATTCTGCATTTCCCCCGAAAATCAACAATGGGATTAAGAAAATAGTAAGGGCATCTTAGTCCTCCTAGGTAGCATATCTTGATAGCATTTTTGCATTTCCAAAATCCTCATCACATTTGTAGACTTCCCAAATACATACATCCTAACTTGTTGTTGCATAATTTCATCATGTGCATTCATTATTTGGCTTGCATTACTAGGTTTTGTGAGTCGAATGTTAAGTTGTATTTTCTAAACTTTTCTTGGTGGTGAACCCTTCAAAGCCTAAAGAACCCCTCCCTAGGTCTTCCTTGTTGAGAATTGAATCACCTTTGGGTTGATATTCAATCCAATTAGGGTTCCTAGTACATTCTTGAATGACAATTGGAGAAAGGTGTTGTTCTATGACCTAGGCCATAAAGCATTCCCACATTTCACCATTGTTCATTTTGGTGAACCCAACATTTTTGAGCATTCATTTTTTTGATTTAGAGTTCAAAAAAGTCCTAGATCTAGGTTGCATTCTTGCATTGCATCTTAGATTAGTGAAAGTGCATCTAAGATTTCTCACATTTGCATTAGTTAAATTGCATATAGGTTGCATTTTTTCTTTCTTGTATCATCTTATCTCATTGAAAAACCGAAAAGTGCATTGTCAATCATCCTAATTGCATTTAGGAACATTGTTATTGCATTCAAAATTGAAAAAAATTGCATCCAATTGCTTGTCATTAGTTACTTTTTCTTGCATTCATTTGCATAGTTTTCTATTTCTAAACATCAGGTCCCTGGGTAGGCAACCTGGGAACACTGTAAACAATCCAGATCTTGCTATTTTTCTAAAGAAAAAGAACCCTTACTAGGACTAAAATTCCCTTACTGGCATCTTAGTCCCTATGTGGATTTCTAGCTCAAAACCCTATCTATCTTGTTTACTTTCTGGAACTCCAAAATCTCATCAATAGGACCAAGATTCCCTTACTAGCATCTTAGTCCCTATTGACTTTGACTTTGTAGTTTTCAGGGTTTGAAATTGCTTTTTATGTGCTTTTGTTGGCTGCTCTCAGTTTTTTGTTACAATTTGCAAAATTGTTGTTATTTCAATTTCTTTCATTTCAAGCATAATTGTTCAATCTTACATCATGGATATGTGCTTTGGAAAGTTGTGGATGTCCTTCAAATTTTTGGTAGATGTGTCAATTTTTTCCTTTGGTAATGATCCTAACGAAATTCAACTTAATCATGCTCACTCAACTCCTAATGCATGTCCTCCTCGTGATGTTGACATCATTGGAGAAGATGATGACAACATGAATATGTTCCTAAATGATTTTCTTAACAACCTTGAAGCTAATGCATCCTTTTATCCATCCATGACACAACCAAACCCCCTTACAATACCACCTCTTGAGATGTTTGGTTACTTACATCCTGAAACTGAGTCAAAATTTGAGCATAAGTTCCCTACAATATGTGAACCTAGCTCCTCTAAACAAGTAAACACTCAACCATTTTATGATAACAAAGTAACAAACACTCCAATCAATCTCGAAGAAACATATGGAAAAGGATTCACAATTTTGAGTAAACAAGGATGTGATACAAACATGAGATTCATCAACTCCTAGAGCAAATACCAACTAATGAGAACACAAAGGGGAACTTAGGATATCAAGATCCCCCTCCCACCATACGTGCTCCTAAAGAATACCTAAGGCTTCGTAGTGATGGTATAGTGATCTTTGATTCTCCTCTCGATATGAATTTCCTTCTTCCCAAAGAACAACCAATGATTCGCAACAATGACAAGGATGAGAGGATCACCTTAGGTCCTCCTCCTCAACCTCCAACTCAAGAAATTGGTGAATCTAGAAAGCGCAAGAGACCCTACAAGTTATAAAAAGTAAATTTCCGTTGTCTACCACCTAAAATTGAGGAAACTACAACTACTTCTAAACAAAGAACTAATAACATTACCACCAATGATAGACAGACTAGTGCTAGGGTGGGGGCCCTAGCTCGGTTGGCTAAACCTTTCTTGTTGCAAGAGATTGATCATGAGGTCTAGTCTCCCCCACCCTCATGGTACCAGAGGGTGTGTTGCACCAGCGTCGCCAGTCATGTTAAAAATTTTACTAGGTGTGATGTAGTTTATAGGGGGTCGTGCAACCCAATTCTTGCAGTTTAAAAAAAAAGACAAACTAGTGCTATATCCTAAAGATGTAAAAGTTTCACATTGTCGATACCATAGAACTCTTGGACATAGTACCGATGAGTGTCGTGCATTCAAGTTAGTATGGATTTCATGTAATAGTTGTAGAACATCATATTCCCACTATTACATGATCTTTCCCATCACCTACCTCAGCTCATTCTTGTCTTGCACTGAGCGGAGGCAAGAAGTAGATAGCCTTTTCCTATTAATGCATTTGGTGTTGTCCCTTAATTTTTTTGCCTACCTTCCGCTTATACAGACTGAGATTGGGAGGTAAATGACGTGCCTTAGGTTGAATCGCATGTGCTTTACTAGTCTTTTTTCTTTCTTTTTGGTTGATTGCATGTGTGTAATGTGATCCCCCATATTGTTTGATTTTTCCTCTCTATGTGCATTCCTCTATTTGTACCTTCATTATTCTATATGTTGTAAATTTTTTCCCTTTCATTGGTCTTTACCTTTCATTTTCATTTTTTTCTTGTGTTTTCCTTTTGGGGATGATGCAAAGCGTCAAGACACCCTATGTCTCTTCCATGTTGACCCAAAATATTTTCCGTTATCTTTCTTTTCATTTCATGTTTGTCTTGTATTTTCCTTTTGGGGATGATGCAAGGCATCAAGACACCCTATGTCTCTTCCATGTTGACCCAAAAGGTTTTTCTTTTGTTTTTTCTCTCTTTGTGTCATTCTTCCAGTTCTATGTGTATTTGGGGAATGATGACAATTCTGAGCTCTCTAATATCATTGCAAAAAAAATAGATATTGACCCCAAATCTATAGATCCCTTATGTGTTTCTGGGGGGCAACGCTCTTTTCCTTTTTCATGTTTGTCTACTTTAAAGTAAATTGGTCACAGCACGGTGTTCAGCAATTTCTTTAAAGTGGGGGCATACATTGGAATTATCTTTGGCATTATTTTGGCATGATTTCATTTGCATTGTTTTCATGTTCCTTGATGTTATTTTCTTACTTCATGCGATGTGTTTTCTCTTTGTCGTGATATTGGGAGTAATGTCCTTCAAGAGCTTGATTTATCTTCACATATTACATTCCTCTTAGTGGTGATGTGATGCATTCCCTAAGTTGTGAATATTTTATCCTTTGATTGGTCCTCTCTTGGAGACATTAGGAACAATGTCCCCTAAGATCAAGACCTCACTTGAACTAATAAAAATCCCTTCGAACATCCATCTTTCTTGTTGTGTTGCATTTTTTACCTTATTAAAGTCATGGAGGTATGGCTTTGATATGGTTCCTTGGGGCTCACCTAGTGAACAACTAGCTTCACTAGCCCTTGTGAGCATGTATTTTTGTACCTTATTAAAGTCATGGAGGTATTTCTTTGATATGGTCCCCTGGGGCTCACCTAGTGAACAACTAGCTTCACTAGCCCTTCTGAGCATGCATTTTTCTTTTTCTCCTTATCATAGTCATGGGGTATGACTTTGATATGGACCTCTTGGGGCTCAACTAGTGGATAACTAGATTCACTAGCCCTCGTGAGCATGTGTTTTGTTTGCATAGTGGATAGCACATTCCACTTGTAAACCTTTTTTTGGACAAACAACCTAGACCCGGTCCACGACACGTTGGATAGCTAATCGAAGCTTTATTTGTTGCATTTTTCTTTTTATTTTTCCTTTTTCCTTTTTCTTTGATGGTGTATGTTTGTGATCTAGTCATGGCTTCATATATCATCCACAAGCGTGTTCCTTTGTGCCTATGTTGGTTTGCCATAGGATCTTGATCTTGGGGCTTGGCCACCCTCTTGATTATTGTCATCCTATCTTACTAGCATTTGTACATTTGAACCCCTCTTGATTGTGTGGTTGGCTACTTTAGTGCAATTTTGAAGCAAGTTCATCCTCTCATTAAAGTGGGGGCTAAATTTAGTGTAGGAAAATGCATACCCTTTCATTTTCACACTTTTTTGGGCCTGCCTTGCTTTATTTATTCTTATTTATGTCTTAATTGGTCCTATTTTGCATCCACAGCCTAATGAATTATATCTTTTAATGGCTAATCCTGACAAACATCAAAGGATAAATGATAATTTTATGATTCAGGTTGTGTGTCCCTAATTTTTGGGTCGGGACTAAGATGCCACCTAGGGAATCTTTGTCCCCCAAAGGTCTTGGGACCCTGATTTCAAGTGCACCTTAAATGGGCCCCTTTTTGGAGTTGTGCCCCAAGTTTCAAGCCTTGGGACTAAGATGCCACCTAGGTTGTCTTAGTCCCCCTTAAGTTATTTTTCAAGATTCAATTTCAAATCTTGGCAAGATTTAGCCTCCTTTGATTAATAATTTCATATGTTGGCTTGTTGTGGTGTAATTTTAGGATATTAAGCATGGATAAGTATAAATACAAGGTTCTTCCACTCATTTTTCATCCAAACATTCAAGTATTCATTCATTATAGCAAGTTTGTGATCAAGAGAGCATTCAAGAGCAATTCATCAAGTATTTGGAGCCATCATCAAGATTCAAGCATCATGTCAAAGATCTTTTTGCATCATGTGTGTTTTTGAGCTAACATTTGTTATGTAAGGTTTTGATTCAAGCAAGGAATTCAAGTCAAGATCTCTCAAGCATTCCTTTGCTTCAAGATCTACATTCCAACTAGCCACTTTACACAAGTTTTCATATTTCATGACAAGGGTTTGGTGAGTTGTAACATAGTACTTTTTTCATTCATCATTTCCCTCCATTATTCCATTTCATTTCAAGGTTTAATTACCAAAGAGGGGTTTGACCAAGGAAAACCCCCATTTACTAACAATCAACAAGTTTTTCCTCTCTTGTGTTTTTTTGTTTGCATATTTAGGTTGAAGATCATTTGGAGTGAAAAGTTATAAAGTTGCAAAGTTATCATCTTCACGGAAACTCACCTATAGGCCAGATCTAGAGCTTTCAAGACCAGAGATCTGAGAAGAAGGAAGTGCAGACATTGAGCCTCAGGATCACATTCAAATATTTCAAAAATTCAAGATAGGACTAAGCCAGCAGCAAGGGCGTCTTAGTCCTCCCAAGGGTATTTTGTAGAGATTCTTTCATATTTTGTTCTGGCATCCAAAGATTCTACATTTCCCCCAAAAATTAGTAGCGGGACTAAGACAATAATAAGGGTTTCTTAGTCCTCCCTAGCATATTTTGACAGCATTTTTGCATTTTTGGAATCCTCATCACATTTCCAGACTTCCCAGGTACATACATCCTAACTTGTTATTGCATAATTTCATCATTTGTATTCATTATTTGGCTTGCATTACTAGGTTTTGTGAGTTGAATGTTAAGTTGTCTTTTCCAAGCTTTTTCTTGGTGGTGAACCCTTCAAAGCCTAAATAACCCCTCCCTAGGTCTTACTTGTTGAGAATTGACTCACCTTTGGGTTGATAGTCAATCCAATTAGGGTTCCTAGGACATTCTTGAATGAAAATTGGAGAAAGGTGGTGTTCTATGACCTAGGCCATAAAGCATTCCAACTTTTCACCATTGTTTAATATAAAAAATGCCTCACTCTATAAATTATCTAATCACTAACATATGCTCATTCTTTTGAAAAATAATTTTTAAAATTTTCTCTCTACACAAAATTTTGTTCTTTCTATGCTAAAAAGTGAGATTGGGAGGGCCACTTAATGAGATTTTGGAGGGGAATCGTAATGGAAACATAGTTTTCTCTATTTACCATAGTTAAATTAGTTTTATATGAATACTTATATTGATTAGATGATGAGGATGTTTCCAACCCCTTTACCCAATGGTGTAGAGAAGTCCCAAGGCCTAAGGAGGCTCAATTTCCTAAGACAAATGAAAGGGAATATTTGCCACCAAAGGGTAGTGGTCCATAATCATGAGGTTTCAAAAGTGATATTTTAGGATGTAAAAGGTGGTCATTGCATTGGTGTTTAAGTCATGTGATCTCTTTATATTAAAATACAAGGTAAAACACATAAAAGAGCTCAAGGGGATATTGACAAGCTTGGAAAAGGCTAGGAAAAAAATTTAAATGGCTCCAAATGGGGGTCAAAAAAACATGCAACAAGAGGACTAAAATCGGTGAAAAACACACACAAAAAATAAAAATAACTCAATTTTTATCTCATAGTTACAAAAGGAAAATTAATGATATTTGGTAACAAAATTTGTTCTAATACCATATGTGGTGGCTCTTTCAATGTAGTGAATTATTTAAAGTTATTTGGTTTAGGATCATCATGAATAGCATCAATATCCTCATTGAATACACTTTTTGAATGGTTCAATGATGTTAACTCATAGAAAAAGGGACAAGTATTATAAATGTGTTGATATAAAATAGCACATTCTAATAAAGCACTCTCACAATTACATAAAGTAGCACATAAATCTGAAAAATGAGTGATGTGGTATGTAATACACTTGGCTGTCAAAAATTGGAAGTAATCTATCCATAAATATATATTGAATCTCATCATCCCACAATAGAGACCTCATATTAGTATTCAAAGCTTGAAATCCAAAAATATAGTCCTTAATTAGATCTTGTTCCTTTCTTAGCATTGCATGAGTTGAGTGATGGATTTTTTACATGAAAGAATTAGCCAACTCCTTCATGGAATTGGTAGAAGCATGAGAAAATGAATAAAACCATGTAATTGCATGATTAGTCAAGCTTTATGGGAACACCTTAGCAAGAAATTGATCGTCATAAGAATAAGGGAGACACATTAAAATTGTAAGTATTGTAAATGACATGATGGATCGCATCTACCATAATATTTTTTTAAACTAAGTGTTGCAAATCTACTTGGTGAAGGATAAGTCCAAATGTTATTTTCTAAAGGATTCTCAATAGTACCATCTTGTGGTTTAATTTTTTACACATAAGTATCATCATGTCATTTTATATGGTTAATCCTATTAATAAGGTAGTTTACATAAGGTTAAATATCATTCTCAATGTGTCCCATATGTGTATGCATCTTGTCACATGGTGTAGTAATGGTGGAGAGTACAAAATTTCTATCATCAAATAAATTGGTGCAGTATCCTTGCATATGCTATATAAAAAATGCAAAAGGTACACATGTTATTCTTCATCCTAAGGTATGTCTAAATCATGTGTTTTTTAAGTAGAGAGTATACAAAAATTTACTCTATAGTCACTCAAAGACATATATGAAGAAAATATGAGAGGATCCACATGCGGGTCTCTATCAAAAAGTTGTATAATGTGATACATATAAATCCCATGTGATTTATGAATTAAGGGTAGTTAGGATGTGTGTGAGGAACTTAATTTTCATGTGATAAATATTCACCATATTTATTATAATAAGGTAAATAATTATCATTATGCTCAAATATAAACATGAAATCCTCAATAGACCATTAGCCATAGGATAGAGAAAAGGGACTAGCAACCTCATGTGAAGCATAAAAATGTTATCATCATCACTTGGATGCTTAGGATAAGATCAAACAAGTACAAGTAGCATAATATATAGGTGTGAAAGGAAATCTAAAAATAGAGATATGTTTAGTAGGGTTAGAGAGTGGAAAAACATAAAAAAAACTATCATTAGAAGACATCACCAAGTCGATACTATCCTCATATACACTGGGGATAGAAAAATAGCAATAAAATCATGTGTTGGATTCATAACATAAGTATAAAGAAAATATTATGAGTCAAAAATATTATAATTCTATACCATTCAAAGTAAATCTAAACTCACTAATCAATAAGGTATATCATCATCTAAGAACTCATGATTAGCAAGTAAAAATCATTTCACGTGTAAAGACGCACCTACAAAACCATCATAGTCCTCATGGTTTATGATGACCTATTTATTCATCCCCTCATGTGGTACCTTCTTGATCATTACATGATGAAATTATAACTCTTCGGGAAGATATTTTACTCATGCAAAGTATAACATGGCAAACATAGTTCACTATCACAAGGTGTATCATCAAAGGAACATGTATCAATATCAAAATGTATTGAGAGTCAATTTTATCATGTAAGAGAGATATAACTATGAGGTGTTGCAAGTATGTGCAGATTCGTGTTGTCATTGATGTCAACAAGCGTGTGTTGGAATTGGTGTCAATTTTATGTGTTGAAGGGGATTGATGCTGAAGATGAAAAATTGGTGTTGTTTATGTTTTGATTTGTTGCATTATGTTGTCATTAGTTAAGTTACTAGTGTTAACCTTTGATGCTACTTTGATAAACTTCTATCTATGGTTTTGGTAGTGTTGAATATGTTTGTAATATGTCTTTGGTTCCTGGTTTCCAAGTGCTTTTGAGAAAATTTGATAAAAAGAGGAAACAAAGTGTTGCAATGTTGTTCTAGGTTACAAAGAGGTGTTTTGGCTTTGCTCCGCATTTCTTCTAGGTTGAATATGTGCCTATGTGATTCAGATATGTTGGTGAGAGGTGCTAAGATATGTTATATTCAATAGATGGTGTGTTGGATCATCGTATAGTAGAATTTTTGTTCACCAGTATGTGACTGTACATTATAGAGGTGTCTGGGAGAAATTTGTTTGCTCTATGTTTCTCCACAATTGTGCTTCAGGTCTTGCGATTATGAAGGTGTGTTAATGATGCTAGTAGTTTACCTCAATCAAGAGAATTGAGGTTTAGTGCTTTAGAAGATAAGTTTTCAAGTAATAGTGTTTGGTAGAGTTGTTTGAGTGTAATGGGTTTGTATATTGTTCAAGTGGAAGTTGTTGCAAAGGAGTTTGATGGATTTTAGGATTTTGGAGGAATATTCTAGATCATGTTGAAGCTTGGTGTGTGGTTCACAAGTTGTCTTTGGGTTTGATGAAGTGTGTAAAAATTTTAATGGTGCTTGCATGAGTAATGGTCGACCTAGTGTTTACACTGCATGCGAAGGATAAATATTGTTTGTGGCACTATATGGTTAAGTGGTGTTGTTTTTTTGGGTCCCAATTAAGTTTTTATGTGATCTTCATTCACTTATATCCGCCATGGAAGTGTTTTGGCACTGACCTAATTTAAATTTGCATGTTTGAGGTGCATTTCCGACCTTGGAGAGGGTTTCAAGTTTGAGGATGGTATAAGTATGAGTTAAATTGTTGAAGGAGGTCAAGATGGATGAGTGTATGAAGTGTATGATGTGAGTGATGCAAAATTGAGTAGAGTAGTGCAAACTTTCAAGTGTTGGATTACCAGATGTAGTGAGAAGAAGGTGTTTACAGTCATTCAAACAGACTACTAAGGTGTTGGAGCATTTGTGGTGGATTTTTTGTTGCATCGAGATCATGTTCTCTATATAACATTTATTCTCTATATTCTTTTTTATTTCGATAGTGAGCCTTGGCTATGAGCCTTTCTAGACAGTGTGTCCTATTCTGGTAGTGATCCCTTGTAACTAGTTTTTCAGTTACTTATATTGTGAGCTAATCCTCACCATGGTTTTTCCCTTATTTGGTTTTCCACATAAATCTAGTGTTCTATTGTACATAGTGTTAAATTTGTTTCAGTTTTGTTATTTTCTTTTCATGTTAATTCATCATAATAGATTAAGGGTTTAATTAATGCATGTGGGTCTGAATGTTAATGAGGGTTTTTGATGTTTTGATAAAACACAATTGATTCAGCCTCCCCCCCTCTCAATTGTCTCGTTCATTCAACATGAGGTTCATTAAGAGTCAAAAATTTATTCCCATAATCCTAGAGGAGACACTAAATACCTAGGCTTAGCAATGTATGTCAACCTAAATAAAGAGGAAATATTTAATATTATATTGTGGTAGCTAAGAGGTCAATTGCTAATAGAGGGTTACTCTTCTTCACTTCTTTCTATTGAAGGCTAAGGAGAGTGTTAATATAGGTAATTTACAAGATAATTTAAGAGATATGAACAATGAAAAAGGTTTTAGCAAGCCACATAAGAAAAATCCTCTAAATGTATTTAAGGTTTTAGATCTCTCAAGATTTCACACATATTCATAATATTGAATCATACAAATGGTAAAAACTTGGAACCACTCCTAAACTTTCAAGAGGAATAAGAGCTCTAATAATTTAAATAAAAAGATGATCATTCAACTAAAATGATCAATGCCTATTTAATTGGGGAATAGAGTTAGAAATGAGAAAGAGAAAGAAACACTCACATAAATTTTTAATTGAGAACAATATTCGTGTAATCCTACAAATCACTAATACAAATTATTTTACAATAAAAATTATTTTACATCATTAAATATACTTTAAACAACCATGCTTACTCAAAAATACCCCATTTGAATTAGATAAAAGTTCATTAAAAAATACTTGTAATGAATTTACAATGACATATGCCAACTAATCTGTTAACACAAACCAACCAATAAGTGCAACTTGAGAGATACATATACATGCAATCCCTAAAAATATTAGTTAATAATGACACATTCAAGCAATGGAGAGGATTTTTCTTAACTATGCCAGGTCCTAAAATTATGAAAAAAATTGTGTCACCTTTTCTAGACCATTACATACATCTATTAATCCGCTAGACTATACTTAGGCTACCTTGTCCAATAATTTGGATCAGTGATCAACTTCAACAACGTCAAAAAATATATAGAGAGAGAGCTATAAAGAATCCCATGAACTCATAGGGAATAAAAAATTGTCATCAATATAGGCATAGAATGTCCCATTAGCTCTTTGTGTTAAGCATTTAATTTATGTCCAACAATAGGACACGATCAAATTCAACTTTAGATAAACAAAGAAATTCTCTTGGTATTAGTTATTACAAGAATAATGGATAAGATTCATCATTTGTGCACTCAATAATTTACAAATAAACCTTCCCTATCATTTTTTAGCCTTCAATAAATCTAGAACAATTCCCATACAATAGATTTGATTTTTAATAGCCCCTCAACACATGGCTCAAGCACAAGCATACTCTTATAATATTTTTTTCTCTAGGAATACCCTTGCACATGACATTCAATTTTAAATTTTATTCTTTTGTGACATGTGTGTCTTGCATCAACACATTGTATAAGGCTCAAAATTTTCAATTTACCCTTATATGGCTATGCCACATTATTTACAAAACCACCAATGGTCATCAACAATCTACCAATTCCATGGTATCATCAAAGCCCTCATTTATTTACTCGCACAATTATTGTTATTCTCTTTCATGTTGTGTATATAAAACCATAAAGCATAGTTCTTACCTATTTAAATACCCATAGCTATTGTGTATAAAATACCATAATTTACATGGTGCAAGCTTACCTCTTTAAATATCCATAACTATTGGGTAGTGAAAACCCTGAAAGATGATGCTTACCTCTTTAAATATCCATGGGATCAAACCATTGCTTTAACCATTTTGAATTTTTCATTGAGATCAATGAATCACATCCACTATAGTCAAACCTCACAAGATCAATGGTACAATGGGAAAAATGAGTCAGGAGTCACCTACTCAAGCCACTTGCCATTGGGAAGGAAGTGATTTACTAATCAATTTCTCAATTAGTTCCCAATGAAGTGTTATATATATGACAAGTTGCCTCAAACATTTCCACACCACACTTGCAAACCATCTTTGCTCCTTAAAAATACACAGGTATTGCCATATAAACACATCAAACCCACCATAATTTCATATTGAAATTACATGGAACTTCTTGATTTGTAGCTCATTGTTATGGGCCCATGAAGATTGATCTAAAGGACCAATAGGAAATTCTCAAGGTCATCCCATCTATCCAATAAAACTTGATACATGTCATAGTGTAAAACAAATGACTAGGATATTTAATGACCAACACTAAGGGGGGTGAGATCCAATGGTATAGTATGTAATAGTGAGTGAGAAGCTTGTTAGCAAAGGAAATGGGGATTTACAGTTAGAATATCTATACCCTAGTATCCCTAATGTAGTCAGTTTATACCCTACAGGGTACAATGGTAGAAAAGAGTAAGTGCAAGAAGGAATTTTATCTAACAATAGCTTATTCAAAATTTAAATATACATGATAATCATCCATACCACATGTATCCTTTGAATCCTTATAACTCCATATATATAATATATATATATATAATCATTACATAAGCAGGTCATAGTCTCTTCTTTATAGTACAGTCTCTCTATATCCTATCTCTATGATGTATGATACCTTATCTCCTATTTTGTTATATATTGCATACATATATCACCGCCTAGTCCCTTATAGAGATGTGACCCTTATAGGGCACCCCTTAACCTGTCTTCCTTTTTGGCTAGGTGCTCTGCATTTTCTTTGTGGTAGATTGTAGTAGGTTTTGTTCTATTTTGTGTACTTTGACAACATCATCCCCCCTTCAAAATTATGTCTTGTCCTCGACATGCTTCAATTCCTCAAGAGAATGTGTTTATAGATAACCTTGAGCTGTCCCATTGTTGTTTAACTTGTTGGAGCACTTTGAGATGTCCTTGTGTGATGATTTGAGTAGTCTCTACCTCCACAAGATTTGTAGGGATCTATATTTTTTGTGTGGAATTCTCGCTTCTCCTAGTACTCCACAAAGGTGTGCAATCTTGATGTTGATTATGTCTCTAAGTTTTTTTACTTGCAGCTTTATTCTTTCCCTTTGATCTTGCAACTACTACAGTTGTGTGTATTCTCTAATTGGGACCTTATTTCTCTATCTATATCTTTCAATGGATCATATGAGGTTGTAGCTTGTGCTATTTGGCCTTCCAACTACACTATCTAATTTTTAAGTGCCTTTGTGAGGATAGGCCATTACAGACAAAATTGATAAAGTACATTAGCCTTTGTGATGCTACTCTCCACTTTCTTTCTTTATTTCTCCAATTTTGAATGGCCTACCGCCCATTTCTTTGTAGCTTCTTCTATTTTATTTTTAAAAATTTCTTCTTAGGCCTCTTGTTTGATTCTATATTTTTTAGCTTGTAGGTCTGCTTGGAGGTCGTCTACTAACTTCTTGATCTTTTGTGAGAGGGGGAGGGAAGTGTCCCTCTACATCTATGGAATGGAGTTTTGTAGATTTTGTACTGCTTCTTTCAATTGTTTTGCATTGTCTACATGTTGTAGGATTTCTTCCCTTACGCTAGCATGAAAATATCTCTCAGTTGTAACTTCTACAGTGGTGAGATGTTATCCAAATTTACTTATGACATCATTACTATAAGTTGTATCAATTGAGGAATGGGTGTCGAATGAATTTTCTTCTGTTGTGCTAAATCCTTGATGGATTGGATGGGAGAGACTGATGTAGTTGATTCCTCATCTTCGTGTGCGTGTTCTTGTGTTTATTTCTCTTATGCATAGATGTGCAATGGACTCCTTGTTGGAGAAGGTGATGATATGGCTTGTTTCTTTCCCCTTTCTTCTAAAAGCATGGAATCCATTATTTTTTATGTTATCGTAGTGGTTTCTTCTTGTATCTTTGCAATCTCTTCATGTTAACCCCTCATTATGGTTTTTATCCTCTACTTTGTGTGAAGTTCTTTGTCTTGGGCTTGTATTAATTGTTGTTTCTAGTTTACAGTGAGATTTAGCCCCACTTTTGTAATTGCCTAATTTCTTATATCCTCTTCTTCTTTAAGGGATCTCTCTCTTCTTTCTTGGATTGTGGCAACAATCGCTTATGGGAGGTCTTTGATAACCTCTAAAATTTTGACAAAATTTCTTATATACATTATTAAAATTTGTATGATTTTATCCTTATTTACTAGGTCTATATCATCATACATAGATAAAACTTTCAGAAGAATACCATGATAGATGATGACATTGGTAGTCACCATCATGTCTATGGGGGGTTGTGGTTGCTTCTCTACTTCTTGTTGTTGGATATGTACTATGTGTTCCTTCTTCTTTTT
Organism: Sequoiadendron giganteum; assembly: GCA_007115665.2. NCBI lineage: Eukaryota > Viridiplantae > Streptophyta > Pinopsida > Cupressales > Cupressaceae > Sequoiadendron > Sequoiadendron giganteum. The sequence continues at coordinate 286,497,018 of CM021108.1, read as the reverse complement.
CTTTTGTAGAGGGTCTTGTATTTCTACATCTTCTTCCTCCTCCTCATGTGCCACAAAAGTGATGATTTTCTTTTCACCACTTGTTTAGGCCTCCCCTTGTGGCCTTTCTTCATTACACTCATATGTATTAATGTCTTTGTTATCTCTTGGACCTCCTAAACCTCCAGAGTTGTAACTATTTGGGATGATGATGTTGGGTCCTTTGATTGAGTACTTGTAGCATCATGCAATCTCCCAGATCTTTGTGCAGTTGGTGTGCATGTTTCTAGAGCTAGTTCTAAGGAGAATGGTTTTGCTGTATCTTTTGGTGGGATTCCCCACTACTTTTGGAGTTGCTTCTTATTCTTCTCAAAATTATGGTATGTGTTCTTTCTTATGGATCTAGTCCATTATCTCCTTGCAAGTACCAAATATCTTTACATTTGGATCCTTTGTTTTTCTTAGGATGGTCGTGGAATATGCATTCACTTCCTTTTTTGAAACCTCATATAGGAGCTTAGGAATCCAAGTTGTCTATGGCTCCACTTTCTCCATATAGGTATAATCTTTATCTACTAAGAATGCGATTGTGTTTGTGTATTGTTCCACAAACTCATAAGGAATCCACTTTCATGCTTGCATCTGCTGCTAGAAACTCTTGAAGAATCCCTAATATGTTGTAGTATAGGTTTTTTAGCTCAAAAATTGGTAGGTATGCATTTGCATTTGGGTATCTTGTGGTATGTGGGTTTGTCATGCCTTGCCTTTAAATCTCATTAGCTCATTGAGGAAGTAGAAAACTAGGCATATGAGGAGTGTGCCATAGCAGAATTTGTAGTGAGAGGTCTTTATCTTTTGTAGTTTCTCCATGAGTTGCTCCTACATTACCTCATAGATGTCAAACCTTTTCCCCTCTACCACCATTTTTGTGTGTATTGTTGTTGCAATAGCGGAGTCCTCCCTATTTGCATAGTAGATTTTGTAGGCAATACCCTTGGATGTGTATCGCGCTATAGGGTTCATGATTTCTAGGATGCTTAGGCTTCGTTCATCTAGTGTTGCACCTATGAGCTATGTGATGAAATTAGTATTTATAGCTTTATTTTTTTGTGACTTCCCCAACCATGCTTAGTCCCATTACTGCGTGAATTGCCTCCTTTATTATGCAGTATGGTTTGTCCAGATAAGTAAACTCATCATAGATTCTTCTCAACACCAATTTGACCTAGTCATGCTCATTGCAAAAATTTGGGTAATCCTTCCATGTATCAAGGTGCTTCCTTCCCACCGCTTGGTATTGTGGAAAATATGAGCTTTGGTCTAGAGTGATTAGGGTTTACCTCACCTCCTCAAATTTTGTGTTGTCAATCTCTCCTATCAGTTCGTGAATATATTTCTACACATCTTCTATGGAGACCACATTAATCAAAATGCCTTAGAACGTGTCATCTTGTTCGACTTCCATGGCTTTTGAATGGGTACTTTTTATATTTGGTTCAGGGTTTTTTTTGTGACATCCACGAGAGTTAGGGTTGCCATTGTTGGGAGTTGTGTGGGATATTGTAGTAGAGCTCAAGTTAGCACAATTATTTGAAATGAAAAGTGAATTTAGTGGAGTTGTGGGGATTTAAATAGCCTTGTGTTTTAGACTGTATTGATATCATTTTCCTATTATCTTTCATGGGTTTTTATAGATGTTTGAAGTTTTGTGCCTGCCAATGGTTTGATTTTTGTGATTTAGAGTTATATGTTACATAATATGTAGTTTGTGTCTTTTCCATCTTTATAGTTTTATCCATTGGGTAGGTGGTAGTGTTTAAGTATGGCACCATTCACATACCTTGTGATGTGATTGTTTTCTAATCACTTTAATTTTACTTCCCATGAGTGCAATTTCATAAATGGAGTATGGGCCTATCCACCTCACCTTTAGTTTGCCTTGCTTTTTAAATTTACTATCATAAAGTAAAACTAAGTCCCCTATTTAAAAAGGTTTTGTGGAGAGGTTTATGTCATGCCAAGCCTTTTCTCACGGTCGCTCTACTTTTTTATTATATACTACAATGAATCTATCCTCATCCAAATTTTTTATTCTTTTATTCTTTGTGCCAAGAATTCATCATCATCTAATTGCAATGTCAAAGTGATGTGTAGATTGGGTATTGTGAAGTTCATTGGAACTACTGCATCAATCCCATAGATCAATTGAAATGGTGTGAACTTAGTAGTCATTTTGTATGTTGTGTGGTAGGCCCAAAGTACCACATGTATCTTAATGTCCCAATCCATCCTATTTCCTTCACACATTTTAGTTAGGGTTGTCCCAATTATCTTATTCAAGGCCTCACTTGCTTTTTTGGCTTGTGGGTGGTAAGGGGAGCTCTTATTATGTGTGATCATGAAATTTTGTAATATCTTTGCAATTAATTTATTAACAAGTTCTTCCCATGATCACTTACTATAGTGAGTGGGCATCCATATCTAGTGATTATAATTTTATAAAGGAATCTTGCAGAATTTTTTGTAGTACAATCTCTTGTAGGATTTTCCTCTGCCAATTTAGTTAAGTATTCCACTCCTATGATGATAAACATTGCCTTAGAGTGCTTAACCGGTGGATCAATTAGTCCTATTAAATCTATAGCCCTTTTTTCAAATGGTGTTTGTGCTAGGACTGGCTTTCATGGCATCCCATCTCTTGCAGTAGGTTTCCCCGCCTTTTGGCATATGTCATGGTTTTTAGTGTATTCTTTAGCATCCCTACGTAGGGTTGGCCACCATAACCTAGTTAATTTAACCCTCTTGGATGTTGTCTCTTCACAATTGTGCCCTCCAACCATTCCCTCATGGGATTCCTTCAAGATAGCTTCTCTTTCATGTTCAAATGCCACCCTTCTTATTATTTCATCTTTCCCTATGCAATGTAGCTCTATTTTTATCAATGTGTATAGTAGGGAATTCCGCACAAGTGATTATTTAGCTTGTGGTGAGATATCTGATGGGAATTCACCTTTTTATAATAGTATAGCAATGTCATGGAGCTCCTTTGGTACTACATTTACTCTAAACAGGTGTGTTCCAGGTAGATCTTTTGGCTAGTCTTCTGATTATTCTCCTTTTTGTATCCTTGATAGGTAGTATGGTCCTTAATTATGTTTTCTTGGTTTGACCATTATCTTAAAATCAAATTCCTAAAATAGGAATAACCATCGGCATATTCTCCCTTGTATAATAGGTCTATTGAGTAGGTATTTCAATGGTTTATGGTCTATGAAGAATGTAAATGGAGTTGAGAAGAGGTAATGTCTAAAATTTTGTAGTACATATACCATAGATAAGTCTTTTCTTTTAGTGGTGGTGTAATTATTTTCTACCTTAGATAGTTTTCTACTTGCAAAAGCTACACGGTGATCTTTATTTCCCTTTAATTGAGCTAACACTTCTCCTATAGCAACTTTTGAGGCATCTACATGAACATGGAAGGGTGTGTTCCAATCTAGGAAAATGAGTATCTATGCTTCTGCAAAAGAAAAATCAATGTATCAAATGCTTGTTGTCCATTCAATGCTTCTACTATTGAAATGAGAGAGAAAATGAGATTACTCTCAAATTAAAAATTTGTCATTCACATTACACTAAAACACTATTACATAGTATTACCTTTAAAAGGCAATTATTCTCGTATAAAACTAGTTATGAGAATATAACTACCAAAACCAAATTTATTTATTAAATTAACAATAGTATATTTATTTATTTAACTATTTTATGTCATGTACTAAATTCTAACACCCCCCCTTAGTACTAACATAGAGGAAAATTAGTACACATATTCTTCATCACGTTGATGTGGAATTTCTTCATCATTTGAAGTGTGGTCCTTTCCTTCAATTATCAAAGCGTTATCTTGCAACTTTCCATCAAGAAGATCTTGTTCTCTTTGTTTTCAATTCAATACTACACGTCCTAGGTCTTTTTACCATAGAAACATGTGCCACTTGCATGTTTGAATTTCACCATATGTTTTGATTTTTTGATGAAGTACTAGCCTTGTTTTGTGCAGTCAATGCAACTTCTTTTACCTTCCATTTTTTAAGTTCATCTGCATCTGTTGGCTTTGGCACTATACCGTCAACAATTTCCTAGAGATCTCTTTCAATTAACAATAATTGTATCTATATTTGCCAACTGTGAAAATCATTTCCATCGAACTTTTCATAAAGGCTTAATTTATCCATTCTATGTTGAATAAGATACGTCAAATAAAAGGAAAAAAAATGAATGGAGAGAGATCAAAGAGAGGTCCAAGAAGAAACCCACTCTGATACCATATTGAAATGAGAGAGAAAATGAGATTGCTCTCAAATTATCAATCTGTTATTCACATTACACTAAACAACTATTACATAGTATTTCCTTTAAAAGGCCATTATTCTCGTATAAAACTAGTTACGGGAGTATAACTACCAAAACCAAATTTATTTATTAAACTAACAATAGTATGTTGTTTCAATCAAGGGGGGGAGTGATGGAGGTGAGGTTCACTGAGGAGAAGACCGTTGTGGAAAAGACCGTTAGTGAGGTAGGATTGAGTGATTTGAATTTGAACTCGTTTCCTAGTCATTATGGCGACTTCTAGTTTGGTCAGCCTATGGACTCGGTGTTTTATGTTGATGTTGCTAGGAAGGACGGATCGTGTGGCATGGATGTAGTCAAAGCTACAAACTTTGAGGGGCAGTGTGCAATTGAGGCTTCCAAGTAAGCATGTGTTGGTTATCCATCAGTGGAGGCATTGATTTGAGCTCCAAAGGCCCGTTGTGGGTCATGTGGTCGCAGCTAATGAGACCATGTGGGCCACAAATGGTGAATATTTTGCAGCTAAACCAAAATATTCTTAGGTTGAGCATGTTTTGGTGGAAAATTCTTGGCTAGTGGGGTAGTCATCTTTGCTCGGGTAGAGATGGGCTAACCTTTTTTCTTCAAAGCTTAAAGGTAAACGAGTCACTTCTGAATCAGTTTCTTCCTCAAACATGGAAGGTGGCTTTTCTCTGTCCATTTTGAACTCCATTGTGGATAAAAACATAGCTAGAATGGACTTTTCTCTAGTGTGCAAGTTTTTGGGTCCTAGACCTAATATTGAGGAGGTTTGCACCTGGGTTCATAAGAAGTGGGCTCTGAAGGGGCAGGTTGAGGTTGCATCTATGGCTAAAGGATTTTTTCATTTACCTTTTCCTATGATGAAGACTTGAGGTTGGTTTTTTCCAAAGGGTCATGGATCTTTGGTTGTCTTACCTTGGTGTTACACCCTTGGGAACCAGGGATAGATCTATCAAAGGGCCTTTTTCATTTGGCCCCTGTTTGGGTGAAGTTGTCTAATCTACCTTTGGAGTATTGGGATGAAGAGGTGTTTAAGGCAATTTCCAATTCTTTTGCATGCCTAGTTTCTATTGATGAGGCCACTCTTTCTAGAAGGCGTCTGGTTCTAGATAGGCTTTGTGTCATGATTGATCAAGATGTTGTGTTGCCTAAATTTTTTCAACTAAACTCAAAGGTGGGTTGTTGGAAACAATAGGTTTTCTTTGATTCTTTTCCATTCGTGTGTTTCAAATGTAAAAAATTAGATCATTGGGCTAAGGACTTCCATGTTAAGGCGGCTCTACCAAAGGTTGTCCCTCAATCTAAATTCTGGAAGGTCAAGGAGGCTAAGGGGTATTCAGCTCCTCCTGAGCAAGGTGATTCTAGTGTTGGTAATGTTTTGGAGGTTGCAGCCAATAATGAGGATCATATTTCCCCTCACCCTTAGGGGGTGAGGAGACCAAGAAGTCTAAGGATGAGGTTGTTGGACATTTTGAGGATATTGTTGTAGATCATGTGTCAAATACTTTATGATCCCCTAACTGCATTATTTTGGAGTTGAATGTTTCTCCTTCTTCTCCCCTAGATCATGTGTCTAGTCTTGTGGGTGGAGAGGGATCTTTAGTGGTTGCTGATACAGGGAGCAAGGAAGAGGAAGGATATATTCTGGTGAGGGACAAAAAGAAGAAGACTTCCTCTTCCCCTCCTTCTCAACCCCACAAAGGTGTTACCACAAGAAGGAAAAAAGTGGACTGTGGTTCTAAATAGAGGGGTAAGGGGAGGCCCTCTTTGCAGAAAAGTAGGGAGAGGGATTGTAAGCGGGATATTGCGGAGGGTGTTCAAAACACCCTCTTTGATATGTGTTATAAGAGCACCTCATTTTTGTTCAAATGAAAATTATTTCTTGGAACATCAAGGGGTTAAATAATGTGCATAAATAGGACCTCCTCAAAAACCTAATCTGAGACCATAAGTTAGACATTTTGTTGATTCAAGAAACCAAAATGAAAATTGATAAGTTGGAGGCTTTAAAGAATTTATTTTTCAAAAATTGTGGTTTTCATGGGGTTAGCTCTGAGGAGGCCTCAGGTGGTATTGCTACCTTTTTGAATTCTAGGCTGATTAAAGGTGTCTCGATTGCGGACGGCTTCAATCATGTGGAGACGAAGTTTTTTCCTCTTCAAGATAATTCCTCTTGGGTTATTTCCAATATTTATGCTCCCAACTTGAAGAAGGCTAGGAAGAGGCTATGGGACGAGCTTGGTTTTCTTCAGGTTAGTTTTTTGGATCTCCCTTGGCTAGAAATGGGAGACTTTAACACTCCCCTTTATGATAATGAGAAAGTGGGTGGTACTCAAGCGAATCCTGACAGTCGTCTAGAGTTGAGGATGTTCATAGATGATAATACTCTTATTAATGTTAAGATAATGGGGGCAAAGTTTACCCGGTCCAACAGGCACATTGGTGCTGAAAATATCCAAGTCAGGCTAGATCAGTCTCTTGTTTCAGCCTCGTGGTTTATGTATTTTTCTTGCTCCCTCATTGATTACGAGATGTGGTTCAGATCATTTTCCCATCTTGTTTGTGGTTGATATGATAGGGGGTAAGAAATGTTTTCCTTTCTGTTTTGAAGCTATGTGGTTGAGGGATCCCAGTTTTATGGATTGTATTAAGAATTGGTGGCAAGTGTGCATTGATGGGTGTCTTATGTTTAGAGTGGCTAAGAAATTGGCTTTTCTGAAGAGAAATCTCAAGAAGTGGAATAGAGAGTTGTTTGGTCACATTTTTTATTCTAAGAATACTCTTATTCAGCAAATGGATCATGTTCAAGAGGAAATTCAATCTAAGGGTTTTTCCGAGGAGCTCCAACTGCAGGAGGATTTTCTTTTGGCTTAGCTTCATGACATTATTGCAAAGGAGGAATACTTTTGGGGGCAGAGATCTCATGCTATATGGCTCAAGTTTGGGGACCGAAACTCCAAGTTCTTTCATCTTACTGCCCTCAGGCATAAATCATCAAACAGGATCTCCTCTATCATGGCTGATGGTTTGTTGTTGGTTGATGAGTATGCTATTAGGAGAGTTGCTAAAAAAAAATTCAAGCATATGCTTAGAGACAACCTTGATTGGGACCAACAGAGTGTGGAGGCTTCTCTGGATGTCATCCCCCAGTTGATCTTGGAGAATCTAAATAGGGAACTGACTGTTATTCCTTCTTCTTCAGATATTAAGGAGGTGGTTTTCTCTTTTGAAGGGAACAAGGCCCCTGGGCCTGATGATTTTCCTTTTCTATTTTTTCAGTCATGTTGGGAGATTGTAGTGGAGGATGTGATCAATGCCACCAAGGAATTTTTTGGTTCTAGAAGATTACTTAGAGAATTGAATGTGACTTTCATTGTCTTGATTCCCAAGACTGTTGATGCCAATGGCTTTGGAGACTATCATCCGATCAGCATCTACAACTCCATATATAATATTTTCTCAAAGCTTTTGGCCATCAGGCTCCAAAGGATTCTCCTTGACCTGATTTCAAAATAGCAAAGTGGCTTTATTAAGGTTCGACAAATTTGGGACTCCATTATAATAGTTCATGAACTTGCTCATTCTCTTAATTATAATAAGAAGTTGGGATTTTTTCTAAAACTGGACCTTCTTAAGGCTTATGATAGGGTTAGCTGGAAGTTATTGCTCTTTGTTTTGGGTCAATTTGGTTTTTGTTAGAAGTTTTTGCAACTTGTTGAACAACTCATTTCAACTCCTTTTGTTGTTATGGTGATTGGTTCTCCTTCTCCTTTCTTTCGGAGTTCACGTGGTTTGAGGCAAGGAGACCCTATTTCTCCACTACTTTTTATTCTAATGGCAGAAGCCCTCAGTTGGAATATTCAAAAGGCTTTATCTATAGGTTCCTTGAGGGTTCTCTCCCCTTCTTCCAAATGTGAGCCTGTTACTCATCAACAATTTATTGATGATACTATCTTGATGGGTGAATCTTTTGTTTATGAGATCAAAACTGTGAAGAGGTTGATTGAGGCTTATGAGAAGGTGCCTGGACAACGTATTAATCTTCCCAAAACTTAGATCTTTTTTCTCAATACCCACAAATTTCTCCAAATGAAGTTGGTCAGGATCCTTTCCTATAATAGGGGTGATCTACCCTCGACCTATTTGGGGTTACCCTTGTGTATTTCTAAGACTCTGGATTCCTTTTGGCTCGGTCTTTTGGATAAGTTCAATAGAAATTTGGCGAGATGGAAGGGTGTGCTTCTCAACTGGGCAGGGAAGGTGCAACTCATCTCTTCTACTCTTCATAATCTTCTCTTGTATGCTATGAGTCTTTTTAGAATTCTTGTTAAATATGAGAAGAAAATGGAACAAATTATGAGAAGATTTTTATGGTCGAGTGTTGAAACTAAAGCTCGAATTCCACTTGTGGCATGGGACTTGGTTTGCAGGCCTAAGAAGTGGGGTGGTCTGGGAATTAGAAATTTGAAAGCTTTTAATAAGGCTTTACTATCGAAGAATATTTGGAGACTCCTCAGCGGGGAAGTTGGTTGGGCCTCTCTAGTTAGAAATAAATATTTGTATGGCTATGGGAGAACTTGGAATATGTTGGCTTTTGATGGCATCCTTGCTAGTTCTTGTTTTTTGTAGAAATATTATCCCCTGCAGGGACCTAATTGCTAATGGTGTTAGGTGGTTGTTGGGTGATGGTTCCAAAATAATTTTTTGGAAAGACACTTGATGTGATTTTGAGCCTCTAAACAATCGTCCTTGGGCCCCTCCCATTGTTTCATTATGCAAATTCCTTTTTGGTAACATGGTGGTTGACTATATTTAGAATGGGGAATGGAAGGCTTTTCAGGATTGGAACCCATCGTTGAACGTCCTTCAAGAATTCCTATGTAATGTTTGAGTTCCTCTTTATCCGAGACTAGATCAAGTGGTTTGGGCCCCCTATGCTAATGATAATTTTTTGGTGGCCTCTACTTTTGTTAATTCTTTCGAGAAGCCTAACTCTTTTTTGTTCTGAGGGAAATTATGGAATAAGATGTTGATCCCTAAGGTGAATGTTTTCTTTTGGTTGCTCATGCAAAGTAAAGTCTTAACTCAAGATAATATTTGTAAAAGGGGATTTGCAATTCCAAATAGATGTGTCCTCTTTGAAGCTGATGCGGAGAGTTCCTTCCACCTTCTCCTTGGTTGTAGTTTTTCTTCTCTTTTCTGGAGTAATTTTCTTGGCCTTTTGAATCTGGATTGGGTCTTCTTGGACTCTCTTTGTAGTTTTTTTGAACAATGGAAGTGTCCTTCCTCCTCCCCATTCTTTGACGGTTGTGGGATCTTATGGCCCCACATATTGCATGGGTTATTTGGAAAGAACGTAGCAACAAAAAAATTTGTGATTCTAAACTCAAGATAAATAGTCTTCATTAAGATTCACCAAGAAATCTTGGAAAAAATTTCTCCCATTGGGTCTGATACGCCATCTTGTGCTCCATTCCCTTGTTTGGCTAGGTATGACTTGTTGGTGATTTCTAATTGGAAGATTCCCTCTATACCTTCTGAGACTACCAAGTCTAGTTTAAATGCTAGATTGAGTACTAAATGGAAGCCCCCACCTTCGGGTGGGTTAAAATTAACTTTGATGGGGCATCCTAGGGTAATCCTGGTCCTACTAGTTGTGGGGGGGTGTTGAGGAATGAGTATGGAAGTCTCTTGGGTGTGGCGGCACTCCCATTGGGAGATCGGAAAAATCATTGTGTTGAGGTTGAGGCTACGTTTAAAAGTATTAAATTTTTTGTGGATAGGGGCTACTCTAAACTATGGGTGGAAGGAGACTCGTTAAACATCATCAACTATCTACGTGGAACCCAAAATCCTAGTTGGAGTGTCAATCAATTGATTAAGGATGTTATTATGATGTTGTGATCTTGTGAGGAAACTCGTGTTTCTCACATATATTGAGAGGGAAATTCATTGGCTGATTTTTTTTCTAATGAAGTTGTTAAAGTTAATAAGTATAGGGCATGGGAGGAGTACTCTCTCCTTCCCAAGGCAGCTAATATTTTAATGCAAAATGATGGATTTGGTTGAGTTTATGTGGTGGCTTTATTTTACCATCAGTACCAGCTTTATACTCGCATGCTTTGTGGGTATCGCTTGGCTTGTTGGCTCTCAGTCGAATGCTTCTTGCTAGGGTTTTCTGCTACTGGTTTTTGTGAATATGGGGGGTGACCAAAGTAGAATTGAGCCCCATTCTTTTGCAAGTCTGAGAAAGAAGAAGAAAATTTGGAGGATCCTCCAACATGGGAATTTTACGCCTTTCTTGGAAAGGCTTCATGGACATGATCCCAACACTTCAACGGAGTTTATTTCATATTAGCACAATTGTAAACTCCAAAACAAGGGAATGGTAGTTGGCATCAATGAGGAGCTTATAGCTACTGTGACTGGGTTGCCTATGGTTGGCCGCAAATTCTTCAAAGATAAGAAGAGCAATGAGGAGGAAATGGCTCAATTCTTTAAAGATGATGAATGGAAAAAACTCATCAAGATGGAGGCTTGGGGCTATGAGTGGAAGTCTCTCAAGAAGATATGCGTGGATATTGTGGAAATTATCATGTAGTATGTGACTCTGGAAGGTAGGTTCATTGTAATCCTTGGCCATCATTTTACTCTTTTAAATCATTTTAGGCATGGACTGTTTATTTCTTTTCCATTCTTTCTCTTGTCCTCCATGGATATCTTTGTATATGTGCACTTGAAAAACAAGAGGGCACTAGTCCTACAAGAGGGCCTCATATTATTAATTATGGAGCACGTAAAATCCCTAATTCTTGCCACCTCAATTAAGAGCAAGGAAGAGACTTTAAGTGAAGATTCTAGCTCATCTAGTTCAAATACCAATGTGGTTGACGAAGAGGAGTGGAATGAAGAAGGTGAGGACGGTTCTCCCTCCCTTGTGGCTGCCCCTTCTAAGAAGAGAAAGAAGGGTAACCCTAAAGGAAAACCAGTAGCCAAGCAGCTTATTCTTCAAGAGTCAGAGTCCCAATCTGATGGTAACAACACAGAGGTGGGTTCTAGGGATTCCAAGTCCAAGGATGATAGTGTGATTATTGGTCAAGTTGATGCTAAGGTAGGAGGTAAGGAGGAGGGTTTATAGGAGAATATTGTGACCATGGAGGCCAAGGAGAAGCCTGGAAGGGCTTCTAAGTGCATTGCCAAGATGAGGAACCAGGCCACAAAAGATGTGGTAAGGGATACCACGGATCATTGCAAGGAGAAGGCTCTTGAGGAGAAGACGGTGGAAAAAGATGACTCCTTAGTTCGAAACACACCAAATGTGGAACCTGTTGGTGAGAAAACTCTGCAAGAGTAGGAGGGTGTTGAGTAGAAGTATGCGAAGCCAGAACCTCTCAAGGTTAACCCCCTATCGGAGGAATTCTCCTATCTTAATGATGACACCACCTCAATGTTCGAGCTCCTTGACATGGTGAGGGCAGGGGCCACTAGTACTTTCAAATTGGTAAAATGGACTCTACAGGAATTCAACAGGGTTAACATAAAAATCAGGGGATTGAAAGAGAATGTGCAGAATATTCCAAAAGGATCTTCCTCAAATATTTTGATTGATAGAATTGTTGATCTTGAGTGTTCGTTCATTGATTTCAAGTCCTTATGTGAACAGTGCCTAGCTGATTTAGAGGCCAAGGTATTGGATACCAATGCGGATATCAAGAAACTGCTCCATGTCTATCATATCTCTATTAAGAATAGTGCAGATTCTTTGGAGGTCTTGTTTCGCAAGATCGGTAAGCTTAGAGAGGACCAGTTTTATTTTTCTAAGTTGATGGACAAGGATCGGGTGACTAAAGGAAAAGGGAAAAAAGGTGGAAAGGATGATGTTAAAGGCCCTATTGCTAGAGGGATAGGTGATTGGAGGAAGTCTTTTGAGGACGAGAAAAAAGAACTATTGGACATGATTGACCTTCATAGGAACCAAGAACTTGAGGTGGCCAACACCTTAAGAAACATGAAGTAGTGTCCAGTTTTGTGTTTTTTTGTGTTTGTTTCTTTGCTACAAGGTTTTGGTTTCTTTCTTGTTATTTTGTTGTTTTTTTGTTGATGGTTGTTGCTGATAGTTTAGTGTTACATCCTTTGAGCAGCATTTTGTATCTACAATTCTAAAGGGTTTCACGTCCCTTCAAAACCTATTTTCCCCATATAATTGAAACAATAGTATGTGAATTTATTTATTTAACTATTTTATGTCATGTATTAAATTCTAACATCTACCAGATTTATTTTTAAGTAATTCCTCCATAGGTGCAGCTATTTTAGCATACCTTTTTATGAATTTACGGTGATATCCAATGTATCCCAATAAGGTTTTTACTTTGGAAGGTTTTTTTGGCGGTGGTAGTTTCATTATTAATGCAACCTTCATAGGGTCTACCATTAACCCTTATTTGCATAAGATATGACCTAATAGTGTGCCAAATGGGACCGCAAATACATATTTCTTCAAATTCAGGGCAATTTGCATATTATAACATCTAGTAAGCATCATCTTGAGTACTTGGATGTGGTATTTGACCAATCCATAAACTGTCCAATCATCCAAACACACCTCTATAAAGTCATGTATGAAATCTTTGAAAGGATTCATCATGATCATGTTGAATACTGTAGGTGCATTCTTCAACCCAAATGGCATTATTGTATACATGTAAGACCCTCATTCCATTGCAAATATTGTTTTGGGCTAGCCTTCTTCACTTATTCTCACTTTGTGATACCCTAAAAACCTGTCGATAAAAGAATATATTTCTCTACGTGTTATCGATTTCAAAGTTTATTTTATAAAAGGTGTAGGAAAAGGGTCATGGATATAGGCTTTGTTTACTCCCTAAAATGAACACAAATCCTAATCTCTCCTATCTTTTTGTTCTCAATAACCATGTGATTGATCCATTTTCCATCCTCTATGGGTTTGATTATCTTGGCCTCTAAAATCTTGTCTAGTTCTGCCTTGAATTTCTTCTTCACATTAGGGTTTAGTTTGTAGGGCCTTTTCCTTACTGGTTTAGCCCCTTCTTTTAAATGTATTTTCATAACTCCTAATTCCTCCTTGATGCCTTTTAAATATGTAAATTTCCTAGGAATTTTTTCTTCAAATTCAAATAGAATTTTTGCTACTTTTGCCACTAGTATGTCATCCCAATAATCTCTTATCTTAGCTAGTTTGGGATCCCCTTGTTTAGCAATATTTTCTTCTTCTAGTATAATGGGTTGGTTATAGTATTTTTGTTTAGGCTCAATGGGAGACTCTAGTTTTATTTCCTATTTTTGGACCTCTATGTCTATGTTTTAGGAGTCTTCATCATCTTTATTTTCTAGGCAACATCTCCTTTCTGGTAGTCTAATCTCTTTATCAAGTCATTCTATATATTTCCATATGCCTTCTAATTTTGGTGGTGGTGTTGATGTTTGTGGTATCACTAGTTCATGGAGTTCCTCTGGTCTAAATATGATTTACTTTATTTTAATTAGTGTGTTACGTATGTTTATGTTTTCATTGTAAAATGCAAAGGTGTGATTAAAATATTCTGTCAGTTGTTTCTAATGGTTGGTTTCTCCTCTCCTTTCTTGGTTGATGTACCAAGATTGTGCTACCAGAGTCAATGTCTAATAAAATAATTGAATGTATATTCGTTCATCATATTCATTGTTGTATTTCCATGTGTTAATGCAAATAGTAAGGTGTTTCTCTAGTGGGATCTATCCATTATATTTTTGTATTTCTTTATACTCCCCTTCCTCCGGTAGGTACCTAATTTTAATTAAGATTTTGAATATTGTCTAGTGTGTTAGATGTTCTTTTTGTGCATTTCATCGGAATGCGGCATTACAAGTAAGGGTATGTTTCAGTATGTCCAATCTTGTTTCCTCTATTTGAAAAATTATTTCTATTTGAGTGATGAATGATATCAGGTCCCCAACTACTAAATACTTAGGTAATTTAATATGGGAGATTCCTCACGAAATGTGATTCACATGGCGATTATTTTTAGGTGTAGCTTTTGTATTGTTGCTTATTTTGCCACTAAATATTCTGTGAAAGTTGTTAATTCTCCTAGAATGGAGTGTTGGTCCTTTCTGCATCGAGGCATCGAGAACTTCCTTGCTATCTGTGTTGTATGTGGTGCTCTCAATGTCAAATTCTCCTTCTAAATTTTAATTTTCTATGTTGTCATTTGGTGGTACTCTTGAAATTGTATATAGGTGTTTATTATCACATTTATTATATTCCTCTGGATTTATTTATTTTGTGTATATTTCATTGGGGTTTTTCCCTAGAGGGATATGAACTATTCTATTTGTATCTACAAATGTATCTCTTCTTTGTGAGAGTCTAAATTTCATTAGCATTTACAAACCATCTAAGTCCTAGTAGGGTGTTAAATGAGTCAAAGGTTTCTTTAATTGCAACTACCTCAAAATCTACTATTTATTTTACCCCTTTAACATTAAATTCCACCTACTTCCATGTCCCTAGAATTTTCATTCTAGTTTCATCGGCTAGGCTTATGTTGTATGGTGTTTTCTCTAGTTGTGGTTTTCCTATCTGCTCTCATACCTACTTTGGTATCATATTGAAATATACTCCTAAATCCACCATGACATTAGTTGTCTTTTTGTGATTTATGTTTACTGCACGATCATGATTGGATGGGTTTTCCATTGCTTGTCCTCTTTATTCATAGTTATGATTTGATCTGTTTTGTGTTGTTTATTACAATATTTACAAAAGTGTTGTAGTTTGTCTAATAGATTGGATTGATTAGCCATTCTTATTAATTTTGTGAGTACTTCAACTTCTTGTTTGGAAAAATATTGGTTTGTCTCCTCAATTTGTTGTTTTGTGATCACTTGTTTTGTTCCCTTCACTATCTAGTCATATTCTTTCTCAATGGGGCAGAATGCCTCCTCGACTATGGAAGTTTCTTGTTTTGTTGTACTTTGTTTCTTATTTGCGGTGTTGGTTCCTTGTCTAGTTATCACCATTGCTTTGTTATGGGTAGAGGGTTCTTTGTTGGAGTTACTAGTCTTTGCATTCTCTTATTTGGAGCTTCCTTGATTTGTGTCCTCATCTTGTTTTGGTATTTTTCTTAGTAATCTTGCCCCTCCATTTTGATTTTTTTGTAATTCATTTCTTTTTTATTGGGGGGTCATATTCCTATAGTAGGTTTGGGCTCTATCATAGTTAAACACATCATGTTTTTTGTCACCACAAAATCTATAGGGTTTCTTTCTGTCTCCCCAACATTTTACTGAAAATTATCCTAGTTTACCGCATTTAAAGCATGAGGCATCATTATGTCTTCTTATTCCCCTACCTCGGCCTCTATCCCCACGGAATTGGCCTTTGTCACTATAATTGTCTTGGTTTGGTTGGTTCTTTATAGAATTGATATTTTTTTTATTTTTCCATGGTGAGATCTTATATCCATGATCTTGTTTGTATAGCTATCCTTCTACTAACCCTTTATCATATGCTAACTTTTTCGATCATTTTGACTTGTTGTGGTAGTATCTTCCCTTAATTGAAACATTTGTGACAAACAATCCTCAATGTCATGGCCATCCCATTCTTTGCAAACACCTTAGTAGACTGAATTCACCTTTGTAGGTAATGTTTGTAGGTCCACTCTTAATGCATTAGCTTTCTTTTCCCCTACTTCCTTGGGGCAGTCATTTCTAATGTGATCTTCCCTTCTACAGTAGGTTCACCATATGTTGGGCCTTGGTACATATACTTCTTGTTTTGCCATGATATCTTATTGGAGTCTTAACTTTTCTACCCCTAGTTTAAGTTTCTCCAATTCTTTGTTTTCTCCGTATCTAGTTTGTGCCAGGATTGGTTTTCAATTCAATATGCAAATGTAACTAATTTTGAATACAAATTGAAATGCCGTTCATCCAGTGTTATTCTATTTTTTGATAAGTCTCTGGAAATGAACCATTCAATCTTTTGTTTGTTAATTAATGGCTCTTCTAGTCGTCTAGTAACTTCTTTGAATCTTTTATCAAAATAATTCATTGTTTCATCTTCATTTTTATGTTAGTCCCCAGAGTTTACTGGCCCCCTCTGTAGGTAAATTTGGGGTGGCAAAGTTGGCTAAAAAGTTAGATTTTTTTACTATTTCCTAATCTTTGTTATGGTTAGGGTATTTTTTTTGGTACCATCTTAAAGTATCTATAAGAAGTGATCCAAAAAAGTCAAATAATTTTGTGGTATCTCTGGTTATATGTTGTCTTTGCCACAAAGATTACAGGATAAATACATGGTTTGTTGCTTCAATTGTTTCTTGTCCAAACATGGGCAATTTTGTGGTTGTATTCATGGTTGGTTCTTCTTCTATCTCATTATCTGTATATCCTATATCAAAGTTGTATCCACCCAATATGTCTATACTGTCTCCTTCTCCTTGTTGTCCTCCTATGCTTTGTTCTCCTAGGTTGTATTCTACTTCCTTCACAAAAATCCTCCTTGCTTTTAATGGCTTAAAGGGTGACTCATGCTCTAAGGATTGTGTCTTTTCAAAGTGTCTTCATTCTTGGAGATACTTTTTTATTAGTATCATTTGGTTAGTTAACTTTGGTGTTTTGTTATAGGGTGTTAAACCCATATAATTCTCATTATTTGTTACTTATTTGCCTCTTATTTTCAAAACACTTCTCGTTACCAATTCATCCAAGTAATCACCATCAAATGTTATATTTCAAAGTTTTTATATCGAAGTTTCTAGTGGTAACCAATCTTCATTTATCTTTAATTGGATATTTGTCCATTTTGGATGAACAATTGGTGACTTATTTAGAGGAGGTGTCATAATTCTTACTACCCCTTGTTCCATTTCTTTCCTAGAATTCCCAAAATCTCCAATCTCATCTTCTATGTTTTGAATAATGTGGTTTATTTTTTCCATGCTAGAACCTAGTTGTGCAACTTTTTCTCTATCCCCTCCAGGAACAACCTCAATGGTGTGCTCTTCTTTTTTTTTCTACAAACTCTAAGCCTTGCTTTTTTTCTCTTTTATGTCTCTTCCATTCTTCAATGGTATCTTTCATGTCTTTCCTAAATCTATTTCAACCTCCTTTCTTTTGTGTTTATCTTTATTCCCAGCTTAATTATTTCAATTATGTCCCTTTTTCTTTTGTTATCTCGTGTTCCCATAAGTTTTTATGATTCAGACTTTCATTAATCTTTATATATCCCATGGGCGGTTAATATTTTTGAATAGTTACATTTTCAAGGATCCTTTCAGATCCCACTTCCCTTTCCATTTTCCATCCCTTAAGTGCCTACCCCCCTCTCACAAAGGTAGTACCTAAGAGATGTGTCTTCAAAAAAAAAAAATTAAAAATAAAAATTCTTTATTAGTTATCTCTATTTACTGTCAATGTTCTCTTATTCAGAGTTTTTGCAATGTCCTCTCTAGGGTCCTAGCAATGGAAACAATGTTAGCATAGGAAATGGGGATTTATAGTTTGAATATTTGTAACCTAGTATCCCTAATGTAGTCAATTTATCCCTCAAAGGGTACAATGGTAGAAAAGAGTAAGTATGGTAAGGAATTCTATCTAACAATAGCTTATTCAAAATTTAACATGCATGATAATCCTTCATAACACATATATCCTTTGAATCCTTATATATATAATCATACATAAGCAAGTCTTATTCTCTACTTTATAGTATAGTCTTTCTATATCTTATCTCTATGATGTATGATACCTTATCTCATATTTTGTTGTCTATTACATACATATATCATCATCTAGTCCCTTATAGAGGCATGACCCTTATAGGGCACCCCTTAACATTTCTTCCTTGTCGGTCAAATTCTTCGCACTTGCTTTGGGGTAGATTATGGTAGGTTCTTCTCTATGCCCTACACCCTACCAACATAGCCTATCAACCAATCCCACTTGTCCCTATGAAGAAAATTGGTCAATTTCCTAGTAGCACAAAAGGAAAGAACACTACCCATAGAACTCGATACCTACCACTACCCAATCAACACCAAAGGCTATAAATAAATTAGACCCACAAGATTAATATAAATCCCACCACTTTTCAACACACATTCACCCTCAATAACTAGACCTTGATAGCCAACACTAGACCTTGATAGCCAACTAGATGAAACATTGTTGATTTAAATCTATCAATGATTATCCATAAAGGATCATGAAATTGTAATAATAATAATAATAAAATGTATAAAAATGAAAATTTGTGCACAACAAAATGGATTCAAAACCTAGATAGAAGACACAAAAATTGATTGAGAAACAAAGCAATAAAATATAAAAGTATGAAAGTACAACCATGGTAGTGTCTACAACTAAGTCATGACCATAATAGTGACCCCTAACTATCTAACTTAGAATTGAAACTATTGTGTAGTGCCATACACGAATTATTCTAGGCCATAAGAGAATGTTCCCACATCAAGAGTTTTATAAAAGGAGGTGGAAATCATGTGTTTGAGATAAGAGAAGGATTTAAACAAATTTCTATTGAGCAAGGAAGACTTAGTTGTTCATTGTGTTTTGGAAGGATAAGAAATAATATATATTATAAAAATATATAATATTAGATAATGAAATTAATAATAAATAAATAAATTGTATTCATACAAAATAAATTTAATTTAATTAAAGTAAATAAATAAATATAAGACTTCAATGATTATTATTCTTGTTTTTTAAAAAATAAATGAGAGTTAAACTAAAGTTTCTCCCAAGTTAAAATGAGTTTGCGTAAATAATAGTTGAACAATAGCTAATCTACTTGATTTACTTGTTAGCTCAAGTCAATAAATTTGATTTTATGAAAAAATGATTTATTTTATTTGCAATTATATTATCCTCAACTAGTTAATAAGTTATAGGAGGAAGATAACTTTTCTTTTGTAATAATTAATTTCCAAGTTATTTTTGTTATTGAGTTGTTATCTTGAGCCAATGTGGAGAAAATAATGTTATTTATTTAGAAATTATTTAATCTCAATCACTTAATAAGCTTAATTATTAGAGATAACTTCTCTTTTTGGAACGTATTTTAATAAAAATTAAATTAAATAAAGAAAAATAGAAAAGAAAACTATAAATAGAGGAGGTAGAAATAAATGGCTAGCAAATATCAAAATCAAAGGATAAAATGATGTTTCAAACGAAGGAGGAACTTGCATTTTTCCAAGTGGTTTATTGTTTTCTTAGTATGTTTTTTTTCTTAAATAGACAAACAACTAAAGTTTAAATCTAGATTCTATAGTTTAATTCTTGAAAAAAAAATTACATTAAAAGATTTTATTATTTTATAATAGGTTGAATTTTAAAACTTCTATATATTAGAAAAGATATCAAATTTTTTGAATAATAAGAAAACTAAATATAATAAATAAAACAAAATAAATTTACTAACAATTTACATCAAACATAGTTTAAAAAATATAACTAAATATATATTACACCTTAAGCCAATTCAGAAGCTAGTATGTAGGGAGTCTGGTGAACGAAGGAGGTTTTCCAATATGCAAGTTTTTAGATACAAAGTTAGGGAGTTTCCAAAGTAATAGATTTATCAACTTAAACGTTCAATTAAATTATTCACCAAAGTGAATCACTCAATTAAATATGAAGATGAAATTATTAAGATAAATATGAAATAAAATAATTTCATTGTATACTTAAAAGAATCTCATATGGATTGCTTGACTTCTCGAGATCTTAGGCCAAGTTTTGAGGCAAGGCTCAAGCCTATTATTTAATGAATGTATATAAATATATTCATGAATGATAGTCACCTCAAGGCACTTCCATTAAAGAAGTATAGTCTTTAGTTAGTGACTCAAGACCCAATTGGTCATGTTAAATCTAAGTCTCTAGACAAAGAAATGTATGTATCATGTTTGGATAGATGCATATCCCAAATGGATAAAAGAATGCATGTCTCATATAGATATATGCCTATCCTATATGGATAGATGCTTGTCTTGTATGGACAAATGCTTATCTTGTATGATAGAATTGTCTAATTATACAAATAAATGAATACATAAGAACTTTGGTATAACAAAAAAAAAATGATCAAATTTTAGGGTGCAACTTGAGGGTTGTTACAAATTTAATATTGAAATAGTTGTGAAACTTTTGTGGACTCATAAGGGCATGTACAACACTATGGCCAAAGTTGTAGCAATATTTTCTTCCATGGCAATGTATTCATTGTAAATTGTAGAATTGTACCACTTATGTGTAGCAAGTAGAGAGGAAAATTTCTAATTGTTCCTATCACATAATAAACATTGTAACTATTGGATTTTTAACACAAGAATACACATATAGACCTTGAAAATAAAAAAAATCCCTATCACAATCGCAAACTTTTTGTGGGACCAAGATCTCTTTTAAGAAGGGAGGTGTGATTCATAATGGATCATAAGAAAATAAGGTTTAATCAAGGAATCACTTTTAGGAAAACAACCAAAAATAGATTAGAAGTCCATAAGGTTATTTTCAACACTAAAGGATAAATGCATGCCCATGGAAATCACTCGAGCAGGATTCGGTCTTGCAAAAGTGGCCCCTAACTATGAAATAAAAAAGACAACTTTTCAACTTCTAGCTTCCAAGAGGATTCTTCTCGAGCTCAAGAGAATACTCCAACACAAACAAGAATTATAAAAGAGGAAGGTGTGTGTTTAATAGAGGAAAACAAAAATTGTAAAATTACAATTTGTGCATAGAAATAGGCAAACAATTGTTCTATACAATTAATGGAGTTAGGGGCAAATTGCATTCATAGTCATAGTGTTTATTGAATGGAACAAGGGGAAAATTGCATCCATAGACATATCGTTTCTTTAATGGAACAAAAGGTAGATTGCATCCATATTCTTCAACATACTCATTTTATTTGTCAAATTTATTAATTCATTACAATATTAGTGCAATTGCCACTACCAAAGTCAATTTGACTTATTTGGAGTGTTTCAAGAGAAAATATATTCAATTTCATTATCTTTGGCATTTCTTCCTCTTCATATTGTCATTTAATTTGTAATTAAGTAGCATAATACAAATCTTTTGGTTTGTAATTTCTAAAAGCATAGAGTTGAGAAATTACAAATCAATTTGATATCAAAGGGATTTTGATCTTTGTAGGACTTGTGGAATGTGTATATGACAATTACAAAAGCACGAGACCAAATGGAAGAGATTTTATAAGTAACTGCACTGGGTTACCACATAAAAGCAAAAAGGAAAACCAATAATGGCTAGGCCAACAATAAGAGTACATGAAAATAGAGCAAATGAAGGTAATTTGGTAAAATATCTAATTGAGAAAATGGCATAGAGAAAGAAGGTATGAAAATTGAGTTCTTGAAAGAACCATTCAAAGCAACAAAAAAACTAATTTAGTTTAAAGTAGAAATAAAATTTGGAATTAGAATTTTTTAAGAAGAAATTAATGCAAGATAGTTGGATTTTTAGATAAAACAATTGAAAGATTATTTTAGTCTTCACAGAGTTAATGGGGCATATAGAATCAACTTTGCACACCTCAAAATTGAAGTTTGTACTCTTGTTTGGCAGGAAAAATTATGTAATTAATTATGAAAAGAATAATATGGTAATTATAGGCACATGTGAGGAATTCAAGGAATTGATCCAAAATAATTTATATACCATAGGCCACAAGTATAACCAAAGGATTAAATATATATGCTTAAAATAGGAAGACAAGTCAAGTGTTCCAGATTACACCAGGAAGTTTTAAAGACAAACCATGTTACTTGGCATGGAAATTAAAGAAGAGGATATGCTTATCAAGAAGCTTGGAGGGCCTTACTCTCATATTAGAGGAAGAGTAATCACCACCAATCCAAAAGACTTAGATAAAGCAAATGTTCAAGCATTTATGTGCAAAGCGAAGAAGCACAACCTCTCCAAGGATTCTCCTCAATCAAAGTCTCACTATGCTTTTGTAGGGCCAAAAATCTCTTTATAAGGGAGGTGTGATCCATTTAAGGATCATGAAATTGTTAAAAACACATTTAGATATTAAATGTTGTGACCAATAAAATGGATTCATTAAGCTAGACAAGCAATGAAACAAATTGGTCAAAAAATTGAGCATGAAAATGTAAAAGGATATAACCATGACCATTAAAGTGACTAGAATAATCACAACCGCAATAGAGCCCTAATTATGTTAACTCAAAATTTGAAACATGTATCATTGACTCACAATATACATTGGAATTCTTCTAGGCCCCAAGAGAACGTTCCAACATTAGCAATTCCATAAAAAGAGGTGGAAAGCATGTGTTTGAGATGGGAGAATTTAAGCAAAGTTGTATAGAGTCAAAAAGATTTAATTGTTAATGGTGTTTTTGAATGGCTAAAACAATATAAATTTGCATTGAAGGATCAAGGACTAGCTTGCATCCAAGGAATATATTATACTTTATACATTGTTACATTCAACATAGGTGATCTTGATACTGTTTTTGAGGAGGATGTTTGGGCTAGCAATTGGGCTGAAGAGAAGAATTTCTTGATATTTATTTTGAGGCTCGTCAAAAGACATAGGGGTGTGAGGTTAATGGGAAGAATGTGGCAGCAAACCAAAATGGTGTTCCTTTTTCAATTCTATGTAAGGGTCTTCTTCTCCCTCTATCTATTGAGGACCTATCTCTTATTGAGGACGAGGGTGATATTGTTGTTTCTTCTTCTCTTGTTGTTCCTATTTCTTCATCTCTTCTTGTTCATATTTTTGCTTCTATAATGACCACTAGGGTTTCGAAGGAACTCTATGAGATGGAGGTTGGTGTGTTGATGGATTCTAATTCTCCATGCAAACAATTAGGTTATTCCTATGATGTGGCTACTAGGAATGCTAGTAAGGATGAATTCCCTAGCTTTTCTAATGTGGATGAAGTGAAAGGGTAGATTCAAATTGATATTCCTAATTCCTATTGTTGAATTGAATGCTTCGCTAAGGAATTTTCTTGGAAGATTAGGTGGTTTTTGTCTAATTTGATACTCTTAGAAGATGAGTGCTTCAAAACTAGAAATTAAGAGGCTAGGTTGAGGTCGCTGCTATGTTGAATATTATTTTTCCTTTTCCAATCTAGATGATTGCTCTAAGATTCTTCTTGAAGCCCCTTGGTTTCTTGGGAAGAATGGCCTTTGTCTTAAAAATTGGTCTCCAAGTTTCAACCCAATGAATGATACCATCTTCAAGTATCTTGTTTGGGTTTGCCTGCCAAGGTTTCCCTTGGAGTATCGGATGAAAAGATTTTTATGATTACTACCAATTCTTTTAGGCAATATTGTGCTACTAATTTGATCACCAAATTCAAGAAGCGTTTGTTGTACGCTCATTAGGGGAAATTTACATGAAAAATGGACCTCCTAAGGAACTCTAAAAAAGCAAAAATTATCTCATATAATACAATTATTTAAATATAAAAAATATAAATTACTTAACTACATGAGTTAAGTGGGGACACACGTTTCTATTATAATTCCTTAAAAAACTGAAGTCAATGATTTTTTAAAAGTGGAAACATATATTTCTATTATAATTTATTAAAAAACTCAACTTCACTTTCTTCATTATTTATTTTTTATTCAAAAAGTTTTGTAACTTATATTTTTATTATAATTTATTAAAAAAATCAAGTTCACTTTCTTTTCTTGATTATTTGTTTTTATTTAAAAAGTGGCAAAGTAAAAATAACTTTAGATATTTTATTTTTTACTTAGTATTTTATTATATATATATATGATTTTATAGATTTAGATTTATTAAAGAATAAAAATAT
Organism: Sequoiadendron giganteum; assembly: GCA_007115665.2. Classification (NCBI taxonomy): domain Eukaryota; kingdom Viridiplantae; phylum Streptophyta; class Pinopsida; order Cupressales; family Cupressaceae; genus Sequoiadendron; species Sequoiadendron giganteum. The sequence goes on along the minus strand of CM021108.1, from coordinate 286,472,779 downwards.
TTTTTTGAAAATATAAAAATTTCTATAATAGAACTCAATAGAACTTAAGAATATAAATCTAAAAAACAAAAAGAATATTTTATATTTAGAAAGATGAATGAGATAGAATAAAAATATTTTTTAAAAAATATAAAAATTAGCTTTTTCTTAAAGAATTATTTTATTTTATTTTAAATATAAAAATTAGCTTTTTTTTAAACAATATCATTAGCTTTTTTCTTAAAGAATAAAAATATTTATTTGAAAATATATAAAAAATTATAATAGAACTTAAGAATATAAATCTAAAAAACAAAAAAAATATTAAAAATTTAATAAAATGAATGAGATAGAATAAAAATAGTTTTTTTAAAATATAAAAATTAGCTTTTTTTTAAGAATATCATTAGCTTTTTTCTTAAAGAATAATTTATTTTTTGAAAATATAAAAATTTCTATAATAGAACTTAATAGAACTTAAGAATATAAATCTAAAAAACAAAAAGAATATTTTATATTTAGAAAGATGAATGAGATAGAATAAGATATGTAGAGTTAAATTAACCATCATTAGTTAAATCATAAGATTTTAGAAAGTTTTATTTTATAAAATAAATAATTTTATTTTTATTTTGGATGATGTCATCTTTTAGTTTATTTTTGATAACTTAAAAAGCTAATGATGTCATCCTTAGGAGGCCCACTTTTTATGTAAATTTCCCCTAATGAGATTTTGTTTGTGGAGAAGAACCAAGTGCTCCATATCCAAATTATCTTTATCTTCAAAATATAGAGATTGGGTGCAAGAGATTGAATTTGAAGGCTCTCCAAGTAGTTATCATTCTTGTGGTAAAGTGGGGCATGCTTTTAATATTTGCTTGAGAAATAAGAAATACCATTTTGTTTGGAGGAAAAGGAACAAATGCTTGCTACTATTGAGGAGTCCATTGCTTCCTTTGAGAAGGTACAAATAAAAGATAATAAAGGGAAATCCCCTGTAGATTGTTCGATGATGGACACCTTTTTTAAAGCTTGGAGGTTGGAAGAAAAAATTGTCAATGGGCTTATGAATTCTCCTTGTCTCAAGAAATGTAGATTTTGGGAGAAGGATCCGTGTACTATTGTAAAGAAATAATCTTTAGAACAATTTTTTAAACCACATTAACTTTAGGTTGGTATTTTGTAAGGTTTGGTCATGCTTAGTCTTTTTGTAGTGTCAATGTTACTCCTTTTGGTTGCCCTTGGTGTCTTGTTAATTTTTGCTTTAACTTTCTATTTGTACAAGGGTTTGGCCCTTTCAAAATCTCTACTTACCTAATCAAAAACATAGGTAATATGACATATACCACTACCATAATAAACTATTTTTGCTATCTTAGCAAGGTTTCTAGTATAAAATTAAGAGTTTTTATGTGAAAATCATTTTATTACATGCTTATTTTTAATTTGATCAACAATTCCCCCGCTCTAATGCTATCATTTGAATGCACAAGTAGTGTAGTATGTTAGCACAAATTGTAATTCTTATATTATGTAAGCTTAATAAGGATGAATTTGGTATCATAGCAATTGCAAATCTTTTGGAATCTTGTGGGGGCATACAACATGATAGCAAAAGTCAGAGAATATTTTCTTGCATAAAATTGTACCATTTGTTGTACAGCAAATAGGACAAACTTTTTGTAATTCTTCCTAAAACTATAGCAACCATTATAGCATGTTTTGAGCATCACAAAAGTTGTTGATATTGAAGTTCTAACACAAACAAAGTGAAGCAACAAAACAACCAACCTAGGTTATGTGCAACTTTGAAGGGAGTTACATGGTTTAGATCTTCTCTAACCTTGCAAACAATTAAAATTAAAAGACCAAGACAACAAAAAGTTACACCCCATATGTTATGGCCCATGCTAAATTCATGCAAAGGAGAGGGAAGTGGCTATTGTAATAGGTATCCCAAATAAAGGCAGATCTCTAACATCTCAACCTTCCTCGTTTGAAGAAGTTGCATAAGTGTTGTCCAATTAACTAAATTCCCTTTAAGAAGAAGTTGGCTTAAGTGTCAATTCCATAGACAAAAATTTACGTCATGCTAAACAAAGGTTATTTACTGTAGAAGAGGTGAAGATGCTCCATATCGGGCTATTATAACGTACAAAAGGCAACCGGAAAGTCTCCCTAGAGAAGATGCAACCTTGAAGTACAAGGATTTCACAAGCAAGCACCCAAGGTTTCCATTTCTCAAAAAAGGAAAAAAGGGGGAAAGAGAGCAAGAAACAAAAGTCTCATGGGCACACATCCAAATGCAAAAGGCATTGCAAAACCTACCAATAAAATGCAAAAAGGCCTCTATTCTCATTGACAATTTTGAAAATTGTATTTTTTTTTTTGTTGATTTGGTTCATATTTTTACTCAATGGTAGTGAGTTCCATTCTCAATATCCAAAACACTCATTTGTATAAGTGTAACTCCTAATTCTATCTTTTACAAAATTTTGGGACAAAGCTCTAAGGAGGTAGCATCCTAAAATCGACATGATATGTATGTTTTTGGTATTAAGTCTTAGTCTCTAGTTTTTGGGTTATTAATTATGTTTCATCTAACTTAAATTATAGATGGTTCAGTCATGGATCAATTGGATTTTTCTTTTTCGTCAGCAGATGGTGAAAAGCCATAAAAAGATGTATCTCTAATAATCTTATCATACTTTGTCAACATTATAAAGAGGGAACATTATGAGTATTCTTATATTACGATTAGATTTATAGTTGCAGTCCATTAGAGGGTGCAGTTGCTTACCATCTTTGTATAGTTTATTATTCAATCATTTTTACTTTTCTTTTATGTCATTTGATTTAAAAATTGCAAAAGTTCTTTCACGAACGAAATTCTTAAATCATTGTGACCAAGTTTTTAAGTTTCGATGCACATTACACTTCATCCTATTTGTCACTTAGTGCGTTATGCCTAAGAGAGATCATCAAGATAGAAAGTAGAAAAGAAAAAAAAATTGCAAATTTAGAGGTACCTGAGTGGAAGGATTAAGTATGTTTGATCTTGTGAGATAAAAGTTTGAATTTTTAGAGCCATTTTAGTTATAATGAGATCTCCATACATTACATTTACATCCAAGACTTCCCCTCAAAAATTCTTAGTTCTTGCCACAAGCACTGCTCTCTCAGATAACTTGTTCAACTATTCTGTGTTTGTCCCATTTTTCACTGGTATTATCTCTTCATTGTCACATTCTGTTGTTTCTCTACTAACTTCATCTTTCTATCATAAAATTTTATCTTGATGCTGTCGATTGACATGACTTTTTCCACCATTAATGCATGCTATACACTGTACTGAATGCAATAAAAAAAAAGAGATAAATCATTTCTGATGTTGGTGATGGTGTCCAAATTAATCAATTATACTGCTTTGGTGGAACATACTGGACACTGTTGTCTTCGCAGACAGCCTGCACAAGGAAGAGAATGCATTTAAAATAGGTTTTCCAGTTACGACCCCAAATTTTAGAATAGTTGGGTCCAAATGAAATGTTTAACCATAAGAATTCACAAAAACACCATGAAAGAGGTGTAGATGACAAATATCTTATACATAAACTGTTAAATTTAAGATCAGAAATGAATGCAATCAGAAAATGCAACACATAAGACAATTAACACAGCAAGATACCCTGGGAAAACCCTCCAACCTGAGGGAGAAAAACCCAGCCAATATGTCCCTTATATATTGATTTATTAAGAGCAGAAATCTGCTTACAACTCAGGCCAACACAATGCCAAATTTGACACAATGAATAATTCGCACCTCTCCTAGATGCAAATACAAACTGAATAAATCAACCTGCTGATACAAATGATGATCTGCTGCTCAGATCGAACTCCTCTGCATAAATGCGAACTTCTCCTTGGATAATCGCTGAATGAACTTGATACTTCCTTGCTTGATCTGCCTTGTATAAATAGGCGACTACACAAGGGATGCACCTTTTCACCAAGAGAGGTCGGCCTCTTTAGGAAACATGTCTTTTGGAGAGAGGCGCGATTTACTAGAAAGGTTGGCCCTCATAAATAAATGACTTTTATTTATTTTATTTATATTTTAATCTTTATTAAGAAGTCGGCCTCTTGACTTAATTTCGAACATGTAAGTACATAAATTTAAATAGCATTTTGTGCTACATTTAAATTTATTTCTTCATTCACCTGAAGTATTCATCACAAATCTGTATAATATCATTAACACTCCCTCTCAGATAGGGAGGAATACTTTTAGCTGTAGAAAATGTATCACCTCATAGTGATGTTAAACAACATGGCTCAATCCATGAAAAGAGCTTATCACCTCATCGTGAAAGCATATCAGATATCACCTCATCGTGATATCAACCATCATGGCTACAACCATGTATGGTATGTACAAGTGTTCATCACTTGCGTGATGTTGTCACCTCAACATGACTTTCACCAAGGCTCTCCCAGAGGGTGAAACACAAGTACAAAAGATCATCATGGACTCTCTCACGTGATGTTATCATGGAGTCACACACATGACATCCACCATGACTCTCTCAAAGGGTGGAAACAAGGGCTTTCACCTCAAATCTCAAAGAGAAATGCACTAACAAGGGATTTCACCTCGAACTTCTCTTACAGAGAAGAACTCATTAAACAAGGGATTTCACCTCGAACTTCTCTCACAGAGAAGAACTCATTAAACAGGCTCACAGATGTTGAGACCCTTTCTCAGTTAAGGTTGGATTCTCCACCATACCAAGCTTATCTCAAAAGTACACAAACTTGATTCTGGAGAGAGGCTTGGTGAGAATGTCTGTCGTCTGCTCATTAGTGTTGATATACCTTAGCTATATAGCCTTCCACAATACCATATCTCTAATATAGTGATACTTGATCTCAACATGCTTGGTTTTGTCATGAAACACAGGATTGACAGAAAGCTTTACGCAACTCTGGTTATCACAATGAATGATAGTAGGCTCCATTGATTGTCCAAACAATCCTGCAAGGAGCTTACGAAGCCACACTACTTCCTGAGTTGCCATACAAGCTGCAATATACTCTGCCTCTGTTGTACTCAACGCTACAGATGACTGCTTCCTACTGCACCAGGATATCATAGCAGAACCCAAACTGAAGCAACAACCAGAGGTACTCTTCCGATCTGTGACACACCCTGCCCAATCAGAATCAGTAAAACCATGCAACTCCAAATCCACGCCTGTAGAATATTTCAATCCATATCCAACTGTGCCACGCAAGTATCTCAGGATATGTTTAGCTGCAACAAGATGTATCTGTCTCGTTTCACACATGAACTGACTAAGTGCACTCACAGCATAACAGAGATCTAGTCTAGTGTTAACTAGATACATCAAGGACCCAATCAGTTGTCTGTACATAGTAGGATCCACCAAGTCTGAACTGGTTGTGGCCTCTTTCAACTTATGTAAATTTGTCTCCATAGGTGTAGACATAGGTTTGCAATCAATCATACCAAACCTCTTCAAAATATCAATAGTATACTTGCCTTGACTTAGAATCATTTCATCCGGTTTTTGCCAAACTTCTAAGCCAAGAAAGCAGTGCATGAAACCAAGATTCTTCATCTCAAATTCAAAAGCTAACTCCTTCTTACATTTTAGAATCAGGTGTTCTTCTCTAGTGATAATCAAATCATCAACATACAGAACCAAAATCAAAGCTTCACCATTTATTACCTTAAAGTAGAGGTTAGAATCTGCATCATTCTTTGAGAAACCCAAACTCAATAGGTAACGATCAATCCTTTTGTACCAAGCACGAGGAGCCTGCTTAAGACCATACAAGGCCTTCTTCAGCTTGCAAACATGAGACTCCTTCCCATGTACCTCAAATCCATCGGGTTGTTCAATGTAAACCTCTTCTTCTATGGCACCATTCAGAAAGGCTGTCTTTACATCCATTTGGTGAATCTTCCATCCTCTAGATGCTGCTATAGCAATAATGGTTCTGACAGAAGTATAACGAGCCACAGGAGCAAAGGTTTCTTCATAGTCAACTCCCTCTTTTTGTGAGAACCCTCTAGCCACGAATCTTGCCTTGTACTTCTCAATGCTCCCATCAACCGCATGCTTGATCTTGAAGAGCCATTTAGAAGACACTATAGATTTGCCTTCAGGTCTAGGAACTACGTCCCAAACATCATTCTTAAGTATGGATTGATACTCCTCAATCATAGCATCTTTCCAAACTTGTTGACTAGAAGCTTCTTCAACACTTGAAGGCTCTGACTAAATGATTTGACTCATTAAGGCAACATAAATAGAGAACTTATGTGGCCTTTTACTTTCTATGAATGTGCCTCTAGGGGCTGCAAAATTTTCAGCCTCTTGCATAGTACGCCTGGCCCATAGAGGTCTTTTTCTTCCAATTACAATGTCGGTAGGCCCATCAATAGGTTCTAGGGGTTCAATAGGATTAATATCTTCTTTTGCTTTTGAAGTCTCCCTCTGAATCTCAGGAGTATGATCAACTTCCATATCTTGAGGAGACTTCATTATCAATCTCCATATAAGTGCCCCTGGATCTCCTGAATGCAACATCTTCCTCGAATGTGACATCCCTACTGATTTCGATCAACTTCTGTCATCCTGTAGGCTTTTGATGTCTCACTGTAGCCCACAAAAATTCCCTTCTTGCCAGAAGGCTCCAACTTTGTTCTCTTTTCCTTTGGAACATGAATATAAACAGGGCATCTAAAGATCCTTAAATGACTAACTTCAGGCTTCTTTCCTGTAAAGGCTTCTTCCGGAGTCATATTCTCCAAGATCTTGTGAGGGCTTCTATTTTGTACATATACTGCAGTCCTAGAAGCTTCTGCCCATAAAAGGGTTTGTAGATCTTGGTCATGGATCATGGCTTTTCCTGCCTCCACGATTGTTATGTTCTTCCTTTCTGCAATACCATTCTGTTGAGGATTATAGGGGACACAAAACTCCCTCTTAATCCCTGCATCAACACAAAAATTTTGAAAGCTACCAGAGGTGTATTCTCCACCATTATCAGATCTGAGGACCTTGATTCTTTTACCAGAAAGATTCTCTACTAAGGCTTTGAACTCCTTAAACCTTCCTAACACTTCCTCAGACTCTTTAGTTTTCAAAAAATAAATCCAAGTCTTTCTAGAGTGGTCATCAATAAACAGAACATAATACAAGAATCCACTCGAAGACGGAACAAACATAGGTCCACACAAATCAAAATGAATAAGGTCTAAAATACATTTAGATCTATTTTCTCTATTATGGAAAGGAACTTTTGTATTCTTACCTAATGCACAACCTTTGCAAGTTCCTTCATGCTCCTGATTGAACTTCAGAAGACCCATAACCATCTTCTCCATGATAGGTAAGGCTCTGAAGTGTAGGTGAGCCAATCTTCAATGCCAACGATCACATAAGCTTGAAGAATCATGAACTAATGCCTGCAGTGGATGCGTACAAATCTTGTAGAGACTTTCATGTCTATCCCCAATTACTTGAGCATCCTTGAAGCTGGAATTCTCCATCCACGCAAGTACTTTGCCTTTGGAGAAGGCAATTTGATATCCTTTATCTTCTAGGGCTGAAATTGAAATGAGATTGCGCTTGATTCCTGGAACATAAAGAACATTGCTCAACTAAAGTGTGATGCCGGAATCCAAATGAAGAGTAGAGGTCCCAATCCCTTTCACAGAGTAGCTTGCATCATCTTCGATAATGACTTGTTCGAAAGACTCTTTCTCCACCAAGCTTGATAAGTGCTCCTTAAAACCAGTGATGTGTCGAGAAGCACCACTGTCGATCAGCCAAGTGTTGGTGTCCGTAGGTACATTGCTTGACAATGCCGAGTAGAACAATTATTCACATGTATCCATCTGTGGAGAAGCATCATCAACATTTGCAACGGTGGCTTGTTGCTTAGGTCTAGTAGGACAATGCTTAGCAAAGTGACCAAACTTATCACACCTAAAGCATTGAATCTTGGACATGTCTCTCTTCTTCTTGAAGGCAGGTGTATCATCATTTCCCTTATCTCGATTTCTCTTGAAGAACCCTTTCTTCCCATCTTTTCCTTTCTTCTTCGAAGCATGGGAGGCGAGAACATGAATATCTTCATTCTTTGGATTTTGACCAACGCCTCTAGCCACCAACCTTGACTCTTCTTGAATACAATCGGCCCTTAAGCGATCAAACTTAGGAAGTTTGAATCTTGCACTAATTCCTTGAATGTAGGACTCCCATGATAATGGAAGACCATTGAGAGCAAGCATTGTCAAGTCTTTATCATCAACCACATGACCAATTGTAGAGAGCTGATCTCTCAATTCTGAAATCCTCATGAAATAGGCAATCACTGTTTCTCCTTTCACCATCTTCACATGGTGTAGTTGTTGCTTTAGTGCAAGTGCCCGGCTTGTGTTGTTGATTTCGTACATCTCCTCCAATGTTTTGAACATATCCTTTGCCGTCTTCAACTTGGAGACAATCGGGACAATATGGTCTTTGACTGAATCAACCAACAACTTCTTCGCCTTGATGTCTTTCTTCCTCCATTGCAACTTCTCTTCTTCCTCTTCTGGTTCGAGGATTTTGGTCTCCACAAACTCAGCCAAATCATTCTCTTCCAAAGTGAGCATGATTCTAAACCTTCATGAAGTATAGTTGGATGCTCCCTCGAGTCTATCCTCAATCTTCAAACCGTTCACCATCTTGACTAAGGTAGAGATAGACAAATAAATATCAAGAAGAGAATAGAGTATCGCTATAAGAACAAATCTGATCACAATCTCCTCAAACCCGCTCTGATACCATGTTAAATTTAAGATCAGAAATGAATGCAATCAGAAAATGCAACACATAAGACAATTAACACAGCAAGATACCCTGGGAAAACCCTCCAACCTGAGGGAGAAAAACCCAGCCAATATGTCCCTTATATATTGATTTACAAAAGCAGAAATCTGCTTACAACTCAGGCCAACACAATGCCGAATTTGACACAATGAATAATTCGCACCTCTCCTAGATGCAAATACAAACTGAATAAATCAACCTGCTGATACAAATGATGATCTACTACTCAGATCGAACTCCTCTGCATAAATGCGAACTTCTCCTTGAATAATCGCTGAATGAACTTGATAATTCCTTGCTTGATCTGCCTTGTATAAATTGGCGACTACACAAGGGATGCACCTTTTGTTGAATCCCTCTTGTGCTATTTTGTCCTTGATGACAATTTGTATTACCTCTGGCATCTTGGTGGTTACTTTCTCAGTTGATCTGCTTTTCTGATTGGCTCATTTACTTCATTGATTATATTATATTTGGTGGCTCTGATATCTTGGCTCCATGTGCAGATCTCAGTTGTGGCTTTTTGGTTACAAGTTCTATGTTCCATTATTCAGGTGACATGTTTCTGTTTTGATAATTTGTGCTTCAGTATTTCACTTGATTACAAGTGATTGGCATGATCAATTCTTCTAGAGGTTGATTAATTATGGCTTGATCAGTTACAAGCATCTTGATATTCGTCAAGGTATATTTCTCTATTTTGCAGTCAGTGGCATGGGTATGAGGAATAATCTTGTTAATGTTTTGAGCACTCGGTATTCAGTTTTTGGCATATTATAGGGTATTGATCATTACTGTGCTTATGGGCTTTGAGATACACACTCTTCATTCTTGATTCACTTCGTGCATGGTAATTGGCTTTGAGAAGCACACTGCTCATTCCTTTGCATTTGGTTTATGGTATTTGGTATGGGAGAATGGCATTCTGCATTCTTAAGGCATTGGATATTATATTGCATTTGGGCTTTGAAAAAGAGAATCACTTAGTTCATTCTTTTGCATATGGTATTGTGATTTTGGAAATCAACCTTGGGTAAAGGCATTCAAATTGATCTCCTATTTGCATTTGATTCGGGTCTATTGGTTGACTTTTTGTTTGGGCCTCAAGGCCGACAGCTGGTATAAAGGTATTGATTATTTTATGTCACATTACATGTGACTTAGCTTTGATTGTTTGGAAATTATCATGCCTTAGGAAACCGGCATTTGATATGAAAGGTAATCTTTTAAAATTCCTCAAAGCATATGTTTTGTCAATGATTTCACAATGACTAAAATAGTCAAATGTTATCATGCCTGTCGGCATGATTATCCTTGAACTGGCCGCGGATTTCAAACATCATTATCATGAGTTTTTTTGTCTTATCGATGACTGTCCTTTCGGACTCCAAATCATTATCAATTTCTTTGTGAAGGAATTCGTTTTGCTTGCAATGGAAGTTTAGGTCAACTTTTTGTTTCTTTTGCTCAAAGGTTTGGAACCCTTCGCTGGCCGCCACCATGGATTCTTGCCCTCAGCCATTTCATTGCTCTCACTGGTTTTCTTGACTTTGGACAGCGAATGGAAATTGTTGTAAGACCATTAAAATGGTCGTTCTGTGTGTCAGCTTCCTGCAGCTGGGTGAAGGCACAGTTTTGGAAGGAGTCTTGGCCGTTTCTTTTGGTTTGCAGATCTAGTAATCTTTTCTTGACAGCTTCTTCATCACTATTGCCAGGTATTCATCTTTAGTCTGACTTGCAGATCCGTTACTTCTCAGTCTAGGCTAGAGATCAGTTTTTTCTTTGCAAAAGAATGAAACCAGTCTATTCCTTTCATGATTAGATCGAAAATGACTGCTCCATGACTTGACTGCATTCTCATTAAAAGTTACCTTGACAGTTTTTAAAAGGGTCTGTGATTTCTAGTTGTGGGCAAATCATAATATCCTCGAATCTCTTCAGTTTATCACTTGGGTTCATTTATAACGGTTCTTGGTTGCATTTTCTGAAGGTTATCTTATCATTTTTGTGAAACGAGTTTTTGAGTTTGTGGGTCATCTTGAATGCTTTGAAATTCTCCAGTTTCTTACTAGGAGTCGTTGGTAACTATTGTTAAATGCATTATTACTTGTTTTCAGTTTCATTGCTGTTACTGCCAGGTTAAAATGGATATTATCTATGCTCCACGGGGATGTGTCCCCTATGGTTTTTACCCGTTTCCCATACCGGGTACGAAACAGGGACGCGGGTACGGCTAGGAAACGTACCTTGGCAGTACCCCTTTGCCCTCCAAGTACCCGATACTTCTAGGGGACGGTTTCCCAAAAAAAGGGGACTCGGGTACTTTTAGGGTACTTTTAGGGGACTTTTAGGGGACTTGGGTACTGCTAGAAGTACCCGGTACTACCTAGCCGTACCCCAACCGTACCGGGTACTTCTAGCAATACCCTATGGCCCAGCCAAAAAAAAAAACGCTTTTTTTTTTAAAAGTATTGAGTTTTTTTATAAAAATAAAGCTATGGGCGGGCCCACAAGGGACGCCCCATCACACTTGACCTAATGTAAGTGACATTTAAGCTCCAAAATGAGAAAAAAGTAACTCATTTTTACTTTTCCATTGTGAAGTGAAGGAAAGCAAAAGAGGAGCAGCTGAGTGAAGGAGAAAACAGCAGGTTGGAGAGGAGCTTAGGGCATCATTTCAGCATATTAGAGATTGGAGAAGTTGGTGGCAGTACACAGTGCTTTGCAGCTACAGGATCGCCAGTCTAGTGAGTATCGTCAGACTCCAGCCTTACGATGGGATGTTAATCCCGAAGATGCTATGCAAATTGAGGATGAGGATGCACAGGAGGGATTGGTTGAGGTTCCATTGGCTGAGGCAGATCCTTCTATTGACATGGACACTGACACTGACTTAGACTCGAGCTCCGATGGCGATGACGAGGGCGATGCTGATTTAGACCTACCTTTTGCTGATTAGGGACATTGGACAGCGATATATTTTCTTAGTTTTATGTTTATCATGTCATTTCATAGTTGAGACTTGGAGCCTTTGGGCATTTTGGTTATAATTATCAAACTCTTATATGATATGTATGCACATTGATAATGAAAAGCATTTGAATTCTATTAATTTGTTTGTCGATTCTCATGTGAAATCTCAATTCAAGTCTAATGATATATAATAAGCTTATACAATGTCTAGAATGAATGCTTTATCAATGTTATGCTATGAACATTTGAAATTTCTCTATATTTTTAAAAATGTCCCTATTTTTTTATCAGCCGTCCCCTGCCGTCCCCTAAAAAATGACCCAAAAGTACCCCCGTACCAGAAACTTGTCCCGGCGTACCGGGTTCTCGCCGTCCCCGAAACCTCGTGGAGCATAGGATATTATTCATGATTTTAAAAGATGTGTTCTTACTGTTTTGGGTAAGCACTGCCTGTGCAGGCCGCTTGTGGAGAAAAGTTTTGTTACACCTCTATTTTTGGAAACTGCTGTTCTATTCTTGTCAGAAAGAAAAAGTCTATCTCTCAAGGACACGGTATATTCTGAAACTGTTGATTGACAGTAGTAATGGTAACCTGAAAACTATCTTTGTACAATTCCTTGAAAGTGGAAAAACAAGCAACAATTGTAATCTTTTCTGGAATGTAATGATGTAAACTGTAAATGGTTGAAAATAGAGAGATTAGGGCTTAATCATTACAGATAAACCTAAATAGAAAACAGGGCAGTTTGATTAAGAGGCATGAGAGGAAAAATTAGATTATGCTGAGAAATTGGAAAACACAATGTGTTGTCTGTTTTGTAGTTTGTATTATGAAAGATTGAAAATCTGGCTGTGAGAAAAAGAAAAGTAAGATCATATCACTGTAATGCAGTTTGATGAGAAGTTGTATTGACACTGTAACTAGATTATTTTCCTCAAGCTGTATCAAGATTTGATAATGAATGGAATCCTGAAGAGTCATTCTTGACTCTTGAGAATTCTATGCATTGCTTGTCAAGAGGTACTTGACAGAAATAAGAGAAACAGAGAGATCCTCTGTATCATTGTATGTTCTATTGAAAAACAAAAAAGGGGTTGTTGCTCCTTGAGATTGGTGTCTCTAAACAAAGGGATTGGTGCTCCTTGAGTCGGTGCTCGAAAATCAGCCATTGAGGCTTTGTCAAAATAATTATTGAAATAAAAGCCTGAAAAAGGCAGCAGGTTCAGGAGTGGTTTTTCTACCCTAGGAGGGTTTTCCACTCGGCATATCTTGTGTCTATTTGAGTTTATGTGATTCATTTGGTTCAATGCTTTACTGCTTTAAAATGCAATGTTACACTACTCTCATTTCAATTTATGTGATTGCATTCAAATACATGAATGATTCTATCATTGATAAATGAGAACATATGTATGGGTCTTTTCAGTTTCAGTTAAATTTGTAAAAGAAGTTATTAACACTGATTCACCCCCCTCCTCCCCTCTCAATGTATTTTCACTCCAACACCTTTTCACCAAGAGAGGTCGGCCTCTTTAGGAAACACGTCGTTTGGAGAGAGACGCGATTTCCTAGAAAGGTTGGACCTCATAAATAAATGATTTTTATTTATTTTATTTATATTTTAATCTTTATTAAGAAGTCGGCCTCTTGACTTAATTTCGAATATGTAAGTATATAAATTTAAATAGCATTTTGTGCGACATTTAAATTTATTTCTTCATTCGCCTGAAGTCACAAATCTGTATAATATCATTAACATAAACAACACAAATCAGGATTTACTATAAGTTAACGACAAAGTAAAAAACATTACAAAGGACAATCAATTGAAATGTGTGCACTATAATCCTATATGACAAATATCTTATACATAAACAAATACAAGTCAGGATTACTATAAGTTTGACGAAAAAGTAAATAGTAAATACCATTACAAAGGAAAATCAATTGAAACGTGTACACTACAATCATTTATGACAAATATCTTATAGATAAACAACCACAAATCAGGATTTACTATATGTTGTTGACAAAGTAAATAACATTACTAAGGACAATCAATTGAAACATGTACAATATAATCCTGGTTTGCCCAACTATTTTTAAGTTTTACTAGTTCAAACATCAGTTCCATATTTGTAGATTTCATGGAAATTGGATCTTTTGCCTACAAATAAAATCCAAAAACAGGAGAAGGATTTGTGACCTTTTCAAGTATAGCAATAGCCCAGAAGAGTGCTACTAAAGCCAATGAATAACTTCAAATAGTAAAGTCATAAAATTGTGTCGGATCATCTTTGGATTGAATTTCATGTATGTTTTCCAGAGGATATCAGCAGCAGCAACAGCAAGACTTTGGAATGGAATGAATCATTTTAGTTTTTAAATCAAATTTGGGATTCTAGCAACAGTATCCTATAATTTAAGCTCATGATTTTTGAATAAAAGCAAAGGCAAAACTTGTGCAATGTGTGCTGCAACAGTTTGTCTCTTGATTGTTTCGCTGTAAATCCCATGTTCAACTTCCATAGTGGGTGCTTATTGTGTTGGATGTGTTGTTCCTTGATGGACATTTTAAGTATCGGGATTGGTGGGTTGAGGGTGCAGGGGCTGTGGAATCCTGCCATCTGGACCAGGTTAAGCCTAGAATTTGCTGATCAAAAAAGGAAAGTAAAGGCAAACTTTGATTTAGTAAGGATCTATTGATGATCCATGCAAAGCACTCTTTCATGCAGTTAATACAGAACAAGACATCTATTTCAATAGTTTTTTATCTTCCAGATGTTTTTAAATTTTGTGCTCCTCTCCCTGTCATTTGTTTAAGAGTTGTGAATGCTGCCTATGATTTTATGTCAATAGTCACCAGGGTACCATGACAAGGACAGAGCCTGGTATGGGATATGGATACTAGGACAGGGACACCAATTTTTAAAAAATTGTTTGGAGGCACTGGGAAATGCCAGAACAGAAAAGAATTAAATGTATATGAAATTCATAAAATTATAAGTATACCATGCATAATTACTTTAAAAAGGCAGATGCATAAAAAATTTTAAAAAATGAGAACACAAATGAGATTAGGGTTGGTAGTACTGATAGGAGTTACTGTTACATTTTTTTATTTTGGTGTCTAATAGGAGGCTTCCATTCAAGTCAGGAAACGGCACACGAAGACATGGGGTGACACGGAACAGAGTCTCCTGGTATCAGGAGACATTTCTTTACAAGATTGCAAGACCAGAAACACGTCTCCTAGCCATGTCCCGGACCCCAAGATAGACATCTCCAATTCCATAACTATTATTCATATGACTCATTTCTGCAATGAAAAGTTTTGAAATTTTGCGGTTGGCTAGAAGGAAAGAAATACCTCTGATGCAATGTCAGAATGATACTGCGATCAGAGTGTATCACCCCACATACACTCAAAGAAATGCAACAAACAAGAACAAAATCAAACAAATAACTCGGTATTAATGCACTCCAACCTACAACTCTGCCACATACAGTCAAAAAGATGTAATACAATGGCCATACAACCAGATGAGGTTGACCCGACTATCCGAAATTAAGTTGAATCATAAGGTACAAGAACCAGTATTGGGAAATGAAGATTTAAAATGGCGCGATGCAGGGCCAGAAGCAGAGATAGATGAATCAGCAGTAGAATTTTTGAGTGATGAAACCACTAACATTGTTATTTTCTAATTTTATTACCATGGAGCTCATAATTCATGGAAGTTTAAGTATGCACATGATATTTTAGACCTAAAAATAGCAAATAACCAGTTCAATTTTATGTGTAATGAATGAAATGTTTGATGACTGACCAATTAGTGCCTAATTTTGCATGAATTTATGTTTCATCCATTGTTCATTATGTAATTTTTTACGAAAATACTGATAACCAATTGATTGGCTAAAATCTCCATTTTTTGTATAAGAACCTCTAATCAAGTTTTGGTAAGAGTTTCATCTTCATGGTAAATTGCTTTTTGCCATGTTTTTATCCAACAAATTAAACCTTGCATTTCCTCTTCATGGATTACCCCTATTTTTAATGGTTCTCCACCCTACTTTGTAATGTCCCTTTTTGGGATATTCCTGATTTTTTTGCCTTAAAACAATAATATTTACTCAAAATGATAATAGCTTAACCAAAGATTAAGAATTTATGAAAATATTTAGATCAATAAATCATAGCACAATTCTCAAAATCAATCATATTGTGAATTCTTTGGAAATACTTACAAATCTGCTGAATTAGAGGTTTTCGCCCCTAATTCAACAGTGGCAATATCAAGGGTTTTCGTCCTTAACTTGCCAAGAGCATGAAAGGGTTTTTGTCCTTCCAACTCTTAGTCCACCTTGGAGGGTTTTCGTCCTCCTTGACCAACATTTATGTTTTCGTCCAAACTTGATAAGAGCAATAAAGGTTTCCGTCCCTATCCTCTCATGAACTTGGATGGGGTTTCGTCCTTCCTATTTGCAAGACACTCTCTTTAATCTTATTTGCTATATTTTCATTTATCACTGCTTCTTTAAAAAGGAATCGCTGTACATTAGTTTATTACTAACAAATGTTTCCCCTATTCCAAGCGCTACTTCAGATTCTCTTTAACCATGTCTTTGTTTTGTCTTATTTATTTTTGTTTTATTCTTTTTGTCTTATGTGACTTTGTCTTAGTCTCTTTTAACTATTTTATTGCTGTTATTAAAGATATAAAAATAACACAATGAATCGCTGTCCATATCTGTTGACACTATTCATTATACTAAAATCATTGCACTTAAAAATCTCCTTAAATCACTTGATAAGGTATGATCTTATTGCTGGTTTTGAAATGCAAATCTTATTTCTGGAATATATTTCATTGTTTGCCTTGACATATAATCACTGCCTGAATATATTTCTTGTGTATGACTGAGGAAGTCACCCAGCATGCATTGTATATGTTTCATTGCTGCTCTCTTTGGTCGTTTGCAACTATATGAGGAATTCTTATAGTATGTATATGTTATTAAACATATATGACATCAGTCCTTGCATCCATAAGCTTTTATCTTCAAACTATTATAATCATCGCTGCTCCTTAATGTGTATATCTATTTCTGGTCTATGGCCTTTGGCCTTTGTCCTTCATTGTCAATATGCTCTCCATACATTTATGATGATATCTTTGTCAACAATCTTGTTCATATTCCTTTGACATCCATGACTTTATTAATGACATTCTTTTCACCTTTGATATCAAGGACAACATTTCTAACAATCTCCATTGAACACCATTGACATCAATGACAATCTTTCCAATATTTTCGTCTTTGTATATCTGACATCAATGACAATATTTTCAACACAGCCATGCCATTGACCTTACATATTTTAATGCGAGGTTTTTTTTGTCCTTCAATTTGGCTGTGGGTGACCCATTTTTGTCCTTGAATTGTTTGTCTACCAACTTGTACCTAAACCCTTTCCACTTATAAAGATATGCTCTTTGTAGTTGATCAATATTGTTGAATTAAGGTAGCTTCAGTCAGATATAAATGATGATTGAATATATTCAACATCATCATTTTTATCTATCGAAATCGCTACATCCCAAGTATAGTTTCAATCTGCATTTTGAGGATATTAATTGGATATAAAATCCAGATCGAGTTCCAGATTGGATAACATTTATTTGTACAAAGATAAATATAAATCGGACATTCATGTTTGCTAAGTAAACTAAACCGATTGATGATCGGTTGTCTTAGTTGACAAAGAGTCACAATACTTAAGACACGTCCCATGAGCAGATGTGTCTCCACAAAGTGGAGACACGTCCGCTCATGAGGCGCGTCTCCCATTTATACTTATAGCAAGATCCGATCCACAAGAACATCATCGAAATTAATAAATGTTCTGCTCTTGAGGATCGAATATCAATAATAGTAATTCAGACTTAGAAATTCATTATACATAAATCCAAGATTTGACTCAACTTCAACTTCATAATTTCAAGTTCATTATTTTGTTTATAATCTGATAGATTTGATCATATTTAACATGGTATCAGAGCCATGTTGAGAAAAGATCCGATTAAATCCAGATATCAGATTATTTAAATCGTATTTTTCTCTTGAAATCACAAACACATAACATTCTTCATAATGTCAAGTGTAATCAGATTCAAGGATCGTCTTGAAGGTGCAAACAACTTTACTTCATGGAAATTCAGAATCATGATGATTCTGAAAGAAAATAAGTTACTCATTTGTGAAAGAAAACTAGATAGAACCAGAGAATGATCTGGAGAAAACTCAATGGATTGAGAACGATGAGAAAACCATGAAAATTATAGTGGATGCAGTTAGGGATCATATAGTACCTATTCTATCTAAACATGAGACTGCATATCAAATGTTTAAATCCCTTGAGAGCACCTTTGAAATAAACAACACCAATAGGACCCTTGCTCTAAAAAGGCAACTTAATCATGTTCAAATAAACAAGGGAGAATCTATTAATGCATATTTCATGAGAATCAATGAACTAAGAAATCAACTGTCAACAGTCGGATATCAAATTGATAGCAAAGAGTTGACTCTAATAGCTCTAGGTGGCCTACCAAACTCATGGGAGTCATTTGTTCAAGGAATAAGTGCAAGATCAAAACTCCCTAAATTTGATAGGCTAAGAACAGATTGCTTACAAGAAGAAACAAGACTAATGACAAAAAAAAACAATCAGAAAACCATAGATGAGGATATTCATGTGCTAAACACAAATTTTCATAAGAAAGGTAAGAAGAAAAACTTCAAGAGAAAGAAGAATTCTTATGGAAAGGGACCATTCAAGAAAAGGAAAGACATCTCCCAAATACAATGTTTCAAATGTGATCAATATGGACACTATGCAATGAAGTGCCCTGATAGAACAAAACAACAAGCATCCTTTGCTAAAGTTGGAAAGACAAATACAGAATATGACACTGAGAAATTTGTCTTCTACTCAGCATTATCAAGTCAAGTATCAAACAAAGTCAACAACTGGGTAATTGATAGTGGTTCATCAAGGCACATCACAGGGTTCAGAGAACACCTAGATACTATGATAGAAGAAACTGACGAAGAAGTAACTATTGGGGATGATTCTGCACATCCAGTAAGGGGGGTTGGAACTTGCACCATAAATTTGAAGTTTGGCCTCTCTCTACAACTCACTGGAGTATTGTTTGTACCAGGAATAAAGAGGAATCTAATATCCATTTCTGCTCTTGAAGACAACGGATATAGGGTTACCTTTATGGATGGAAAAGTTTTGGCATGGCCAAAGAACTCCGCTATAAAGAAAGCACAAACTATAGGTATAAGACAAGGATATCTCTACAAACTGTGCACTAACTCTAAACAAGCTCTTATTCATGAGACCTCTGATTCAAATGAAATTTGGCATCGAAGATTAGGACATATTCATTTCCGTGCCCTACCTTCTGTAGAAAAATTAGTAACAGGATTGCCCAAACTAAAACAAATTCATGAAGGAGCATGCAAAGGGTGTGCCCTAGGAAAGAATACAAAGGGGACCTTCCAAAATAGTTTGAGTAAAACCAAAAATGTATTAGAACTAGTTCACTCTAACTTATGTGGACCCATGTCTGTACCCTCCATGGCGGGATTCTTATATTATGTAATATTTGTAGATGACTTCTCTAGGAAGACCTGGATATATTTTCTTAAATGTAAAGAGTCGATAGAAATCCTTAAAAAGTTTAAGAAGTTCAAAGCACTTACAGAAAACTTCTCCAGGAAGAAAATCAAAATACTAAGGACAGATAATGGGAAGGAATACACCTCATAAATCTTTAAGGAATTTTGTGTAAATGTTGGGATTAAGAGGGGGTTTACTGTAGCCTACAATCCTCAACAAAATAGTGTTGCTGAGAGAAAAAATAGAACTATTGTAGAAGCTGCTAGAGCAATGTTGTTCGACCAAAACATAGAAACCTCATTTTTGGCAGAAGCCTCTAGGACAGCTGTCTACATTCAAAATAGATGTCCCTACTCACATCTAGATAACAAGACTCCTGAAGAAGCATTTACTGGTGTAAAACCTGACATAAGTCACTTAAGGATCTTTGGTTGCCCTGTCTACATTCATGTACCTAAAGAAAAGAGATCTAAATTAGAACCTTCTGGAAAGAAAGGGATATTTGTGGGCTATAGTGAAACCTCAAAAGCCTACAGAATATACATATCCGGACAGAAACAAATTGAACTAAGTAGAGATGTCATATTTGAGGAAGACATTGCTTTCAAAAGGGCAAAGAGTTCAAATGAGATAGAAATTCAAGATTCTCCTAAAGTCTTGGAGGAGGATCCTACTCCTGAGATTCAGAGGGAGTATCCTGAAGAAATCATAAATGAAAACCAAACTGCTCCAGAAGAGAATCCTAATAACATCAGCAAGAGGAGACCACTTTGGGCTAGAAAAATGATTAAGGAAGCTGAGAATCATACAGCACCGAAAGGAACTTTTAGAGAAAGTAAGAGACCCAAAAGATTTTCAAGCTATGTTGCCTTAATGAATGAGATCATTAGTTCAGAACCAACTAGTGTTACAGAAGCTCTCAAGCATCAAGTATGGAAAGATGCAATGACGAAAGAGTATCAATCCATTTTGAAAAATGATGTATGGGATATAGTACCGAGACCAAAAGAGAAATTTGTTGTCTCTTCCAAATGGCTCTTCAAAATCAAACATGTTGTTGATGGCAGTATAGAGAAACACAGGCACGTTTTGTGGCCAGAGGTTTCTCACAAAAGGAAGGTATTGATTATGAAGAGACATTTGCACCTGTTGCCCGGTACACCTCTGTAAAAGCAGTAATAGCTATTGCAGCAACTAAAGGCTGGAAGATCCATCAAATGGATGTGAAAACTGCCTTCCTGAATGGGACCATTGAAGAAGAAGTCTATCTAGAGCAACCTGAAGGTTTTTTGATACATAAAGCAGACTCACATGTATGCAAATTTAAAAAAGCTCTATATGGACTTAAACAAGCTCCGAGAGCCTGGTATGAAAGAATTGATAGCTATCTTTTGGGACTAGGATTTTCCAAGAATGATGCAGATCCAAATCTCTATTTTAAGGTAATTAAAGGTGATATGCTAATAATAATTTTATATGTTGATGACCTGCTAATAATAGGAGAAGATCACTTTATTGCTCAATGTAAAAAGGACCTAGCTTCAGAATTTGACATGAAAGACTTGGGAATTTTACATTACTTCCTGGGGTTAGAAGTCTAGCAGAAATCAGATGGTATCATCCTAAATCAAGGAAAGTACACTATTGATATTCTGAAGAGATTTGGGATGTTAGACTGTAGAACCATGTCTACACCTATGGAAACCAACTTACACAAATTGAAAGAAACAACAGTAGAATCAAAATTTGCAGATCCTACTCTCTATAGACAGATAATTGGATTATTAATGTACTTGGTTAACACCAGACCAGATATTTGCTATGCAGTGAATGCCCTAAGCCAGTTTATGTGTGAGCCAAAGGAAATTCACCTTGTTGTTGTGAAGCATATATTGAGATACCTTCAAGGTACTATTGGATATAGTCTTAAATACAGAAATGTCAAACTAGATTTACATGGATACTCTAATTCAGATTGGGCTGGAAGTGTAACCGATCGGAAAAGCACATCAGGATGTTGCTTCAGTTTAGGATCGGCTATGATCTCTTGGATCAGCAGGAAACAGTCTTCAGTGGCACAAAGCTCAACAGAAGTTGAATATATTGCAGCCTCTATGGGGGCAAGAGAAGCAGTATGGCTCCGGAAATTGCTTGTGGGATTATTTGGTGAGTCCCTGAATCCTACTATTATCCACTGTGACAATCAGAGTTGCATTAAGCTTTCAGTGAATCCAATATTCCATGATAGATCTAAGCATATAGAGATCCCTTACCACTATGTGAGAGACATGGTAGAAAGGAATGTGATCCAGTTGGAGTATATTAGTACAAATGATCAAACAGCAGACATTCTCACCAAGCCTCTCTCCAGAGTTAAAGTTGAACACTTCAGGAAGAAACTTGGTATGGCTGAAATGTAAATTGTTATTGAGATTGAGATTCAAATTGTTTATTTTGTACTAATGTATTTAAAAAATATTTAATGTGTAAACTCTTTTTTTTCATGTGTGTGACTCCATGACTTTATGGGCCCTCTCTCCCCCTGTGTACATTATTGAAAGGTGACAATCTTTCTGATAATGAACACTTGTATCTGACATTGTAAGGTGACGACTCTACAATGATTAGTTGCACTATCATGATAGATATCATGTGACTTGATATCTGTGGATATGTCATGATAGTATCTCGTGGACATTTTGATAGATATCATGAGACTTGATATCAATTGAAGATCATTATGATCCTTATGGGATTATCATGGTGGATAAATGTATCCATTGATATGCCATGATTTATTATGGTAGACATCATGAGACTTGATGTCAGTGCACATACCATAATGAAGATGTGTTATGAAGAATGTCATGTGACTTGACACTTTTAGAAGCATACCATATCTTTTGATATCACGAGTAAGGTGATATCACTATATACTTGGTTGGAGTTATCTTCCCTAGCTAAGAGGGAGTGTTGAATTAAGGTAGCTTCGGTCAGATATAAATGATGATTGAATATATTCAACATCATCATTTATATATATCGAAATCGCTACATCCCAAGTATAGTTTTGATCTGCATTTTGAGGATATTAATTGCATATAAAATTCAGATCGAGTTCCAGATTGGATAGCATTTATTTGTACAAAGATAAATATATATCGGACATTCATGTGTGCTAAGTAAACTAAACCGATTGATGATCGGTTGTCTTAGTTGACAAAGAGTCACAATACTTAAGACACGTCCGCTCATGAGACGCGTCTCCCATTTATATTTATAGCAAGATCCGATCGACAAGAACATCATCGAAATTAATAAATGTTCTGCTCTTGAGGATCAAACATCAATAATAGTAATTCAGACTTAGAAATTCATGATACATACATCCAAGATTTGACTCAACTTCAACTTCATAATTTCAAGTTCATTATTCTGTTTATAATTTGATAGATTTGATCATATTTAACAAATATGAAATAAATGTTATGTTTTATTTAAAAGAATGGAATCTAATTCAATGTAAACTACAATTTTTGTAGCATGTAATTTATTTTTGTAGAGCTTGTAAATTTTATATTATTACTAATTTAATATGAAGTATTCAAGGGTTAAATTGGAGAAGTATGATATATCACATTACACATTAAATGGGATTGGAATCTCAAATGAACTTTGGCGATTGCAAGCTTCAATGTCTAGCATATAAGGTTTTAACTTTTAAATATAAATATACATAAATATAGCCACCCCCAAGATTTAGGAAAAATTTTGCACACCCCCCACCAAATCCTCCCCAAATTTTAAAACAATTTTTTTCTGACCTTGAAACCTCATCCCCACATCCAGGAAACTCAGAAACACAGGATAAAACAAATTCTTGATGCCGTTTAATTGTGCTACCATAATGAAAATAAGCAAATTCAGAAAAATTAAATAAAACCAACCTGCATCTCCTCTGATAACACCTCTGCTACAGACAATGTATAGCATCCAGGAACAAATCTACCTGAAATGCCAGAAAATTGTTGACTTCTAAATAATGAAGTTCTTCAGGATTAGATGGAAACAAAAGATAGTTAATATTGAGCCCAATTTCCATGGATATAATTACACACATTAAAACCTCCCTTATGGCAAGAGCAAGTAAAACCAATAGATCCTGGGGAACTAGAAATTAGATTTAAATAAAAATGATGCCATATAACTTACTCATTTCAAGATGTCTCATGTGGAAGGTAATTAGAGAATCACAATTAAAAACACTAGCATTAAAAATTTAAAAGAATGTAATGAAAAACATTACAACTCAAAAATGCTAGAGTGACAAGCACAATGGAGCGCTACTTGACTTGAACCTGAGTCCAAATTGCTAACAAGGTGATTTTGAGGTATGAGAGGGTTCCATCATTATGTTTATAAAATCTATCAACCAGATCAGGTTATGAGAATGACCATTTAAAATTCCCAGTGCTAAATCTAAAAGATTCAATGCTTTTAGAATCATGTTTAGTTTATGACTGCTTTGTATGTGGATGGTTTGATTATCTTGAATTTTATAAACAGGAGTTCTTAATTTGATCCAATCGATTATCTTATTTCAAAATCCTACATACTCATAATGATAAATTTCTATCATATATGTTTTCACTTCAATTTTTAACCAATTCTTGCATCCTGAAACCTCTAAGGGTAATGCATGTTGTACTCAACCTCACAAATGTCAATAAAGGAGTTTTCAAGAGCAGATGGACTGAGGATAAACATATATAGATTTGAAATCTACATCCAGGCAATTGTTGATGTTTACAGCGTCGGAATTATCTTCCAGCCCAGATCGCATGAAGAAGGCAATTAAATTGTAGCCTATCGGCTATTTAATTGATGAAAGCAATTTTATGAAATGACACGTCATTTGTTAAATGATGATTAATATTTAATTATTGTGAGAAGGGGCGATCTTCAAGGAGGCCGACTTTATGTTTATTGGAAACACATCTTTTCAAGGAGGCCGACTTATGGTTTTGAAGAGGCACGTCCTTCCCTCTCATCTTGTATATATGTTTGATGGTTCTTCATTGGTGATTATCTATTCATCTATTGTTCATCATAGTTTGATATTCTTGATGCGAATTTTGTAGAAGAGCAGATCGAGTTTCTGTAGAAGGCTGAGTTTATTATCTGCAGATTGCATCATATTGTTACTGTCAGATTGCGGTACTTCTATTTGGGCTTCATATCAGCCTCTTGTAAAGGAAACAATTCTTGTTGATAATCAATATATAAGTGATATATTGTTGCTGGGTTTTTTTTCCCTCAAGTGGAGGGTTTTCCCAGGGTATCTGTTGTGTTATTGTGTCTGATTTTGAATTAATTTTCTGTGCATTACATCTGATCATAAATCTAACATGGTATCAGAGCGGGTTTGAAGAAGATCTTGAACAGATTTAATCTTGCAGCAAAACTCTTTATTCTCCTTCAAATCCTTGATCTCTTCTATCTCTTCGTCAAGATGGTGAACGGTCTCAAGATCGAGGACAGACTTGAGGGAGCATCAAATTTCACATCTTGGAGATTCAGAATTATGCTCACCTTGGAGGAAAATGAATTGGTAGAGTTCGTGGAGAGCACAGTCCCCGAACCTACAGATGAGGAGGAAAAAGTTCAATGGAAGAAGAAAGATATTAAGGCAAAGAAGATGTTAGTTGATTCCGTGAAGAACCATATTGTTCCTATTGTCTCCAAGTTGAAGACGGCAAGAGAGATGTTAAAAACTTTGGAGGAGATGTATGCAATCAACACAAGTCATGCTCTAGCCTTGAAGCAACAACTTCATCATGTCAAGATGGCGAAAGGAGAATCTGTCATCACTTACTTCATGAGGATCACTGAGTTGAGAGATCAGTGTTAGAATATTATATTCTTCTTTTATTTAATGGTCAACTATCTACTGTAGTTTCTACAGTAGTCAGTAGGTAGATAGTAGATAGATATCATTAATATCTACAGTATTTTGTAACTTCTATATAATGTAATCTCTTTTTTTGTTAATATGAATGCTTTTACCATTCACATGGTATCAGAGCCAGGTTGCTCAAAATCGAATTTTTAATTCATAAAAATCTTTTAAGATTTTTTAGTTCCTTTTGAATTAAAAATTTGATAAAATCTTCTTGAGAAATTTTCGAAGATTTTCTTGTGAGTAAAATTTCGGAATTTTTTTTTTTCTCGAAATCTTTGTGGCTCTTGAAAAAATTTGTGGCTCCTGCATTTGAATCAAGGGTTTCTGGGTAAATTTGTGGCTCCTATTAAGACACGTTTTCTGTGGCCGCGTTCTTTCTTTTGCGCGCCGTTTTTTCTCAGTCGCGTGGGAAGATTTAGAAGGCGTCTTTCTGTTCGCGCACGCAAGGGTGTTAGATATTTAATGTCTACAACTGTTAGTAGCTAGAGTAGGTCAGTTCATTAATGTTCTCAGTGCTTTGACACTGCTAAATATTATTGTAATCTCTCCTTGTTTAATGAAGTAGTTTTTACCAGTTCACTTCTTGAACATGGAATCTTTTGGGCGCGATTACTGTATATCATCTAGGAGTCATTTAATCTCTTTCTAGCGCACAATCTGAAGAACTTATGGCTCGCGTTTTTATTACACGCATTCTTTTCTGGCCGCATCTTTTCTGCATTTTGCGGCGTCTCTTCTCCATTCGTGACCTATATCAAAGCGACCTGGGTTGCCCTACTTTTTCTGAAGATGTAGTGCTGGTTTTTGCAAATTTTCTGCAACTTTTTGAAGCATCCATGGCCGACTAGGATTTTTCTGAATTCGGCTAAGGTTTTGAGCAATTTTTTGAGGTTAGAAAATTTTTCTAATTGCAGATTATTTATGGGTTTTTCGAGATCTCAATTGGGTTGCTATTAGATTTGTTTGGGTGTCTCGAAGTTCGTGCCTCAAAACTTGTGCAAGTGGGTGTTGACAAAATTTTTTGGGTTTCCAGCATCATTTTCTGGGTACTCTTCAAATCTTTTGGGTTGTCTTCAAAGTGACTCGAAATTCATGCTAGGGTTTCTACTTTGAATTTGTGCAGTTTATGTTTTCGTTTTGCCTTCACCAGTTTGACCTCAGGGTACATGATGGCATCTCTGACAAATATAATGCTCGACAGCAGATAGAAGTTCAACGGGAAGAATTACAACACCTGGAAGTAGCGCATGATTACGATCTTTGAATATCGTTGCCTCGATCAAATCGTTTTAGGGAACTCAACTCATCCCACTATAGTCGGAAAGGACCAGGACAAATGGGATGAATGCAACCGGGAAGCCGTCATGCTCATCAAACTTTCAATCACAAATAAGCAGCTACCTCAGGTACCGTCTGGCAAAACTACTCCGGAAATCTGGGATCATTTGAAGGCCCTTCATGAAACCTCTGACAAGAGCAAAGCGTTCTTTCTCAAGAACATGCTCTTTTCCATCATGATGAATGAGAAAATGTCCTTACAAGAACATCTTACGAAGATTAAGGACATTTGTAATCTGTTGGAGGCGATTGGTCGAAAAATGGAGGAAGACGATATGGTGGGCATTACTCTAAAGAGTCTCCCGCGTTCGTATGAGCATTTCATCGAGACGCTGAATATCACCTCCACCAATGTTGATCTCAAATTTGAAGATCTTTGCAACAAGCTTTTGCAGCAAGATCGATGGTGACAACAGTTTGGAAGCAGTACCAGTTCCACCTGCACAGAGCAAGCGTTCTCTGCCAAATCTTCTGCTAAGAACAAAGGGAAGGTTCAATCTTCTCAGCCGAAAGGCTCTGGTTCTTCTCAGGACAACAAGAAGAAGAACGTTCAGTGCAATTATTGCCATAAATATGGTCACATGAAGGTTGATTGTCGAATTCGGATGGCTTCTGAACAAAAGAAGCAAGGAGGGTTTCAACAAAAGGCACATGTCACAAAGCACACTGAGCAGAAAGACTCTGCATTCTATGCTTTTATGGCCAAGAGAACTGCAGATCCTGTACAATCTTCTACCTGGTATATTGATTCAGGGGCTTCTCGGCATTTTACTCATCGTTGAGATTGGTTCACCAAATATGAACCATTCATTGATTCAGTGATCTTTGGAGGCGGCGAAGAGTACACAGTTGCCGGTAAGGGCAATGTCCAGATTCACTCTGGAGGGAGAAATTTACTATTTCTCGATGTCTACTATGTTCCAGGCATGGAACATAATCTTCTCTCTGTCAACCAGATCATGAGGCATTCTCCCCAATTAGATGTTATTTTCAGTTCATCCACCTGCAGCATTGTTGATAAGGAGACACATACTACGATTGCTATGGGACTTGAGGATCATGGTTTGTATAGACTTGTTGATTCTAATGATTCTCAGGAGCACGCTTTTGCGGCTAGGAGTACTTCCATCAGCAAACTTTGGCATCAGCGTTATGGGCACTTGAATGTGCACTATCTCTCTCAACTGTCTCGGGAGGGTTTGGTTGCTGGTCTACCTGAGATCCAAACTCAAAATCATGGAGTTTGTGGAGCCTGTCAAGTTGGAAAGCAACATCAGACACCGTTCTCGGATGGTGATTCTTGGCGTGCCTCTAAGGTACTTCAATTGGTTCACGCTGATGTATGTGGACCAATGAACACTACATCTGTTACTGGGTCTAGGTACTTTTTACTATTTGTTGATGATTTCAGTCGAAAAATGTGGGTGTATTTTTTGAAACATAAATCAGATGTGTTTAGTACATTTCAGCAGTATAAGGCCTTAGTTGAGAAAGAATCAGGTTCTCAAATTGTTACTCTAAGGTCAGATAATGGGGGGGAGTTTTGTTTAGCTGACTTCTCCACTTTTTGTGCTCAACACGGCATCAAACGACAACTCACCACACCATACACCCCTCAGCAGAATGGTGTTGTTGAACGCAGGAATCGCACCATTACTGAAATGGCTTGTTCTATGATGGAGTACAGAAATGTCCCCAAGAAATACTGGGCTGAACCAGTTTATGCTGCAGTCTACCTCCTGAATTGGTCACCTACACAGGCCGTTAAGAAGATGACTCCAGAAGAAGCCTGGTCAGGACGTAAGCCTAAAGTGGGCCATCTGATAGTCTTTGGTTCTACAGCTCATGTATGGATTGCAGAAGCCAAACGTGGGAAGTTGGACTCCAAGAGCCAAAAACTTATGTTTACTGGTTACAGCGACAATCACAAGGCATACAGGTTGATTGGTGTGGAGATGGATCGTCTCATATTCAGTCATGATGTTGTGATTGATGAGACTACTGGTCCATTTGTTCCTACTACCAGCCCTAAGGATCAGCCTATGAAGGTTCCTGATGATGGTGTTCGTCTTCCTCTTGGTTCCCCTAATGGGAGGGCTTCAGAGCATTCTGACTCTGAAGATGATGAGTCTACAAGTCATGTTCTAGCACCACTTGATTTTCCTCTGAACTCACATCCAGATGACTTTGTTCCAGAAATCCCAGGAGATGTTGTTTCTCCTATTTCAGATGTTGGTACTTCTACTCATCGGCCTAAGTGGTGGCTCAAGACTATTAGGGATCTTCATAATGATGAACTCATTGAGGGTAGATCAACTCGCAAAAAGAGCAAGCAGCACAACACAGCAATTTTGCTCTTATGGCCAACATCCACAGCATCTATGAGCCTCAAACATATTCAGAGGTTAAAGGAATTCCAGAGTGGGAAAAGGCTATGGAGACCAAATACCATAGTCTTCTGAAGAATCATACTTGGGTTCTTTTTGATCTTCCTCCTGGGAAGAAACCTATCAACTGCAAATGGGTTTATAAGGTCAAGTATCATGCAAATGGCACTTTGGATAAATATAACGCCAGATTAGTTGCTCGGGGTTTCACACAGCGGGAGGGCATTGACTACGAGGAGACTTTTGCTCCTACTGCCAAGATGAGCACAATTCGTCTTCTTCTCGCGATTGCAGCCCAATTCGGATGGATAGTTCATCAGATGGATGTCAAGAGTGTCTTTCTCAACGGTGAGTTGCAGGAAGAAGTCTACATGACGCAGCCTCCTGGTTTCAAGGTTGCCGGAAAAGAACATCAGGTATGTAGGCTCGTGAAAGCACTCTATGGACTAAAACAGGCTCCTTGTGCATGGTACATCAAAATTGATTAGTACTTGGTTGATCATCGTTTTCAGCGCAGCCCTTCTGACAGTAATTTGTATGTCAAGCACTCTGGTGATGATATTTTGTTTCTTGTTATCTATGTTGATGACTTGATCATTACTGGCAGTTCAGCACATTTGATTGCAACAATCAAACAAGATTTGTGTCAGGATTTTGACATGACAAATTTGGGGCTTCTGCATTATTGTTTGGGTATTGAGGTTTGGCAAACCGTTGGTGGCATCTTTATCTCTCAGTCTAAATATGCTTGGAGTCTGCTTGACAAATTTCAGATGCAGGATTGTAAATCTGCCTCCACACCTATGGAGAAGGGGCTGAAGTTATCAGCCAACTTTGATTCACCTCCAGTCGATGAAACGACATTCAAGCAACTAGTGGGCAGTCTCATCTACCTCACTGCCACTAGACCTGACATCAGTTTTGCAGTGAGCTACATTTCTCGCTTCATGACAGCTCCAAAAGCTGATCATTGGCTTGCAACGAAGCGAGTGCTGGGATATGTTAAGGGCACTTCAGATTATGGCATTTTGTATGGCAGATGCAAGGTTCCAAAGCTGATTGGTTATACAGATTCAGATTGGGCAGGTTCACTGGATAACCGAAAATCTACTTCTGGATATGTATTCAGTTTGGGTATAGGTGCTAGTCCATGGACCAGCAAGAAGCAACAGGCAGTGGCTCTTTCCTCTACTGAAGCAGAATATCGAGGAACCCTTAAAGGCAGCATGTGAGGCAGTTTGGCTCCGTAGGATGTTTTCTGACATGCACATGTCCCAAGCAAGTCCTTCTCCCTTGTACACTGATAATCAAGGGGTGCTCAAACTAGCCAAAAATACAGTCTTCCATGAACATACCAAGCATGTCGAGCTTCATTGTCACTACATCCGCAAGTTGGTAGAAGACAGATCAATTCAGCTGCAGTATGTTCCGACAACTGATCAAACTGCAGATATTCTCACCAAGTTTCTGAGCCCAGATAAATTTGTCAAATTCAAGGGGCAACTTGGTGTTTTTGACCGATTGACCATTAAGGGAGGGTGTTAGAATATTATATTCTTCTTTTATTTAATGGTCAATTATCTACTGTAGTTTTTACAGTAGTCAGTAGGTAGATAGTAGATAGATATCATTAATATCTACAATATTTTGTAACTTCTATATAATGTAATCTTTTTTTTTTGTTAATATGAATGCTTTTACCATTCACAATCAGCTCTCTTCTATTGGGCATATTGTTAATAGCAAAGACTTGACCATGTTGGCTCTTAATGGTCTTCCTTCATCTTGGGAGTCTTACATTCAAGGAATCAATGCAAGATCGAAACTTCCCAAGTTTGATCGTTTGAGGGCGGATTGCATTCAAGAAGAGTCTAGGTTGGCTACGAGAGGTATTGGTCAAGAGGAAAGGCAAAGGTGGAAAGAAGGGATATTTCAAGAGGAATAGAGATAAAGAAGCTGATGGTGCTCCTGCATTCAAGAAAAAGAGGGACCTCTCCAAAGTCCAATGTTTTCGATGTGACAAGTACAGTCACTATGCAAAGGACTGTCCTACCAGGTCTAAGCAGCAGGCCTCCATTGCAGATGTTAATGAAGTCTCTCCGCAAAAGGATTCATGTGAATACCTATTCTATTCTACCTTGTCAAGCAATGTGCCTACCGACACCAACACTTGGTTGATTGATAGTGGTGCCTCTCGCCACATCACCGGATTTAGGGAGCATCTAACTGATTTGGTGGAGAGAAATTCTAGTGAACAAGTCATTATTGGAGATGATACTAGTTACACTGTGAAAGGAGTTGGGACCTCCTCTCTTCACTTGGATTCTAGCATTTCCTTGCATCTGAATGATGTGTTATTTGTTCCAAGCATCAAACGAAACCTTGTTTCTATTTCAGCCCTGGAGGACAAGGGGTACCAAGTTGCATTTTCAGAAGGCAAAGTTCTTGTATGGATGAAGAACTCTAACATCAAGTTTGCTCGGGTGATTGGAGTTAGACATGAGTGTCTCTACAAACTATGCACTCATCCACTTCAGGCTCTAGTGCATGATTCTTCAAGTTTGTGTGATCTTTGGCATCGAAGATTGGCTCACCTTTCACTTTCGAGCTCTACCTATCATGGAGAAGATGGTCACCGGCCTTCCAAAATTCAACCAAGAGCATGAAGGTACTTGCAAAGGCTGCGCTTTAGGTAAGAATACAAAAGGTCCATTTCATAGTAGTGAAAGTAGATCCAAATGTATTCTAGATCTTATTCATTCTGATTTATGTGGTCCAATGTTTGTTGCTTCTTCGAGTGGTTTCTTGTATTACATTATTTTTATTGATGACTACTCTAGAAAGACTTGGATTTATTTCTTATAATCTAAAGAATCTAAGGAGGTATTAGAGAGGTTCAAAAAATTCAAAGCTCAGGTCGAGAATTTGTTCGGGAAAAGGATCAAAGTTTTGAGATCCGATAACAGAGGACAGTACACTTCCGACAGCTTCTGTGACATTTGCATCGAAGCTGGGATTAAGAGGGAGTTTAGTGTACCTTATAATCCTCAACAGAATGGTGTTGCTGAAAGGAAGAACAAATTTATTGTGGAAACAGTCAAAGCCATGATTCATGACCAAGATATGCAAACATTCCTTTGGGCTGAAGCATCCAGGACAGTTGTTTATGTTTAGAATAGAAGTCCTCACCGGATCTTGGAGAACATAACTCCTAAAGAAGCATTCACAAGGGTGAAGCCTGAAGTAAGTCATTTGAGGATCTTTGGATGTCCAGTGTATGTTCATGTACCGAAGGACGAGAACAAAGTTGGAACCTTCTGGCAAGAAGGGGATATTTGTAGGTTATAGTGAGATATCAAAAGCCTACAGAATCTACATTCCGGGTCAAAAGTTAATTGAAATCAATAGAGATGTCACATTTGAAGAGGATGTTGCATTCAGAAGATCCAAGGGCACTCATATGGAGATCGATGATGAAGAGTCTCCTCAGGATATGGAAGTTGACCATGTTTCTGAGAATCAGAGGGAGGCTCCAGAAACTAAAGAAGATGATGATCCAGTTGAGCCCTTGGAACCTACTGATGGGCCTGTGGATATTGTGATTGGAAGAAAAAGACCTCTTTTGGCCAAGAAAACAATGCAAGAGGCAGAAATGTTTGCAGCCCCAAAAGGAACTTTCAGAGAAAGTAAGAGACCTCATAAGTT
This sequence comes from Sequoiadendron giganteum, assembly GCA_007115665.2. Lineage (NCBI taxonomy): Eukaryota > Viridiplantae > Streptophyta > Pinopsida > Cupressales > Cupressaceae > Sequoiadendron > Sequoiadendron giganteum. The sequence goes on along the minus strand of CM021108.1, from coordinate 286,439,826 downwards.
CTCCAGTTATGTAGCCTTGATGAGTCAGATTATTTAGTCTGAGCCTTCCAATGTTGAGGAAGCTTCTAGTCAACAGGTTTGGAGAGATGTTATGTCTGAAGAGTATCATTCCATTCTTAAAACTGATGTTTGGGACATCGTACCTAGACTCGAAGGCAAATTTGTGGTATCTTCTAAATGGCTCTTCAAGATCAAGCATGCGACTGATGGGAGCATTGAGAAATACAAGGCTAGGTTCGTGGCTAGAGGATTCTCACAGAAAGAGGGAGTTGACTATGAAGAAACATTTGCTCTTGTTGCTCGTTATACTTCTGTCAGGACTATCATTGCTATTGCTGCATCTAAAGGATGTAAGATTCACCAGATGGACGTAAAGATAGCATTTTTGAATGGTGTAATCGAGGAAGAGGTGTATATTGAGCAACCTAATGGTTTTGAGGTGCATGGGAAGGAGTCTCATGTTTGTAGGCTGAAGAAGGCTTTGTATGGCCTTAAGCAGGCTCCTCGTGCTTGGTACGAAAGGATTGATCGTTACCTAACAAGCATGGGCTTCTCTAAAAACGATGTTGATTCTAACCTATATTTCAAGGTAATTGATGGCGAAGCATTGATTTTGGTTTTGTATGTTGATGATTTGATTCTTACTGGAGAAGAGCACCTCATTATCAAATGCAAGGAGTTAGCTTCTTAATTTGAAATGAAGGATCTTGGTCTCGTGCATTACTTCCTTGGCTTAGAAGTATGGCAAAAGCCAAATGAGATGATTCTATGTCAAGGGAAGTACACCATTGACATTCTGAAGAGATTTGGTATGATGGATTGCAAATCCATGTCTACGCCTATGGAGACCAATTTGCATAAGTTGAAAGAGGTTGCAGCTAATTCAGATCTGGTGGATCCCACGATGTACAGGCAGTTGATTAGTTCATTAATGTATCTAGTCAACACTGGACCGGATATTTGCTATGCAGTGAGTGCACTTAGCCAGTTCATGTGCAAACCAAGGCAAATACATCTAGTTGCAGCAAAACATATCCTGAGATACTTGTATGGCACAGTTGGATATGGGTTGAGATATTCTTCAGGTGTGGATTTGAAGCTGCATGGTTTTACTGATTCTGATTGGGCAGGGTATGTTACTGATCGGAAGAGCACTTCTAGATGTTGCTTCAGTTTGGGGTTTGCGATGATATCCTAGTGTAGCAAGAAGCAGTCTTTTGTAGCACTGAGTACAGCTAAGGCCGAGTATATTGCAGCTTGTGTGGCAGCTCGAGAAGCAATGTGGCTTCGGAAGCTCCTTGCAGGATTGTTTGGACAATCAATGGAGCCTACTATAATTCATTGTGATAACCAGAGCTATGTGAAGCTTTCTGTCAACCCTGTGTTTCATGACAGAACTAAACATGTTGAGATCAAATGCCACTATATCAAAGATATGGTATTGAGAAAAGCAATACAGTTGAGGTATATCAGCATTGATGAGCAGACGGCAGACATTTTCACCAAGCCTCTCTCCAGAATAAAGTTTGTGTACTTTTGAGACAAGCTTGGTATGGTGGAGAATGAAGCCCTAGCTAAGAAGGAGTCTCAATATCAGTGATCTTCCTTAATGCATTTCTCTTTGAGAGAGATTTGAAGTGAAATCCTTTGTTTCCACCCTCTGGGAGAGCCATGGTGAACGTCACGATGAGGTGACATCACATTAAGTGATGAGCACTTGTACATACCATACATGGGTGTAGCCATGATGGTTGATATCACGATGAGGTGATAAGCTCTTTTTCACATGGGTGTAGCCATGTTGGTTGACATCACGATGAGGTGATATGTCTTATGCAACTGGAAGTATTCTCCCTAGCTGAGAGGGAGTGTTGATGTTTACAGCGTCGGAATTATCTTCCAGCCCAAATCGCATGAAGAAGGCAATTAAATTGTAGCCTATCGGCTATTTAATTGATGAAAGCAATTTTATGAAATGACACGTCATTTGTTAAATGATGATTAATATTTAATTATTGTGATAAGGCGTGATCTTCAAGGCGGCCGACTTTATGTTTATTGGAAACACGTCTTTTCAAGGAGGCCGACTTATGGTTTTGAAGAGGCACGTCCTTCCCTCTCATCTTGTATATATGTTCGATGGTTCTTCATTGGTGATTATCTATTCATCTATTGTTCATCATAGTTTGATATTCTTGGTGCGAATTTTGTAGAAGAGCAGATCGAGTTTCTGTAGAAGGCTGAGTTTATTATCCGCAGATTGCATCATATTGTTACTGTAAGATTGTGGTACTCCTATTTGGGCTTCATATCAGCCTCTTGTAAAAGAAACAATTCTTGTTCATTATCAATATATAAGTGATATATTGTTGCTGGGTTTTTTTTCTCCCTCAAGTGGAGGGTTTTCCCAGGGTATCTGCTGTGTTATTGTGTCTGATTTTGAATTAATTTTCTGTGCATTACATCTGATCATAAATCTAACAGCAATCTCTTACACATGAAATCCTTGTATCAGTGGGATTGAATAAAAAGTTTATATTTCTAAATGAAATTTTCAACTAAACCTTTACACAAAGAAATATACATGTTTATAAAAATTGGTGCCTTAGATATACACTTGAGTGTGAAAAAGTGAATCACCAGGTTTACAGAAATTTCTTCTGAAATTTAAATCTCCACAAGAGAAGAGAAGAAAGAGATTGATTTGTGCCAACTATATGTCTGATTTTACAACTATGATATTCAAAATCCCAATTTGTAATTTCATTATCATTGTTAAACTGGGGCATAGGGAATATAGATGAGAGTTTGTGATTTGTAAATTAATAAACTTAATCTATTCATTTAAACATGGATCATAGTGCATCATAGTTGCCTACAACTGATTTATCTGTTTCTTTATATAGAAAGATCTGATGTTTAAAGATTAGATTTGCTAAATTCTAATAGCCAGAATAGTAGTTAAAGTTCAACCATCATTGACTGATTAAACTAGGAAATAAAAACATCATCATGAATAATGAAGCAAGGCACTCGAATACAAAAGAAGAAGATGCAAACATAATTGACTGAAGAAAATAGATATTAAAAACATTTTAAAACACTAATAAATTAAAAGCAAGTTATACAAAACTATTAGAAAGCTTTGTTGAGTTAAACACTTACTTATCCTCAACCAACGAGCTGACCAGCTTCTTGTGGGATCCATACATGAAATGATCCTGCACAACAACATATGTGGAATGTTATTTCCTAGCATATTAACAAATGTTACCTCAATCCAGTCTTGAAGCCATTCAAAGAATAATCTCAAACATACATCATGTACAGGTTACTCTATAACTCATTCTCAAATAGAAAATGTCTGTAGAATTATATGAAAGAAGAAACATTAGAATACAAATTTTACTTGATCCAAACAAACCTCAAACTAAACATCCATTTAAAAATAACCTTAGTGCTAACTAGACCTCAACAAGAAAAGGTAGTTGCTTTCCTCCTAGTTTTTCTACTGCCTTAACATCTTTTTAATGACTTCCTTCCCTTGTAACATCATCAAAAGGCATTTCACTGATGTTTCTCTGCTTCTCTGAAAACCAATGTTGTGATAGAGGGGTAATTTATTACATTCAGCAAGTATTGGTGACTGCCTTTTATGCAAGATGTGTGGGAGCTACTCCATAAACAATTTTTTAAATATCTACTCTCCAAACTGAAGCAACTTGAGACCTTTACCTCTTATCCAAAGATTCCTTTTGCATGCCCTTGCTCAATTTTATGTGAAGGAAATTCTGATTAGTTCTAAAGTTGGTTGCCCCATATTATTTTGGGTTTCAGCTCTCTAAGAGTATACCCAATATGAAAAAATGGAAACCCAACACTTAGACTGGTATCCAATGGAAAGCGAAGAGGCAATAAAATCAAAGTGAGAGTGTCAATATTGGATAATACATCAATGGACCACAAGCTAGAATATTTTAAAAGTTTGCTAGTAATTAGTACTCGTTAAATTCAATTCATTTCCTATTACTGTCAGTTTTTTATGTTTTTTCTTGCAATAGTCCCAAATAAATGCTCGAATTAGTCTACAGTTAAACTACATACATGCTGATTAAATCATAGCACACAATGTGTTTATCTCTTACCCTCTCCACAGAATCTTGTATTATTAGACAAAAGCAATTGAATTTTTGAAATAAACAATTGAGGTACATCCAATTGTATGACCAATTAATTCTTAGATGCGTACTTCAAGATTAATAATATCCAAGTCAACAATCAAAGTACAAAGAATTCATAAGTAGAAGATCATCAGCCTTCCAGAACATGGTTTACTGGTAGACTCTCCCTTTACCTCACTTATCTTTTTGCAGAAATTTTTTTATATGCATGACTTTATAAAACTAGAGCTTCTTTATGAGATGCAAGAGTGGAAGGTCCAAAGTAAATATCATTTTGATAAAAAGAATGTTGTTCAAAAACTTGAAACATTCTAGAGCACAAAGGATTGGAAATTCTACTACAAAGGTTGAAAGTAACTAAAGAGGAAATAAAACAGAAGTGCCTAACCATTCAAACGCTCGGTTCGGCTATTTGCCCCCATGTATGCCTTGGGTTCAGTTCAAGGCCAGTTCATCAATATGTGACCTAGGCTACCCAATCTAGACCCAAGAAAAGCACAAGGAACCCACATGAAAGCCAAAAAAATACAGCATTTAAAGTATTAATTTTAAATAAAAAAACATAATTTTAAAACCTAATGTGACCTAAAGTGACCCAAACAACGTCCATTTGACAAATGCAACAAACCAAAACACTATTTTGCCTCCAAGCTGTCATTCTTCATTGTTGAAGCTTGCTACTTATTTTTTCCAAGGTGAAAGATTGATAAAGGAATTCTACCATGTTTGTTGAGTGTTATGAGAGAGAAATAGCTGCACCTATAAGCAGCAATCAAAGGTAAGTTTATATAGAAACTTTTTCAAGATATATTAAAAAAAATTAAGCCTTTCCATAATTTTTCAAGGTTTTTTTTAATTAAAATATTTTAAACGTTTTTTGAAACCATTTTAAATTATTTTAAGGTTATAATATTTATTTTGGTTTGCTTTGATTTTCTTAAGTGAACATACTCTGAGGTTGTAATGTTTTTCCGTTTTGGTTTGTTATTTGTACAGAATGACTGCTAGTTCTAGTTCAATAGGCCTATTGGCAAAGAGGCAATTCAATGATGCAGTGTCACCTCTTTGGCAACATGTGATCGGGTTTTCATTGGCATTGCAGTCAACGTGGGAATGAGTATAGGAGCTTGTATAGTTAAATGAAAACTCACTTATGCACCATGACTAACTAAGGAATAAGATTTTGTGTAAGTCTGAACAAAGAATGGTTGCCAAAGGACTAAATTATGGATTATATCAAAGAACAAGAAAAGGTTGACATTGTAAGTGAGAGCCAAAAGAAGATTACATCATCTATCCAAGAAAGGATCCTGCAAGCTTTCTATTGGGCCCTATAGTACCAGCTCGCTCACATCCTTGCATTATGTCACTGTCTTTCTAAGAAGACGATACCCCCTTTTTTTCTCATAAAACAGACCCATTGGAAGAGACCTTCTAGAATGAGTCAAAGAAGATCGCAGATCAATTTATTGATTTTTGCTTTTGGCAATAGACTTCTTTTCAAGATTGCAAGATCACCATAGTGGTGAAAAATGGCAACGATAATTGCTAATGCACCTACTAAATTATACTAGTCTTGGGCATAAAAAGGTGTGCACCGTTCTATTATCCAAGAGAAAAGCTTCTATAGAGACATCACTATAGACAATCAAGAACACATGATTCAAAACAAGAGTGTCCATCATTTATGATGGATGGAAAGATTGCAAAAATAAACCATTAATTAATGTGATTGTAATTTGCCCTAAAGGGGTGGTGTTTTTTAATGAAATTGAATGTGAGAGGCAAGTGAAGGATGCAAACCTCATTGCCAAGATCCTCATAAAATCCATTAAGATTAGTGGGCCCCAAAATCATTGTCCAACTCATAATAGACAATGCTAAAAATTGCAAGGTAGCAAGTTTATTAGTGAAGACTACACTTAGGCATTTTTTGGACACTGTCATTCGCTCCCTCAACTTGGTGACATGGAAGATTGGCAAACAGATCAAGTGGGTCAAAAAAATCTACACAGAGGCTGAGGAGATTCAAATGTTTGTGACAAATCACCATATGCCACAAGCCATATTCAAGTCCTCCTCCAAGTTGCAGTTGTTAAAAATATATTTATGAAATTTCAATATGATATTGATTTATTTATTTTATTGTTGATTATATGATAATTCAAAATTGATATATCATCTACTTCTTAATTTGTTCTATTTTTTTAGCCTATATAAGTTTCTAAGACTTGATTCGCATCACAAAATCATCTTGAGACAACTTGTGAAGGTGCAAGAGCTATTGATTGCCATGGTCATCAATAATCTTTGCAATAAATGAAGGCAATCTAATACAAGGATCCCAAAAGATCAAGACATTGATCCTCAATGATGATTGGCATACTCATATAGACTATATATTTTAGTTTCACTAAGCCCATCATGAGTATGATTAATTTTGATGATACTAACAGTGTTTGGGTGAAATTTATGATGGGATGGACTCCATGATTGAAAAATAAGGACCATAATAGAACCCAAAACAAATAATCCAACAACGGTATTTCTCAAAAGAGTGCAAAGAATCATTGTTGATTGTTGGAACAAGATGACCGCACCCTTGCATCTCCTAGAATTTGTTTTGTCTCCAAAATAAAACAACACAAAGATAGTTCCCTTGCCTATGAGGGTGGCACCATCTAAAAATGAAGAAGTTGCTAGTGGGTATAAAGCATCATTCAAAAGAATATTCCCAAATATAGATGTGCAAAGTATTGTCTTTGTCGAGTTTGGCCACTTTGTATCTTCAAAGAATCATGATATTTGCTTTCTTTGAGACAAGTATAAGAATGAAACTCATGAAAGGAGGAACATCCATGGCCGAGGCTCTATTTACCAATAGCCTCTTGCAATAGAAATTGTATCTCAAATATACTTTTTTAGTTTTTTAACTTCTTTACTTTTCATTTACTATCATATATTATGTTTTATATTTGCAAATATTGTATTGAATCTAAATGCAATTTCAATAGGTTGCAAGTTCTTTGGTTGAGTAGAGTTGGTGTACATACTCCTTTATCCACTCAATTAAAAATAACCGGTTGGCTGCATAAGAAGTTGAGGATTTGGTCTATGTGCATTCCAACGTGCATCTCTTTTCACATAAGAAAGCTGGTTACAAGAGGGGGCAACAAGGAATTGGAATGTAACCCCTGAGCATGCCAACTTAGACACTTTTATTGCACACCTTGCCTTGGTCTCTTTAGATGAAGCAAAATCTAAACATAAGATGGCTAGTGGGAGTGGCGCTATGGCTGCTTGTGGTTCAAATAAACCAAATATTTGCCTTGATGCTCTCAATGAAGAACAATATGAAGATTATAGATTGTAATTTTGTATTGAAATTTGACACTGAATCAATGAATAACAAGTATTCCTTTTTTTTGCAAATTATGAGCATTTTTATATTTATTTATTTTTATCGATAATAGAAGTGATTTTATTAATAATAATAAAAAACAAATTACATATCGATTCTCCCTACAGCATCACCATAAAACCCCTTCCCAATCCCACTAAACTCCTCTCTATAAATCCCTAACCCTGCCAATTATCCATACTACATTCAAATTCACGAGTTACAAACAATGAAACATCACCTTACAGACAAAAGCTCCACAAGCATCACAAGACAGCGAACCATCAAACCCTACAATGGACCTGTTAACAGATCATGAGTTTGGATCTCAGATTGGCCCTCTCTTCGTCTGAGACATGAGAACCATAGCAAAGGTTTCCTTCCTTTCTTTCTTTGCTTTCTTCCCCTCTACCGTTTTCCAGCCATTCTCTACCCTTGCAGCCTCCTTCTACCAATCCAATGGTTTGTCATAGGGACTCTTCAAAACTCCATCCAAGCATCCATTTGTTTGTTGCCTTTGTTCTTCAACTTTTCAATTCCCTATTTCTTTCTCTTGCGATCTTGCCAGGACTTTTTTCTCTCGGCATTCGGGTGTTGCTGCCCAATTTTTGGGATTCAACTCCCTTTGACCTCCATTGTGGACAGCACTATCTCTGTTCACATCCAGATCCCTTTCCTGTGCCAGGACTTCTCCAATCTGTTGTTGTTCCTCCCTTCTACCTTCCTCCACCAAGGTCTTCCCAACCTAACCCCCTTCCTCCTTGCTTTTCTCCTAAGAGTTCATTTGCTTCGCTTCCTTTTTCTCCACTATATAGTGTTGAGGGCCAGCATCTTTCCACCAGGAGGCTGATTTGGTAGCTCTTTGTTTGGCACATTCAGCAGCCAAATGGCCAATTTTAAAGCAAATTCTACACCTAAAGGGTATCCCTTCATAATCCAAGGGCTGCACCCAACAGCCTTTCGAATTTTTTATTTAAATTTCCTCTGGAGGCACCTTTGACACATTCATTTCCACTAATATCCGAGCAAAGGTTGTATGCAGAAGGTTTGAAGACCCTTCATCCACCATTAAAAAGCTACCTAAAGAGTTCCCTACAACCTCTAAGCAGGAATCAAACAAGAACTGCAAGGAAAAGTTGGGAAGTGTCACCCAAATAGGGACCTTCTCAAACACTTCAATGGTTGGATTAAAAGTCGGATGCCATGGCTTTAACATTAGTGGATATTTTTCTTCCCAATCCCAATGGTAGTCACAAAGGATCTTCTTTCTATTCTACTCCTTTTCAAAAACTACAATGAAAAAGCCTTTGGCCATGGAATAGATTTGGACATACCCTTCCAAGACTCGTTTCCCATGGTTAGAAATCCACTGGTGGAGGTCCATCAAGCTTGGCCTAAATCCCCTGAATCTTCCAATCAAACCCATCCCAAAAAAAAAATTCTTTGAAAAAAACTTCTTGCTCAAGCTCATCATCTAGCTCCAATGTGATTGATCTAGATGATAGAGATAAGCCAGAACTTCCACCTCCCCTTCCTGTCTTCCATGACTGAGAAGGTCCCGAATGATTTCCCCCATTCTAAGTCGCTTTGGACCACTTATTGGACCCATCGTCTCCTGAAACGCGGGCAGCGATAAGCCCTCTCTTCTGGCGTCGCTGTGCTGATAACTCTTCCCCATCCAAAACACGGCCGTCTCTGCTAGGGCCTAGTTTCATCGCTTCCTTCTCTTTTGGTGTTTTTCGCATTCCATTTTTTGGTTGGCTTCCCCGCCTACCGGTTTTTCTACTGCCGTCTTCATTGCTCCGAGAGCCTCCTACCGCTTCCTGCAAGTCCTCTCCCTCAAGGCTCGAACCAAGTAAAACCCTAGTCACAGCAACTTCCCAAAGTTAACCGTTATCTTCCATGGCCGAGAATTAAATTTTTTAATATTTTTAATATAATATATATTTTTAAAATATATGCATACAACCACATCCAAACTGGCAACTTAGATTCAAATAACAGCTGAAGAATGAATTACCACCTACGGCAACAATTTATATAAACAATAATAAGCCTACAAAAATTACAAGGAGAACCAATGAAATAGTGAAGTTCTCCACCTACCTGCACATATTTCTAAGGTCACCTCTTTAGGATATAATTGATCACATTTATGATATTATAGATCAATTGCTCTGGCAGTTTTGCCCTTTCTTTGATATCGAATGGCAGTTTGGCAAAGTGATATTTTTAATGACTAGGTTATTGAAAAGCATTTCATGCCTCTATGTTGTTTAGGTGCTTCCATTCACAACAATAACGTATCATAACTGATCTCTATCAGCACAAGCCAACAAAATTATTTGCAACTTCCCCAAAACAACCAAAATTGGATTTTACCAGACATAAACAAAACATCTGAATGATCAATAGAAAAAACCAAATGAAATTCAATTTCAAATGAATCATGCATCATACCAAGCCCCTGCATAGTGTAACAATCATTTAAATTGTAAAGAAATCAAAAACACATTCTACATTCCAAATGAATGCAAAGTATCAACATCACAAAATGCCGCATTCTTCAATGACCATCTGAAAAAATGCAATACTTGAGACCCAACCAAGAATGAACAAGCGGATACAGGAAATCAATGTCAAAAAGCCTTCTTCCTCCACTGAACATCTGAAAGGATATACATCATAACAAAATAAGAAAAATCAAAAATGTGATCAGGACTTTACACTCAACTATCAAACAGCAATGAAAAAATGCAATACTTGAGACCCAACCAAGAATGAACAAGCGGATACAGGAAATCAATGTCAAAAAGCCTTCTTCCTCCACTGAACATCTGAAAGGATATACATCATAACAAAATAAGAAAAATCAAAAATGTGATCAGGACTTTACACTCAACTATCAAACAGCAATTATTTTAGACTCAGCATAAAGACAGTGTTTACATTGTCAAGTCACATGTTGATGCAAACTTATAAGTCATACAATAACCTTACCCTGAGAAATTGGATGTCGTGCAGTCCACTACTCGGTCATGATCTTGGTCCATATTGAAGAAAGGACAATTTTCACAACCAGTTTCCCTGAACTATTCAATCAGTTAGAAAGCAAAGATTATGGAATGATTGGCTGTACATCAGGCACTGGACTTCGTCCAATTAAAAACTGGTGAATTACATACTTGTTCTGTTAATAAGTTTAAACAATCACATGAAATTCAAGGAAATGTATCATAGGATTAAAAACTCCCAGAAAGCTATTTTCCACATTGACAACAATCCAGCAAAATAATGTGACAACAAACTTCCTTCTAAGTTCTTTCTTTGCAAAAGCAACAGAAGAAACAGCACAATGGTGTAACACCTGATCATAGGTCTTGATCAAACGGCAGGGAAGGCAAGCCCTGAGCTCACGGCCAAAACTTGTTGGAACTTGTGCAGCACTCCCCATTGATCTACAGTTCCACTGAAAAGGAGTGAAGTTACACACAAGAGTTGCAATGCGGTGTATCACTGCAATAGATTTTATGGAAGTGTAAATGAGCAATAAAGGAATATAATCAAAGAAATGAAAATCAATAAACAAGGCAAACAATGAATAAAAGCTGCTATGCAAATAGAAGAAACACGGAAAATTGTGACCTTCTATTCTCTCAGACAGATTTATCCACTAAACATTTTTTCTGTGGCCTCTTACATGATGATATTACAACACAATGGATTGACTTATATCCTTGACTTTATTTGCTCCTTTGTGAACGCTTACATGTTGATATTACAGCACATTGAGCTCCTGGTTTATTTTCTATTTATGTTGAAAAAATTAGTTCCACTTAATGCCATCATTTACAAAACTACAATTGCATCCATTTATAGCCAGTGGTAACACTAAAACTAAGGTACTAAACCACTGAAATTCTGAACAACTCCTATTTTCTTAATATTTCTTGGATTTAGGTGTAATGCAACAATTAGTGGACCAAAAATAGGTCCGAGTTTCATCTCAGGTGGCTTGTGTGGATATATATACCATACGCTGGGGGTGTGTCCCCAAGGTTTCTGGGGAATTCCTCTGAACAGGAACATCCCAGATGCAAAGTGAGAGGAACAAAACACCCCCATGCCATCCCCAGTGCCCAGTCCCCCATGGGAAGTGTCCACAGGAGACCCCTACAAAGTGGGGAGATGTTGCCCTATGGGGGGACATCTTGCCGTGCCCAGGATGACTAGAGGAATGTCAAGACATCCCTTGACCATCCACAGGACAGCAAGACATCCCTACCACTGTTTGGAAAAGTCACTTCAACATTTTTTTTAAATTGAAAAAGAAAGGCCAAGACCCTATCCCTAAACCTAAAATAATAGAGTGGGGAAGACCTAACCTAAAAAACTAAAAAAAATGGAGCTCATGGTTCTTTGCAATAACCAAAATAGAAGAGATTGAATAGAGAAGAAGAGGAAAAGACAAGCAGAGAGAGGAAAAGCAAAGGAAAGAGGAAGAGGAAGACAAAGTGGATCAGCACCAACTAAATTCCCATTTCCCAATTCCCATTGATTTTCAAATTTGTACTTCATAATTCAAGCTAAATGAAAATTATAGCTGTTTTTTTAAATTTCTATAAAATATTAAACGGTACTAAAAGGAATTGTAATTTGTAGTGTATCATCAACTACTGTGCTTGTGCAATCTAAAGTAAGAAAAAAATTAAGGAAATCTTTGCTTTTGTATAACTAGCGATTTTTTTAATTGGGTTGCAATGGGCTGATCAAATAATGTTCTAAAGAGTCGTAGATAATTGTGCAACTTAAAGTAAGAAAAACAGAAGGAAAATCATTGTGTTTGTACAACTAGTGATTGCTTTTAATTTTGGTTGCATTGGGCTAATCAAATAATGTATTCAGAGTTTTATTTGCTCAAAAAAGGATTGTAACTTTTTGTGTATCCTCTACTTCTGCACCTCGTACAACCATAAGTAAGAAAAACAAAAGAAAATCCTTGTGTTTGTACAACTAGTGATTTTTGTAAATATTTAGTTCCAATGGGCTAGTTAAAAATCCTTGCCTTTGTACAACTAGTGATTATTTTTAATTTTTAGTTGCAATGGGCTAATTAAATCTCAGGAGTCTTAGATAACTATGCAACCTAAAGTATGAAAAACAGAAGAAAAATCCTTGTGTTTGTACTTTGTACAACTAGTGATTGTTTTAAATTTTAGTTGCATTGGACTAATCAAATAATGTATTCAAAGTCTTTGTTCACTCAAAAAACGATTGCAACTTTTTGTGTATCCTTTAATTCTCCACCTCATACAACCATAAGTGAGAAAAACAAAAAGAATATCCTTGTGTCTGTTTGACTGATTATAGTTTTTAATATTTAGTTGAAATAGGCTAATCAAATAATGTATTAGGAGTATTAGATAACTCAAATAAGGATTGCAATGTTGGTGTATCCTCTATTTCCATGCCTTGTGCAACCTAAAACAAGAAAAACAGGAGGAAAAACCTTATGTCTTGAGTCCTTATTTTCTGTATTGAACAGTAAGTTTTACTTTGTTCTTGCAATGCTTAAGTAACAATAAGGGGCCTAATATGTTAACAAATCCAGAAATTGGAAATGTTGGTGGGTGATGACTAGTGAATGGAATATCCATCTTAGTTACAATAGGCTACACAGTAGACTTTTACAAATCAAGTCCTATGAGAGGGATTTGTTTGTTTGGGGGAACCATTCTGAGGCTGTTCTTTACTTTTGTGGTCATGTACAGGCTGGTGGTTGCAATAGCATGCCATGGGAAAGACCAAGAAGTCAAGACTCAAAGAAATCTAAGAAGATATCTGGCTGATTCAGATGGAGAATCGGAATTTAATTAAACTATTGCAGCCCTTACAAGGAGATAATGAGGAGTTGCAGACCAGGTTAGAAAGCCAAGACAACCTCCTCATAGGAGCATTAGAAATATTGCAACATGAATTGCAAGAAATGGGGGAGTTGATAGAAAGATTGCAATGAGACAGTGAAGAGGTGAAGAGGAAGCAAAAGTCCTCTAGGCAATGGGTAAAAAAGAACTGAAATGTGTGTGAAAGACACTCCACAAGAAACTTTTCCTTCTCCACAAGAATCTGTGGTTAAAACAGAGACTCCAAAAAAAGCGGAACAGCAGCTCCAAGTCAGAGAACAGTGCAGGAAGTTCCATGACCATTCAGGAAAGTGCAAGATGGCATAAAGGAGCGGACAGCCAATTGGTATGGGAAAGGGCATTCAGGAGTGTGAATCATCTCCTAGGAATGGTGAGAATCCCAAAGGACGGAAGAAGACACTGCCTCAAGAAACTTGCAGCTTGTGGAGTTGTTCAAGGAGTCCAAGAAAGAAAACAACAAGGCATATGAAGATCAAATCTTTTGTAAAGTGTTTCTTTTGCGAAAAGAAAGGGCATAGCTAAGAATTGCTAGGAAGAGCATCCTTGTTTGTCTTGTGGTTTGAAAAATCATTTTGTGGCTATTTTGGAAGAGACGTGCCTACAAGAAACAGCTGAAGACATCCAAGAGGAAGGAGGAAAAGTTGTCCAAAAAGAGAGGCAAGAAACTTAGCAAACATTGGGAAAAGAAAGGACTGGTTGTTGAACCAAAGAAGGGTGGACAACAAGAGAAAGAAGGAGCTAGAAGGGGGAATATTCAGAGGGTGAATAATCAAAAGAAGCAGCAAGAAGAAAGGAGACAGCAGATGCGTGGAAGTCCTAGGTTGCTTCTTGAGGCCAAGAGATTGCACACAAATGGAGGTAAGGAAAACAATGTTCAAAAGATGCCTTCAAAGACTTGCGCAGGTGATTTTCCTTTCAGCTTCTGCAATGTCTTGGCTAGAATAGTCAACAGAATCAAGAGTCCTGGCTCATATCAGCTTGAAGGGTTTGTTGCCAAAGAAAATCAAACTGAATTCCAACAAGGGTGTGGAGAAAGGAGTTCCTCAATTTGTGGTTCAGTAGTTTTTGGGGACCAAAAACCTCATAATGGGTGAATTGTGATCTGAAAATGGATCATAAGAGTGGAGCAGGTGGGTCAAAAGTCCTCACTGCAGTTGCAAGTACATTGTGATGGACCTAGTAACTGAGAGATTGACTTCATCAAGATGATGCACAGCAAAGGAGACTGTATTCTTGTCAGAACAGTGTCTAGGGTGATCCGTGACACCTTTGGGATAACTTTGAAAAGCAATGCAGATTTTAAAACCAAGCAGAAAACCTAAGTGAGTGAATTCGCCAGTTGTAACAAGCAGCAAAAGTGCAACCTACCACAGCAAAAATGTAAATACAGTAGCAGAAACATTTTCGCCTCTCTGAAGGAAGCAGCAGAAATGTCACTGTGCAAATAGATTGTGGTATGCAAAAGGTTTTGTCATTTCATCTTGCCTTTTGAACATTTGGTCTTCCAGTTTTTAGGCTTGGAAGGCTATATAAAATGCATGGGATGACTGCAAGAGAGGTTAGATATGTTGGCCATGATTTGGTAGCCCTCTAGGGAGTGTTTTCATGAGTGTCATGTGTAGGAGAGCAAGAAAAGACATTATAGAGGTAGTTGCAGGTCTTAGAAGCTGGTGAATTACCATTGTGGGTTCTGTAACAGCCTAAGAGGCATTGTAACACTTGTAACTAACTAAGACATAGTTACATGAGGAGTGGGTACTCACTCTTACTAAAGTTTTCTACCCATTTGAGGGTTTCTCCAAGTGTATCTCTGGTGCTTTTAGTTGTGCATACTTGATTTGCATGGACATATCTCCGTAATTTCTCTTGTGCATGGTTTAAATATAAATGAACACCACATATTGTAATCTAACCCTTGAAGGTAGAGAAAACAGAATTTGGAAGCTGTTGTGCAAGGTCAACATGAAATCCATAAGTTGATGACTAAGCATGTGGAATATCCACTCTAGTTGACGGATCAAGTGGTAGCAGAGAAGTTTTCCTTGTGCTTGGGTGTTTGTTAACATTTTATTGTGTGCAGCGGTTTTCTGATTTTGTTGACAAGATGCAGAGTTGGATGTCGAATGCACTCATTGAGGGGTTGCAATGAATTTTCCAAAACTGGTTTTTGTACGGCAGGATTTAGAGGGCAATTGAAGCATACTTATGGTGCAAAGGTTCTTCAAAGAGGGTAGACACTGTGTGGACCAATTAAGGAGATGTGTACGGCACTCAAGGTGAGTGTGACTCCAGCTAGTTTGCTATACCATTTTGGGTTACCTATGTGTTGTTGGGCACACTTATCTATGCTGTTTTGCACCCTCTTTTCCATTACAATTCTTGAATTCTGGCATGTGTACTAAGAGTGTCTTTCTTGCAGTTGTTTTGCAAGTTTGTAAGAGACACAAGTTAGGCAATGTTTGTACTTGTTGATGCAATGTGGTAAGACTGTGCAGAGAAGACAATGTGGTTGCATTGATGTTAGTGCAATTTGTAAAGACCCATGAACAGCATCATTTGTAATTCCATAAGTTGAAGCCAGCAAGATGAAGTCCTTTGAGAGGAAATTGGTGGAGATGTTTTATTTTCCAAGCTTTTGGGGACTGAAAGCCACCCCAATGGGCAGTTATTATCCATAAATTTGAGTCAAGAACGCTAGACCATTGGGGTCAAGGTTCTTAAGATCGGTTTGAGCACCAATTCATGGCCTGCCTTCATAAACACATCGGTTTGTGCCATAGTAAAATTTATAAAGGCACATGAAGGGCATTGTTTGTAATTCCTTAAGTTGAAGTCCTTTAAGAGGCAATTGGTGGTCACATTTCATTTTCCAGGATAACTATGCTTTTGGGGACCAAAACCCTCCCTATTGGGGAGGTATGATCAGTAAATTTGAGTCAAGATGCTAGACCATTTGTACCAAGGTTACCTAAAACGAGTTTTAGAGCCAAGTCACGGTCTACCTTCATAATGAGATTGGTTTTTGCCATAGTCTGTAGTCAGAATGCTGGTGGACAAGTCCAAGAAGGCCTTCGGAAGATCTGAAATGTCTCTATTGACAATGGGCATGGTCAAGTGTTCAGGTAACAGACAGATATGGTTTTTGTACTTTGGTGAAATTGTCAATTGCCGCAGGCAGCATCTTCCTCATCTACCACAGCATTTCCATCTCAACTACATTGTTTTTTACATCTTCAGCAGCATTTTTGTTTCTACCGCAGCATTTTCACTTCTACCATAACATTTTCATTTCTGCCACAGCGTTTTTGTTTCTACCATAGCATTTCCATTTCTTCCACAATGTTTTCAAATTTGCACCTCCATTGGAAGCAACAATTTCATTACAGTGGAAGCAGAGCATGGGATTTGAAGTATTTATGTTTATTTTATTAACTTTTGGGCTTCCAATAGCACCCAGAATTCTTTGTATTGTTTGTTTGAACCTTTCAAAGACACTAGAGGGGAGCTAATGGGCTTATGAGGTGATTTTGGAGAGCAACCATTGCTATCCTTTCTGGACTGTGGGAGCATTGAGCACCTTGGGTCAGTCAATTTGGGTTGCATTCTAAACCAATGCAGTTTTGGCTAGTGTGCGCTGGTTGGAGTTTTTTGAGGGATGTTTTCCTTACTCTATTCTAGATGGGTGGAGGCTTCTATCAACTAGAGTGTACATGATGTCGCTGGTTGGTCCTTGGGGTCTTGCTTGGCACTTTCTTTTTCCAGGTAGATGTGGAGTGGATTACATATCTAGAATACCATTTTGTTTGGGAATCTTGATGCTATCTTGTTTGGGCATCATACATGGCTTAGTTGGGCTAAGCTTGTAACTTCCATAGTATAGCAGATTCTTTGAGCTAGATTTTTCTTCCAAAGATGGGTTTCTCCAGGATGAACAACTGTGTAAAGATTCCCTTGTTGTGTGAAGATGTTCTTTCTTGTATTGTTTACCTGCAAGATTGTTTTCTGCATTTACTCTTAACACTTAATTGAGACTACACTATTTTGCAATAGATGAAGAATGCTAAGGGGCATGTGAAGATTTGTTGGTTGGTGTAAGTATATTGTGGAAGGTTGTACTCCTTTAAGTGTTTAGAATTTCCGTCCTTTTACCAGTGTTGGTGTTGCATTTGAGTTGATGCAGCATTCTTTAACCATAATGTTGATGAATTGGTGTATGGAACATTTATGCTCCTTTTTACAGTAGGGTCCATGGTAGTTTTTTACAAATGACTCAAAATAGTATTTCGGTTGGGAGTGCTGTGAATTTCAACTGCCTTTCCAAGACATTGGAATTTGCCAAGGTTCCATTCAATAAGAGGTTCACTTCATAGCAATTTGCAACAAATTAGACACCAACAAAACTGCTAATTCAGTAGAGATTAACCTATGAAAATGCCATTTTTGTGGCCTTGAATACTATGGCAACATTACAAGAGTGAATACACACCTTCTACACATCACTAGTCAAGGGATTGGGGTATGCGATCAGCTCTCACTTCAAGAGAGAGTTGAGATAATAAAATTTGTTTAACAGTGACATCTCCAAAACTTTTGTTACCTCCACACTCACACCACCAACTCCTTATAGGAAAACTAGTACTTGGCATGCAGAAATTCCTATTTTTGTGTTAAGTGTAGTAAAGCCTAAGGAGAAAAGTAAGGCCATAGATTTCACTATAAACCCCATGGCAAATATGTTTAATGTCTAGGCTAGAGATGAAGCCGACAATGTCATTGGCAAATTCTTCTTTACCAATGGCATTTCATTCCATGTTATTTGCCCTAATTACTTTGCGGAGGCCACGTTCAAGGTTGCATGAGACAGGTCTTCATATGTGGCACCATGGGAGACAAAACTGAGGACTACAATCTTGTATAAGAACTATTCCAAGATAAATTTACTAATGGTGGAAATGAAAACCACATGGATCTTACATGGACGCAACATTATCATGGATGGATGGGATGGGTAGAAAGACATTAAACACCATCTGTTAGTTTTATGATCAGATTAGAACACAGAAATTTAATTCAAAATTCAACACAAAGACACAGCCAATACCCTAGGAAAACCCTCCAACCTGAGGGAGAAAAACCCAGCCAATATATCTCTTAGATATTAATTGAATAAGGGCAGAAATCTGCTCACAACTTAGGCACAACACAATGCCTATTTTATATAATGAATAGCACCTCTCCTAGATGCACAGATACAAATGATATGTTACTCCTTTAATCGATCTGCTGCTTCAAAATATGATCTGCTGCTACAGGTGCGAACTCCTCTAGGAAAGCGAATTATGCTGAATGAACTTAATGATCAAATGAATGATCAGCACCTTGCATTTATAGCCAAGACATGACTCTTCATTAAGGAGGTCGGTCCCAAGTGATAGGACGTGTCTTTTCACATCATAAGTCGGCCTTGAAAGAAGACGACTTTCTTCTCAAGAAATCGCGCCCTTCTAGAAGGTCGGCCCCCAAATAATAAATGATTATTAATTATAAAATAATATAAATCAGTTTTATTTTATTCATTTGAGAAGCGCCTCTTCTCTCTTCAAATCGAATATATTTAAATTGAATAGCCATAGGCTATATTCAATTTATTCTCCTCATGCGAATTTGCACCTAGAAGTAGAGGCCTGCGGCTGATTGAAACATCAACACTCCCTCTCAGCTAGGGAGGAATACTTCCAGCTGTACAAGTCATATCACCTCATCGTGATGACAAACATCATGGCTACACCCATGTGTGAAAAAGAGCTTAACATTTCATCGTGAAAGCATATCAACTCATTGTGATATTAGATATCACCTCATCGTGATATCAACCATCATGGCTACACCCATGTATGGTATGTACAAGTTCTCATCACTCAACGTGATGTCACCTCATCGTGACGTTTAACCATGGCTCTCTCAGAGGGTGTAACACAAGTACAAGTGAATCATCATTGACTCCCTCACGTGATGTTGTCATGGAGTCACACACATGACATACACCATGGCTCTCCCAGAGGGTGGAAACAAGGGCTTTCACCTCAAATCTCAAAAAGAAATGCATTATCAAGGGCTTGCACCTCAAATCTCTCTCAAAAGAGAAATGCATTAATAAAGGATCACTGATACTGAGACTCCTTCTCAGCTAGGGCTTGATTCTCCACCATACCAAGCTTATCTCGAAAGTACACAAACTTTATCCTAGAGAGAGAGGCTTGGTGAGAATGTCTGTCGTCTGCTCATCAGTGCTAATATACCTCAACTGAATTGCTTTCCTCAATACCATATCTCTGATATAATGGTATTTGATCTCAACAGGTTTAGTTTTGTCATGAAACACAGGGTTGACAGAAAGCTACACACAGCACTGGTTATCACAATGAATGATAGTAGGCTCCATTGTTTGTCCAAACAATCCTACAAGGAGCTTTCGAAGCCACACTGCTTCTCGGGCTGCCACACAAGCTGCAATATACTCGGCCTCAGTTGTACTCAGTGCCACAAAAAATTGCTTCCTTCTACACCAGGATATCATCGCAGACCCCAAACTGAAGCAACAACCAGAGGTACTCTTCCGATCAATAACACACCCTGCCCAATCAGAATCAGTAAAACCATGTAGCTTCAAATCCACACCTGAAGAATATCTTAACCCATATCCAACTATGCCACGCAAGTATCTCAGGATATGTTTTGCTGCAACAAGATGTATCTGTCTTGGTTCACACATGAATTGACTAAGTGCACTCACTGCATAGCAGATATCTAGTCTAGTGTTGACTAGATACATTAATGAACCAATCAACTACCTGTACATCGTGGGATCCACCAGATCTGAATTAGCTGCAGCCTCTTTTAACTTATGTAAGTTGGTCTCCATAGGCGTAGACATGGATTTGCAATCCATCATACCAAACCTCTTCAAAATGTCAATGGTATACTTCCCTTGACTTAGAATCATCTCATCTGGCTTTTGCCAGACTTCTAAGCCAAGAAAGTAATGCATGAGACCAAGATTCTTCATTTCAAATTCAGAAGCTAATTCCTCGCATTTGAGAATGAGGTATTCTTCTCCAATAAAGATCGGATCATCAACATACAAAACCAAAATCAATGCTTCACCATTAATCACCTTGAAGTAGAGGTCTGAATCAGCATCATTCTTTGACAACCCCAAGCATAACAGGTAACGATCAATCCTTTAGTACCAAGCACGAGGAGCCTGCTTAAGACCATACAAGGCCTTCTTCAACCTGCAAACATGAGACTCCTTCCCATGTACCTCAAATCCATCAGGTTGCTCAATATATACCTCTTCCTCTATTACACCATTCAGAAAAGTTGTCTTCACATCCATTTGGTGAATCTTCCATCCTCTAGATGCAACAATAGTAATGGTGGTCTTGACTGAAGTATACCGAGACACTGGAGCAAAGGTTTCTTCATAGTCAACTCCCTTTTTTTGTGAAAACCCTCTAGCCACAAATCTAGCCTTGTATTTCTCAATGCTCCCATCAGTTGCATGCTTGATCTTGAAGAGCCATTTAGAAGATACCACAGATTTGCCTTTGGGTCTAGGAATAATGTCCCAAACATCATTCTTAAGTATGGACTGATACTCTTCAGACATAGCATCTTTCCAAACTTGTTGACTAGAAGCTTCCTCAACACTGGAAGGCTCGGACTCAATAATGTGACTCATCAAGGCTACATAACTGGAGAACTTGTTAGGTCTCTTACTTTCTCTGAAAGTTCCTCTTGGGGCTGCAAAACTTTCTGCCTCCTGCATTGTTTTCCTAGCCCAAAGAGGTCTTTTCCTTCCAATCACAATATCTGTAGGCCCATCAGTAGGTTCCAAGGGCTCAACTGGATCAACATCTTCTTTAGGTTCTGAAGCCTCCCTCTAATTCTCAGAAACATGGTCAACTTCCATATCCTGAGGAGACTCTTCATCATCGATCTCCATATGAGTGCCCTTGGATCTTTTTAATGCAACATCCTCTTCAAATGTGACATCTCTACTGATCTCAATCAACTTCTGACCTGGAATGTAGATTTTGTAGGCTTTTGATGTCTCACTGTAACCTACCAAAATTCCTTTCTTGCCAGAAGGTTCCAACTTTGTCCTCTTGTCCTTTGGTACATGAACATACACTGGACATCCAAAGATCCTTAAATGACTTATTTCAGGTTTCACCCTTGTGAATGCTTCTTCAGGAGTTATGTTTCCAAGATTCGGTGGGTACTTCTATTCTGAACATAAACAGCAGTCCTGGATGCTTCAGCCGAAAGGGAGATTTGCAGATCTTGGTCATGTATCATGGCTTTGACTGCTTCCACAATAGATTTGTTCTTTCTTTCAGCAACTTCGTTCTATTGAGGATTATAAGGAACGTTGAACTCCCTCTTAATCCCAGCTTCAATGCAAAAGTTACAGAAGCTGAAGGAAGTATATTCTCCTCCATTATCGGATCTCAAGACTTTGATCCTTTTCCCCGATAGATTCTCCACCTGAGCTTTGAATTCTTTGAATCTCTTTAATACCTCCTCAGATTCTTTAGATTTCAAGAAATAAATCCAAGTCTTTCTAGAGTAGTCATCAATAAAAATAATGTAATACAAGAAACCACTCGAAGAAGCAACAGACATTAGACCATATAAATCAGAATGAATAAGATCTAGAATACATTTGGATCTACTTTCACTAATATGAAATAGACTTTTTGTATTCTTACCCAAAGCACAGCCTTTGCAAGTACCTTCATGCTCCTGGTTGAATTTTGGAAGGTCGGTGACCATCTTCTCCATGATAGGTAGAGCTCGAAAGTAAAGGTGAGCCAATCTTCGATGCCAAAGATCACACAAACTTAATGAATCATGCACTAAAGCCTGAAGGGGACGAGTGCATAGCCTATAGAGACACTCATGTCTAACTCCAATCACCCGAGCAATCTTGATGTTTGAGTTCTTAGCCCATATAAGAACTTTACCTTCTGAAAATGAAACTTGGTAACCCTTGTCTTCCAAGGCTGAAATGGAAACAAGGTTTCTCCTAATGCCTAGAACAAATAGCACATCATTTAACTGTAAGGAAATGTTGGAATCCAGGTGAAGAGAGGAGTTCCCAACTCCTTTCACAGAGTAACTAGCATCATCTCCAATAATGACTTGTTCACTGGAACCTTTCTCCACCAAATCAAATAGATGCTCCCTAAATCCGGTGATGTGGCGAGAGGCACCACTATCAATCAGCCAAGTGTTGGTGTCGATGGTTACATTGCTTGACAATGTTGAATAGAATAGGTATTCACTTGAATCCTTTTGCGGAGAGACATCATTAACATCTACAATGGAGGCCTGCTACCTGGGCCTAGTAGGACATTCCTTTGCAAAGTGACCGTACTTGTCACATCGAAAACATTGGACTTTGGAGAGGTCCCTCTTCTTCTTGGATGCAGGAGCACCATCCGCTTCTCTATCTCTATTCCTCTTAAAATATCCTTTCTTTCCACCTTTCCCTTTCTTCTTGAAGGATTGAGTGGCAAGAACATGTATGTCTTCATTAGTGGAACTTTGACCAATACCTTTTGCAGCCAATCTAGACTCTTCTTGGATGCAATCCACCCTCAAGCGATCAAACTTGGGAAGTTTCGATCTTGCACTGATTCCTTGAATGTAAGACTCCCAAGACGAACAAAGACCATTAAGAGCCAACATGGTCAAGTCCTTGCTATCAACAATATGCCCAATAGAAGAGAATTGATCTCTCAACTCAGTTATTCTCATGAAGTAAGCAATAACAAATTCTCCTTTCACCATTCGCCATCTTCAAATGATGGAGTTGTTGCTTCAGTGCAAGTGTCTGGCTTGTGTTATTGATTTCGTACATCTCCTCCAAGGTTTTGAACATCTCTCTTGTCGTCTTTAGCTTGGAGACAATTGGAACAATATGATCCTTTACGGAATCAACAAACATCTTCTTCGCCTTAATATCTTTCTTTTTCCATTGAACCTTTTCTTCCTCATCCCTAGGCTCGGGGGTTGTGCTCTCCACAAACTCTGCTAACTCACTTTCCTCCAATGTGAGCATAATTTTGAATCTCCATGAAGTGAAATTTGATGCTCCCTCAAGCCTATCCTCAATCTTAAGACCGTTCACCATCTTGACGAAGAGATAGAGAAAAACAACGAAGAGGAGAGAATAAAGGGTATCGCTGTAATACAAAAATCTGATCAAGATCTTCTTCAAACCCGCTATGATACCATGTTAGTTTTATGATTAGACTAGAACACAGAAATTTAATTCAAAATTCAACACAAAGACACAGCCAATAACCTGGGAAAACCCTCCAACCTGAGGGAGAAAACCCAGCCAATATATTTCTTAGATATTAATTGAATAAGGGCAGAAATCTGCTCACAACTTAGGCACAACACAATGCCTATTTAATATAATGAATAGCACCTCTCCTAGATGCACAGATACAAATGATATGTTACTCCTTTAATCGATCTGCTGCTTCAAAATATGATCTGCTGCTACAGGTGCGAACTCCTCTAGGAAAGCGAATTATGATGAATGAACTTAATGATCAAATGAATGATCAGCACCTTGCATTTATAGCCAAGACGTGACTCTTCATTAAGGAGGTCGGCCCCAAGTGATAGGACGTGTCTTTTCACATCATAAGTCGGCCTTGAAAGAAGACGACTTTCTTCTCAAGAAATCGCGCCCTTCTAGAAGGTTGGCCCCCAAATAATAAATGATTATTAATTATAAAATAATATAAATCAGTTTTATTTTATTCATTTGAGAAGCGCCTCTTCTCTCTTCAAATCAAATATATTTAAATTGAATAGCCATAGGCTATATTCAATTTATTCTCCTCATGCGAATTTGCACCTGGAAGTAGAGGCCCGCGGCTGACTAAAACATCAACACCATCCATAGATCAAGGTATATTTCAATATGCAAAATCTTAGTTTAGAACAAAAAGATTTCATTTCCTAGATTGAGAATGGCAAAGTAAGCTTTAGCTTGGTTAGTAAAAATGTAGATTGAAGACTTTCGTCAACCTAAAGTCCAAACTTTTGATAACGAAGTGGTTGTAGATGTTAGTCCTTTGGATATTTGTGCTGTTGTGTTTGGCAGGCCCTATATGTATGACAGGAAAGTTGTTTATTACCTAAAGGAAAACAAGTATCACTTGGTCAAAGGTGGATAGAACTTTCATGTTGAATGCTTAGAACTTCAGAAGGGCAAGAAAGAGAAACCCAAGGATCTAAATCTTCAATAAAGGAGGAGGATAAGTGGAAGCACTAAGATCATTCCTCTTGATTGGAGCTAAATGAATGTTGATATGGTTCCCCCAGCTAGTACAAGCATTTTGACCCTTCAAACACATTCGGACGGTTGAAGAAAGATTTTCAGGCTCTTGGTTGGAGTGGTGCAACATTTGGCAGCAGCCATAACATTCATTGTGGGGATCATCCCTGTTTTTCTTAGTCTTTATAGCTTTTGGGGATCAAAATCCTTCATATTGACAAGGTGTGATGATGATCTGTAAAAGGATTGAAAGCTTATTTCAAACTTCATGGTGAACTACAACACAATTAAGATTTAGAAGACACATTTATGCAAGGTGTGAGGGTCAGAAAGGAAAAAATGAAGAAAATTGGAGATTTTTACGAAATTGTGTGAAAATGCTGATTTCTCAAATGGCAGGTAACCACCACAGTGGTTTTATTCTAGATGTGTTGGTTTTGTTCTACATGAAGTGGCAGTTTCACCATGTGTACAGAAACAATCTATATTGCCCTGAAACAATCAAATTACCCTTCTCTTTGGCTTTTGGAGAATTTTGAGATACCTGACAGGCTTGTACAAGCCTATTAGTACCCCAAAAGTGATCATAGAATACAAGTGAGGGATAGGAAGTGTATTCAAAGAGAATTCAAGTGTTTGAATTAGACTATATTTAAATGAACACAACTGAGAGAGAGTGTTAGAGTGCTGTTATAAGTGATCTTAGGGACTGAAGATTGTTATTCCATGCCGGTTGTGTGCCTAAGAGGCCGATTATTGTATTTGTCAACTCATTTGAGATAGTGGATAAGAGGGTCATTTATTTCACTCTTGCTGGAATTTTCTCCTGGAATTCAGGTTTCTAAGGCAAAAATTCATGTGTCCTCAATTGTTCTATTGTTTGCTCTCAATTTCCTTTCATATTCAAATTAAAGTATAGTTCACATTTCCTTATTTAGATCCATATGTTGATGACCATTGTATGATATAACCATCAAGCTTACAAATCAAAAGCTAAGTTACCGGGTTTGCCCTTGGGAAGCCTAGGTTCAATACAGGTTCGATCCGGGTTTGAAATTCGGGTCCGGTTCGACCAAATTCGTTGTGGGTTCGAAAAAACGCCTATGGGTCCGACCAAGGTTCGAAACCCTGACCGTGGGTCCGACCAAGGTTCAAATTTTTCAAACCTGGTTCGAACCTGAGCAGAATTTCGCGCCCATGCGGACTTTGCAAACACCTTTTTGCATTTTTTTATTATTTTTTTGACTTTGTGACTTTTAAAGAGTTTTGTATTCCCTCTAACCCTAATATTTGCCTCTAACACAATAAAACGCAATAGGCTACATTCGAAAAAGGCAGAGGACTTGGTGTATGTGCATTCAAACTTGCGCCTCCTTACACACAAGCAAAGTTCCTACAAAGAAGGAGACACAAGGAAATGGGATATTGAGCCAGAGCAGCTTGACTTGGATGCTTCCACAAGTCACTTAGCTGCACTTGATATTGATGATGACTATCAGCCTGAAGCAGCCACTGAGCATGAGAGTGGTAGTGTCAGTGCTTGTGCGAGTGCCACTAATGCTATTTGTGGTTCTACACAAAATGTAGCATCTAATGATGCTGATGATGCTGCTTTTTTTTTATGACCCATATGATTCAGATTGATCAATGATCAATAATTATTAATGGCTGATTGTAAACACTTGACTTTTTTATATTTGAAGTTTGAACTTTAATTTATAATTCTATATAATGACATTTGAGTATAAAGTGGTGGTGTATTTTTGCTATGTTATTTGACTATTAATATGGTGGTGTATTCTGAACTTAATTACTGCTGCAAATATGTATATATTTCTGATTTTTATATGTTTTTGTATTGCCGAACCCAACCCCCAAAAAAAATTTTCCCGAACCCAAACCCAAAACCGAACCAGTAACTTAGATCAAAAGGCCACAAATATTTTAATACCTCAAAACGTAAAACAGTTCATCCATGTAATGTCCACTTTTCAAGCATAATCGGTTTGTGAACAATTAGTCTATTTTCCAAGTTTTCCCGTAGGCTAATTGGTGAGCAAGGGAGAGCTCCAAAGTTTTTGGAAAGCACACGATCAATCTAGTGGAGATGTTGTTCTTGGCAGTGAGTTCAGTTGGTCTTGGTGAGCCTCTTGGTGCTTTTAGAATTGATTTTCAACCTTTTGGAATCTCTCCAAACTTCTTGGAGAAGCATACTATTCTTAGACAGTCGTCAAGTTGCTTCAATTCTTGGTCCTTTATCCTCAAGGACATATTGGTATAGTCAAAATTTCATAGTTGTGCCATTTTGACATTTTCCGCAACTTGAGTGATTTATTAAATTATTAAATAATTATTTCTTTAATTGTCCTAAGGTGAAATTATTAAAAAGGCAGCTAGTGTAATTATTTATTTAAAAGATGTTTTAAGTTGTGTTTGAAAGGGGACGCCTAGGCACAAGGGGGTCTTTTTACACATCAGAAATTATTATTTATTTTGAAAAGTGAATTTGTGGAGGAAAAGGGAATTATTATATTTTCCTCTAGAATGTTATAAAAAGAAGTTGAGGGTTCATTTGAAGGGTTAGCCATGATATGTTATTTGCTTCTGCTAATCATTTTGGTGCGATCTTCATGACATTTCAGATGGGTGTGGAGAGATTTGTGGAGGATTTTGAGGGTGCTATGCTAGCCGCACCATATCTATATGCTGGTCATAGCATATAATGAATGTATATGTTTAATGCTGTTGCTGCAGAGGTCTGATTTATATCAGATTTACCCTTGATTTTCAGCCTTTCAAGAGGGAGGATGCTGCCCGAACTGATTATGGGGATAAGTGGTGAGTGTTTTCTGAGTGATTACAGTCATCAGACCTGATCAAACCCTGTTA